>CM017897.1:11420259-12079808 GCA_008369825.1 Triplophysa tibetana | reverse complement strand
GTGGATACAAATGGATAGAAGCAGATTGGCCAACCAACACAAAACTCTTCAGGTCAGCCTCTGTGGTGTTTACAAAATGCTGACAGACTCTCTACAGCAGTAGAGCCTAAAGTTAAATGTCCTCATTGTTTTGGAATAGTTCTTCCAAGGCTTTGTGAAATTGTTAAACTTTTTCCTACAGGTTGAAGGTTATCAAATTGTTAGTGTTTTTATATATATATATATTATATATTGTTTGTTCTAGGTCTCTGGTATTAAAGTCACCATTAAACGGTGTAACAAGTAGAAGTAACGGTTGACTTCTTTTTCATATTGTGACGTATATTATTATAAAAAATGTAGGGTGGAGCTATATTTGTCCTTCCAGATTTTATTGGTTTGTCGTAAGTTGGGCCTGGAGGTGAGGGCTCCAATGGCCAATGGCCTGGCCATTGGAGAGTCACTATAGTCTTACCTCTTTTTTGTTGCTTGTGTCATGTGGTGAAGAGTTTTTGTTGAGAGGGGGAGAGGAGCTTAATGTTTTAAACAAATTAATACAAAAAAATACTGGCGTGCACAGATAAATCATTTATAATAATCACTGCAACACTGTTTAAAACATTTTCCTGTTTGATTTCATGGTGACTTTAAATAAATAATTGTGAGTTTGCTTATTATTGCGTGTTGTATGTCACGTTTAAGTTTGTTTCAAGTAGTGCTGTCAAGCTATTTTGAAAATGTAGCTGGCCACGATGACATACCCTTTATAAAAAGTAGACATACATAATTGCATGACAAACAAGGAGTAGCTAGTTACTTGAAAGCTATTTGAAATTAAAATGAAAACCAAATCTTTGGTTTTATGTGAAATTTATGTGACAACGACTTCATTTTTACATTGTGATGTTTTTTTTCTTTATGTTGTGAACTTTTTGGCACTTATTTAGAAAACAAAAAGGTTTAAAATACAAAGTCACATGCACTGCAGAAAGCTTCTAACTCAAGACTGCTCAAAATGCAGATAGAAGCTTACGATTCCAATGTGACGATTTGTGTTTATTGTGCATAAAAATAACTAGTCTGATTACAGTCTTCAGAGTACACTGTGTTATAGTATTGGGTGAGCACTATGTTTGCATTTTTAAGAAAATCATGTAAATAAAACAAATAAATAAAAACATTAAAATCTACATCAAATTAAAAACATCAAATTAAATAATTATTATTATATCTTGTCACAATTTAGTAGTAAATTTTGGAGGTTATGTTTTTGGTGCATGATGATGAGATAGTCTTAAAATTAAAATAAAGTAAAAAAAATCGTATATTTAAAGTAATATTTTTTTATAATAATCATATCTAGTCCCAAGAAGTGAATTTTGTAGACTTATGTTTTATGGTGATGAGTTATTCCTGCTCTTTCAAAAACATAAAACGATGTAATGTTCCGCTGCTGTCTGTCTGCAACCTGATATTTCCATGTTTTGTGATTTTTATTTTATGCCATAAAATATGGCTCTTGTCAAATAGATTCTTTAATTTAGGAAGTAAAGTGTCTTCCAGTGTGTTCCATTTCCTCAAAAATAGTGAATTAGGACATCCAAGGTTTTGGAAGGACAGTGGCAATTTGAAAGATTATATATCAGGTGTAGTATTTAAATAGGGTGACCAGCCAAACACAAATTTACACATAATACAATAAATTCTTCAATCACTGGCAGTTTTGCCCTCTTGAACTGAAAATATCTTGCGCAAGAAAATATTTTTTTCTCATAAAATACAGTAATACAAACAGTAATGGCAGTGCTTTAATCTAGCTTTTGAGTGCAAGTGTTTTCAAACGTCGGTACGTGCGAGTGTGTGTGTCTGTATCCTGCTTAATACATACTCTTAATGCATCTTCCGCTTTGATTGCTATAACCGTCTTTTCTTTTTAAAGGTGTCGGCGTGTGTGCATGTGTGTAGATATGTTCTCGTAAGCCTTTTAGAGAAAGCCAACAGTCTTTGAATGTCTCTCAGTCAAAAGAGTCGAGCCCTGATTGCGGTTATAAGAAGTCTCGGAGAGCCCTCTCTGCAAGGCAAGATAAGCCGAGTGTTTGTGGCTGAGTGACAATCCAGCGCTGTTAATCATATTAAAGGCAAACTGATGTGAGTTCTGCGCGCACACACTCACATACATATGTAAAAAAAGAGATGCCTCAAGGGCTGGTTATTTTGTGTGAGTGTATTGGAATGTAAATAAGTAGGCTAGTTAAAAAAATGATCACTCTATCTATTAAATAAAAATAATACATTTGAGTAAAGTACAGATCTTTTTTTAGACAAGATCTATTTTACAATACTTTCTTTAAAAAAAAATGGACTTCTTACGCATTATTACTATTTCAAATTCTAAACAAAATTAATCTTTTGTGAGACTTGAAGATGTAGTTACGTCGCATACGTCCAGTTTTTACAAACAGCTTTACAGGAATTACAATAATTGCTATTTCATGTTAATTTAAATGAAAGAAATTATATATTAAAATTAAAATGAAAAAGAATATCTTCTTGTATTAAGCCAGGATTAGGTCTTAGTAAAATTGGGACATTTAAGTCTTTTTGTGACCAAACAATGGCACTCTTTTATTTTAGGATTTGTAAGTCCAAGTTGTTTTCAGTTCTGATATTTATTTTGAAACCTTCTACGTTAAACCACCCCTCCTTATTTTTTTGGCTTGGTATTAGAGGTCTTCATGGAGGTCCCGGGACGGGTTTGGGTCTATATTTTATATGGTCAGCCGGGTCGGGTCCCAAATGTATTACTTCTGTTCCCGGATCTGTCTAACATTGTGTGTAATATCCGATTCTGTCAGTCAGCACTGTGCGTGTGTTTGGTTAGTGCATCTCGTAAAATTTGGACGAGAAAAGTGTGAGCCAGGAAATAAGGAAAAAAACACGAGCATCCTCAGTCGTCAGCAGCAAAACTCCACATCAGTATATACATTTATGCATTTGGCAGACGCTTTTATCCAAAGCGACTTACATTTGTTTCTAAGTATGTGCAATCCCCTGGGATCGAACCCACAACCTTGGCGCGCTTTGCTATTGACCACTGAGCTAAAGGAAAGCTTGGACTGCATGCAGTGATCATGGATGTCTTCATGAGTGATGTGGGGAAAAGCATGTTTTCCACTTTTTCCTCATGTTTATAATAATAGGAATGAACCGTCTTGTTATATAAAAAATGTTGGTTAGACTCGGCACAGAGATGATGGCAAACAAGTGCTGCTAATGTAGGCGGTCATGGATGGCACTAAAGGATGTAGTTCAACAGGGCAAACAGTCAACGTTTTATTTTACTTTACTCGAGAGAGAAAAAAAATAAAGCGTGCGCTTTATTACTGCCGCAAACATTTTGACAGTGTTTGTGTGGAGCATTTTAAAGAGTCAGAGAAAGACACAGCACGGGACTTGCCGCACGGAAGTACATTTCCGAATATAAGCATCTTTACTGGTCGGTAACTTTACTTCAGACAGAAATGGACTGTCTGACAGGCCACTAGTGCACCTTCTGAGAGAACAGAAAGCATTTGTGGGCGGAGTTTGGAGGAGAGAAAAATCATTTTGCAATGTAGCCTATAATAATCCAACAGTTTTTGTCTATTAGTATTTTAGCTTATAGATCCTATAAGCCTAATCTAAAATGAAACTTTTTAAGTGTTTTGTTGTATCTTTGGGGTACAGAGTAACGTACATTACATTCTTTTAGCAGTCAGCTATAGGCCGAAATAATATAGGCTATTCTTGAAAGTAGATGGCCCACATTTTTTTATATTTACTTTGTTTTGCTCAATTTTATATTAAGTTGTATTGTATTTTATTGAATAGTAAGACAAATTATAAAAAGCACATTTTGACTATTCAGTTTGTGCAATAGTGAAAAAAAATGGCGTAATAAATAGAAGAAATGCAAAAAAAACATGTTCCGTGTTTGGTATCCTTTTTGTAAACGCTTGCATGCAATAATGGCCTTTCTTTGATTTTAGTGTTGCGTTAATTGAAACTCTGTTTTGCGATTTTCTTTTTTCTGATGAGTTTCACAGGGTCACATGACCCGTTTACACTTGAGGTTCATGGGGGTTTTAGGCGCAGGTGTTTGTGAGAGCTAAAGCTTGTTATTTTAGCAACAGTCTATGCCTTGCACACACAAGGAAACACACGCAGAGCCTCTCATTAAGTAAGCTTCAGCGGTATCCGCTCATCAAAACACTGTCTGCACTAATTGCTGCCTGTGACCAGACACACACTCGCACACTCAAAGCAACTCACTGCCTCCCCACAATATTTCATCTGCATATAGGCTGTCTCTTTCACATACACACCTACACTTTACGTTTTTTTTCCTAAATTATATGCAAATGTGTTTAATTGGTCTGTCTGCTGCTGCCGCCCATACTGTCAATCAAGACTATTGAAAGCTCTGTCTGGAAAATAGATGTAGGATCACCTCCAAGATCTGTGTGTGCGTGCCGCATTGTGTACATGAAAAACAACCGAAAAACTGCGGAAAAACCCAACTAAAAGAAAAACATGCTGTTCTATTTGCATAAAGTCTACGTAGTAAACTTGTAATGTTAATCATGACAGGCGAACCAAGAATTGCAAACGTTTTGAAAGGCCTTCTCTCCCTTAAAGAGATATTCCACCTTAAAACGAAATTTTTTTATGACTTTCTTTCTTCTACTCAATAGAAGATATTTTGGAAAATGTTGGTAACCAAACAACATTGGCCCCCTTTGACTTCCATTGTATGGACACCCAACCAACAAGCCATTTCTCAAAATACCTTTTTTGTTTTGCACTGAGGGAAGGTTCATATGTTTTGAATGACTTGAGGGTCAATAAATGATGACAGTGAAGTATCATTTTAAAGTCTCTTCAAAAAAAAGTCTACCCACAAGGCGGCCATTTTGCAACAAACATCTCTTTAAAGCTAAGCTATCATGCTATGTTATGCATTCTGACTTCTTTACACTGTTTACCGTGCCGGCTTCTCGTGCTTAACATGGTCGACTTGTTCAAAAACGAGTTGGACATATGACGTAGTGTTTCTGTACTTGATGAACTCCCCCAACTTGTTTCAGAAAGTCCATAAGGGATCTTATTCTTTTTATTGGCCAAAAGCACGGCAAGACGAAAGATCCTGCCCACGAGCCAACCGACAAGCGAGACCCGGTTACCATCAAGGTTCTGCACTGCATCAAGATGCGATACTAACTAATTTAGATGCAAACTAAATCATGTGACTGTGTTTTGTTGGGAATTGTGCGTGCATGTGCATAATGTACACAAGACCAAGGGATTAATGTGATGATGTGTTGTTTGCTCGTGCTGTAGTTCCATCCCATTCTTCCCACTAGTCCCACCTCTAGAAGCTCGTGTTTATCCGGAACTAATCGTACAGCTGTATCCCCATGAGATCGGCAGAAACTGCCCGTGATAATCAATCTTTAAAAGCATGTTAAAATCACAACAAAACCACAACATTATTTCTTTCAAAAAAAATCTGGGTTTCTCAAGTTACTGCGTATGCACGAAGGTCAGCATGTATCATAGCCCCCTCCACTAGAGAATCTAAGACATTAATGAGTAACGATTGGCACTTCTTTTAACCAGAAGGCGGGACTTCCATCACTCGATCAGTCCCAATTACACTTTCACCAATTCTTAGTTATAGAACTGCTGCATCTTGTTAATATCATGTATACCTCTTCCACTTGAACTATTCGAACACAAGCAAAACATAACAAAATTGCACACGTGTTGCATTCCTAATGAAACCCTGGTTAGGATTTTTGTCACACCAACCTAAAACGAGTTGAAGTGTCGGTAAACTAAGCGTGAAATGTTGATGATGCAAGATTTCCTCAAGAGGGTGCATGCGTGCGAGCATGTACACTTGATGAGAGTGTGTTTTGTTATGTGTGGGAGGGACATTCTGGATTGGATTGAACTCTCTTTTTCTGTCTGTCTCTTTCTCTCCCTTTCTTTCGTCTTCTCACAAATTCAGCGTGAATCTCTCCTCCTCCGGTTCTCTCACACCTCCCACACATACACACGCACGTTATTTTTCCGGTCTCCCTTGTTCTCTTTCAAATCATCCATGTCGTTCAGCTGCTCTGACTGGTTCTTCTCTTCTACACTTCCGTTAGCACCCGCGCATCTCTTTTTCACATCCTGCTTGTTTTTCACGAATAGCTATGTTTGGTCTGTGTTATGTAGGTGTGCTTGCTTTTGGTTTGTGTGATTTTGGCTCTGTTCGGAATGGAATCGTAGATTACTACACTATTATACTGCCTAATTTTTTAACAGTCTTTGACATTGAACACATCATGCAACAACAAGAGTTCTTTAAAGTAGTAAACAGAGTAAAATGTTGTTATTTACAAGTTCCTCCATCAAATGGTTCACATTTATTAGGGGACTTTAGTATTTGTTGGGGTCTCATCTAAACTGTACAGGAGACACATGTAAGATTACGAAATTCCTATTGTAGGTTTGCTAAAGGAAAAACAAATAAAGTTTCGTGGATATGGCACATCATCTCGATTTTTTAGTTTCTATTCTTATGAGTAACATTGTAACACGGACTGATCTTATTTCTGGTTTAACCAAAGTCAGTTTAAAGACCCAGCGAAATTAATAATGACAATTTCAATTTTTCATGAATTATTGCAGTTCATATAGTATAAAGCTTATCAATGTGGGTCATTTACTTTTAAAAATTCATGTACCCTCATAATCTTCAGTTAAAATCTGAACATGCACTCCCATTCATCTAAAATAGCGTAAATTAGATGGCTCGGCTGGAACTTCCGTTAACTCCTCCCCTTCAACTGTCAGACTGCTCCAAGTTTCATTTCAAAACCAATACAACACCTGCTTTTACACATCCAATATATTTGCATTGAAAAATGCAAGCCACGCCCACTTATGTGGTCCTTTGAAATTCCTTTCCACTCGGAAATGTGTTCGAATACAGAAGTTAAAACGATCGCAACTTCAAGTTCACGGGGACTTTAAGGAAGTTATGTCACTCGGCAGCCATGTTTGCAACGCCTTCGGGCAGCTATTTCAGTCAAAGCACTTCCACAGTTCTATCTACTTGAATGGGGGAAGACTGATATTTCTAAAATCGCTGGTAAAAAGCATAATTAAAGAGCACATGTTGATTGGCAAGCGCCTAACAAGCCTTTGTGTAGAGCCCCGCCCAAGAGAAACGTCAATCTTTATTGAATGATGATTGACTCTTTTCACTGGAAGGCGGGACTTCCTTCGGTAAAGACAGCTATCTTGAGCATTCCTTCCCTAGTCATAGTAATGGAAGAGACTCATCTTGTTAAAATAATTTATCTTTGGTTTACCAAAGTGATGGACATCTAGTTTGTCTAGATATTCATTTAGCATTTTACTCCAATGAAGTGCATTGCATTGTGGGATACCCTATTCTATGCAGTGGGCTTTGTTGAATGCTGCAGAATGTGGCTTTTATTCCTAATGGTATTTTGTGTTGTTTATACATGCAGAATGTTCACATACGGTGCACAGGCTATTGGCAATAACGCTTGTGTTTGTGCAGTAATGCATTATTTTTCCCCCTCAATTATTGCTCTTCTGCAATACAGGTTGCAGCTCTTCTTTTAGATCTGCTCAATCTATAATATGTCCCTCTACTTATACACATAATACACGTATGTTTAGTCAAGTCAAGTCAGCAGCTGTAATTCAGCTCGCCGTAATTTTAAATAGCCAACAGCAGATACATCTTTTCAAAACAGTGTTCACACATACACACACAACCACTTATACAGTAAATCTAGCAAGCAGAACATTACATGCATTGGTGCTTATGTGTGAGTGTTTGTGTAATGTATAAAATGCCCTGTATCCTTGTACGCCTGAAAATCAACTCAGGTACATGATTGCAAATGCTTTTAGCTATGCAAGCTCGATTTCATGCGCCGTTGCGCTACAAGTGCGTCGGGGTGCAATTCATAACACAACACAATGCTCTCAATGTTGCTGCAAGAGGAGCTGGAGCCGGGATTACGCTAAACTGTCTGCAACTGTGGTCATAGTTTAAAGAGGATCTTGCTGAGCAAAGCAGTTAAACTGTTGAAATGTTTATAGCTAGCTACTTATCTTGTTTAATGTCACACGCTTTTGACAACATTTCCGCAATAATGCCTATTTTTTCTAAACGCATTTTACATTTACATTTACATTTAGGCATTTGGCAGACGCTTTTATCCAAAGCGACTTACGTTGCTTTATCCTATACATTTTACATAGGTATTTGCAATCCCCTGGGATCGAACCCACAACCAATGCTCTTACCACTGAGCTACAGGAAAGCATTTTGCACTATGGTAGATAGCAGATTTCTGAAACTGGATAGTACATTAAAGAGATTTGTTTCTTTATTAACTCATTGTCATGCATTCCAAACCTGACTTTCTTCTGTAGAACACACAGAAAGATATTTTGAAAAAAGTTGTTGGCAAACAACATTGGCCCCCATTGACTTCCAATGTATTTACTGTACATTTCTCAAAATATCTGTTTCTGTATTCCATGCAAAAAAACGAAAAATGACCGATTTTTTTAAAAAAACTACCTGATTGGTCAGTAGGCCTAACATCCTCTATTGGGGACCAATCAGACAGTACTTCCCTCTCCTTGAGAATGTTTCTGAAACTCACTTCCTGCCAAGGGTTTGGCCGAGCAGTCACATCTTGGTACTTTCACAGGCCTACCGTAGACTGTGTCTCTGGCTTTAATCCTCTTCAGAGCTTATCTTCAAAAGCTTTTCTTGTGCAGCTTTGACAAAACATGACTGATTTTATGAGCTGTTTATTTTATTTCAGATCTCTAGATGCAACACAGAGGTCAAATGTTCCCAGACCACAGTGCGTGTGAGTGAATGTTTTAAAATAAATCCATGTGACTGATTAAAGAGCTTCACCTGCTAACCCTGCTTTCTGTGTAAATGTGTGTGTGCATGTGTGTGTGTGTGAGAGAGGTAGTGCATCGTCTATGTGCGGCACACTGTCAGTTTGATGGGGGTTGTGGGATTGGCTGATCACTGATCCGTAAGCCCACTTATTAAACAGCCCGGATCAGCGCAGCAGGAGCGACTTCAGTCCTCCTCTGAGCATCTCTATATATCGGTCCATTCTTCTAAATACATCCTCTTTCCTTCGTTTTATCGTCTTTTTATTTAATGCACCTATAGTCTTTTTACTCTCACTAGGGTTGGTATTATTGTTAAAAATGATATTTCGGTATTTGTAATGATATTTCGTATACTGTGCATATTTATTAATATCGTTTTTAATAATGATCTTGTCAAATATGATGCCAGTATCTTGTATACTTAAATTGCTGATTTACTTCAGTGTGATTTAGAACTTGTTGTGTTCAAATTTCTGATTGTCATTATGAATGTAAAAGCAACGGAGGTTGCGGATGTATATAGGCCATGTGTTCTTTATTACACACATACTGTACACTTTTTAAATGAACATCTCCTCAGATTCACTTTAGTTCCCAATGAATGTAGTTCCATTCATTCAGCGCATCATCCCCCACGCCTTGCTTCTTTATTGCCCTATTTCTCACTCCTCTGTTTCCTTGTCCTTTTCAATCTTACATTTTCCTGTCACTCAGACAGGAGTTGGCATCTGGCTGTTTCTACATACTTTGGCAATGCAGATTACACCACGAAAATAAGAAGTTCAAGGCATAGTATTAGTATTGCAACATAAATATACGTAAAATCAAAAGGGTGGTTTGGCATTTGATATGCAGGACCCCTTCTTTTCAAATAATACTATTCCCATCTATAATTAAAGGGGTTGTCTTTTTAAAAATGAACTGCATAAGGGGCAGATTATTATTCTGTCAACTATGACAAAAACGAAATGTCCAGTTATGACTCTGCCAAAAAGCGTTAGATCCTGCTGATCCAGGGTTTAGATGCAGTTAACAAGTTCTTGCACTAGGTCTCACTAGATCTCTCTTTGTCAGGAAAATGACTGTCGCTTACTCTAAACAAGTCAACTCTGTTGTGCATTCGGTTGACTAGAAATAGGTGTTATTTTAACAACCATAGACATTGGAAATTATGCAAATTCGTACCATTGAGACGTTCCATTATCTGTCCTACTAACATAAGAATAAACAACAGTAGGCCTAATAAATGTAGCCTATTCTGGATTCGGAAAAACTGTAATAATTTGCAAGATGACAGTCATCTTGCCATCTGTGTTTAGTAATTTTGTTTTTATGCGTTTTACAAGGTGCATTTCTTTTCATTTTGTCCTTCTTTTTTAATTTAATTCCTGTTACGTCTGCACTTTCTTCTGCTATGTCTGTATTTCTACATTGGAAGCTCTTTTTACCAAGACAAATTCGTTTGTGTGTCTAAACATCCTTGGCTATAAAGCTCTTTCTGATTCTGAAATAACAACATAATTTTGGAATTTTGATTATTAAATAAATTAAGATTTTAAGTCTCTTAAATACAGACACATGAAATGTGCTTTTAAGAAACTCTGATCCAAAGATATTTCACGCTAATAACAAGACTTCCAACGAACTCTTCAATCGGTTCATTTGGATTGAAATGATCAGGTGTATTGAGTTTTACAAGGAAAAACACTTAATACTCAAAATAATTTATTAAAAGTCAGAGCTGATTTTTGTATGTCATAGGAACCGGAAGTGCTAAAATAAAAACTCGCTTCTGCGGTTTGCATTTCAAAATATGTTATCTCCTCATTCTGTAACATTTACACATTTTATAGCTACAGTAGAAAGTTTATTTCTAAATTTACTATTTGAAAAACTAATACAAAATATTAAACTCATTAATATTGCTTGATACTAAGTCACATACTTGTGGCTTTATAGAACACCCAAGGTTAGAAATTAAGAAGTGTGAATTTATCTCAAATAATTAATTACAGTATGCAGCTTCTTTATTGGACAAATGTAATTACTGTATCACATGCTCGAGTTGTTGATTAGAGTGTGATTTGTAGGTGAACCTATGATGTTGGATAATTCTATTAGAAGTTCTATTAGAATTTCAATAAATAAAGTTAATTAATGGGGTATTTTAATATAAATGTAATTGTCACAATGTTCTTTTTCTGTGCTCCTTGTCTTATAATTAATAATTCAACATGCTCTGAAACAATCAAACATTTCAGTGTTAAAATGGAAATATCTTTTTTTTTCATTTTACTCAACAATTGATTTACTTCGATCATACGATCTAAAAAGCGACTACAAAAGCTGTCACTGGGAAAGTTTAAACTTTAAAAAGGTCATAATATGTTAAGATAGATATTTATACTGTATTTTCCACCAGTGGGTATCTCATAGGTACTAATATATGCGTTCTTAAGGTGCAAAAGTGTAATTTTTGAGTAGGTAACTCCCCAGGGACAATGTTTGTACCTTTTCTTAATGTTGGTTTTGGAAAAAGCTAACTCTTAAAAATGCTGGGTTGTTTTCAATCCATGGTTGGGTGAGAAAGGGCCAAACCCAACCCAAGGGGTATAAACGGTTTCAACTCCAAACTATTTTATTTATTTCAAACTGTAGAATGCAGAGTAATATCTAGCATCCCTGGCAAGCAAAATAATCCAACATTATCCAAAATAAATGTAGTTTCACTAATTCTCATTTATTGAAGTGACATAAGTGGCATATCAACTTAATATCGTCCAATAGGCCATGTTGCATTTTACTATCGGTATTTGCTATTTAAAAACCCATGCCGGTCGATCACTAGTGTGCACACAGTGACCACCAACGCCTCTCCACAATGTACTTCAAACTTAAAATCTGACAATATATTGGCAAAACATTTCAGTAGCAGAGAAAACCCAAATGCCCACCCCTAGCAAACATTATATGTCATGTAAGTGAGTGACGCTCCAGTATTGATGACACAATGTGATAGCTAAGCACACTGCGAATGTAAGCACAGGCATCATACTGCAGAGCTGGTTAGAACCTATTCCACAGTAAAGCCACTGACACGGAGACGAATGATGCAACACTTTCATGCCACAAGGAAACAATTGCACTCGCGCACACACATACACGAGAGAGATGACAGCACCAAGAACCCCAAATCCCCTTGACTAATCCCACACCATCACAGAAAAAGAAAGAGAAAAAGAGACTGAGAGAAGGAAAGATGGAATTTAATAAAATAATGGAAAAAAGGATTAAATTAAAACAGTTTGGAAGAAAGCCCAAGCACATGGTAACTGTTGTAGTGATGAAACTTTTAGCAAAAAATCAGCGTTGTACACTAAATATCGTCTCCGTCTGCGATGCATGAAATAAAATAATTCACAATTCCATACCAATACTAACTCTTTGAAGAAAAGTAAACAAATATTCGATATGACATCATCGCTGTAGGTAAGATATCTGTACAGTAATGTAAAAGTTAGTGTAAAAATGTTGAGTGTAAACATTGCTAGAGAATGCCAGCTCTAAGATGCATAAAACACACACTG
Source organism: Triplophysa tibetana (assembly GCA_008369825.1). Lineage (NCBI taxonomy): Eukaryota > Metazoa > Chordata > Actinopteri > Cypriniformes > Nemacheilidae > Triplophysa > Triplophysa tibetana. The sequence continues at coordinate 12,067,245 of CM017897.1, read as the reverse complement.
ACCCGCTCTCTACGCTAAACACAACCACCACACACATCCACAGCTGAATTGATAAGCAAGAGCTTGGTGCCAAATACGATCCTGTCTCTTAAATACATTGAATCTGTAGGATTAGAGTGTGTGTGCGTGCGTGTGCGCACCACCAGCTCATCAGATCCAGTCCTGGTGTGTGGTGGCTATTTTTCGCCTGATCGCTCCCCACATATCCATTTCATTGATGGGTAGGCACACACACACACGCACGAACACACACACATATCAAATTGTGGAGGTTGATGAGATGTTCTCTGATAGAAAGGCAGAGTGCAGGATGGAGTTTGGACTTCACTTAAACTGTGAATGAAAAGAAGTGCGAGTTTCCATATTTAAAACGTCTTGCCTGCAATTTGGGAAATATGAGAATTTCCGCTTATAGAATCAGCTTGTAACTGTCTTTGCAATCTCCTGTCTGATGAATTTAGAGACGTTATGCAGACAGAACATAAACAAGTAAAGGTAAATGGCACCTGTATTCCCACTTTCCATTCTTCATACGTTCTGAAATGTTTCCTTGCAGCAATGGCATAGAAAACCTATTTCTGATTCTCCAAAAAACCTTTTAAGTTAGAGGCTTTATAAAAAGGGTTTCAATTGTTTTATAGTCAGTTCAACCATTTTCGACGATAAAATACTTTTTTAATGGAAGTTTCTAAATTGTAACACTAAAAATAATTTGTCTATTTCATTAACCGGGTTCTCATCCAAAGTTGTTAATTTATTTTCTGCGCAAAATTGGAAAATCGTATAAAATATTAGAATACGCACCTTTCCATCCAACTAGTCAACCATCTCTTCCTAATAAACTTCCATTAAATATCAGTACGAAAACTAAGAGAAACCCCTGAATATAATAATTTTCATATATAAGACTACTTGCGCTAGCAGAGGATTATGAAACACAATAAATGTGGTGCTTTTGGTGATGCCTGCTATTTGAGAAACTCATTTGTGACAATTCTTAGAGCCAATTTCAGAAATACTTTTGACGACTTTGCTCAGGCATTTAAGAATGACCATAACAACATTTCTGATGATTTGTAACAACATCGGTACTCTGGTTAGTCAGGTTACACCATCTCATAGTGCAGTTACATGACTTTTTGGAGGAATTTTATTAGGCAAAAGCGTTTCCATCTCCCATTATTCGCATAACCCCTTTTTTACAATAATGAATAACCTCTTCAAGCTAGCTTTGGGAAGTTAAGGGTTTTTAATTTGAAATTGAGCTTTCCATTACTCATATCTGATGCGAAACTTCAAAATGCGACTATTTTAAAAGTGTACATTGATGGTAGGCCTATAGAAGTCCTCATTTGGTTCCACTCATTTGGTATCTCTTCATAGTTTAAAGAACCCTTTGCCACTACTAATAGACTTTTGTAAAATAGAAATGATCTTTGCATGTTTAACGTTTTTTTAAATGGAACCATACAACCAAACGTGGTTCTTCTGTGGCATCGACTAGAACGTTTTTTGAAGACTGTACAATGCTCAGTACAGTCACCAAAATAGTAAATTGCGTAGATTGTGCATGTGAGTTACCTGGATGCAAACAAGCTTAAGATTAGTCAAGGAAGTCAATACTTGGTCATGGCAAACTTATGGCAATTTGTAACCACTGAGAGGCTAGCATATTTTTTTGCAAGGATTTTAGTACGAACAATTTATTTCACATTGTATAAATTCATATGATATCGCACAGCTCTCAGCAAGACTGATAATTAAAGGTATCGTTCATATCTGTGACACAAATGGTAAAGGCCATTACAGTTACAGGCTGAAGTTTTACTAGTTAGAATTTAGCATTTTATTCAAGGATGAGCTATCATAATGGAGATTCTTGCCTTAGCAGACATTTGACAAAGCTTGCATTTTTCAAAGCTGTCCTACACTGAGGTAATTGAGTTTATTCTGTTCCACGCAGAATTACTTTGCATATGAAAACAAAACACATTAGTGTTATCAGAACCGCCAGCAAGAGCGCAAGGTCTGAACGGTCGCTATTAGCTTATTAGCTCTTTTGTGTGAAAATCGTTTCCTTTGAAGCGATCATGGCCAAGTACACAGTCATTTTGTAATGCTGGCGTTGCATTGCCGTGCTGAACCGCTGCCACAAACAACAAGTTTTCTATGACTACAAACAACCCTTTGCTACCTACCTCGCACCGCTGTTGTTGCTTGTGTTTAAGACAGTTGTAAGCAAAGCACTTTATTGATTTGTCACTTAGAAAACCTTATCCACTTTCATTTGTCTCATGAGCAACTGAGTGAGCCAATTATAGCGGCAACCTCTCAGCGGAGACTTAAGAGCTGCAGAAAAATCTATTTACACTAGCAATGTACCGTAGTAGATGATGCTGAGACACACGTCTTACACTTGTAGGCTATATTACTGTCTTAAAGTAACATAGCACTACCACAGCCATCTGTCTGTCTATCAGAAGTTCTTGTTTGTCTATGAACATGCTACATTCCTCAAAAAGTTACCAAATAAGGTCGATTACAAAACTTAAATGTTTCCATTCATATCTTACAGTTGAATCAATGGTATAGATGCTGTTCAGTCACAACAGCCATTTAGGGCAAGTAATTCAAGTAATTTGAATACAAAAATGGAAGCTTCGTTTAATCCATTTAACTACAGTACACGCTGAGCACTGCGTTTCCCCACAGAGCATTATTACTGACTTACAGCCTGCTAAACTCCGGACATGTTATGTTAACACCAAATAAATTAAAGAAATATATACCAAGGGCAGAGGTTTTCATTTCCGCTCTGACAACCGCAAGATTGTGACAAACACTAGATGTATTCGAAATGGCCTACTTCCATAATGCTGTATATACCTGTAGTAGCCGAAAAGGAGTACGAGTCACGATTAGTATGCCAGAAACCTCAGTGTGCAAAAAACAGTGGACGAGTAATACCCGAATGTTCTTCCGGCGAGATTCGTGAGTGTGGATCGGATGGACACTTATCTATTCCCATGAAGCCACGGGATCTGAGCAACGGTCAAATTTCAAAAGTAAATCAAATGTAAGTGCTAATCAATTAATTTCTCGTGACTAAATTATGTTTTTATCAACGTTCACGTATAGGTTGTTGTCATTATATCATAGGTCAAAAAGCATTTGGGTAACATGACAGTAAAACATGGCGGATGCAGTATGTCCGAAATGTATTTATACTACTCCCACTAGGAGTAGTATAGTTCAAATTACTCATGGTTGGGTTTGTGTCACAGTTTCGGTTCTGTTCGGTTTGTGCTATGTTCAGGGAAAAGGGACTACTGACAAACGAAAATAAGAATAAATAATCAAGCTACAAGTAACAGCACCAATAAAACAATAGAGCAAAATAGAAAAAAAAATACTGTATATATACCTTTTTAGGTAGAAATGGATTAAAGTAAATAAATAAGACATAACATTGCACATCTACAAATCAAATTAGGATGAATCATAATTAAAGTTACAGAAGCTATTGAGTCCCAAGCAGTAAGTGATGTCCTTGACATTTAACAGACAGCTGAAATATGCTGCGGTCGTTTTAAGACGAATGAAACAGATCCAATAAACTGAGAATGTACACCTGAGTTGTATTTCGTCTGTTTAGTCCGTTCACTTTAAGATATAACCTACTATTTTTGTTAAGATACTCAACAAGAGGGGCATGTTAACTCAATATTTGCACCATGTCTAAGACTTTCCTTATGCGGACTTCGGATCTTTCTCACAGCGCGCAAGCAAGTTTTCTTGTGCATCATCTTGCGCTTAAATGTTTCAATTGGCAGGGCTTAAATGAGTATAGTTTAATAAGCAAAATGCACTGTTCAGGTCTTACCAGCACTCGGGCGCTCACAACACCCGGGTGATTAAAGCAAAAATTGGCTTTCATTTCATTCGTTCGTTCATTCATTCAAATGACTGGTCATATTACAGCATACGTCAATCCTATTGAAATTGTCTACGTTTTTTGATTTGTTGTAGGTATTAAATGTGTATCTATTGAACAAACATACATTCGATGATCTTTGTCAGTCTGTTTTACGCATTACAATTTCTAACAAACCATATTAAAAATGTGTTGTCAGATTTTTAAGATGAATCACGGTTTAAGCATGTTGGACCGCGTGCCGAACTGTTTTTTACCGAGAACCGTTACAGCCCTAACTCCCACTCATACTATAAAGAACCTATATAGAACGTACTGTTTTAACGGCCGATAGGTAGGTACTTATTCAAGTACGTACTATCACAGTATGCTATTTTGGACACAGCATGTGTGTGAGAATAGTGAGTGAACATTGTGCTTGATAGGTTCCTTATCATTAAACCGAACTTTTAGGACTTCAGCCGGCAAAGTTTATCCTGGCTTGACTAGTGCGCGTCCCATAATGTTTAAAGTACGTGTTTTGTCCAAAGGCTGAAAACGGTCCTTGTGGCTGTTTAAACACATGTGCGCTAACAGGGCTGTACAGTGCAGAATATATGTAATTACCAGTGTAGCATTTATGAGTTCCAATTTGGCAAGTGCATTAAATAGAGCCGCTTGTTTGTGTGAAGTGTGTTTGTCTTTGTGCTTGTTTCTTTCTGACGTCAATCGATGGTCCCCTGCTTTATTTCTATGGAAGTAAAATAGTGACTAATGTGTTTGAAGCAAAGAGACGTGCTGAATAGCACTAACTGAAAAAAAATGCATTGTATGAACAGTTCTTGCATTTTAAGGTTCTGCAATTCAATATGGTTGTACATTTAAGCTGTGAATATTTCAAATTGAAAAATTTCACACTCGGTTTCACTGTCTACAAATTAAAAAATCACAATTCACCTTTTAAATTTCATTAAAAAAAAGTAACTTGTTTTTAAATACAACCTTTAATATTCGACAGATAATTTTCAGTCCATATTATTTCGAATTAAAAATTCGCTTCCAAAAATTCAGCGGTTCAAATTCGGCTTGAAATTCAAAGTTTCACATCCGGGAATCCCAGGAAAAGCAATAGAGCGCCGATTCTACAAATGCATGATCTCTTCCTGCTGCCTGACCGCTTCACCAGCAGGTGGTGTAAGTCGGTTCTGACGTAGATCAAATCAAGAAATGCAGATACTCTTTAAATGTTTGCCACGGAGTCCACTCATCTGCTCGATTAAGTGAATTTAGTTGGTCTCATAGATAGCTTCTTGTGCATCATCAAGAAAACAAATATTGACGTTTGTACTGGCAGCTTAGCTTACCACTATTAGCCCTAGAAATGTCATGGAGCACGGGGACAATTCTATGTGGCCTGGAATCATTGGACTAGTCATACATTTTAATTTAATTATTTTAATGTTCTGCCCGATCTCCTTGTACTATCTATCTAGAGTACAAGTTTATGTTTGTATTTTGCTCGCTATTTATACCCATTCATTACTTTTTACGTGCATATGATATAATAACATTAGGTTATTAAGCAGCATTTAGCATTTTATCCAAATTAACTTAAAAAGAGGTCAGGGAGCAATAAAGCGATATGTCATACAGGAGCAAAACAATATTGGTTAAGATGGTATGGGTAAATTACACCTGCGTATCAAATGCACGCAAATTTCTGTAGCTTGCCACATACAAACATAAAATCGTGCTATTGATAAGCACCATCTTAATATGGTCATCAAATAATGGTTTGAGTTTCGGGGATGAGAAAAAATGGATATATAACAGTGCTTTACTAAACCATACTGTGTATTGAGTTTTTAAAATAAAATAAGTTAATTTCATGAAGCTATTTGAATGAAACATGCAATGGTATATGATTAAATGTGCCAGAAAACAATACAATAAGATTTTAAAGCATTATGTTAGGTTCATAACACGATCACAATAAACTTAACGATTCAAATGAAACATTTTATTTTGGTATAAAACTAAATAGGAAAAAAAACAATAAATATCAATTTAAAACTGACTACAGTAGGAAATGAAAAAGTAGTGCAAACAGATATAAGAACAAGCCATGAACTATTTTATCACAACGTACAATAATCTACAATATAAATAACCAATTAAAAGTAAAGTATTTTCTTTAAAACGTAATTGTAAAATATTTTTAAATGTAGGATATAAATGCTTAAACTTAAACAAACTAATAACCACTTAAAAGAGACATATCAATGGAAATAATTATGCCTGTTATTCATCTGAAATCTCTGAGGTCAGAACGAAAAATATAGCCAAGTATAGTCTATTAGGCTAAATGAACGAAAGAATAAAAAACAAACTGAATTACTGCAATAATAAAGACACCTACGCATCTCATTCAGTCATCATAAGTTTAAAGAGGGTAAACTTGATCGTTTATCTGAACTGTACACATACATTTTAGACACTTTGAGATGAGGTGCACAGGTCTGTTAGAGATCCTTATGGGTCCCAGCGGCTTCGGGTCTAAAACGTCGACGAAGATCGTGTCCGATATGGCATTGCGTCTCTAGTAATTTCAAATGAATTTACTTTTAACGAATCGACTTGAAAGACACAAATTGAATCAGTTTAACTGTTATGGAAACAACAAATATTTGTTACACCAAAATTTCCAATACATAATTAGATTAATACCGTAATTGACATTTTTGCATTTTATTAACAGACAGCAACTCAAGCAGTTTGTCGCACATTTTGGGAAACACAGCTGTTAGATCCATAACGCCGTGAGGTATCTTTCTTGGCTTCGACAATACATTTCGGGTCTGTTCTGGCTCTAAAGAACGTGATGTCTATTTGTATCTGGTCAGTTTTATTTGGCTTACTCAAGAAGTTCGCTTGGCTAAAAGATCAGTTTTCTATTTTGTATTAACAAAATAAAAACGACGAACGTTTCCACAATTCCACAACATCCAGCATTTTCTGAGTGTCGCAAATTAAAACAAGATCATGTGAGGAAAATGAAAAGAAAGTCTGTAGAGATTGCTTCTATGTCATATAAACAGAAGCACATACTGAGAGAGTTGCATCCGTGTTAAAGTCGGAGCAGTTACCAATGAGATGCTGGCTGAGATCTCAGTATTTGACCGCTTTAAACAGTTAAACACGATAAATGTCATGTAAATGCTGATGATGCATAATATTTATGTGAACATGATGTGTTGAAGTAAAACATAACCTAATTCCTTCTAGCCAGAGCAGGAGGAGATTCATAGTCTGAGCATAATAGGCCTAGAGTGTGTCTGTGCAAACTACTGGCAGTGCAAGCGTCAGTTAAATTTCTGAAAATGTTGATAATGTTTAAGAAGCTATATATGAGACCAACTAAATTCACTTAATCGAGCAGATGAGTGGACTCCGTGGCAAACATATAAAGAGTATCTGCATTTCTTGATTTGATCTACGTCAGAACCGATTTACACCACCTGCTGGTGAAGCGGTCAGGCAGCAGGAAGAGATCATGCATTTGTAGAATCGGCGCTCTATTGCTTTTCCTGGGATTCCCGGATGTGAAACTTTGAATTTCAAGCCGAATTTGAACCGCTGAATTTTTGGAAGCGAATTTTTAATTCGAAATAATATGGACTGAAAATTATCTGTCGAATATTAAAGGTTGTATTTAAAAACAAGTTAAATTTTTTTAATGAAATTTAAAAGGTGAATTGTGATTTTTTAATTTTTAGACAGTGAAACCGAGTGTGAAATTTTTCAATTTGAAATATTCACAGCTTAAATGTACAACCATATTGAATTGCAGAACCTTAAAATGCAAGAACTGTTCATACAATGCATTTTTTTTCAGTTAGTGCTATTCAGCACGTCTCTTTGCTTCAAACACATTAGTCACTATTTTACTTCCATATATTTCTTAGTTTTCTTCTATTTTGCTAGTAAAACTCCTTTTCCGGCTGCATTGAGTCCATGCAATGGAGTCCATATAACGAAATAATCTTGACATTTAAACATCTGGCTTTTCTGCGTTTTTCTTACATGCTACACACGTGATTTGTCTGCATCTGAGCTGTATTGAGGACAAGAACACATCTCTCCAGGGATGCTCTGAGAGTTTATTTCAGAACTTTTTACTAAGTGAAGCTATGTGACGCTATCAAACACACACTAAAAAACAAGCGTCTTGCTACGACCTTCCAAGATAAAATTCCGGTTAACTATAGTAGTTTCATATGGACAAATATATAACCATTTCATACTAAAAATTAAAAAATAAAACTAATTAAGGTATTTGTTTACCTTTGAAATTATTCTTTCTATTGTTATTTATGGTTCATATTTATATATTTGTATTATATTGCATTTTGAATGTAATATGGCAATAGATTGTACTAAATGGGTTTAGTTTTCACAGATATTAATTTATGCAATTTCAGCAATAACATTTTTACTTTTTCTAAAAAGGAAGAAAATTAGTTGTTCATTTTAAGAGATTTTCTCTTGTATATTTAGTATTACTCTTTCATAAAGGAAAAACACTTATTATCCTAAAACTCGATTAATCAATGGAATAATTGCTTGAATACTCGATCACTAAATAAACCAATAGCTACATCCCTACAGCGATTGTGCCTGGACATACAGCATCGGAGCAGCATTTATTGAAGACATCCAGTAGAATAAAGAGTTTAGACAGCAGCCTGTCGATATGTCGGCTGGTGTAATTTGATGTGGATATTATTGGAGGTTGTACGTTTATGGCGACACAATCGTAATGCTGTAAATAAATCCTTTTTTTCTTTGGTGGCAGTTATCTCTCATGTTACAGTTGCTACAGTAAATGTTATTTTGTTAGTCTATGTATGGTGGGCGGAGGGTCATTGTGTGGACAAAATTGTGATTTTTTTCTTGTGGAGAAATCCCTATAGGAAATATTTGCTTACCTTTACAAACAGTGCTTCACTGCTACATGGGAGTGATAATATGATACCCCCTTTATCACCATATCCAGGAATTTTCCTTGTTATATGCAATTGGATGATCAATAATTATCGTATTTATGCTTTTTGATATTTATGTGGTACTCTTATTTTGTGTTTGTGAGCATTAGCCAAGCAAGGAACAATATATAAAAGTGTATTTAACAACGAACTACAGCATTTTTTTATCTAGCATTCACTAATTCTTTTTAAGAGACAGATTATAACTGTTAACAGTAAATACACAGTTGACTTACATGAGAACATGAACAAAAATGTATAGATAGTTGTAAGTTCGTGTTCTCTAATGCATTTTGTAATGTTAACAAATAGATCCTTATCGTAAAGTTTTACAAAAAATCATCAAATCTAAAACTGCCAAACGTTTTTTATTTACAGTAGTGGACAAAATAAGAGACAATTTTGAAATTATGTTTAGTTTTCCCAATTTACTATTTATTGGAATGTGTAAAATGATTAATAAAAATATATGTAAAATTATTATTTTTGTTTAATTCTGTAAATTACTAACAGTACTTCTCTCGAATCAGATAAAAATATTGTTTCTATTTGCATATGGGTCAATGACATGACGTGTATTTTTTGTGTCCAAATTCATTATTTTCCTAAAAAGAATTGGAATAAATACATGCCATATATCAAATGGATCTACAATATGTCCTTTATAAGAAACCCTTCTCATTTTATTGAAATTCAATAGATTTTTCGAGTTTTGGTGTTTCAAAGACCAAAAATGTCAGGTGGTGCGACCGTCCGAACATACAAACAGAGAACAAAACTGAGAAATAAATGGTAATTTTCTCAATAAAATTCTTAATCAAATATTTTGGCATGATTTTATGTTAAATTCCTTATAAATGAGGGGAAATAGTGTATCGGTCCCATTTCAAAACTAATCTATTACTTAAAAAACTTTTGTCCGGAAAATGTACTTCTACTAATGTCAGGGAGAGCAACCGACATAAAAATGCAATTTTATGCAATGTTCCTTTAAGAAAACCATTTGACAGCATATGACATCTCACAGAAGACTCCAGAGGACCCTTTGAAGCAGTAACAAGGTTAGTCAACCTCCCATAAATATTAGATAATTTGACATTTTTGAGTAATGATGAGGTTGATTCAACTTATCATGTCAGGTGGTATGACCCATGGAAAACTTTGAAAATGTGTTGTTATTATAAAAATGTGTATTTGATTTAAGAAATGTATGTATAACATTGAGCACATGGTCAAACATTTGTATAGGCGTCCAAGTTAATGCCTCTTAGATTTGAATTGAGTTTGAAATGTCAGGTGGTGCGACCAGAGTTACAGTTAAACCAACTAAAAAAAGTCATGTTAATTCATGTTTTTGAAAATATTAAATACATTTTAATAAATACATAAAGCTTTTAAGTTGTTTAAAGGTGCAATCTACATATGTATATATATTTGTTTATTTTATTATGGTTTGAGTGACAATTTAAAGAGCACATAGTCCATCTTAAAGTCTTATTCTTCAAGAATATAGGACTGTATAATCAACATTGATACTAAAACAATTGCATCTTTAAATGAATCTATTTTAATTTGTTTTTGTAGATGCCATTATCAAGCAAGGAGAAAACAGCACGACATAGAGCTCATTTAAAAAGTAATCCCGTTGCAAGGGCCAAAAGAAAAGCAAGGAATTGTGTTCATTATGTATATCTAGATACATTACAACTTAAGTTAATATGGTGTTCTGTTATATTTTTTGTGGTAATTACAGTTATTACATGTTAATGATACATACTTGATAGCAGTGTCATACAGCATTACAGAAAAGCATTGTTATTAGTAATGAATTCGAATGATTAACAAACCATTACCTATTCTATTAAATATTTAAACTAAAATAATCTATTTTACAAATGATATAGTACAGGTGAAACTCAAAAATTTAAATATCATGCAGTAGTTAATTTATTTCAGTAATCAAGTTAAAAGGTGAAACTAATATATTTTATAGACTCATAATATGCAAAGCAAGATATTTCAAGCCTTTGTTATAATTTTGATAATTATGGATTACGGCTTAAGAAAACCGCAAATTCAAAATTAGAATATTGTGAAAAGGTTTTCAAAGCTTGAAATAACTCACTTTGCGTGTAATGAGTCTATATAATATATTAGTTCCACTTTTTAACTTGAATTACTTAAATAAATGAACTTTTACAGGACACTCACATTTTTTGAGTTTCACCTGTATGTCCCATAAATTTTCATTTAATAAAAATAGAAGGGGTCTGAAACCATGTATCTTTTATAGAGATATGTTGTACATTGCATGTGCTTTCTGAAAGCATGATTTTGAATTATATTTGAAAAGAGTTGTTCTTTATCTTGACTTACGGTTACTACTGAATCTATTGATAAGTAGATTGAATTCTGCCCTTAATGTTTCTGGGCCCAATATTTGCACTAATTTTCAGATTCATATAAAAGATGTTCTCATTTATTAAATGTGTTTCTTGAGGTTTCAAATTTATATTTTTTAAGAAACGATGATCAAATGTTATCATAACATGCAGTATTGTTTTGCACTTTCTTGTTAATTACATTTAATTATATTATTGAGATAGAGTATAAATTGGTCAGAGGATTCAAATAAAAAAGCCAATTAAAACCTGAATAAAATTAATTGACAAATTTTTTTTTTTTATTTTGTGAATATCAATCATTATTGTTCACAACGTCAGGTGGTGCGACCAGTCATGGTCAGGTGGTGCAACCAGCAAATTTACATTTAAATGTATCAATTCCCACTGCAATTGCAAAATGAAGTAAGAAATATAAATGTAAACCTTTACATAATGTATACAAATCATTTTTACAGTTAAAAACAAAACATAAAAAGTCCTTATGGAAAAATGGGTGTTTGAACACACAGAAAAGCAGCTGTTTATATGATTTGGAATAAAAGGTCAATAAATAAAGAAATAGAAAGGGAATTTACTTTCTGATATGCATTTTAGACACTACAATGATTCATATTTACAAGTCTCAGTAGTGCTAAGTACACTAAATGTATATTATTTTAAATTAATATATGGTCGCACCACCTGACATTTTCTGGGTGGTAAAATCAGAAATCTTGTTTAATAATGAATTAATGCCCCCTAAAATGCTGTAAAAACCAATATAAATCAACACAATAAATTTTTTGGACATAAAAATGCATTTTCAAACTGTTTTGCTTAAAATATATTTTTTTTCTTCTTGAAAACCTTATTTGTCATTGACCCATATATTTTCAGAACAGGAAAGCTGGAGAAACATGTCAGAATAACGATCCTCTTTCTTTTTTCAGACCTCAAATACTGCAAAGAAAACAAGTTCTTATTCACTTTTAAGCAATATAACTGTTATATTTGTAAGAGCAAAAATACAATTTTTAAGATTTTTTATCACAGTGTTCATGTTGTCATTCTGTCAGTCTTTCACATTGCTGTTGGATGACTTTGTCACTCCTGAGGTTTGATTTTGTTCAAATTCAACCAACACTAGACTGGAACGGTCACAATACAACTACAAATGCTGATTTAATGAAAATTTGGATTGATCTATAATGTTTTTCCACACATGTATATCAATATCTAATGAAATGATTAATAGTAAATGACAACCACTTTTGAAAATGAATGGTGCTTGTCCATTAAAATAATTCACAACCAAGATGGTCTCAATTGCCCAGGGTAGGGCAATGCTATGCTGTTTCTAGAATATTGCCAGATGGTCGTTTACTGGTCCAAGTCAAAATGGCATGTTACTTAAATCTTTGATGTTTTTAACACTGAATTCAGTTACCAACTTGAAGTCATCAAAAAGCCACATTATCATGCAATCATTAATGTTCATAGCACAAACAGGTTGAGTTACCCAGTGCAATTTAATTTCACCTCCAATTATAAACAAACCCAATAGTAATACTTGCCTAAGCAAACATCACTTATTTGCTGATATAAGAAGCAATTGGTTCGGAATGGAAGTCACACATGGATATAAACAATTGTGTAATTTGTAAATCTACATGAATTATTGTCCCAATGGGAAATAAATTCAACGCTACTGCTGTAAGCTGATCTAGTTTCTTTTAAAGACCCCACACACATACACACCATTAGGGCGAGTTGGTGGGTGTTATCTGAAACAGCCTTAAAAAGGAGAATAGAGCAGAAATCAATAAACAGCACAAAACACACACTTATCTCGCAGTACCACCTCCGGCCCACAAACACACCCACACGCCGCTGTGCATGCTAGCAGCTTTTATTTCCTCACAAACTGTTGTGATAAATGTGTTCGCTAACAAGGCTTAGCTTTTTAAAAACCGCAGACAGCCTGGCCAAGAGTGGACGGACACCCAAACACACACACACTGTCATGACTGGTAACCCATGTGATAGACACACAGGTGCTTGGTCTCTTGGCGTGTACTTTGATGTCTGATTCAGTTGACAGGAGGTTGTAATTAATTGCCCACGCACCCCCTTCTCAACCTTGATTGGCCAATTTCCTGAAACGGTACAAAAGCCGCCGCCCACAAGTGCACTCGCCTGTCACCGTGGTTTCTTGTCCTCCATGGCTTGTCAGCTACCTCTCACCTGAGATATAACTAATTACAGTCACGCACACACACACATCAGCTCCCAGTGTGAGAACGGCTCAAGACACCTGTCAAGGCCTTTCTCACTTTTTTCCTTTTGTGTTTTTTATCATTTTTCTCGTTCTGGCACTTTTCCTTGTTCTATTTGTTCCTCGTTGAGGACAACAAATAAGAGAAAAACACCCCCGCCCTCCTGCTTTGCAGTCTCGTCTTGCCTCTCTTCTTTATTCTGTGTGATGTGTTTTGACAGTGAGGGACGTAAGACAGATACATATTGTCAGCGCAGACTCAAGAAAGGACCATGGCTCATTAAAATCAACACCCAATGGCTGATTTGTCTTCCGCAACGTGACACCGTTTCCGCGTTAAGCAGGCAAGGATTGTGTGGTCTTAGTTTATCCATTGGAATTTAATGGGATTGGAATTTCCTTGGATTGCAATAACCATCAGAACAGTAAAGAAGTTTTTAAAATTTTACTTTATTTTATTTAGGGCTCTCAAGAGTTATCCCGATTTATCACATCCAGAATAAAAGTCTGTTACGTAATATGTGCACTGTGCATATTCATTTTGTATTTCTAAAAACGTTCACGTACATGTGTATATAGATAAATATTTAGAAAATGTATACATGTATTTATTTATATTTACCAATCATTTGAATTATATATAACTGTTTATTTTTATATTTTGCTCAATTATGTTTGTATGTTTTTATCAAAGCAAAATTAATTTGCACAGTACACAGACATATATATTATGTTAACAAAAACATTTATTTGCAAATACTTGTTTCAAATCTCTAATTTAAAATATTTAAAATAGAGTTCCATAGTAGTCCTAGAGTCAATGGTAACTATATTAGCGTTTAAATAATACCTATCAAAATTAGGGTGACAAAATCCGGGGGACCTAAAAGTGTCCCCTGAGGGTCCCCCTACATCCGTTCGTTAGTGATGGCGGTTATGGTAATTAAAGGGAGTTTATCGGAAGAAATAACAACAAGAACACTTGAGTTTCCTGGGAGAAATAGCAAAATGCAAGGGCGGTGGGTGTGAAACGGGAGACTCCCTGAAAAAACGGGAGTGTTGACACGTATGGTCTAATTGACTAAACGTATTTGTACAAAGTATGTTTCTTGCCTAAAACAGAGCAATTTACAGCGTTTTTGATTTAAAGCCCATTGAGATAGAAAACCTTTAAAGAGTACATTTAAAGTGTATTTTTCCCCCAGTTAACATAATTGTGGATAGATTATAAAGGGAAATGGAAGGAAAATGAGTTAGCGTGAAGTCATAGCTGGAGACACTAGCTTTAAAAGAGTCATTGAGCGCTTGGTGTGCCTTTAAAGAATAAAGGTTTCTCTGTATGCTCTATTAGTCATTTAAAATTCATTAACAGTCTGATGCCCTCCTTCAGGGGAGAAATGTGCACAGAAGAAGAAGGAAGACAGAAAAAGAAGGAAGGGACACAGTGGAAAAGACAGCACAGAATATTTGTTGTTCCAAATGTGTATCTAAGCGTTATTTAAGCACCTTATTTGAACTGGATGATACATCTTAACATTTTAATTTTTTTTAGCTTAAAATGGGACTTACTGTGTAAGTCATCCTTCTTATTAGGTAAATATGGAGGTGATTCTAAGACGGTGTCGGGTCTGTCAGGAAAAAAAGGAGTTAAGGAAATTACAATTTTGTCCATCATTCTCAAATCTCACGCACTCTTAAACTGCTGTGCCACGTTTAAGAGTCATGCCACACAAGATGAAACACATGGAAACTTAATAGCACTTTGTAGACTTTTCAAAAAATACCTTCCATTTTGGATCCCCTCACACAAAACTATATTGCTATAGTTATATTGCTATATCCCTCTATATCAGCAAATATTATCAGGTTATAAATCACATTAATTTAGTCAATGATATTTGTTTAGCTCTTTTTTATTTTTATGCCTCTTAACATGCTCACAAACTTTAGAAACGTGGTCTCGGGTAGACACACACATCATTGGCACTTGGGGCGTAGCAGGGGGGTACGTAGCATTACGTAGTAAATTTGGTGCACAGATTTTGCATACATACATACATACACATGATAACGTAATAACGAAACGCACTCTGTAGAGCAGTTTTTCCGTTGAGGGCTACTCCAGAAACGACATAGAAAATTCCACGTAAGGGGACCCTCGGTGTGTGTAGATAGAAAAAGTTCATTCTGAGGTAATGAAACACCTCTGAAAACATAGTTATATATATTATATTGCATTTCTGTCAATAGATCCACCAAATAATTTCACTTTGGACCTTTACAACTTGTATTTACTTCAATCATTTTAAAGGTCTTTGCACATACAGTCCAAAATGTTCGTTTGCGTTTCTTTCGTATTTGGATGTACAGTTTCTCTGAATTGTAAAATAAAGTCCACTCAAAATGCTTGCCACGGATGTGAAAAAAGCTGATAATTGAAAAAAAAATATGACGGACGAAAATATCGGAGGCAGTATGTAAATTTGATTGACACAACGTGAGGCAGTATTTATTTTTTAACCTGAGGAAATTTCAGACGCAAATTTCGGACTCCATGTGCAATGGGCTTTAGACATGATCAGAAAAATCTAGAGACACATCTAATGTAGATTGTCAAAAGCTCTGTGATACTTGTAATGTTGCCATGCTAATGCAATGAACATGAGGCTTTAAGAGTGCTTTACATGTGATGAAATTTGATGATAAATTGGCAAGGTATTTCTGCCATGGCGGGGTAATAAATGTATTGGGAAAACGTTAAGCACAACTTTTCTCATCATCTCCATGAAGTAATTGAGATCATACTTGAACATTGTTTTGACATGTTTTACGTGTCCTTTTTATAGCTTGAAAGTCATGGTCTCCATATACTGACTATAAAAAAAGATTATTGCACATTTCTTTAAAATGTATTCTTTACTGTTCCACAGACTTTAAAAAACCTCCAATGGGGAACAACATGAGGGTGAGTGAATAATGATATCATTTCCATTTCTGAGTGAACTATTCAGAAGCATTTTACAATTGTATTTCATTGTCATATTTTACCTTATTCTTTTCTATGTATTCTACCTTGTAACCTTTTTTTCATTCAATCTTCAATCTGATAGATTATTAAAGGATTCAAATTTTTTTGGTTTCCTGTCTCACTATTTTCTGTGCAATCTTCTGTCAATACTGTTTTCTTTGTTTCCTGCTGGTTTTTCTCACTATCATTCTTTCTCCTTGTTTCATTCAGGCCCTCTCAGGAACTCTTGGATTACTAGCTAAAGCTAATGAAATGTAATTACTGGGTTTGACGATAAGAATCGATCCCATGTTTGTATGCGCGTGTGTGTTTGTGTGTGCGCGTCTCAGATAGGCCTTATTTTCCGTAGGCTGTCCGCTGAGATGCCTGATAACATTGACCTGGCGGCTGAGGTCTCAGGTAGGCCTGTCTGACTCTTATCAAATCAGTCAGATTACACACACACACACAAGCGAAAGAAAACCTCCATCAGAGCTACTGAGAAAGGAGAGATTTTTTCATGTGTGTGGATCTATGTCAGTCTGTGATTTATTTAATGGATGTGTATTATTTCACCATGCATACAGCTTTTAGTCTTTTGGAAGATTAAAAACGGAGTTTTGCATTTAATCCCTTTATTTATGGCCAAGTCCTCCTTGTGATTCTTTGTCTAAAAATCTTGGCTTGCGTCTGGTTTGACAGATTCTGTTCGACAGTCTTGCGTCGTTTGATATGCCGGTCTGTTCCAAGAAAAGCTTAGTGTACTGTTTTTACACCTTCCTCTCCAAATTCGGCTTACACAGACTGCTTTGGCTTGGGTATGAGTTTATGTTTAAAGCATAGATTTTAACAAACTGCCACATTAATCAGTCTATTACAAATGCATGATAATGAAGAGTTGATAGTCACCGAATGAAACATGAAATGCATATAGATCTCTCATTTTACTTCCACAGTTCGCCCCAATAGCTCCATTCATTTACTAGTAAACTTAGCAGTGTTCCAAGTTATACTCTACCCACTTAACAGTGTTCTGCCAATATCCATTAAGGAAACTCTGAATTCCGTTTCTCTCAACGTTGACCCGCACAATTTAAAGCCACAACCCAGCTTGTCAACAGTGCTCTGCCACCCTGTAGCTTTACCCAGCTTCATCCGCCTTTACCCACACCCGCTCATCATTGCTCTTTTACGGTGCTTTCCTCTTTTTCCAAAGTGCATTTGCAATCAAATGTTCGTACTGTGTTGTCATTAGACTTTATTGATGTGTGAGTTTTGTGCGGTATTGGTTCTCTGTGTAAACTGAATAGTTGTAGGCGATATAACAAAACAAATCTGCTAAATAAGCCTATTGAAAAGGTTGCTATTTATGCACTGCAAATGCATCATAAAATGAAACCAAATCCCTCGCACAAAGAATGGACTTGGAGTTTTACCATGCAACCTCGCAAGAACGAACACAAATGGATGCGCCGCGATGACCTCTGGAACTTCAAGCTGGTTCGATCCGATGCATGCTTTACATCAAGAACACATTCGGGTACTTTTGTTCTCTGTATTGGTTTTCTTGAGTATTGGAACCAGACTTTGACTGTTGATGACAACGTCAAGCGAGAACATGAGGACGCAAGATTGGTGAAAAACGCATATTGAGAAAAACCCACTGTGATGAGTTTGGGAATGTTTTCTGTTAAAGTAGATTTTTTTGTTCATAAAAAATATTATTGTTGATAGTTTGAGTTTCGGTCCAGTGTGGATTCTCGGTTAACTGAATAGTTGAAGTCCATACAACAAAAATCTGCTCATTAGGTCTAAAATATTCACCCCAACTGCCATCTATGCTCTGCAAATGAGCGACATTTCATTGTTGCATCATAGCGTGACACCAAATCCCTGGCACAGACGTTTACCATTCTGTTTTTCTCTGGTGGGAGTTTCCAGCTATCCCTAGAGCTCCTGAGTTCCTCACAACATAGAAAAATCAACTGGAAACTCACATTACTAACCGTTAACTGGCAACTTATCAACAATCTCTCTTTCTGTATATAAAAAAATCAAATATATTCTTTTCGATGTTCATGTTTCCCTAGCTTCAGCTCTAGTATTACTTCTATTGTAAACATGGCTGTTTTGACTGCACTTGTTGTTAACTTGTTGACATAATGGCACATATTTTCTCAATTGTAAGTTGCTTTGGATAAAAGCATTTGCTAAATGAATAAATGTAATTTAAATGTAAAACAAATGAAATCAGTGTCACTGGAGACAGAATTGAGTATCATTTGGACTTTGTTCGTGATAGAACCTCTGTTAGTGCATTTTGGTTGTAAGCTCTACAAAAAGCAAAACATTCAGGAGTCTTTTAGGAGCCTCTGGTTTGACATCTAATCATGAAACATCTCTGTCCATCCATTTACTGTCTGACCACATGACCGTTATTCTCCGAACTGTGCTCAAATGCCATCTCTCCGCTGCGCTCTAGTTTTCTTCAAAATGTTATCTCCCGTGAGAAATCACAGCAAATTTCAGCCCTTCTGCATCAACCTCTTTTGCTCCCTTTATATATATGATGTCAAATATATAGACATCGCCAGCTGACATAACTGCGAAGGCTTGAATCTCTGGTTCCCCTCACATACTAATGGATAGTGAGTTGTTTGTGCCGGGGTAAATGTGTATACTATTTACAGGCTCACTCTCTTTAGGGATTTGCACCCATTGCTCGCCTAGTATCCTTTGCTAGTTTTGAAATAGAGCCTCCACGTTTCACAACGGAACCAAATAAGATGTTTCTTAGTACAATTTGGCCATTTTCTCAGACATCCATGGCAGCTGGAAGACAGAATCCATTGATAATCTTGCTTCAGGCCCTTCCTGTCTCAGGTGGAGGCTGTGCTTTTAACACACAGTAATTCAGCCATTCAGGAAACTCTGACATACCTGTGGAAGTTGGAGAGGAAGGGGGTTTGGAGACCAGCTCTTATCTTTGGAAGATGTTAATAAGCCAGTGCCCATGAGAGGTTGTCAGCGTCACGCGCTCAGAATATATACGCGATGAATATAAAGTTGCGTGTCACATTCAGTTCGCAAGCAGATCACCTAGACATTTGCGTAGCCTTTCTCCAAGACAGAGAAAGTGTGCGTGAGGGGATCCAAGCTTGGGGGAAGATTCAGATTTAAGTAATGAGTAGACGTTCAAGTTGTCAAGCTAGCCAAGATGTCAGAGAGAAAAGTTGAGATCTTCTCCGTGACTACCGAGGTGAAACCTTCCAGGTTCTTTAAGCAGGACTCTACATGCTAACTTGTCAGCATGGCCCTGCTTTTAAATCTACAATTTATAAATTAGCTGTTCTAGAGTTCAATATTGTTCTGTTCCATGCACAGATATACCATAGTGACTGTTTGGCTGCATAGTTCTTCATAGCTTGCCCTGTAATAAACATGGACAAGCCATAATCAATTCATGCAGATGCCAGACAATATATAAATATGACTATAAAGTGTAGAGAAGTGTACAGAAATGCAATATAATATACATAACTATGCCTTCCGAGGTGAAAAATGAACTTGCATAATGAAGCATAATTTTTTATTACCTGAGAATGAAAGATTTCAATCTAAGTACAGTGCGGGTCCCCTTGCATGGTATTCGCCATGTTGTTTCTACAGTACCCCTAAACGGACAAAAAGCTCTAAAGAGCGCTTTTCGTAAATACGTCTCCTTCGACAAAGAAGCGAAAACGTGACATCTTAGTCTTGTGTCTTCGAAAGGATGGGGTGGAGTGAGCCGTTGGTTGCAATATGTAACCTTACTGCTAGATGCCGCTAAAGTTACACATTTTTTTACTGTCTGGACTTGACCCTTTCTTCTTCTTTTTAGTCGTTATAACATTTATGTTCATGTATTCACCTACAGTACATAACAGTGAAACTTAAGATTGGCATTATAAATGTGACCCTAACACACGGACAATGATGGCATGCATTTGTGTGTATATTTACAGTAATATCAATATTCTTCACAAGTTGTGCATTTTAGCTTTCCTGTAGCTCAGTGGTGAGAGCATTGCGTTAACAACACAAGGTTGTGGGTTCGATCCAAGGGGATCGCAAATACCTATGTAAAATGTATAGGATAAAGCAATGTAAGTCACTTTGGATAAAAGCGTCTGCCAAATGCCTAAATGTAAATGTTTTAAGAAATTGTGTGCCGTGTCATGACAGTACTTCAGACGATATCTAAAGATAACATTCAAACACCACCAGTGCCCGTCACTCAATGCCCTACCAATGTGACATCAAAAATGGATAACACAAATCACTTCGAAAAACACTTTTCCATATAACTTTTCATTATAACTTACTTCATATAACTGCTTAATAGTTCTTAGTGCTTTCAAAAAGGTATCCATTTGATGTAAGAGTAAATTGTGACTTGTGAACTCTGTAAGGGTTTGCTGTTGGCATGATAACATGTGATGATGTGTTATTTGTATGTTTACATGCCCTTGGTCACAGTTGGAATAATGCATTTCGTATAGTTGGTTGTCTTCAAATTAATTTGATTTGGGAAGCGTTTTACATAGTTGCTTCCCCTGAAAATGCATGCATGGCCGACATAAGCAAATGTTGTTTTGTAGGTTCATCTAAAGACTTAGGAAACATATGAATTCCAGCTCTTATCTTGTCTCAAAGTGTTACCAAGTTACAGTTATAAACAAAATTCAAAGGCCAGTTGATACAAACATACTATGGTTTGGATCCCAAAAGAACAATGTTCTCAAGATCTTGCAATTATATACACACAAAAAAACAATTCAGTTTCACCTTCCAGTATTCTTTCCTCATTCTCTACCGTGCCTTTATCTCTGTGCGCAGTTTAAGGAGTGTGAGAAATGCACATCTCTGCCTCAACGGCATGCTAAACTCTTCACTTCACAGATAACGTTTTCCAACATTGTCCTATAAATTCCCTGCTGGCGCGACAACAATTCTATCAATATATCTGGAATAGACTCACACAGAGCAGATAACGTTCACACAACGTTGCTGTCAGAACCTCCCACAGTGCCGTTTCTCTTTGCTTAGCCTGGTTCAGTTTTCTGCGGTTTACCTTTAGGGCCCGCAGAGACATACGCGCAGACTGCTGGGTATGTCCGTTTATGTGCATTAGTGGCGTTACAGAAACTTTCAAGTGAACAAATTCTTCTCAGTCAGCCAAGAACTGACTTTGAAAGGCATTTTTCTTACTAGAGCATTAGCTAAACAAAAGTCTTATGTGAAGAAACGTATCATTGAACGAGCATGACTCAAAATGTTTATGAACCGATAGTTATATTGGTTGATATTACACTTAAGGAAAATAAAAAAGAATATGCCATCTCGGAACTAGAAAGTGTTTGACCGTTAACTTTACTGAATCTTTGAGTAGTATGCCGGTAGCAACGTAATAAAAATCTGACTTAATTATACCCAAAAGATACTCACTGGTTGCTATTACACTATAGTATAATGATTCATACTATATGAAACGAGTTAATGCGTCCAAACTAATCTTTTCGTTTAATTGATTCAAACGATTCACTTGCATTAAAAACTCAATTAGCACACAGATGTAGAGGATGGGATCTCTCAAATCTAATCTCACACATTTGTGTAAAACTGTCTTTAAATGCTGTGTTAAAACCTTGTATCTCCATATTTTATGATTTTTTTTTTCTTCAAATATTACTGTTGGTCACCTTTTCCGTTTGTATCGGGGTTTCGCAAATATTTAACTGACGGAAATAAGTCTAATCAACTTTGACAATAAATGTTTTTGAAGTTTGTTTTGTACATTTTTCTTCCTGAAAGCGAGCAGTTTCGGAGATATGAGGTTTCAGCCAGACAACGGCGATATGCAAATTATTGTTCATGATTTTATTCTGTAAAAAATAAATTAAATGCTGGTTGCTCTTTATGCACACATCAAGGCATGGCTGTTACTGAAAAACAAAACACAAATACATTTACATTTATGCATTTGGCAGATGCTTTTATTCAAAGCGACTTGCATTGCATTATCCTATACATTTGATTTCTAAGTAAGAATCCACGACTTTGGCGGGGTGGCACACCATGCTCTTACCACTGAGCTACAGGAAATGTCTCATTATATAAAATGATCTTCATCACTTGGTGTTTTCATTTGCTTTTATTAATATCTAAATATGTATCATTGCACCCATTTCATAAATGATGAAAGGGCCTTCACATTTGAAAGGGGAACATGTGTCTGTAAGAGAAAGTGGATAAAAAATGTTGGGGAAAGTGTGGGTTTCACTACGATTAGGCAATTCTTCTCTGATATCAAATGAAGAAATGACTTTCACTATGCGTAACACTACATTAAGAACCCCGATCTTCCACACATTCTCTCTCTCCCTCTCCCTCTCTCTCCCTATAGTTCATTTAACTCCATTTTGATATTATGGCCTTCGTGTATACTCTAAAGGTGCACATACATGAATGTGTTTGGGATTTAAGCGGTGTGTGTACGCGTGTGTTTGAGCGTTAGAGAGCCAAGGCTAAAAGCCTTCCAATTAAGAAACGCTCCACGGGCCTGGCGTCTGGCCCATCTTCACCTATGTTGCCATGGCAACTGTCAGGTGGATTTCCTGGTGGTTTTTTGTGGAAGTTAGCGTCTCTCTTTATCTCCGTTCATTTGTTTCTTTTCGCATGTAACTTTTTGTGTTGACCCTTCGTATCATCTTTTTAGCCTCCATTTATCTAATAAATTTGGCTGTTTCATTCTTCGGAGAACAAAAAACAATACTGATATAGAAGAGAGAGAACGATTTGTATTAGGACAGTCAGATTTGCAAATTTGTATTGTCTGTGTGCTCAAATCAATGGCTGTAATTACTCTTTTATTGGTGTTATTGTTCTGAAGTCATGCTCTGATGATCTATATTTAATATGAAGATACGGAAAGCACGCCACATAGAAAGAACAAAATTTCATTAATTGACGAAATGTCTGCCACTGTCTGCATAATTTTAGCAGTGTCAAACCAGAACATAATCTAACAGTTTGTGTGTTTTTCAGTCTATCATACGATGTCAGAAAATGTGAAATATGATTCAGAGTCTTTATATAGGATAATTTTGGTAGGGACATTTTTAAAAGATTGAGCTTTTATGTTTCATGAAAGAAATGCATACCAGTTCAAACAACTTAAGTATAAGTAAATAATGACAGAAATTTCTCTCTTCTTGGGGGCGTGAGGCTTTAAATGTGTAAAATGTGATGTAGTTGGGAGGCTCTAGGACAGGTTTTTGATATGTCCTAAAATAAAAGCTATTGAAACCATTCCTTTTTTTATGCGGCATTCTTATTCCTGAATTATCATTTCATTTTTATACATATTCAGTTTCATGTCCTGTTAATTTCTGTCACTTTCTCACACAACAACACGAACATGTCTTGAGTCTTGCTCCCTGTGGCGCTGGCACACTCCTGTCCCTCAACTCCATCTGCCACACACACCCCCAGAAGGGTCGCCCGTCACCACCTGTCCGGTCCACATTTCCATTCAGTCTTTCTTTCTGCCAGTTTCATGCCCTCACTCACACATGCACACACTGTAATTCCGCTTTGTCAGTACATGTCCACGTTTCCTCTCTTTTTTTTTAGCTGATCTTAAAAATGTTCGAACATCCTATACAGTTGTTCATGTGCGCAGCGTTCCAATGTTTTTTACACATTTGGCACTTGTAAACACGGCCTATTTTCTTACCTATCAATAAACTCTAAAGCAAAAGGAAAAGAGATTTTTACACTTATGTTACATTAATATTGTGTCCCAACTAAGTGTAATGTGAAGTTTCTAGTAAAACGTTGTTTTTCTGTGTACAGTGTTGAAAGAGTTATAGCATCGTGTTAGCTTTTTACTTTCCTGATAAGTTATTACACGGTGAATATATCTGCATCACGTTTTTATAGATTTGTGCACATGTTGCATTATTTGTAAATATCTCGTCTAACGTCCCTGCCAAAGGAAGAAGTCGCTTTTAGCAACTTGATAGCAACATATTTTTTGTTAATAAACTCCTTACTTATATTAATCAAGAATAATAGACCTATGCTGTTTAACCTAATAACCAAGTGTTATGATAAAAATGTAAATAACACACCTTGATACCTTATATAAAGCAGTGATGAATGAGTTAAACCGGTTCATTGAAACAATTCGCTCAAATGAAATAATTAAATGAGCAAAATCTCAATAAATCTCTTTTTCTTCGAATTCCTGAAATCATCAACACCAATTCATTCACGCGCTGCCTTTGATCTGTATATATAATAAAACATAAATGTGGCATGGCCCGTCTTCATTCTGTAATTCAGCCAGCTTCACATCATAGCTTCCTAATTCAGTCACTTGGGCAGCCGTGATGCATCGTAGGTCGACTTGGCATCAGGTAACTTCTTTTTATAACATTCTTTTCAATTTCCCTCATTCCTTTCATTTGCTTTCCCTCAGATTTAATTTGCCGGATGCTATATGAGAAACAACCAGATAAATGCTTCAATAAATATGCTTACATATCTTCCAATTCCATATCTTCTATTTTTATCAACCTACATTACTTTAATTAAAGTCTTGATGGGTAGAACATATACATCATGAGACAACTTTATAAATAGATATGTTCAAAAAAAATAATTAACTTGAAGTTTTAGAGAAACACAGGCTTCTTTCGTCACTTGTACGCCTTTCCTGGTAAGCTACTGCATATGGTTGCCTAGCGACCTCACAGAACATGAAGTATATGTTATATACTATTTTGAGGTGCTGTACAAAGGTTCACTTTGGTAAGTGTTCAGCTTCTCTCCGCACTCACCTTAGATTATTATGTGCTGTCAGACTGTAATTAGATTGGAGATCAATTACCGCAGATGAATTACTTCTGATAATTCCATAGGAGTGTGTGTGTGAGATAGTGTGCGTGTGGGCGGGTGATGAATAGTACATTTTTAGGTCATCTTGTTAGGTATATTATTACAGTGACCCTTGGTTGGTGCATTTAGATTTGCATTTTGATTGTCACCATGTAATAATGTTGAAATATTCGAGAGCAGACGGCGAGAGCTCGGTTTAAAGTCTTCCAAAGAGAGTTGGATGGCAACATTCACAACAATCAACACACTTCAGTTATTCATGAGAGACCTGTAAAAACGCAGAGCATTGTGCATATCGCTGCACAGATGGTTACAATACTACTGGAGACAAACGATAAAACTTTCGAAAGAGAATGAGTAATAAATAAGAATAGGCTTAGAGAAACAGTTCGGATAGGGAAATTGTCAGCATTTCACTTCACGTGTTGTTTATGTGCATATATAGATAACAATGAACAAATTACATCTTAAATGTTGGCCTGTTTAAGCCATCACGTGACTTTAGAAGACTTTAAATACATAATGCCGACGTTGTATGGTTCTTTGTCTGGTTCAGGTCTCTTGTTTCTTTTTTCCAGACCAAATCTGGAATATTGGTCTTTTTATTTCTGGTTTGGTATGTGCCATTTTAACACTGAAACTAAAGATCTTCAGCTTTTATGGTGTTTATTTTGCGCCAGAATAACCGAACAATGCTGTGTGCTGGTCAAAATGATTCACTTGTTTGGTTCACTCAAGGGTTGGTAAACTTATTAAAACACTTATTCAGAAACAGTTTTAATCAAAACAAACCTGCCAAAATCTGGCATATATCCTAAATAACTGTTTTTGTTTTGTTTGGAAAAGGAAATCTTGATAAACTTTTCTAATGGACTTCTAATGGAAATCTTTGCATGAATCTTGGCGGAAACCATTTTGGTGCTATATATGGAAATTTGGTGATCAATCTAATGTCTTACTCGCGGTTGCATGCTAGTGCAGGAACTCTTCAAATAACTGTGTTATGTGGCAGCCTTGGTTTTGGAAATAATGCGTCTTGTGGTGTGACTAAATATTCATTCTTTCAATAGATGAAATGGCCTCTTTTAGTTGATGCTAACCTAAATACCCCAAATTTGCATCTAAATACACTAAAAAGTGCTGGGATGTTATTGACCCATGCTGGGGAAATATTGGAAAGAACAGTTAAATTTACCAAACGCTGGGTTATTTTTGACCCAATTATTGGGTTGTCTTTACCCAACCATGAGTGGAAACAAACCAGCAGTTTGGTTGTAATAACCCAGCATTGGGTAACTTACCAAGCCGTCTGTTAACCCAAGAGTGTAATTTCGAATGATGTTTATTTTGTCAAGTTTTTTTCTTTCTTTTTTCGTTAAGCGGTTTTGACAAACATATTTTTTCACAGTGTGCAGTATCAGCTAAATTTTAGCTTTTTGATTTCACTCGATTAATTGTGATATTGCAAACAAACTGCAAACAATCTACTTAATTATTCTTCATGAAACTAAATCTCTCAACAGGCGTTTACATATGTCGCATTCTCAACCAGATCATTTATATACACCATACATCACACCACATTTTTTTGGAATTGGAATATATGTTCATGCTAATCATTTTCTTTCCAAAAATAAACATTATAATTTAGATGAATACTTTAATATATGGGTTTTGTTTGGATGTTCTTCTGGATTTAATGTTTGTCCACAGTTATCAGAGAAAGGTCATTCTATTCACCATTACGGCATATAAATATAGATGACAACTCAACTGATGTGACGTTCAGTATAGATAGTTTTTGACCCTTTTGAAATAACATGTTTGCGCATTTTTGGGCTGTGTTTGAATAACATGTTTATTCGGTGATTCTGAGTGGGCGGCCGGTTGTTCCGGGAGTAGCAAGGTCAACAGAAGACTTCGCCATTGTTTTCCCTTGCTGTTCAAATGATTTCCAACTATGTTAACTGAAGAGCTAGTAAAATGTTGAAGGTAAAACTGAATATAGAGAGTGATTCTCCTCTGAGGGTAAAGTCAAAGAGCCATTGGCTGACTTTGTGATGAAATTGAAAAACAGGAATTATTGGCTGACCCTGTTGGGGACACATTGGCAACATTTGGTAGCATTTGGATATTATTTGCAAAGGGCCATCACAGAACAATAATTTAGACATTTTGCTATTTAACTTAGTACTTATAGCTGGTGTCCATATGTGACTTATTATGGGCATAGATCATCCAAAAATGAAAATTCTTTCTTCATTTACTTACTCTCGCACAAACCTATATGACTTTCTTTCTTCTGCAGAACACCAAATTAGTATTTTGAAGAAGGAGGGGAACCAAACAACAATACCTCCGATTGACCTTCATAGTTTGGAAGAAAAACACTGAGATATTCCTTATTAAAATACGGCATTGGGTGCTTTTTCTACATTGTGGTATATTCACTACACAGCTGTGCCACTTTTGCTAGTTTCAGCACAAAAACGTGCATATTTACTAAAATTCCACGAGGTTGTAAGACACGTTTGACAAAGCAATTTTATTTCAAACAATTAATTCAATATGGATAACTAGATTCAAATTGTATCCCTGTAGAGGTACATTTTAGTAGTTTTGCAATTAAAATCTAGTTTATTAGCCAGTTTGGGTAAATTATATAGAAAACGTAGCAGGTAGCCCACTGACAGATAACCTCATGCAAACTGAGCCTTTGTAAAGTATTCTTTTTATTAGTTTGTATTATTCTGAAAACCCTTTACGACAATTTTTTTCATTTTCCAATGAACTTTCCAATCATACTTCCTGTCTATTTTCCTCGGCATCCTTTGTTGGCATCAAATCCCTGTGAGGGTGGTACTTTTCTGGCATTTTCTCGCTAGATCTAGTCGGCTTACCATCCATTCGCACAGAGGGACCGCGAAAACGAATCGCATCATATCTCAAAGCCCCCGAGGCGGAAACAGACTCTCCTCTCATGCATGTGCCGCATTCACCATCTATTTACCATTCTAAAACCTGTCCACACATGCCAACACACCACTCACTGGCTCCAACATCCCCAAATGCTGCCTGGGAAAATAAGAAAGTCATTTATTATTATTGATGCCGATTGTGTGTGCATGTATGTGTGCGCATCTCATTCCAAGGAATTGGAAAGACACTGGGTGAAGCAGGTCCGGGCCACAGGGATTAAGGAAAAGTAGATTAAGCAGAACCTGGCATATTCTAGCTCAGCCATGAGCAAAAGGTCTATTCACGGAGCAAGCAACATCTGCAGAGGCTTAGGGATGCATGGAAACCACCGGAAACAAGAGAAAGAGAGAGAGAGACGCACAAGAGGCAATGTGTTAGGGTCTATTAGAGAGAGACATCGAATGAGAGGCTGAGAGCAAATGTATAGAAAGGCAGAGAATTAGATAAATTCACAAATGAGTTACGGGAGTGTGGCTGCCGGTATTAGGACGCATGTTTGGGAAGTAGTCACCCTGGGTTCCGATGTTCTTCCGTTAATCTTGTTATGCTTCCTGCTTCTCCTCCCTGGATGACGTTGTTCCAGTCAATACCAGTCCTGATGAACTTGCCAATGGTGTTTGATTTCTAGTTAAGCAAGCCAGTCTGTTATTGTCGAGGCTAAATTGGATCTTGCTTGATCCAACAGGCTATTTAATTTGAACGAAAACACAAGTCCTTTTCTCTGGCTCCTGCTTTGAAAAACAAAATGGATATAGGGGATGATCTAAATATAGAGTTCTGTAATTTTGATTGGTCTATTTAACTCCACTGTAATTCCACTGACGTAACTGGGACATGTGTCGGGGAGATAGGAACAGCATAGATAAATCCTACATGATATCACATAAAAGTGCCACAACCTGTCACTTTTAATGTTTTTTAAATGCATTCGGGCTAGAATTATTTTTGTAAAAACAGCAAGATTTCGGCAGGAGGGGTGTCAGAAAAATGCTGTAAAATAAGATTTTGTACAGTTTGTAAATTAGCAGTTTATTTATCTTTTTTTTGTCGCATTTTAAGAACAATAAATAAATAAGTGAACCCAATAAACACAATAAATCAGTGAAATTGCGTCAAATTACAGATTTTTTACAGTATAGTTTTCCTTCTGTTAG
This sequence comes from Triplophysa tibetana, assembly GCA_008369825.1. Lineage (NCBI taxonomy): Eukaryota > Metazoa > Chordata > Actinopteri > Cypriniformes > Nemacheilidae > Triplophysa > Triplophysa tibetana. Next base: position 12,037,545 of record CM017897.1, on the reverse strand, counting down.
TTTTATCAGTATTGACAAAAAGAAGTTTGAAAACGATGTATGCAGTTAAATTGTGTAATTTTGGTGGTGTAGAGCAAGTTGTGTATTTCTACAAGGATTTTTCCATACTTCATACAACTGTTCGTGAGTTAAATTATTTCAAATGCACTTGTTTAAATGTAAGACAAAATAAGTCATAATTACCTTTCGAGACCCTATAAAATGTGTTGAACTGCTAAAAAGAAAGTTCGACCATATTGAAGGTCTGAATAGCAAACGCATCCGTCCAAATTATATTTTGTCATCTGTTAGGAGAAAGCTTCCTGTAAAGATGACCTCAAAACCTACCAAACACCAATTACGATGTTCTTTAACAGACTATCTAAGCCCTTTCAACTAACTATTTTGCTATGGAAAAATCATTTAAAACTCCTTAACAATCCAGCAGCATGACACCTGATTCTTGTATGTTGAAAGAGTCTGACCTCAATGTTTAAAGACCTCTCAACACTTCCCGCTATGACAAGTTCGCTTATATTAAGTATTAAAGAAGTAGAAACATCTATGATGCTGGGCAGAATAGATGTATGTATGAAGAGCACAAGTTCAGGCGGGTCTACAGTTGAGAACCTGTCAATGTTTTTTTCATGTCTGTGTGTGGTGCATTTCGAAATAAGAGTAACTGCAAGGATGTCAAATGAAAGGTTACTTTTGCATTGGTAGATGCATGTGATGTCTTTTCTTTAAGGTGTTTTTGTGCTTGTTTTGATCTGTTTGTAAAATCTTTTCAGCTGCATTCTTGGAGTTGGTTGTTTTTGATGTATGCCTGTTTGTGTTTAACATTTGGAGGGCACCCAGCTGCTCTGAGCTTTCTGTAGTCTATGCCCTATGGGCCTTAACCTACGCAACTTATTTTAAGCATTGTATTTTTATACTTTTACAAAGCTATTCACTGAATGAACAATGTCCTTGACAAGAAAGGTGATGCCCTAAATAGGAGAGTAACTCATATATATATTATGGGAAGTTTTTTTTGTACACAAAAACCTTTTATTCTGAAAAATAATAATCCACTTTACATTATTCATGAGTTATGTATCATATTTTACTTAAATAACTTTAAAGATATTACCTTTTCTCCTTCTCCTATACATGGATCGCACTACAAAAGACTGTTTTAGGGAAAGGACTTCTGATATTGTCTTTTCCTCGAGCAAAGTAATCCTACATTATTATTTCAGTAGTTTTGGAATACGTAATGCATCAGTTGTTTAGACCACTGATGGTAGTTTTTGCTATTTGAGTTCTTGACAGATCCAGTCCTGATTAAATTTTAGTTTATGAAATCAAAAATATTCTTAATAATTTCATCTCTTGAAATTTGTGGAAGCAAGTCTACAAGTTAGAAACAACATGACAGAGAGAGTTGATAGTGATCGAATTTCATTTTTTCCGGGGAATGTTTCTTTAAAAAATGGTTGCCATCCTATATCTAACCATCCACACAAAAAGTGTGAGAAAGAAAGTACAATTATTATTATTATTAGTCCCAGTTTATGAGTGGGTAAGTGTCATCTTAATAGACATGATTTGTGTGGATTATTGGGACATTTTTTCTTTCACTTCCTCTAAATACAGCAATTTGTCATGATAAGCGTTAAGAATCTTCTCAGTGCACTGCTCAGTGTTAATAATCTAATAAATCCTGTAACACAATATGAACTATTTTGGTTTAGGTTTGCAAAAAACAAATCATGACAAATCGCATCCAGAATAAAAGTTTGTGTTTGCATAATAATTGTCTGTGTACTTTGCATTTGAATGTTGTTTTTATAAACGCATACATGTTTATATTTAAGGAAATATACACATGCGAATATTTTCTAAATATCTACATATACGTGTACCCTAACCCTTACATATATTATGTAAACTCAAACTTTTATTTGTCTGCAATGAAATTGCACATTGACAGCATGTTTGAGAGTTTTCTTTGAGGCGTTTAATAGTAGATGAATTGTCCTTGGGATAAACTGTACAGGTTTTTTTTAAATACTGGTTGTCATCTCTGAATGGACGGAACTTTTTTTGTAGAGAAACTGCTGAAGCATTAGTTGAATACACAACTGTTATCATTGATTTCAGATATATCTAAACCTTCGGGACAGTTTACACCAAGAACAAGCTGCTATGTGGATCAGATTTTATTAGGTATATAAGGTCATGCGTTATGTTCCTACATCGTGTAATACCTTTTTGCCTCCTAACATCCATTAGTTGAGATTGAGAATGTTCTATGTATCTTTTAAGTATAGCAGTGTGAGGTTTAGCTTTACATTTCTTTCCAAAATGTTAAATAAAAGCAGACGACTTCATGAAATTAATTAATCTCAGAAGTTAACTGTCTTGATGATTTTCCATTATTTGGCATTATGGAGTCATTTGAATTCATTTGCATCTTTATTACATTCATTAAATAGAAAAAATCAGGGAGATCAGACATTGATTAATGATTTCGATGCAGAATAGGCAGCAGAAGTATAATCCTAATAAATAGTTAACCTGAACAAGTGGTTTTCAACTGGTGGGTCACGTTTAAAAAATGGGTCGCAGATCAGTTCTGATAGGGTCGTGGACCGAGGCTAAAAACAATGCTGGATGTAAATATTTAAATGCCACTAACTGTATAATTATTCATAGTCGGTATTACAGGCTTAATGGGGTTATGAACAATTAAAAGATGCTTTCCATATTCTGCATATGCTGAACCTTAAAAAAAATTTAACAATTAAAACATTTTTTAACAATAAAAAATGATTTAATAAATTTTCACTTGGTAGTAGCTAGCTGTTTTATATCACTACTAAAATAGTATAATACAACAAAATGATTGATTTTGTACCTATAATCGAACACGCTTATCGGCAGCATTTTCCGAAACGTTTTTCGACGCTCATACCCAAACGATTTTTACTGCCGATGAGCCGAATGAACAAAATCACATAGATGGCGCTTAATGGAATACCACGGTACACAAGGTGGTGCTGCGCAACTTTATGCTTCTGACAGTCGCTTGTCGCACAGGCGAAGAATTTGCTTCCTCTTTGTCAATGTGTGCTCGGCAAGACCGTTTTGTGCTTGAGCACCACCAAGTCATTTTTTACAGTAACTTAAGCAGCTCCAGGCACGTGAACAAAAGCAGCGATCTCATTGGTCGGCCAGTTTTAACGCGGCCAAAAAAACGAGCCAGAGGCGTTTGAAAGAGAATGACGCTTTTACGCCTGCCGTTTTGCACGTCGGTGTGCACACTCACATTGAGGCCCTTTGTTTAGTCACAAGGCGTTAAACGTCGACAATAAACGCAATTGATTATCATCCAGGTGTGGGCGAGCCTTAAGCATCTTATTTTTTTTTTACTCATTTCCTATAGTTTCTTTGTTTTGGCTAGTGAAGTGTTGTAGTAGTTTGTAATGGCTTATGGCCAAGCACAGCATGGCCATCCATTGGAATAGTCAAGATAAAGCAGATGTACCACGGTGTATATAAAGAACATCTCTTAGCGTTATCAATCCTCAATCATAGCGTGTCTAACAGACACACTGTGCAATTCCCAATGCCATTAAAATCACACTCATCATCTGCCAAATCTGGAATTAAATTTCTTCGGTCCCCTCTTTTTCTTTCATTAGGATTATCTGGCTCCTTTTCCTAGATATCAGGCAGATCCCCCAACCGTCCTCCCATGCTCTTAAGTGTGTTGGCATTTGGGAGATGACAAACCGGCGCGCTTGCGGTTAATTCGTCTGCAACACCAGGTCGTTCCCAGAGTGCCGTGCCGTCAGAGTGTTTATATGAGAAGAATTCCACAGCCCCTGCTCCCCCTCCCACCCTTAGCGACCATATCATAACCACAGGGAGCGCAGAGCATCAGCCGGTGTTAAAGTGAATGATGTGAGCTCTTTAGACGATAGCTTTGAGACGCCCGCGTATGATGCTGTTCGAGTTATCGAGGTGTTAGAGTCTGCTGGATGAATTATGACAGCCTATCAGACGTGCATAAAGACACAATCTGTTCCAATGCCGGCCTATTACACGCTGAAGTAGAGCCGCGTGTACGGTGATTTATATAAGCATTTATTCACAATTAGAAAATATGATCATATCTGCGCCGCGCTGATCGGTCTTCATTCGTTCAGTCTGCGAGCGTTTGAGAAAGGATATTTCACTGAATATGAACGGAGAGGCTACGTTTAAAAATGCATAACCAACTACCTATTATTTTTGCACGATGTGAATATGCATAATGCACATAGTATGCAAATTTTCTGTATGTATGCATGTAATGTAATACGTCGCCCTTGAGCGGTTTAACAGGGCACTTGGTACTGCACCCCACAATGCTATACTTCACCTTCCTTTTCAAGTGTGACAACTGATCCGCAAATCAGGCGTGGTTTTTACATTGCAAACATAATTTTCGAGAAAGCCTTCCTTGGGACCCAATATGCAAATTAGCTTGCAAATGGAAAGTGCAATGCATTTATTGTAGTTTCTTAGGTAAGGCTGTTTTTGTTCGGTTTCTATACATATAAACCATAAAGAGTAGAAAATTTGTATGCTGGTGATTCATTCGCAACCTAGCCAATATATGCGCATTAATTGATGCGCATATGTGACATGCAATCTCCATATACATGATTCATCATTAATCCAAATGAGCGTTTAAGGGTCACGCACTCACCTTTTAGAATAGATTTCTAACATATGATCATTAGAGAGAATCACCTCCGATAATCTAGACAGACAGGGATCATTAAAGGCTGATTTTACTCCTAACACCTGACAGAGAGCAAGATGGAGAGAGAGAAGAGGAGAGTAGGCATAACATTTTAAGACTGAGTTCTATACTGGCCCACAGGCCATATATAGCCGTTTAGTGTTTATCCTTAATTCTGTTTTTGCATGTTCATATTCCCCCTTTTTTTTTAAACTTGTTTTATTTTCAGTATTTCAGACGCATTCTTTCAAATAAAACATGGTGCTGTAAAAGAAGGAATAATGTCTGAGTTATCATATCAAAAGTCACCATAGAAATAATGATCAAAATAATATTAACATAGATTAAGTGGTGTTCATGTAAATAAAAAAATGGACGGAAGCAAAAAGTATTTTTAAATATTAAGAAAAAAGTGTAGTTTTCAAAATGAAAATTCTCTCATCATTTACACGCCCTATGGTCCTTTCAAACCTGTATGACTTTCTTTCTTCTGCAAAACACAAAAGATGGTATTTTGAAAAATGTTGGTAACAGAACACCACAGCCCCCCATTCATTTCTATTGTAACGAATGCAAGTGAATGGCGGGCTGTTATCAACGTCCCTTAATTTCTTTTCTCTTTTGTTCTGCGGAAGGAAGAAAATCTTAAAGGTTTGAAATGACAAGAGGGTGAGTCAATGATGACAGGATTTTCATTCTGAGGGTGTACTACTTTAAGAAAGTAAATAATCACATGCATCTCCACAAACAATAATATTGTAAACATTAACACGTCATTTTAAGCAATAGAAACCAAAATAACAAAGACTATTCTTGACAACATTGTATCAACTGATCTTAAAATATTTCAGTTTTTATATGAAAATAAATGTTAAGCACCCCAAGGGGCCCTATTCTACAAACAAGATCAGGGGTGTTCAAACTGGGGTCCGGGGACCCCAGGGGGGCTCCAGAAGGTTACAAGGGGTCCCCAAGAAAAATAATAAAAGTCCACAGTGTTTATCTGTTTTTTTTGCTATTGATAGTTTCCAGAATTGTTTATAGTGTAATCTTTCTAGTGAATTTTTCTCACTATAGGTTCTTTTTTGGTTCTCAAAGTAAAACTGTTGCTGACTATTTAGGTTTAGAAACAATGTGCTGTCTTTATAATATCCTATTAACAATTTATCTAACCCATTTTAAATGTTTCTTAACACAAAAAAGTATGGATTGATATATATATTTTGAAAAGGTTAATCATATTTTGGGGTCCTTGGCATCATAAAGTTTGAAAACCCCTGAACAAGAGTATTCTTCTCAAATCTGAGGGCAAGTTGTCTATAAATTGGGATCATAAATTCTCAAACCCCTCGACAAATTTGGCCTCTTTTAAAGTGTGACTTGGCTTCAAGGGATTCAATAAGTACGGTTACTTGTTTCAAAGATTTCTGAAATATGCAATGACGTCTTTGGCTGTTTCTGAGAAGTTATACCTTACACCACTGTTGAACACAAAAATAGACATTTTGAAGAATGAAGGAAAGCAAACAGTTCTGGCGCACTTTTGAATACCATTGTATTTTTTCCGTCCACGGTAGTCAATGGGGGGCAAAATCCGTCTGGTTCTAAGCATTCTTCCAAATATCCTTCTCTGTGTTCATCACAACAAAGAAATGTATACAGATTATGATCAACTCGAAGGTGAATAAATGATGACAGAATTGTATCCCTTTAAATTACTTATTGTGGTAAATTTATCTTGTTGCAAAAGAATGTGTTGACATTTTTATTGGAAAACGAGGAAAATACAGCAAAGTCACAGGACAAAGTGCTGTTAACCAAACAGAGCCTCATAAAATTTTTCTTTACTTCCCATGTTTTTTTTTAAATAAGAATAAGAAGCAGTTCTTGGTTCCCCACTCTAAAGAATGTAAGGAAGTTTTTTATGGAGCTGGAAAGTGATACAGGAGAGGTGAAGAGAAGGTGGAAAAGGAAGATAAGGAAACAAAAAAGAAAGCTAAAAAGAGTTGATGGGTAATGGGGGAATAAGGAATAGAGGAACAGGTTGAACCCAGAGGGATTGAATGATAGAATAGGTAAAGAGTGTGAATGGTGAGAAGGGACACAAGGAGACTTCTGGGTTGTTAGAAAACATGAATAGTTGTATTGTGAGGCAGTACTGGGATGAGCGTTTTTGGCTCTGAAACGCATTCACTCCCTTGAAAAAGTGAAAGCAATTATATTGTAGAAAACTCTAAACTCAAAGGGCTAAATACATAAAATACATTATATAAATACATATACAGATTGGTCAAGGATGAAAAAGGGTTTAAGCATAAAAACAATACGTGTTATACTGCTTTGAATTGCTGTTTTTTTAATAAAGAAAATGTTTTCTGTTTAATTGAATTGAATTGCATATTGTTTTTCTGTGCAAAAAATAAATATCATACATTTACCTTGATTTACAGAAGACGTCCACTAAAATGTCATACAATGTAACAATCTTGTCAGGCATATTTACAACAAAAATCTATTTATGTCATATTAAAAGACGTCTGTTTTTATATGAAGAGAAATGTTAAACACCCCAAGGGGCTCTATTCTATAAACAAGACCAGGGGCTTTCAAACTGAGGTCCGGGGACCCCAGGGGCGGTCCAGAAGGTTGCAAGGGGTCCCCAAGAAGAAGAATAAAAGTCCAGTGTTTATCTTTTTTTGCTATTGATGGTTTCCAGAATTATTTTTTTAATCGGGGGAATAAAGGATAGAGGAAAATCTATTTATGACATATTTAAAGACTTATCACCTTCACCCAAATGCTATTTAGATGTAATTATACTTTTTGATTTGCCACTATCATAGGTTTTGCCCATTTGTCAATAACATTTTTTTACTATTTTAAAACACCACGAAATGAAATATGCTCCCTCATTCTTTTAGTATATATCTGAATATGTAGAAGTCAGAATAAGTATGTTGTTTGTCATTCAGTGGAAAACAATATTTATCTACCAATTCAATGTAACATTATTTCAACCAAATTTTGACATTTTGCTAAGGAAACTTTTCAGTAAAGCCGCAAATGTTTTATTAAAATGCTGTTTACGAATCACTTAGGGGCCGTTTACGTTTTAATTATTTTGCCCGTCTAGCTAAAATAAAGAGTGTAAAAACAACACCACCCTCTCAGCAGCTTCCGCGGTGCAGTGAATAATATGTGTGACAAGTAGAACTGATGTTACATATGAGTACAAGATCGAATCCACCTTATAACAAAATGCATTCGCATCACAACACATACGTGGTAGGGATGGGTCACGAATTTCAAATATTCTATTAGTTTTTTTAGCATTTCGAATTTCGAATTTAGAATAGTGTGTGCAATCTTAAAAAAATCGCCATGTTTTCATGCGTAACGTGTTCATGTAACCAAAGGGTGGCGCTGCTAATAACGACGCACCTTAAACCTAAAGGCTGTCAATCAAGAGACAGTAGAGGAAACATTTTCTCGCAACAATTGTTAACGAAGTTGCGCACACTGTAGACCCGCGTGGCTTTACTGATAAAGTGCAGAATATGAGAATAAAGTGCAGTGCAAACTCTGCAATGCAAAGCTGACTTATCATGGATCAACAACTACGATGCACAGTCATTTGAGGGCGAAGCACCCAGCAGGTCCATCCACAGGTCAGTATTCAGTTGCTAGTTTTATGGTCAGACCAACCAATTTGGATGCCAGAGGGGCGGAGCAAATAACAGCTTTAATTACTAAGATGATCGCTAAGGATCCACTTCCGATCGGCTTTGTCGAAGGAGAGGGTTTTAAAAATCTTATGGAGTTTGTAGCTACAGCCCGAAATTTACTGTTCGTCTGGAAAAACGATCACTGTCAGACAGGAGAAACTTTTTCATGACAATAGTAATGGAAGCCATTTGAGCTGTTAATTCATGAAATCGTTCAGGACTGTTGATAAATGCCGTCATAAGGTTAATATGTTTTAACACGTTTTAAGTCTGGTCTAAAATCTTTATGGCTTAATACTATTTTCCTTGATCAATCACACTGTTTTTTAGTTGATATAAATGTACATGCTCATATTTTACAAGGAAATGTCCTAGCATTATGAGAGCTTGATGCTGATCAACGTACAGTTAATAAGTGAAAGTGACCGATTCCTCATAGAATCGCCGTCATTCGGTTGTTAATATATTCATGTTTCAGCGCGTTATCTTAATGTTTAGCTTGATGTAAGATTGCCTATTCCATAATAAAAAAAGCAGTGTGTCGTCATGGATTTAAAGCGTAAATGGTCTCTCTCTCTCCGTTTATGTGTGTGTAATTCTGTAAATGCATCCATGTGGGGGAGGGGTGCAAATTTTGAATAATCTTAGAATAATTCTCATCGATCTTCGAATATTTTTTTTGCCTTAAATGCCCTTCCCTAATACGTGGAAGGCTCAAGACTAAGCCCCGGACAACCACTCACCTTAGAACCACCCCTGGTTGAAGCCATATACACACACACACACAGGATATATACACAGTATATATCATGTCAGTTCGTAAATATTTTTCAAGATGACTATTTCGTAAATTTCATACTCATTGGTTGAAATCTCAATGGTACCTTTTAGTAATATTTGCTTTCAGGCCAGTGACGTGTAGGATTAGTACGATTGTTTTCAGAATTTACTCACCCTTGTGCTGACATAGATGAACATCATATGCATCGCTCAATTTAACACCAAGCACTCTCTTAATTCAGTAAACATGCTCAATATATTTATTGTTTTCTCTAACAATCCTACCGTTTCACTCCCAAAGAGATTATTTGTCTGATGAGTGTACGTGTTGTTTGTTAATTTTAACATGTTTATCTAATGAAAAGAGGTTATACGCAGTTGGGATGGAAAACCAAGTTATTTTTGAGAGAATTAACTAGTCCTTTAGCTATTCATGTTAATATTTTCTCATTTTGCATCTATTAGAACATGTAAAATTGCAAAAAGGAAAGTGTCGGAAACAAAAGATCCATTCTATCTAAAAGCGAATGCTCACCCAGACCTGCCTGACACGCCTTGTGTAACCACACCCCCACAAATCTACGTCAGTTTGTGGTATGATGACTAAGACCGCCCAAATGTATACGTAAGTAAGGTGGGCGTACCTGTCAGTGCAATTGCATTGGAACCTGATGTTCTAAATATGGTAAGAGGCGTTACATTTCTGACACACGCTTACAATATTCGACCAATCACTATGCACTGGTTAACTGGCCAATCATAGCACACCTCGCTTTTCAGAGCGATAAGCTTTGTCAAAAAAAGTTGTTTCAGAGAGGCGGGGCAAAGAGGAGACACAAACATGAACGGTTTGTGGAAAGTAAAGCGTTTCTGCCAACTGACATTGTGTTTACACATTGCATTAAGTCTTAACAAACGATAATTTTCGGGTCATATGACCCCTTTAAAACTGAGATTTCAGCTTGTCATAACATATTCGAGCCTCTTTGCCAGGTCAGTGTAGTACAGACATGTGTGCGTCTGTATGTTTAAGAATGTGTGAAAGACATGAATAATGTGACACGGCTCTGTCTAACGGGCAACACATCTATTAGTCTTGCTTCTTGCCACACCTGAAATCAAATTAGCCTGAGTGCCAAAAAAACAACGCACCTTTACCCCATTACAGCTGCACACAACCGGATGGACACAAACACACAATCCACACATGCTGTGCTCATTATAACCAACGGGCATGCTGATGGATGCCATATAACCTTGTAACATCACGCGTGTTTACCCTCACACACTGTATTATAACAACCATCTGGATTAAGTACTAATACTCACCACATGTAGCAGCATTGCGCATGTTGTTTATATGTGAGTTTTGAGTTAATTAAAGTGTTGCAGAGGTTGACAGGATGTGTCCCCAACTCCCACGGCACCTGTGGCTCCTCGCCCCCTGGCCAGTACATTCTAATTAGTACCTCCAAAGCCCCATGCATAAATCTTTGCCCACCTGGTGTTAGGCAGCAAAATGCCCCCCTCTCCCCCATTGAGTCCACGGAATATTGCGGTCCTACTCTGTAATCAATGTTTCTTATCCACACCATTTATATGGATGTAAAATCAGCATTAATGCCTTTTTCTACATGATAAGTGCAGAATATAAGTCCTGACACGTATCAAATAAGCTTAAGTGGGTTCAATTGAGTCGAATAAGTCATTTTAAAGGGGCAGCAATGTAATCAGAAAAGTCAAACAGATTGCGTTATGGTAGCTTTTTTGGCTCTTTGTAGATGAAATCTGTTTGTGTAAGTGGCGCCGCTGGGGGTTTAACGGCTGAATGCTGGAGGGATTTTTTCAAAGCGATACTGAATAGCTGAGATGATCAGGCTCATGGTGAGTTACCTTTCCAGCACGGAACACAGAGCAGAAAATGTCAGATGGTCCAATTTTATTGATGGATTTTGCACGTAGGCACTCAACCCGGTTCAACAATTACGCACTTTTTTATGTGAATTTTTTATGAAAGGGCAGATGCCCCATTAAATTTTTTATTGGGCATTTCGTAACATAGCTTGGACAATGTAAAAGGGACTGGAAGTAAAATCAACTTTAAAGTATGTTAAAAAAATGTGAAGGTATCATGATATTAAATTGATATTATGTTGTGACGATTTATCACGCACAGTAAGTGGTGTTTTTTTAATCACCCACTGTACACATTTAGTCATTTGTCATCTTCTAAGCTCATATCACTTTTATGGAACTCAAAAATAGATAAAACTTGAGTAAACTTTACATTAATCTAGATAAACCTATTATCTTTATATATCATATTTTTTAAAGGTCAAATAACAGCTTCCATGACTTTAATATCGGGTGTAAAAGCTGTTCTGTGTAATACACCAATATTGTGTGTGTGTGTGTGTGTGGGTGTGTGTGCACTTCTAAAACACTTCTGTGAAACGTTCTTTGAAGTCCTGCTTGCCAATGTCTCCTGGTCAATCTGCTTGTTTTATTATCCAACTCTGGTCCAATATAAAAATGCAAAACTAACGTTTCTGTTGTTTGTGTAAATTAATATAACTGGTTTGACGCTATTCGGTCCGGTGTCATTTCCCTCACCATAGTAGGAAAAAAGGTGTGGTCTCTAACAAAGATGGACGTTTGCACAGGCCTCCGTGTTACTTCGATGGATCTGCATGTTTTTAACTGATAAAGTGAAGTTGATGCCATTGTTACTGTTTATTGCTAAAAGCCAAAGTTTATGAATACACATGAGAGAAGCACTCACCAATCACAACAGCCCGAAAAGCGGAAACATGCTGATATGCTATGGGTGGGACATCTTCACACACACTCTAAGCGGGGAACCAATTGAAACAGACCTTGTCAGCTTTACCAATCAGATCGTTTCGGAAGGACAGAGCCATTGACAGAGAGAGTTCTGCCAAAGGAAGTCTTAAAACGCTGGAGCATCACGTGATTCATGGAGCCTTCGGTTCCAGGAAGTTATGTTTTCTCTTTAAATGCTTTATTTCTTTAATTTTTTATTCATTAAATGACTTTCGTCTTTAAAGGGGATAAAAGTTTACCTTAGTTGGTCTGTTAATTGGCAGCTCCATGCGTTACTAGTAACTTCCGGAAACTATTGAGAGCCTGCGTCACATGACTCATGGAGCCTCCAGATAGTTCCAGGAAGTTATGTTTTCTCTTTAAATGCTTTATTTCTTTAATTTTCTATTCATTAAATGACTTTCGTCTTTAAAGGGAATAAAAGTTTACCTTAGTTGGTCTGTTAATTATCAGCTCCATGCGTTACTAGTAACTTCCGGGAACTATTGAAACTGTTCCATTGTAATCGTAAGACTCAACTCTCTATCAATGGCTCTGGGAAGGAGGGACTTTATATAGACCGGAATAAATACAGTCATTTGTTAGAAAATGAACACCAGTGAACAATAGACTTGAAATAGGAGAAATGTATGGGCAGTTTGGGTCCATCCCTTGTTAAACACCCAAAAAACATAATCACATTTACATTTACATTTAGTCATTTGGCAGACGCTTTTATCCAAAGCGACTTACAGTGCACTTATTACAGGGACAATCCCCCTGGAGCAACAAGGAGTAAAGTGTCTTGCTCAAGGACACACTGGTGGTGGCTGCTGGGATCGAACCAGCAACCTTTTGATTTACCAGTTCAGTGGTTTAACCCACTAGACCACCATCCCCATGGTGGTGAATCAAAGCCTGAAAAACGGCAAAAGACTGGCTCCTTTAATTTACATTTAACAGACAATTGTATCCAATGTGACTTACAAATAAGAGAGCATTTAACATTTCGTTAATGAGCTGAAAGTACGTTTAAGTGCTAGTTCACCCAACAATAAAAATTCTGTCACAATTTACTAACCCTCTTGTCATTCCAAACCCGTATGACTTTCTTTCTGCTGCAGAACACAAAAGAAGATATTGTGAAGAATGTTGTCAACCGAACACTGGTGGTACCCATTGACTTGCATTGGTTTTGTGTATACACGATTGAAAAAAATGAGTACCGCCTTAGTTTGGTTTAGGGCTGTCACGATTAACCGACGATAAATATTACGTGATTTATGCACAGCTTTTGAGTGAAATACAGGAAAATAATGCTGCATCCGAGAGGGCGCTCTTGTGCGGAAACTCCAAATATGCACTGCAGAAGAAAACCATAACACGTAATCTAGAATCTAGGAAATGCCTATGGACATCTTTTTATCCCTGTTACTCAAGCCACATCACTTATTTTCATGATAATGAAGTATATTTATAATGATCATGTTTGACGGGTGTTTCTTTTTCAAATGCACATTATAAGCGAATGTGTTCTACAGAAGAAAGAAAGTCATACAAGTTTGAAATGAAAAGAGGTCGAGTAATTTGACGGAATTTAAAACTACCACTTCTAATGGTAAAATATTACTAAATAGGCTACATAAACAATTTCAATGTAAAAACATTAAATGTATGATTACAAAAAATAGATTAATTATTTTGGGAGCTATTTTTGCGTATTAGATATATACAGCATACTGTATATATAGGGTGAGAGAGAAAATTTTTGATTCACTTTCGTGGCATTTTTGTAAATTCTGATTTCGGCATGCACATGGTGACCCAGCGATGCCATGCATGCGTCTGTCTATATAAATATAATCTGTCTGGATAATTTTTATCACAAGAACGATGTGTTGGTGTCAACAGGGGGTAGATAAGCTGAGAATCAGATAAGAAGATGATAACGGCCATTAAATGAATTTGTTGGCCTGGAGCTGCGCGCCTCATGGACCCTGACGCCGCAGTAAAATAACTCGGGTCTTTTCAGAATGCTTATGTGGGGAAAATGCCTCACACATCCACACAAATATCCATTTAACAGAAAAGATATGTGTATCAGCCAGATAAAAATGATTCCGTATGTTATTACGTGTGATGGCTGTGTTCGTTTCATAGGCGCAGCATGTTCATGACTGATGTTCAAGTCTGTCATGGGTACAATATGTCCACAAGAACACATCTACTGTCCAGTAGCAGGACAGGATGTTTGTTATGAAACACACTGACATAAACTGTGTTGTAAAACTTCTATGCTTTTTTCAAATCACTTGCAATTATGTTTGCCTGTGATGAAGGACATATAACATACAACGAACCAGAGAGAATTATACTTGAGTGCTTTAAATTATACATCCACTTAAATTGTGTTCCTAATAAAAGTCTACAGCCTAAAAGGAACAAAATACAAGCCACGAGAAATAATGTCTATCTTGTTTTTCTGCGTACCTCTCTTTCTCCTGCTTTTTGTGCCCATTAGTATATTATGTTCTATTATGTAGTGTTTTTCTAGTTAGATAAGACTTTTTATTGCTGTTGTTGTAGATAAAACTGTGAACAGATCTGTTTCTTACGAGAGCACGGGTCAGACATGGAAGAGAGAGATAGGTTGTGGTTGACAGAATGTCAGAGGTTTCACTATAACACCAAACGTACACAGATTTTCTCAACCGTCCCTCTGTCAGGATCTCTTATTAATCTTGATGCGATATCTTCTGCTTCTGAAAAGAAACACAGATGAGAAGGATCGGGCGGCGGAGGTGCGGGCGGAGGCGGCGAGGTTTGAACACGGTGTGGGAGTCGGCAACTTTGTTTAGAACAGGAATGATGAAAGGTTAAAGTCTGATAGATCCGGTTCTAATAACACGATGCTCTTTTGAAAAGGCACAAAGTGTTCATTCTTCCTACGAGTTCCCAGAACAGAGCCGAGCTGCCTGTGTCAGCTGTAAAATACACAGGAAATACTTTCAATGAGAGACAAATCCCATCTGAATTTTGTTTTTATATGAACACGCCATACAATATGTATTTTTTGCCTAAATGCTAATTCTATAAAACAGGACATTTTAAACCAACTACCCCTTAAGTTAAAAAGTGTGGTTATTAGATAAAAATAATTTTATTTCACTTTTCTTTTCACAATTTTTCCAAGTACCACTTAGAGACGCTTTTAGCTGTATATGTAAAGATTTTGTGTCGTATAGAAGTTTCATCACCGAAAACACCACCTTTGTGTTTTCGTGTGTACAGCCAATCCGTATATTTTCTGAAACGATGATGTCATCCCCCTCAACAAACAGAGTTTATGCGTATACTCCAAGTTCAAATGGCTTGTCAAAGTGCCGTAGCCATGGGTGTGCCAGGGTGTGCCGGTGCCACAAAACCAAATAACTAACTTGTCAACAAACGATTTACATATCACCCTATGCATATTGCAGAGAAACAAAATAACATACAATATAAGTCAAAACCTTAAAAAATGCCACGTTCTTATCTGATTGGACGGCTTTATGCAGTTTCCAGTCAAAGCTTTTTTTATCACGAGTTGACAGACTGCTACCATGCAAGAAAGCGCTACAGTAGTTGCTGGATTTACCAAAGCTTGCCGGAATGTGCCAAATGTTTGTTATTCATTAATTAACCTTAACACAATAATTTTTTTTCATTCATATCTGTTTTCACATCTAAATACTAAAAGCTGCTGGTCAAACAGTCTTTTCCTGTAAATGGTTGTTCAAGGCAAGAATGAACTGCATTATGGACCAAAATCGACAGCGTGCTTTATTTAAATTAATGGCTATCTTTCTTGTAGTATGTGTAAAACTAACAATCATTTAAAGATGGATTTATATTTAAAGTTTGTTATATAATACCTTTGTGTCCAGTGTGTTTTTTTTATTCAACGCTGGTCACGTCAATGTTTGCATATCAAGCCACTCCAACAAACCGAACAAATTTTAATAGAGCCACCACCGACAAATGAGTCATAGGTATGTTGGCACAAAAAATAACATTTCATGTCTATGAAGTTTCTTTCAATTTTTGTTAGTATTGTTTATTTTTCATGATACTTCCAGGTGAAAGAGAGCTGGTATTATCAATGTGCGAATTTATGTTAAGCACTCACGTGCATGCCCCAGGCCTGTTCAAATCTTGTCACATGCTGTCTTCCTCTTCCTTTCCGAAGTCTGCTACACCCCACAGCCCTCTCCTTTTCTCTCCATCCATTCTCTCCTCTCTTTTCTATTTCACTATCCCTTCTGCCGCGGCAGGGCCGCTTGTTGCGCAGTGACAAGCACAGTTTTAACATTTCAGCAGAGAAAATTCAGCTGGCAGTTTTATACACCTCTCTCTCCTCCTCTCTCTCTCCGATGTGACACGTTCAGTGCCTCTACACCTGACAGCGCTGATATTCTCCCATCTCTCCATCTCATTCAGTCTCTCCCGCTCTCTTTCCTAGCCCTGTCTCACTTTTCCTGCCTTAATTGGAAGGGGGGAAGTGTCAATATGATATGACGACTTGTTGGAAATGTAGACGTAGAGAATCTATGGACACTGACATCATTTGCGTATATGCTATATTATATATGTTTACTGTTGACATGTACTGAAAGGTATTGCTTGTTTGCTGGTTTGTTTACTAAGCTAGGATTTTGTATATATATATATTTGTGTACAAATATAAATAGCCCTGTTGAAAAAAACAGCATATGCTGGGTTAGGTATGTTTTGATGCTGGTTTGACCAGCTTTAACCAGCTATGGACCAGCTTAAACCAGCACAAACCTGTTCAAATTTGGTGGACATGCTCTACAGTAGGTTACCGTTCTAGGATAAGTCACAAAATGTTTTTGTCATATTGGAGGGCGAATATTGAAGATTTAAAAAAAACTCAAACCTACTGGAATGGTAGATGTTTGCTTATGTATTTTTAATGGTTGCATACCAGTCAGAGTTTATAAAGCTTACCTGTAGATCTCAATGAAATATTCTGTCTGTTTACGGTAAAGATTATTTTTGTGGAAAAAATCTTTACCACTGAACCAGTAACTATCCTTGACTTAGCAAGAATTGCTAATGAATTATGCCATACCCTTCATGATAAATGCACTATTACTAGACCTATTTAGATGTTTACCACCATTGTAGCCCACACAATTTTTACATAGACAAACATATTCCTGGTTTAAAATGATCTCCAAAACTGCCGATTTTGCTTCTAGCAGATTTTTACTCGCAATATTCCAACTACCCCAAGGCTACATATTGGTGTATTCTCAAAGGCCAGATCAAACCTAGTTTGCCTCAAGGCAGGCCAAGAGTTCTCTCATTTTCACTGGTCAGCAATATTGCCATCATGAACAACAAATGGAGAAACGCAAAAATGACTAAAAGCTGTCATTCTAAAATTTCAAAGTATCATTGAAATTTACAAATCTTATAAATATTTATTTTTCCTCAGAAATATTTATCTCTGCCAGAATTACATACACCTATATTAAATCACACACCTGTACCTCCTGTATTTTTCTTTTACATCTCTCCAATCTCCAAACAAATTCACCAAAATTGCATTTGACACATTGTCACCCCTAACCACCACATAGCTCTACCCTTTCACTGAAACCCGATTGGCCACCAATATTCGTGTGCGCTATGTAATTCTATGCTAATTCAGATGCTGTTAGCCTAGCAAACTCTCTTAGAACAGAGTCCGTTTATGGAATTTGTGCCACTCGTTAGTCATGTTAGCAAAGCCATTGGCAGCTACTTGCGTCATAGCAAGTCAATTTCTTTGAATGGTGGAAAGCAGATATTTCTAAAATCGCTGGAAAAAATCACAACTAGATTGCATATTCCTGATCAAAGATTAAATCTGATATGGACTGTACCATAACTTTGGTGTGCTAAGCTGGCAATCGCCTCACAGAAGCTCCGCCCCCGAGAATTGGCAGTCTTTACCTATTGCCGATTGGACCGCAGCTTTCCTCTCCATTCATTGTAGAACCAATAAAAATCAATAATTTATCAAGTTCCAACACAATTGCTACTTTAATGGGCATCTTCACGGACAAAAATACAAAGAAAGTGTCCAGAAGTTATTCAATTTGAAAGAAAGTTAGCAATTTGAAGCAACATGAATTTTACAGATCTGTTGCGATGCAAAAGAGTCCAGCAATTTTATGTAAATGCTCAACCATACAGTTTAGCGACAACTAAGGGAAACAGTTGTATTACAACTTGGCGACCTCAAGCAATTTAATAACGTTGATAAATGAGTATGAACTCGCACTACAAGGCAGCTGCCTTTCTAAACAGTTGACGGCAAGACAGATCTCTACGATTAGGAGAGCTATTGTGTTTTATTTGGATTTTAGATATTTGGTGTTATAGCATGAATGAAGTTGTCTCATTTAGTCCCCCCTCTCTCTCTCTCTCTTGGTCTACCGCTTTCTCTCTGTCTCTCATTCCCCATCACACGGAATGATTAATGGGAAGGTGTGTCAGAGGAATTTGATTAATGTCTCGGTCATCCTGCACACACTGAGAGAGAGAGATATGAGGGTAGGTTATGGCGCGGCGTGTAACGATAAGGATAACGGCTTTGTAATGTTCAAAAGCTGATATCTCATTCATGAAGATGTTCAGTGATATATGAGTCCCGAATTTGTACCGGACGTTAAAGTCACCATGAAACGGAAGTTGCGATTTACCTCTTTTCCGTATCATGTGGTGTATCCGAGTGAAACGGGTTCTGAAATAAAAAAAAAATGTGGGGCGGGACTTTATTTCACCTTTCCCTTTCTGATTGGTTTGTTTTAAGTTGGGCCTGGAGGGGAGGGCTAAAAATGCCTGACCATTGGATAGTCAGAACAGTTATTTTTGCTGATGTCATGTGGTGAAGAGTTGTTGCTGATAAATCATTTATAGTAATCACTGCAACACTGTGTAAAACACTTTTTCCTGTTTGATTTGCATGGTGACTTTAAGGGAAGTCCACGAACGGTGCATGCGAACTAACGTTTGTTTATGTTGTCACTTTAAAACCGTCTATAGAATTTGGAGTTAGAATTCTGCATGTAAATATCACAGTGCCTTTTCCTGAAAAAAAGAAAGAAAACAGATCGCCTACCAAAGAAGATTCACATTTGGCAGACTCCTCTCCAAATCGAACCCATGACCTTTGGCGCTGCTTAGCATGCTCCAACAGTTGCTCTGCAAGAAAGCAAGAGTGAATGATAGGAATTCCTGGAAAGGTTCAGACCTTGAAGTCTCACTCCTCTACAGCTGTCAGAGGTTGTTAGGTAACAGTAGGCAAGTGGACCAGAGTGCACAAGTCTAAAGGAATCACACCGTGTGTGTACATGTGTCTGTCACATGTTATACAAATGCCTCCTTTCATATTATTGAATTTCACTGCGTGAAATCTCTCAGAAGGTGGCTGACCTACTCGTGATTGTATTTTTATCAAATTAACATAGTTTATACTCATGGTGTAAACCTTTAGCCGGGTCTCTGTCTCATGTTCGCATGTTTTTTCGTCTCTCTCTATATCCCAGCGAGCGTTCTGAAGGAGGGGTGGGCTGGGTAACTAACTGTAGGCTAAATTGATTGAAAAATAGATTTTCTATTTTCAGTCAGTTGAGAAGCAGCTTTAATTTATTTAAGAACAGCATGTAATTACACCTGTCTGGAGAGAACAAGTCGCTGTGTACAGTGTGTGTGTGTTCTGTGCGTGTGAGTGTGTGAGGGACAGCGTGGACATAAGCACGGACACATAATTGTCATTTGCTGTTTTCAATTGCTTTTATTTTCCCTCTCATTTAAGAGTCGCCATCATGTGAAACTGCATAAAAAATTGGGGGGGGGGGGGGGGGGGCGACATTCTGTTCTTTGACGTGACTGACAGAAAATCTGTATTTTGCTCGTTTTCGAAGGGACAATGGATTCTGAGCACATTCAGAGTCGGATATTCAATTTAAAACTGATAGCAAGTTCAATTGGGCATATTTAACCCTGTATCATACCGATCACTGTGGTCAACCAGGAAACGTTTGCAGCCGATTAAGATAGTATATCTAGCAAAAATAATGTCGGATGGCCAATATATATAGGACATATTATCTTTTAATGATGGCAGATTGAAATATAGTTTTAAAAGAGCATGGCGCTAACAATGCCAAGGTCGTGGGTTCGATCCCAGGGATTGCACATTCATAGAATCAAATTTATAGGATAATAGAATGCAAGTCTCCCAAATGCATAAATGATAAAATGTAATAGCCAATAAGTTGATCTATTACTATCTAAAGGCATAGTTCACCTACAAATAAAAATTCTGTCATCACTTATTTAGCATTTTTTTAGCATGTCATTCAAAATATGTGTATATTTTGAGAAATGTCATTGTGGTTTTATGTCCATACAATGAAAGTAAAAGGGGACCAATGTTGTCCGGTTGCCAACGTTTTCCAAAATCTCTTCTTTTGGGTTCTGAAGAAGAAGAAAAAAGTAAGGCAGGTTTATATTGACACGATGACGAGTGAATGAGTAATATACATTCCAACATAAAAAGCCACATTGCGGAGATGCGGAGATACGATGGATCTTCCGATTCAGCCCGATTTCATCCCCAAACTACGGAGTTCCAACGTATAAGGAGTCAATTTATATTGTGTATGGTATCGACTCGTCATTGACCCGTGTTAAGACCCCTCATTAAGCCGTAATTAAGCTCTTATTGACAAACTCTACCAGATTAAAGTACCACTGTGCTCGGTTGGAGATTTGCAGCCATCTGAATAAACAACAAGCCCACGGGCCGAAAACACAGTCGCACGTGTGGGCTCGGATAGGGCTGTCCTTGCTGATCAATGGAAATTTCTCGCTCACACACACTTCCGTAATCACCCTAATTAAAATCCGACGTCTTTTACATGCAACGCTCCTACAAAACACTTCTTCCAACTGTGCTCCAAATTAGCTGTTTTCCATTTTAACTTTTGCTTTAATCGCAAACATTAAACTGTCAAGGATTTTGGGTAATTATACATGCTAATTTGCTTTGGCTGATTCCATTGTGCTTGCTGGTGCTGTGGACCCTCTATAGACATCAACGCCTGCCACAAATATTAACTTGAATCATCCACCACTCCACTAATTGGAGAATATTACCATTGTAAATGTAGTACAATTATATTTTAAACGTTAATATTAATTCGATTAGCTAAACCCCTTGTTAAAAGCGACACAGGCTGTGTTTGTCAATGAAGATTTTGTGTGCATCTTAGAATTTGAGGGAAGCGCTCTGCATTTAAGGTTACAGCCGCATGTGTATACCGCACACACACACACAGTATATTATCCTTGGGTGTCTACAGACAACTTTAGTTTCTGATTCCAAATCAGCATGCGACCTTTGACCTTTGAGTGGTTTTTTTTGTGTACCAGTGAATGTGAATGCTCACTGGTCCCAAGCACATCGCTCAATATTGATTCAATGACGATTGGTTCAGCTAATGACTATTTACCCAGATATATTAGTGTCCCTCTCTCCGTCCCACAGCTCTAGTTGTCCCTCGTGCCATCTCTTTTCACTTTCATTTGGAGGCGTGTAATTTTGTGAGTGTAATTAAATATTCATGTGTGCAGAAGGGAGAGAGAGAGAGAGAGAGAGAGCTTGGTGTTTAATAAGCCAAAGCTGAGCTGAGATAGGAAAAACATCTAAGATCCAGTCCTCAAGCTACACACTAATCCAGCTTTTATTACGGAATATGGGATAGAGTTGAAAAAAGGAAAATAAAACAACAGAATAAAAAATGAGAAAATTGTGCTGTTGGTTAAACCCACGTGACTTTACTTTTGTAACTTAACGCTGAGATATTTATGTACACTGTTATTGTCTGTTATTTTATTATATGTAAAAATATGAACTTTATTTTTTAGAAGAAGATAATTTACGTAATGTCCTTTTACAATGACAAAACTGTTATTTTACAGTATTTTACTACATTAAACAAAAAAAATACAGGATTTTTCTAGTATGCAGCTAAAAAAATGGGGCCTAAAGCATATAATTATAAATGTATCATACAAATGTTTTACATCGGTGGTTCTTAAACTTCAAGTCCCCCATAGACTGCATTGCTTTGTGTCCCCCCTCGAAAAAAATACTTTGAATTTATTTAAACAAAAACATGTTTAGTTATAGAATGCTGCAAATCAATTATTTTGGTTGATGGTTTTATTTGCTTTTTGATTGCATAAAATCTATGATAAATTTCTATATTTCCAAAAATGCCACAAATCTTTGGATTCATCTTTTATATAATTGTGTGAGGGCATAAAAGAAGTCATAATATACCAAAATTATAAAAGGGCCTGGTTTATTGCACTGAACTACATGCTTAAGTTTCACTTCAATAAAATGGAAAAAATAAAATATATATTTTTTTAATCCAAGGCAATGCCTTATGAAATTGAAATAGCCTTGATGTTTATATGCATGTTAAAAAGTTCATATATGATAAGAATGTGTTTGTGAATTTCTATAGCACAGATGGTTAGGAATAGACTATACAAACATGAAATGGTTTTGAACTCCAGATCCCCTCAGTGAACATTTGTGCTTCCTCATGAATATGTTTGCATGTTGATGATGTCATACTACTGACCCCTGCTACATTACACCCTTAGGAAATATATATATAGTGAGTATGTGCGTGTGCATGGGTGAGGTCATTGACTCCCTTTTAGTACATCTGCATTGAGCAGTGCGCCCAGCAGCAAAGAGACAGACCTTATTGAAACACATACACACTCACATTTCATTTCTAGTTGTTCTGGAGCAATACACATTTGTTGAGTGTGTGCGTGCGGCCTGATATTTGTAAGAGAGAGAGGAAAGTAGATGGTAATGATTGATATGTGTGGAGAAAGAGGGTCATACATTATTGATGAGAGAGTTTATTGCATCCCACAGCATACGTTTTATGGATTCAGACACTGTTATTTGATGATGCATGGGTCCTGTGTTTGTCGAATTTCGGCTCCGGGGACGAAGAGCGTTTTTGCCCGATGTTAGAGAATGTCAGACGAGGCTGATCAGCCCTAAGTGTTTGAGAGTGTCGCTTCAATGCATTTGTCGGCCAGAAATGCACTCTGAGAACCTCATTTCCTAAAATTCCACCCGGTATTCCACTCAAAACACCCCATCCTGAAATCCTCTTTTCTAATGTTGTGTTTAATTCAAGTAAAGTTACGTTTCACATTTTTGAAAATTTGTTAGTTTTTGTAAGATTTTAACGTTCTCATGCACAACGTTCTCATGCACCTTTTTAATAATCATATTATATAATTTTTAATTATAATCATAATAAGTCATAATAATTTAGTAATAATTTTTTTAATACTAAAGTTTTTATACAATTCACATAGAATTGTATACTAAAATGCCATATAAATAAATAGTTAGGTTAAACGGTTACGTTAGTTGTGAGGTCAGGTTGCAATTCCAAACTTTTATGAGGAAAAGAGACTAAAACGTACATGTTAAGAAATACCCAATTCAAGATAACGCGTGTAAAAAAAGCTAATATTCAGGTAGCTTGGATGCCAGGATAAAACATAAAATAATAAACAAATTATTAAAGTAAAATTACAAAAAATGTCATATTATTTTACATCCAACTCGTAAATTTGCTGTGTATTTCTGAAATTTGACAATAAAATGGTAAAAAGTTGATTTATATAACAGCATACTACGATAAATTCAGAAACATAAATGTTGAGACTGTAAAAAACAAGTAGGAAAACTCAACTTTGCAAAAAGTACACTACCACCACAAAGCTACACTATTGATCAAACTGATGTTTATTATATATAAATATTTGTCTTCATCTGTTTCCTGACAAGACCTGTCTTTTGGTGCAAGTGGATTGACTTTCCAAAGTGCTAGATATTGTCAACATTGCAGGGGAAAAAATAAATTACAGATGTGTACGTTTTTCACTGCGGAGCTCATAAAGTGCATCACTCGCAGCAGAAATCATTACTTTTTCATAAATGGGATGTAATTTGTCTCATAGTAGCTCCAAGGGCTGAACAGCGCAGGTCAGGTGACTACAGAAATGGCAGCTGATTGGCTGAGGGGGATTATTGAATGAGGACGTATAGATCTATATTGAATAGGGGCTGGCGATTCGTCACTGTCTCGCCACACGGGAGAATATAAAGTTATAAATTTGACACACACACACAGGGCTGATGTTTTTTCCCCCATCTCAATGTATCTTCATTGAAAGAGATGCATTACTTGCATAACTTGCATCTCTGACAATGTAACAATGAGGTTCTTCTCTAGAAGATTGCGTGGTTCAGGCCGTATCTGTGAAGCACTTTAGGAATATTTCTTATTGTACAGTTCTTGTAATAGATTGAATATGTAAAGAGTATTTATTTTTAGGATCCTAGTAATTGTAATTGTATTCTATTTACTATACAACAGACAACTATGGCCATGCAAATCCTTCTGAAGGCCATAAGTATGGTGAATGCTTCTAAAGTCTGTTTTTCTATGTTTAGATGAATTTTAAAAATGCAATGTGTCTCTTCTTTAAGTGCAAATCTGTAAAAAAAATAGGCGTTTCATGGTCCACCAGATGACAGGTATGCCTAAAGTTTGCCAATAATAATAGTGATGATCGTCTTTTATTGAATTCATTTTTTTTCTGGGAATGGTTAGATAAATATGATCATCTTAAGTTTAGCAAATAATGTAAACATTTTATCATGTGCTCTCCACAGTGATCCGCCTGAAAGCTATGAAGGTCATACTTTGAAAGCCAGAGATGCAAAGAAATTGTGGAGGTTTTGGGGTTCTTTTCCAATGTGCCAAGAACTGCAATTGTGTGCTAGAAGCGGAGCGGAAGGGAAACATATGAGAGAAGGAGAAAAAGAGCAGAGAAGCAAAAAAAGGGACGCCCAAAATTGGGATTTGTCATCATAATTCGGACATTCAGATTTTATGTTTTATGGTACACAACAAGGCACCAACTTACAAAGAGTTTTGATCTCCTGTCAGCTGAAGTGTGTGATGAAAATGGAAGGAAGGAATTTCACCTCAACAGTATTGAGCGGTTCAAATGGATTGGGATGGAGGGAGTTTTTCATCCGACTTATGCGATTTTGTGTTACTCTTAACTCAACCTTGTGTTGTCCCTTTTATTCAACACAAAATGACTCATAACGTGTTACAAAACACATAAATGTTTTATTAGTTGACACATCTTTATTGAATGTGTTTCAGAGGAGCAGGATGTAGAGATTTGTTGTTCGTCGTGTCATCCATTGTTGCATCACAGTTTGTGATTTTACATGCCGCTTATGAAGGTCTTTTACAGCTGCCCTCTCCTGAACCTTTGCGTGAAATTTGAGATGTGTGAAAGGGAGTTTAGTGATGAGGAGCACCGTTTGGACCGTTTGGAGAAGTCCTCTTTTTCCAGACCTGGCATGGGGTCTTTGTTTCCTGGCTGTTCTATAAAAGACATCAGGCGTCCAAGCAGCCTTATCTGATAGCACTCAGTCTTTGTTTGTGTTTTAGCCCACCAAGATCCATCCATTCCCAATGTCTCAACAAGGACAGCTAGAGAAGGGCTTTGCATTAAAGCCAGGGTCCTGGCCTTCCTGTATGCTATTTTGTACAGAAGTCAAACGTGTAAAATATAAGACAGTGCTAGAATGTTAAGCAACAGACATAAAGATACTACATACAGTATTAGATAATGTACTGTGTCTATGGCTGGAACATACATTTGGAGTTCAGGTTTGGTGGCCCATGTGTAGGATACTGCCAATGTTAGATAAAGCATAATTCGATACTCTGTCCCATTGACATTATAGTGACAGCATGGCAGCAATCCTAAGCATGGGTCAACGATTGTATAAGGAAAGGCAGCTGTTTCAGGTCAGGGGATATAGAAAATATAGAGAGACATGGCTTGCAATCCGCAGTGGAGCAGTTTGAGCCAGTATAAGCCCACCGCTAAAAGGCCACCTGAACTATAATAAAAGTAGAGTGGATTTGAGGTGTTTTCAAGTACATGTGAGGTTTCCAGCGGATTATTGTTACTTGAAGACAGTATTTTACAAGAGATTTGATTTTGAGTCGGACCCGTTGTTGGTTTGGTTATGAGTGTTTGGTGTAATTATTACTGAATACAAGAACAGATTGTTCTCAGTTTGTCGTAGTCCTTTTTGCTATATTTTGAGGCTTCTGTGTCTGAATATTGTGGATTCTTTGTTGAAATATTGGAGTATAAATGAATCTCCAAAGATCATATATTTCTGAGAATCTCTTGATATTACTTAGGTTAAAATAAAGTTGCAATGACGGTTAGCTTCAGGCATGGCCAAAACATAGAAGACTTGTCTTTTCATGTGTTGTTAAGGAATGCATTTTTATTTTGTTTTCAGGGTTTATTTAGTCAGTAGGAGGTTAAGCGCTTCTAGGAAAAATATAGTTGCTGGATGTGATCAGTTTTAAAGGTTATGCCATCATTTCTTGTTAAACATGTTTTGCAGGAAAAAAACTAATGACCAAAAAAGACTTTTTCAAGCACAATGTTTTCAATCGTCTGTGACCACAGAGTTCTACAAACACATTGTTTTGGGGTTTTGTTTGCGGTTCTGCAACGTAAATAAAAAAGCATCCTCTTTTTACGATGTAAAGTGCAATACATGAATGTTTATTCATAATATTTTACATTTATATAATTTCTGACGTATAATTACAATAATTAAGTGTGCAATTTTAACTCGAAATGGTAGGCAACAGTTACAAGGCATGAGAATATTTTGTGGCCCATAAAGCCACAAGTAGCACAGGTATAGTTGTAGCAATGGCCAACAATACATTGAATGGGTCACAATCATTTTTTCATTTATGCCAAAAATCGTTAGGTTTTAAGTAAAGAAAATGTTTCCTATAAGTAAACATATAAAAACTTTTTTTGTGATTGGATCCAGGAAAATCGTGAACAAAAATGAACTAAAGTTTGGTATCTGTTTAAATCTTAGAATTTACTCCACAACATCATTGGAGCGGAAAACCAATAGAAAGCGTTACAACATACCTGTTTCTTCTTAGCAACGGCCTGCTACAGAGCCTCCGATATACAACTTTAGAGCCGATTTTCTCAATATTTAGGTTTTTTTACACCCTCAGATTCTATATTTTCAAAAAGTTGTATCTCAAGCAAATATTGTCCTATCCTAACAAACCATACGGAAAGCTTATTTATTCATGTATAAAACATATTTTTATCCTTTTGACTAGTTTTGTTGTCCAGGATCACATGTGTTAAATAAATACATCAATGGGCTTTTCCATAAATCTTTTGTCACTCATAGAATGCCACCAAAAGTCACAGTTAAGCCTTAGATTAAATCAGTTAGCGAATCAATAGTTTTTGTAATATCAGTAATAAGATTTATCTGCGCCATTGTAACAGAGCAGACATGACAACCATGTAAAATCCATATTGATGGCTGGAATTCCACATCATTATTCAAAACCGACCATTTCCCAAAATCACTAGTAATAAGGTCAACACAATTCTAGTATTGACTACGCAATCAAATTAAGAAAAAAATGTGTTCAAAGAGACCATGTTAAAAGTGCTTAACATCAGTAGTAGATGTAATCTCATTTTAAATTTGTCACACGCCGTCGATAGTCTTTCACAATTGTGTTTTTATCTGTTAGTATTTATTTATTTATTTACTATATCTGCCAAATGCATAAAATTAATTTACTATAGAAACATCAATAAAATGATCTTGTTATAATATGAAAGCTGTTTCTCCAAGATATGCACATTCTTGGAGTGCCATCAGCCATTGAATGCTGTCATTTTTTTATTTGCTCAGGTGATTGGCTAAAAAAGTTGTACGGTTCCATTATCTAAGATGGCGCATTTCAAATTGTAGACCCTGTAAGAGCATGGTCAAGCTGAGCAAGTGTTCCTGTGATATGCTTTCTCTTTATTAGCTCACTTTAAAGGTGGATAAAAAGCTCACTGGGATTTCACATCTCGGGGTAGGTAGCGCGAGTCAGCACTTAAAGTAAAAACGTCTTACTTTTAGGAAGCCTTGACAAGAACCTTGCTTTCATAAAGCTATGACAGGGCACAATTATGTCGGGTGGCCAATCATATACAGTTAAGGGTGCCTCGGTTACTGAAGGATAACTCGGATGAACTTATGAGTTTCTTGGGAGGGATATTTTTCTATAGCTGGCCATGTTTTAGTGGGCAACAACATCATTAGGTTTGTTGCGCACGTTTAATCAACTCTCTCTCCCTTCTGCGCTCGCACAAACAGCACTCATCAGGTAATCAGCACTTGACTAATCATTGTGGCTGGACACATACGCCAACACATGAAACTTTAGTCTATATCACACAACACAAACACTCCTCTAATTTTCAGCTTGTTGCATAATTGTGTGTGTTAGCATGTCTGAGTGTTCTCTTCTGGCACGATGGTCATACGGTACTGATTGATCAGGTTTTGTAATGAATATTTTGTGACGGAACGTACCAAACATCCTACCGATGCAGTGTGCTGTCACTGTATGTGTGTATATATGTGTGGTATCTTAACCCAAGACGTATTTGAACTCAAGACGAACTCATACGATTTTTTTGCATATGCAGATTTGTCTTTCTGTTCTGTTTACAGTATGTTGCGCAATAACATCATTTTTAGAATCATTCTATGTCATCTGGGAACATTACATCCTGTTTTTGGTTCGTTTTTATGGCTATGGACTGTGTTGTATATATATCTGAGTAGAATCACAGCAGGCCCCTTCTTTTTCAGGAGCCACGGTACATTTTGTGCGTCAGACTCACGCAAAGAAATTTAGCTACGTGCCAAAGTTTAATTCCGGTAAATGCTTACCTGCGAATTTGCGTCACGTGACTGCTTGAGACCAACAGGAGATCAAAATGCCGTTCCGTGATCTATCGCTACAGATATTAAATAAAGAGGAGAAATCGCTAGTCGTGTCACATCACACCAAGGTTCAGATGGCGGTATTCACACGTCTTTGAATGAACCTCACTAACAGTGAAATCAAACCAGAACCCAACCTGCACACTTTTACTCACTAAAAATAAATAGAGACCTTTATTGAATTTGCTTCGCTGTAATGTACTATCTTTTTATTTTTAAGAAATGTCTGGTTTTTGTCTTTTATCCTCACTAAACATACCTTTTTTAGCCCCTTTTTTCACACACATTTATTTTATTTAAGCTTTTGACATTCTTGTCAAGGAAACTGTTGATTGCTTTCTTACATAATTATTAATAAACATTTTATATCCCTAAATAACTTTATATTATGGTTTTAAATCTGTCCATGTTTGATTCTTTTTTATCTGTAACTCATAAAGCACTATGTCACTGTAAGAATGATTATGGATGAAACTTTTATTTGTTGAGTTATAATAGTGTTTACTTCCTGCATGAATCTGTTAAAAATGGTATTGAAACTCATGATGAACACCTGCTACTCTTACAACCCCGCGAAGCATCGTTTAAAAATATCATTGGGTAAGCAGAACTAAAGTCAAGACCCACTTCTCCAGTGAGCGACTGAACAACCTTCAAGAGACAAACCTTGAAATCGTGTACTGCTATCGTAAATTTAAGTAAAGTGCTTATTTCAAGCAAATACAGTAGATAACAAATATTTAACACCAATTAGACTAAATGTGCTGATACTGTAGTTTAATACGTTGAAGGGGATGCATGTAAATACATGGTCTTTAATAAATTGATTTACAAGGATTTATTTTTATTGCAATTTACCCTCATGTTTCTATCAAGGTTGCACCGGTGCTATGGTAGTATCGTGATGCTAAAGACCCGAGTTCGATTCCCGTCTCGAGCATCCTTTGCCGGGCCCACTCCCCTGTCTCTAACCGAAACTTCCTGTTTGTTCTCCGCTGTCTTATCAAATAAAGTAAAAAAAGCCTTTAGAGAGAAAAATCGACGCAGCCAGCGGTTTGCACACGCAACATGTGAATGGCCCTAACATTTCTATGATCAAACGATTAACAAACATTAAACATTTAGCTGCTGGGGACTGTAGAGTTGTTTTTATACTCTAAAAAATGTTTCGGAGAAGGACCCTCTCACATTTGCCCACTTTGATGTGTTTATTTACATTAAACCGCAAGCCAGTCCCGTAATTTGTGTAAAGCAGCATTGGGCGTTGGAAAAGGTGGATATGCTGTAATGTAATGTAAATGTAATTGCTTGTATAATAACCACTATTAACTTTAAATAGCCCTTGCCATCAAAGTAATGTACCTTTCAATAGTTTTTAACGCTGGCCCGGAACCGGCCAGACCCATTAAATATAGTCAGATTCATTACCTTAGCATTCACTTATTAACTGGCTACACACACTGCATTGAATGAACAAACGAAAGGTTGAAGTGGTTTGGTCTACCAAACATCATGATTGTGAAAATTACAAATGAAATTTTATTTAAAAGGATGAGAACCAGGAGAGAGCAGGGAAATTGAATGGTGTGCAAAAGCAATTTACAGTTACGAGAGCTTGTGGACCGGGTGTGGAGGCACAAGATTGCGACATTTGAAAATGGACGTTTAGTTCCCAGCAAGATTCAAACCCCCTCTGTTCTTCTCTTAATGCTTCACGTTGCTTTGGAAATTATTTTCATCAGGCATGAAAGCAGAGGGTTTATCTGAGAATATTTAATATAGTCTATCTGTATCAGGAATCGTTTATTATATGGCATTAACAAAATGGAGAAAACAAATCATGAAATAAACATTTTGTACACAGTTAACAGTACTGAGGTAATTAACAGTAAGTTGAAATTCCTTGTGGTTATTAATTTATTTACTTGTTTATTTGTTCTTTTCCACTTATTAGTGCAGTCTTTGAAGAGAACTCCAAAGAACATTAAAGTAAACAACAGAAATGTTACTTCTGCTCAGAGTTCACCTGAAAGATATTAGTTATGTTTATCATGAACAGTTTGATACAGAACATCGATTACTGCAGTGATTTGTTTTTAATTTTATTATCTTTGTTTGGAAGATGCAAAACATTTCAGTTATCAAAAAAATATTGAATTGTGAGCAAAGTTTACTTTATTTTTGTTTATGCAGTACATGTGGTTCATCGCCTGCTGTTGAATAACTTTGGGCAGGGTTGCCAGATTTTTGTAACGAAACTCCACCAAAGTTTGCCCAATGGCCAATCAAACCACACCGATTAAACACAAGTAGGAAGAATTAACTATATTTTGGGAAAGTTTTTAAGGTAAATTTTACTTTAAAATTGATGTGCAAAATCTTGACACAAAAAAGATTTAAATGTACTTTAAAAACAAACAAAAAAATTATAAATGGAAAAACTGTGTGCAAAACTTGCGAAAATTAACAAAAAAAGAAGAAAATCTTTTTTACAGTGTAAATAAAATATTATTCCAAACACCACAATTAATGTAATTCTCATACCTCAAAAACATATTTTAGTGTCATTATTATCAAAATTAGACACTTCAATCAATGCAAAGAATAGTAATGTGGTAATCAAAGACAGTATATTTACATGTACTAAATTATCTTACCTTACAGCTGATGAACAAAATTTTAAATTACTAGAAATCATTCAACAATCTGTAACAAGGAAAATTTCATTTTTTATTTGTATTATTTCATTTATTTTATTAATGAGATACACACTTTTTTTGCATTAAAATATTCAATTCAAAATACAACAGGGCAATCATGCCTATTTGTAAATGTATTTTAACAGTATTTTACATTAAAATGACATTATACAACCGTTAGTTCCAGTCCTAAAATACGGTCGGCTGAGTGGTTATCCAAGAATGCTGAAAAGAAATATCAGGATCTTTCACTTCACTTGTCTTTGTCATGCCGTTACAAACCAAAGTATGATAGATGATGATTTTGAAGGTGAAGTATCTGTCATCCCATTCTGTTCACAATTGTGCTGATATACTGTAACATACAACAGCACTCTTGCTTGTCTGAAATTCCATTGTTTATAATCATACTTTATGAGGAAACATAGAGGATTTTCTGTAGAATTTTCACAATTCTTTCGGTTAAAATTGCTAAAATGTTTGCAGCGTCTTAAATACAGGCTAAGCTCCTATAATTAATTTCACAGCAGTAAAAATCATGGTGCAATCCAAGGCAAGAAATTGAACGGAGTAATTTATCAAGATTACTTGCTTGGAAGACATGATTTCTTTTGAGAGAGACATCTCTTTCCATCAGTTTCTTTTTATTTAGACACGAAATCATTTTCGACTCATCATTTATCACCTCAATCGTATAGTTTAAGTAATGTTTACTTTTCATGCAGTAAGCGCTCATACTCAAATATAAAGAGATAGCCAGAGAAAAATAGTTATCGTATGATTTTTAGTGCCATATAATATTAGCTCAGTCACAAACACTTTAAGTTTCAGTGCGTTTAATTTTAGCTGTCATTTTCACACAGTAGATTCCCGTACGTGCATACACACGCCATGTATCATGATATATTAGGATTTCATGCGTATCTGATAGCTCTCGCTGTCTGGCAGATTGCCCACCACAGCTTTCCACTATCTGTGACCGCGTAAAGCTACTCCACAAGCCGATAACAGAGAGGGACTCCCAGAGAGGTAAGCAATAGATGGAGAGAAAAACAGCCGAGAGATCCTCGCAGAGACCTGGGGAAAGTGAGAATGATGGAGGAAGTGCTTTAGAGGGGAAAGCCGGTGCGGTTTGGGAGATAAATGCTTCTGTGAAGCGTGGTGAGGTGGTGATGGCCAGGGTTAGATCTATAAGCCATACACATCCACGGACGGACTCAGCGGATCAGGCATCTGAGCGGTCCTGTGTGTGTGCGAATCTGTGTCTGGAAACCCAGAGGAACATTTTTATTGCTCCCAATGGAGATCTCTATTATGTTTCATTTACGAATCAACTTGTTTCAGAGGCTTCAATTCATTTTAGAAGGAATAAAATAGGCACAAAATGAGAAAAACTTCTAACATAGAGTTAGAGTAATGTGGTATGAAATGAATGGGCGTAGCATAGATCAAATGAGTTTGATAGTTCTAGAAAACAATCCCATTGATATTTATTTTTGATGACGAGAACTCTCTCTGCCTACACTTGTTGAATTCTGCTGTGTAATAAAATGTATTCTGTATTCAAAGTGAACAAGCAAGTTGTTCAAACATGCTGAAAGTTTCGAGAAATGTGTGTAGGATAAAATAAGGCCTGTGTTTTATTCGTTGTTTAAACTCAAAAGAACTATCGGATTATGCCCAAATCTACAGGAATGAGAGATCCTGACTGAAACCGGCAAAAAAAATGATGACAAAATCTTTTGACATCAATAATGTAAACAGCTCTTTTCTTGCACATATGGTTTGATTGTGTCAATCTTCAATGAAATTCAAAGAAATAAAAAAAGTTGTATAATATGATTATTATATATTAGGTATATATTATCTCTATATTAAAATTTTCAAACTTGGAACACTTTCATAAAATTCAAATACATTTTAAAATAGACTATTATATGCTATTTATATTTAAGTTTTTAAGCTATTTTTAGGAACATATTTGGACTACTTCAAGAATTTTTAGCACGGTTTACAATGTGCGATTTAGATTCATGATGTATTGAAACCTGTAGTGAAATGTAAATATACTCTGCCACCAAAAAATAGAGAATAAATACAATATATATTCAATATATAAGTTAGGAATAATTTAAGAAAAAAACTAATATAAATTAAAGACTGAAAGATAAATTGTTAAGTTAAGAAAGAAGCAATTTAAATGAAGAGATCAGAGATTGAGGTTAAATCTGAACAATGGCATTTATTATTTTACAGCACTTTTACGTTGAATTTAAGTTGCTTGTAAAAATATATATATTTTGGGTAAGAAGATTTTTTTATATATTTGATACTAATATATTAGATATAGATTTTAATAAGGTAATGGTTCAGGAATACGATATATATATATATTACCCATTGAGCTGGGGCATGGAGCAAAACTAAGACATAATCATTTTTCTGAATGCATTTCTACAAACAGGCCTATCTTCAGTACATGACACATGAATCTGCAAGCGACCTTGAGCTATGGAAAGGCACCATATAAATAAAACTTCTTCTTCTTCTACAAACAAATAGGCCTATAGTACATGACACATAAATATTCACCCACAGCAATTTTCAAAGCGCAGCTCCTTTGTCGCCTCTTTCTCAGAAAATAAGCAGTGACCAGGGTTTGGAACTAAACTTAAGTTTAAACTTGAAGTGTAAATAATGAAATAATATTTATTTTGGTTAACTCATACCTTGAAGGGTAAAAACAAGCATTCCTAGAATGTCTACAGAAAAATTACTTTCGAAAAATGAGATTACTGTGGTGGAAAATCTTAGAATTTACTTTTTCCATCTCTCAGTTTTCTTTGCTTCTCATCACAATGCAATGTAGATTGAACATTTTAGATTTTAAGAATTTATGCATTTGGAAAATTGCAAACGTACTTATGTGCAATGTACCAGAAATTTAACCAGAATTCTGTTATTAGCACAGAAAGCACAGATAAACTAAATTGAGACTTAATAAATCCGAGGGAATACGAACGTATTTTATAAAAAGTATCTCTGTCCCTTTATAGCACATCAGACACTTAGACTTCGACGGAGTCCGATCCCCACACTGCAAACATGGCCATTCAGCGCATCTCAAATCCAGTTAGAGTACACTTGTCCATCATCTCCTCAACCACCCCACACACTTCTCACACACTCTATTTCGTTCATTTCTCCCTCCTGTTGTGCCTGGATGGTGGTCCTATGGTGGAGAAACCCCTTAAATGTCCTCCATATCTTTAATGGCACTGTGTGTTAGAATGAAGGTCAACAAACCGGCAGAGAGCAGAAGAATTGAATTTAGAGAAGTGAAAGCCATGTTAGGGAATTGTTTTAGCACAGGTCCCGTGAGTCTCAGGATGGGGGAGGCTAATGACCATGCTGTGTTAATGTCAGCTATGTGCGCGTGTCTCAATCCCATGTCTCTAACCATGCCTGTTATTTCTGATGTAGTAGTGAGTGGATTCATTCATACATTTTTATGTTTTAAAGTTCACATGAAGATATAAACATTGTTTTTACTTCAAAGTCTATATACTTTTTCTTATTATGCCACGGTCACACCAGATACATTTTGTGATCAGTAAATTGCTTTGTGGCCCCCCAGATACAGATTAATAATCTTAGATTTAAAATTGTAATTAAACCAATGCTGAAAAATCAATTCTTTTGGTTGGAAGTCTTAATTTTCTGACGTTTGATGGCACAAAATTGATGATAAATTTCTATATTTCAGAAATTGCCACAAAATCTTTGCCCCCTCCCTGGAACCATCTTGGGGACCCCAGTTTGAGAACCACTGCAGTAGATCACATTCTATTGACTTTCATTTACACATATGTTAATGGGACGATATTGAGTATATGATTAAAATCATTTTTAGCCTTGAATTTCAACTTTTTTTGTCTTAAATCCCTTTAAAGCCCAACTTGTCACATAACATTGGCCTATACGATTAGACTTGTTTAAATACCCTGTCTAGCCTTACTCCCCACACTAAGCCGTACTAGTCAGGCAAATGGTACTAAAGGTTCAATTTTTATAATAAAGGGTTTTTTTAGTCAGTGGTTCTCAAACTTTTTCGTTCTAGGGCTGTTATGAAACTCTTCGGACGAACCCAATTGCACGCAGAGGCAGGACGACAGGATGTGAAGGGGTTTCAACAGATTTATTTATAACATTAAACACTTACAAACTGGCAAAACAAAACCCACGAGGGGGAAAACAAGACAGGGTAAATAATAAACTTTAACAGGGACACAGACTGACTAGACTTTATAAAACAAACACTTAAAACTAACACTTACTAGACGTGGGAAAACAGGAACAAGGCAAGATACACGAACGGGCATGAAACAGTAACATCCACAATGACCAGGTAACATATACAATGAACGCGCCCAAGACAATGAAACATGAGGACTCTTTATAGGTAAGCTAATTAACACAAACTAGGAAACAGGTGGGTAGGAACGACGACGCGACTCAGGGAGAGTATGGAAGGCCACAGAGGTCAAAAAGATCTCTCCCCACATGAAACAAAGGATTCTGTATGATTCCACCTCTAAACCAAGAAATACCTGACAAGGAGAGGTGAAACCATGACAAGGGCCCCCTTTGGGAAAAGTGCATCGCTTTGCGGACCCTCAAATTTATATTTATAATCTCAAACTTAGAAATATAACTAAACCAAAAACATATTTATTTAAATGTTCTGGTGTTTGATGGCATTAAATGTATAATACATTTCTATTTTTCATAAAATGCCAAAAAATCTGTCTCCCCTGGATCTATCTTGGAGCCCCCCCTTTGAGAACCACTGTTTTAAGTGATACCACCACTTGCCAGCACTGTAAAGGCTATTTAAGGTTACCTTGCTGCAATAACATTTTAACTGTACCCTCAGCCGTTGTACAAGCACACACTCTTTTGCTTTCCCTGGCGCTGTTTGTCCCTTCAAAGTTAATCATGTCTGATCGCTGCTATCAAAAGGTCAATCATTATGAAAACCTGGCATCCTAAAAACCCCTTCAATTCACCTGTTCATTTCCGCAGGAAAACTTGTTGTTAAAAGGGAAAAAAGTATTGAGAGCCGCTGTGGCAGGCTGGAGTTGCCATGGTGACCGGGGGAGCGTTAATCCTTGCGGCGGGTGTTTTAGCCGACTGCGTGGCTGAAGAGCCAGGCTGCATTAGCTCGCTGTAAAAGCTTTTTCCATAGACACACTCTCTTGTCTCGGCACTTTCTCTTTCTCATTACGCCAAGATCCTCACTTGATTTGTTACATTTAGTTTGAGCTCTCTGGTTCTTTTGGAAAAGGTGGGGCAATGTTTTTTTTTTTTGCATTACCAAAGAAATACATCGGAGGAGGTATTTTTAAACGTACTGACACGCACCATGAAAGAATTCAAAGGATATCATTGGTTACGATGGACCGGTAAAGGGCGGTGGGTATGTGCGTCGATGTGAATGTGTGTGCAGTAGGGTTGCATAAAAATAACTTAAAAATACCCGCGATCCCACTCTATCTTTTTAACGGTAGTATCGTAGTACCATACAGTTTCTAAAAAATGGAGCAAAATAGCATTAATAGCGGTTTTCTGTAAAAAGAATGAACTTTTGGTGTGACGCAAGATTAATTGATGTTTAACCAACAGCCAGTTAACAATGTAGGGTTTGTTTTAGCCTGTTGTTGAAGGACCCGACGATTAGTCACATGACTCATAGCTTAAATGATCGGCAGAAAATACGAAACTGAGTGCCCATGATGGCATGGCAGAATTTAAACAGCATACTTCCAAGGGGTCCGGTAGCAGCTGAGGAACTGAGATAAATATGTATATTAATTTTACACCTCTCTACCCTTCCTCTGAAATATATTACATTACAGAACATGGATTGGTTTGGGAAATGGGTTGGGAATGCCAATTCATCTTAACATTAAATGGAACAATTATATAACCAAAATCTTTCAAATTCAGTTTTAAACTCGCCCCACGCATGTCACGAATGAAAACTCTGTTATTTTCAGCGCTGACCTCACGCTGACCGATATGTCAGTTTTCACAGGATTATATGATAATAAACACCAACTTGATCAAAGTGGCACTCCATCACAGGGATAAAGCGAGATTAAAATAGATCCAGAATTATTGGTGTGTATGTAAGGCGCTAAGAGCCCTCATCTCGTGCTTTCATTCCAGTTCTTTTGCTTTATCTACCACCCCCTCAAATACAAACACAAGCAGGCCCGGCTATACCTCGGGCTCCGGGAAAAGCCACGGCAATCGATGGCCCTTTCTTTTGCCTTTCCTTTCACTTCCTGGTGGGCGACTGTGCGTTCTCTCACTCTGAAAGAGTGCACAATCTTTGGCTCTCGCGCTGTGGGATGGGAAGTGAGTGGAGAGCGAACCCTGCCGAGAAGGATTAGCGCAGGCTCTCTCAGAACGGTGGGGTATAGGGATAGGAGAGCACATTCGCGCACACACACACCTTTGTCACCACAGAGCTCACATTCCCTCTTTTATTTCTTTTTATACTACCTCAGACACTACATGCCAGGCTTCTACGCCTTGTCTTATCAGATCTAGATGTTTTATATTCGTTTTAGTCTCTCACTACACACCGTTTTCTGTTATTATTATTATTATAGCAGCACAATTGGTGAACAGGTCTTCATTCCGATTAAAAATGGCAAATAATTATGTATTTCTTTGTGTGAAATGTATTCAGATAGCTTTGTTGAATTAGACTCGCACTATTATTTCGAACAGTACATTTTGAAATTGTGTTTTTATTGTTGCAGAATTACTTACGATTTTTTTGACTCTGCTTCATTGCAGGTGTTTGTCAGGTAGTAACCGTTTCCAAGGATTAGATTCAAATGGCTTATTCTTCATTATTTGTACCTGCACTCTAAATAAATGTTGTTCAAATGTTAAGTAAGGGATAATGTACATTCAGCTGGTTGTTACAGCAGAGTAAAACCCTGACAGGGTAATCAAAACTGTCGCTTATGTACATCGAGGTTATTACACGACTACTTAACACATGAGTCAGAGTAATAGAAAACTGAAAATATTCATTTAAAATCTTTGATTAGGTCATTTGTATCAAATTCTAACCTGGCAAATGACAGCATCCATATGAGCAGTCTATCGTCTGTTGTAGCATTTGTTATTGCAAGATAAAAGACCTTGAAAGCAGGGGCGGTTTTTGGATGACGGGACATCCAAGGCTTAGCCCAGAGACATCAACGTACCGCTGCTGTCCTTCTGAAACCTTGCACCTCCGTATTTCGTGATTTTTATTTCGTCCAATCAATTATTGTTATAAGTCAACCTTTATGTTTGTCACTTGGTTTGCCAATATCCTACCATTAAAAGTTTTAAAAAGTGCTTGCCTACTCTTACAAAATAGTATGTAATCATTGAAAAAGAACAGTGTTCTTTACTTTCCTGAACTGTGAATTTGGCCATACGAGGTGTTACGAGGAAGGCGGGATGAGAGCCATGATGTGGGGCCAGTGGCATGAGTGACAGTGGGATCAGCCGTGCGCACACCAGTCCCGCATATCTCACAGAGGAGATCAGGAGCATAAGAGGACGAACGACAGGACAACGGACGAGAGAGGACCGTGCCCGGACATGTGTAAAGTTTGTATTTATGTTCTTATGGCCTGCAGTCGACCGTGAGGTGGCTGCCGGCCTTAATTACTTCCGCGTTATTGTTTGTTTATTTTGATTAAAGTTTGTCTAGCATTCTCTGGTTCCCGCCTCCTTCCTTCCCTACTTTGAACTTTGGTACACAAGGTTTCCGAAGGACAGTGATGATATGTGTCAGGATACACATTTTGGTCTAAAACACACTGTTTTGGCATCTGCTTTTGCAACTACATAAGCAATTATGAGTTGCACTTGCAGTGAAGGTTCCGGCAAAGGATAAATAATTCTTTAGCTAGTACACGCCAGGTATAAAGAGCGCACCACAAACGTGCCGTGACCGCATTGCTCCCTATTACATTTAAAATAACAAACTTGAGCATGCAAAAGACGCTAAATGGCCCTGAACTGATTTGTTTTAGGGCATGGTAATAATTATCCCCCTTAGCCCACCGTTAGCTCCGCCCCCACTCAAAATTCATCTGACTAATTTGAATCAGGTATTCCATGGAGGTATATTGACGATTTCATTGGACGCGCGCCCCGAGACCTCAGGCTAGTGTCAAATAATATAACTATTTATATTTTATTAAAAAACATCTTAAATATTATTATTTTATTGTAAAAGTATTGTATTAACGCTTTGTTGAATGGTTTCTGTAGTTTGGTCGCATTTAAATAAACCGTATGGGACATTGACATCTAGCAGTTGAGCTTGGTATCGTAGTCAAAATTCAAAATAATGGCGATATTGCATTCGCAGTTACATTTGTCTATGACGTCACTTTGAAACTATAAGTCTAAAATCATGCAAGTATAAACATTAATGTAAAGCTTACCTTGATAAAATATGTCTAGAAACCCACTCTTCAAATAATTTAGTACTTTGTTGATCACACTTTGTATTAGGTGACCTAAAAGGGATACTTCACCAAAAAATTATAATTTACTCACCTTCGAGCTGTTCGAAATCTGTAAGTTTCTTTTTTCTGATGAACACAGAGACAGACATTTGGAAGAAAGATTTTAACCAGACCAATTTTGCCCCTAATTTGACCTCCAAGGTAGGTCATCCTTACACTTACTGTGCCCTTATTCCTAAATCATTAAGAAAATCATGTTTTTATCATGTTATCATGATTTTATTTAGTTAAATAGCTTTATTTTTTGTTGAGTTGATATGGCTTAAATCAGAACAGATCTCATTTTGGAGCCAAACTATTAATTTAGTCTTCGGGAATTTAATGTTAGTACAGCACATTTTGGACATTCTTGTATTGACCCTTGAAACAAAATAGCACACTCCACTTTGTCTTCCATTCTCTGCTATTAAATCTCAGTAAAGCAATTTGCAACCTAATGAAGATTGTGATAAAGTTCAAATTTGGTAGACTCTGACCTGTAAATTTGTACAGTTATATTAGGCCAACGTTTCAGTATCTAAATGCCACAGATTGACTTTGTCAGCTGAGAATCAAACATGAAGTTTTGCATCAATGCAAGTAGGAAACAATACAAACTTTAATTATAACGAGCAGCTACATGATTTGCATTGCAGATGGTATATATTAGCATTTTTAATTCATTATTTTGATTTATAATTTCAATTATTTACTCCGAACAGAAGCTTTGGTGCGTGACATCATATCCTATTGCTCATCTTTATTTCAAGGACTAGAAATTATTTTGCATGCTTAAAATGTAGTTTTACCGCCTCTTTACATCATTTGAAGGATTATTATCTCAGTAATGTTTGCTATGGCAAGCATCACATCACTATTGCTCATACTCGAACGAAGTGCTAAACTAATGACCAAACATCATCTTTTGAAGGGAGTCTAAAAGTGAAAGATCTAAGCATTATCTTGGTACCGAATTAACAAAGACATGGAGTGTGGGCTCTGTTGAATTGGGTTTGTACCAAACCATTGTAGCGCATTGCTTAGTAATGCATGAAAGCATTTAAAACACCTTAGCAACCATATAGCAATTTCTTGGCACCACCCATCAACCACCCACAATAATGTATGAGTTGTATATGGGGAAACACTTTGTAGCTCACTATCAGCCAAACAAAGGGCGGCAATGTGATTGTGCACACCGATGCACAAAACGGCAAGCGTAAAAACGTCATTTAAAAAAATCGCCTCAGGCTCGTTTTTTTGTTTGCGTTAAAAACTGGCCAGCCAATGAGATTGCTTCTTTTATTCATGTGCCTGGTGCTGCTGAAGTTATGGTAAAACACGACTCGGTGGCGCTCAAGCACAAACCAGTCTTACTAAGTACACATTGACGAAGACTGTGAGATCGAATTATTCTTGGCTGCGTCCGAAATCGCCTACTTCCATACTTTATAGTAGCCGAAAATGAGTCATGAATAGTATGTCCGAAACCTCAGTATGCAAAAAACAGTAGGCGAGAAAACCCGGATGGTCTACCCACTATTTTTAGTGTGAATCGGATGGACACCTATCTATCCCATGATGCCATGGGAGCTGAGCATTGGTCAAATTTCCAAAGTAAATCAAATAAAAATATCGGTAAACTTCAAGGCGGACGTCCGTTTTTAATGTAAGTGCCAATAAATGAATTTCTCGTGTCTAAATTATGTCTTTATCAACTCTCACGTCTAGGTTGCTGTTAATACGTCATAGATCAAAAAGAGCATACGGGTCACATGACCATAAAACATGGTGGACGCAGTATGTCCGAAAGGTATTCATACTACTCCCTAAGCACCATCTATGTCAGGGAGTGAATTTGTAAGTTCACTCGGCTCATCGCCAGTGATAATCATTTGGGTATGAACGCCTAAAAAACACCTCGAAAAACGTTGGCGTTAAGCGAGTACTGTTATCGTCCCGGTGTATACACTGTCTTAAAGCTACTTAAAACTATTAATTGGACATACGTTAGCTGTGGTTATGATTATTTGACATTTTTTGGACACTTGCTGTGCTAGTGTGATGGTGTGGGTACAGCTACTATTTAGTTTTGGCTACTAATTAGCACTTTCCGCTTAGATTTGAACAATTACTGCTTAACACACATGCACAGACCGAGTCAGTGTGCTGAAGGCGCACCCATAAACCTAATTACAGACCAGAACTGCACTGGATTCATTCCTGTAACTAAACGGCACACACACACTATGTGCCGTCAAACCGACAGAATTAATTGGTGCTTGTCACATATCGTGATGTCTTTAGTTTCTTGGAGCTCCAGCCATTGTCTGTACTGCATATCTCCCTCTCTCGCATACATGATGTATGAAGGACTAGGTAATGACATAGATATTTGGGAGAGGGAATTCAATTAAATGGAATCATTTATGAATCAACTAGTGAGTGACTTCTTTAAATTGGTTGTCCTCGTGTTTTTAGAAATGTGTTATCTTGGATAACCAAGTTATGCAAAATGGCAGAAGATTTATAATTTTTTGTTTTGTTATAGCTGCATCTCTGTGTGATTCACTCATTCCCGTATGTGTAATGTTAGCGGTGTACGTGTGTCTGTGTGTGAGGAGAGTGCATTAGACCGATATTAACCTCAGAGGTGAGGCGAGTATGTCATGATGAGAATCACCCACAGTGCACAAACTCTTTTTAATTAAATCCTGAACCGTGGAGCAGTGTGTGCGTGCCTGTCTGTGCCAGGGTTTGACTAATGAGTCGTCCTGTTGGTATCCTGGTCACATTGCACCGCCCCAGTGACACCGGTGTGCCGAGCGGAAGGAGACGAAGAGAGTTAAATGAGGTTATCCTCAGAGAGAAGCCTCGGAGATCTAAACAGGGGCAGGCAGGGGCCTCGATCTCGCCTCATCCCACCAGCTGAAAGGAGATGCTTGGCCCTTTCAGGGAGGAGAAGAAAGCATTAATACTGGCTCAGTTGAGCAGACAGGAAATAGACTGAAAGAGAGAGCCAATGAAATAAATGTGATAAGGTGACAGACTGGATCCTTCGCTTAGCTCCGCCCAGTTAAGGTATTGGTGATTATTCGCACAGTATATTAGCAAATGTTCGAAAGTAATGAATTTCACTACACAATTTTTTAATCAAATGTATTTTTAAAGTGATCAGAATTCTTATGGGCTGGGGACACTTTCGCATTTTTAAGTGTCATGTTTTTTTATTTATTTAAAACTAAAAACTTTA
The DNA here is from genome assembly GCA_008369825.1 of Triplophysa tibetana. NCBI lineage: Eukaryota > Metazoa > Chordata > Actinopteri > Cypriniformes > Nemacheilidae > Triplophysa > Triplophysa tibetana. The sequence continues at coordinate 11,993,859 of CM017897.1, read as the reverse complement.
AAGAATGGTAATTTAAGATGAACAGTTCTAACAGTCATCTAAAGAAGGGCCTCATTTTATTGTGATTCTTTTTTTTTATTAAATAAAATACTTAAAATACATAAAATACATAAAATAAAACAGTCATATCATTCATATTTTTCTTTATATTAAAAATACATTTAGAAAAATCACAGGATTGTAAAAATCATAAAAAATCACAGAAAACAAGAAAAGCAATTATTGCAGACCTTTTTTACCAGACCAGATTTTTTAATTATTGATAATAATTATGAAAATTACATTCATGATGCTAGTAAGCTTGTAATTTACAATAAATGACTGGATAGTTTCTTAGATTTACTTAACAGTAGTCTGGATGACTTATTTGGTCATATTGCCTTTTAATTGTCATAAATGGTTGAATTGACTTTGGCTTTTGTATAATCTTATCACCTTCTCTCTCTCTTTCTCTCTTTTAGTGAGTTGTCATGTGCATTAAGCCAGTATTTTTTCTTCAGGATCATTTAAGGTCCTGTCAGGGCTTTATTTAGCAATTTTGACCAGCTGACTGTATATGGCACATTATTAGAGGTAGAGGTTTTGTTAATTTGTCACATTTCATCATGTTTTCAAATCATTTATCTTATGTTCTATTTAAAAGTATCCAAAACCACACAACTTCTATAACATAGGGAAATAGAGCTTGTCTAGAAATAAGGTGGGCGACAGCATGCGATGGTAGGATTGGTCAGTAACGTCAGAAATGAGACTAGTAAGTGAAGGACACTTGACATGAACGGCGAGGATTCTACAAACCTTCTGTTTGTTTTCATTATTGGTAAAAGAAAAGGAGGCCACCAGACAGTTTTATCTCGATGTATGTGCGTACGTGCATGTGTGTGCGCGCATTCGTTGTGGGTATTGATTTTCTAGTCTGAGATTCTTAAAGATGAATTCATCTGACTGAGCAGCAGATCAGATCAAATCTTAAAATCTCTCAGACAATCGCTCCTCTGCTCCCTTCAGGATAGTGGGATCAGACAAGCAACAAGGTGGAGTATTGGAGGAGGGGGGATTGACGGAATCGGGAGGGGTTTTGTGTTGTTCTTCATTTTATTTCAATGTGCACATTTGGCAACTGTTTTTGTAGACATCTTTTCATCTATCTATTATCTATCTAACTATCTTTCCATCCATCCATCCATCCATCTCTCTATCTATTATCTATCTATCTATCTGCTGGTTTGTCTGTCTGTCTATCCATCGTTCTATCCATCCATCCATCCATCCATCTATCTATGCATCCATCTATCTTCCTATCCAACCAACCAACCAACCAACCATCTTTCTATCTATCTGTCTGTCTGTCTGTCTGTTCGTCCGTCCGTTTATTTTTGTGTGAATGATAGCGGGTATCAATAACAGAGACCTTGTTTGCTGTCTTGAGATGGGGAGAAGCAGATACATTGTGGCACCGCAGAGGGGCTTAACTCAATCCGAGTGGCCCTAAATTTATTACAGCCAATGGGAGGCCTCAGGGGAGCCAACCACAGCTCCTGATTGGCTGGTGAGATTATCACCTCTAATTGGATGATTATGTTACCCACAAGTCCCTTCTCTCGTTACGGTGGCCGTCGTGGAAGTGTCAGAGGTGATGAATATTGAACGCCTATCAGCCCACACACGCAAACAAAAATCAACAGATCATTGTCACATTTTCTTCACTTCTCCACTTTTATTGGAGCTTAACTGATTTTGGAACTAGCCATAATATTTCATTTGAGCTCTGCAGTGGGAACTTGGCAGTAAAACATAAGCCATGTGTCTGTGCTGCTTTAGATCCAGGGTAAAAAAAATGGGTTAGATTTTAGAATACTATTCTGTAATCTCATAGTAAATGTAAATTTACGAAATAAAAATTCTAATTCCAATTACATTGCAAGTCTTTGTAAGACATTTAGAGGTAAACTCCTTTAATTGACTTGCTTTGTGAGGATCTTGGCTGTTCAGAATCTAACCCACACAATGTAATGATGTAATCTACAGTATCTTCAGAGAAAGTTTAAATTTCATGAATTTTCAGACTGAGCTGGGACTATATATAGCATACTACACTGCAAAAAAGCCACAAAGACTACATGTTACACATGACAGGGTTATATTTCAAGGGGGGTAATATTGGGGCAGGATCTGTTTTGCCCAACTGTCTGCATTCTACCCCCTCAAACCTATTCATAAAAGTAAAAAACGATTAGTTTGATGCATCCACACAATCAACACTGCATGTCTCGTTGTGCTTTTATTCACGATGGCATAGACAGTAAAATATTTCAGGGGCACCCACAATACATTTTACACATCACAGGCTAATATTTTAAGGGAGTGGTTTTGAGGCAGGATCTTGTCTTTGCCCAATTGCCAGGATTCTACCCCCTTTTAACGTGGGGATACACATTTAGTCAAACGTGATGTTAATATATAAAAGGAGACATGCTGGCTTACGTTCAAATGGTTTGTTAATGCCTTTTGCTGCCTTACAAGGCTGTTTGTTTCCCCTTCCAAAGATCTTGGTTGTATTTGAAATACTTTTAAGGACGAAGTTGAGAAATGCTTTTATAGACTTTTGTGTCAAAATCTCCATTGAACACTGTGCAAACACTGAAGACATCTCCAGCCATGAATATTCTCAGTTTTCCACGCTTGCGTCTTTAGGTTACAGGGGTCCTCCATTAAAACCTTCAATAAATCCACCTGTCCATCTCATCTCCACGCTCAAAGACACAATGTCACCATGGAACTAATATCTGTGCCCTCCATTCACTCGCTCGTGCTTTTATTTACCCGCTGACCCCCATGATGGTTCAAAAGCAATGATCCATGTCTGCGTGAAAGACAGGGTGAACGCGGCTGCCTTCCGATTTATTTCAGCCCAGCGTGGTGAGGAGGAGGGGCTCCCATCCAACCCACACTCATTCAAACTTATTCCTTTCAGCAGCCTGTAGATCAACCTCTCGTACGTTCACCGTACGAAACCCAAGCCTCCGTTCAGCAACCAAAATCAGTTACAAAACTATTCCGTGGCTTGTAGAGTAGACTTTTGGCTCGCTTTTGTATCTTTTGGGTCAACCTCAATAATAATAAGCGCTTTCGCATAGCACCCTTTGAAACCACGAAATGCTTCTTTCTGTGTGTTCGTTTTTGGCACCGTGCTCCAGCGTTGGCTGCCTGCGCTCTCAGCTGTGTTTGTGTGTGTGGGCTGCTTATGCAAGCCCCGCCGGAAACACAGAGCACTTCAAACTTTGACTCTTGGCCTCTCTGACTTCTCTTCTGATTTTGTTGGTGTACTGAGACCATTAGTCGGCTGTTCTCGCCTCTATAGTCACCTACTTTTAAAGGTTCACCCAAAAATGAATATTCTGTCATTACTTACTCTCCGAGTTCTGAACGGTATGCTGTTCTTATTTCAGTGGAATAGACAGAGATGTTTTTCAATAAAATTTATTTCACAGTACATATTAATTATACATTTATTACTTATAATGTTAATGTAGTTCAGTTGGTAGAGCATTGTGTTAGCAACGTAAGGTTTCTGGTTCGAGTCCACATATACTGATGAGAATAAATTTATATATATTTCAATAAGGCCAAATGTCTTCCAATTGCATGTAAAATGTACTGTAAATGTAAATTTAATGGTAAAGGTTGTTCCTATAACCTGCATCCGCATCAACAATGGGACATCATGTTTGATACTACACAACTTAAATTTAAAGTAGAACTTCTGCCTTGTAGTTTAAACTTTTCTTAGTTTTTTTTAAGGTTGATGGATATAGTTCCTACTGCATTCTGAAAGTAAACATTTACTAAATTCTCTACTTTGGTTTCAACTTAAGCATGAATAAATAATGACAACAGTTGCATTTTTGGGGGTTATTTCCACAGCTTTAATAAAATCCTTCAGATTCAAGCCTGATTTATCTTAATCCACCCTCAGGGATGGATATATATGCAAGGTAAATCATCAAATCTTTCTAAAAGGGTGCTAAAGACTCCCTAAACTTCCTTTAGCTCGGCTTAAGATGGAGCTGTCATTTTAGCGTGCAACCTGAAGGGGCCAGGAAAAGGCACATGATTACATTTCTTTTATTTGTGTAATTCCGTAAATGTCAGATAGTGTTTGTGGCGGTGTGGGCACAGTAAATGAAGGCACGGCGGAAGAGCTCCGCAGGATTTATTTCTCGCTCTGACAGGAGAGGCTATCGCTTCTGTTAAAAGAGGCTGGCAAGGAACGGACACACTGACGCTATCTCTCTTCCGCTTCAAGCCTTCGTTCTTCCATCTTTCTTACTAACAAAGCACCAGCGCCTGTGTGAAAGGGCCCTGTCACCCCAAATAAATGATCTGTTTTCAGTGACTTCATTACAATGGGCTTCCTAAATATGGACTTCTTGAGCCAACCCTTCTTGTCAGCTGTGGGTTTGATAGGAAAGATCTTATGTGGGAGGGGGGCGGTACGGAGACACTGTGTGTTCGCTCGTCTGTGTGTGTGTGATACGACAAGGGTAATTAATAACCTAAGCATGAAGTTTGACTGATTTGAAGGCCAGGGCAGAGAGAAAGAGTGCATTCATTTAAAAAAACATAAAGTAATGAGGCTCATGTTGAACACAAGTAATATAAGCTGCCAGTGGAACAGACAAATACACATTAATAAAAACAAGTTGTAAAACATACATTTTCCTGCTAATTGTTTAAATTAGCTCGTTTAAAGCAGGTTTACGTATAACTTCAAGGAACTACAACAACAAAACAAGACAAGGGAACTGATTTATGGTGAGGCATTTATTTTTTGCTTTGTGCTTATTAAGTACACAGTGTACAAAGTGTACACTTTTTACTATTTTAACAGATTAGTTGATCTATCATTTGAAGGTTGACTTCCATAAGAATGCCAAGCACTTGCTCTATTTATCTGTGAGGTATTTACAAAACAGAGGGCAATTTTTTAAAACAATCAATTCATTTTGTCTGTATAAATTACAAAAAGATAATGTGTGAAAATGTTTTTTGTGTTAATGCGCAAGTACTTGACAACCAAAGCACCAACTGCAAATGTTTGATTGTATTCACTGCTCTGTGAAATCATTTGTATGTGTGCAGGTGCATTGTGTTCAATGACATCGGCAACTATTGGTTTGGGTTTTTAGTAGTGGTGGGCATAGATTCTTTTTTTTAATCTAGATTAATCTAGATTAAAATGTCTCATTTGAATTCTGCCAAAGGCTTTCAGAATATGTGTGCTACACAAATAATGACTAAAAGTAAGTCTTTGAGAACTGGTTTCTCAAACCAGGTGGCGAATTAGACCAGGGGCTAGACCATCTCCTGTTTCCAAAATGCATCACAAACTGCTTGAGAAAGCTGTTCTACTTTGATAATTAGTGATGAAAGTAAATGATGTTCAATAAGATGTACTTGTGTTTACTTCCGCATTAGCTAAGGGATGCTTTGCGTATAGGTGGTACTTGAGACTGGAAGAACTCCTACAGTAAACCAAGTCCACATTGCACAAGGTGCAAACAACCTCAGTCTTGTCGAGGTTTCCATTGGGATGCTTCTTAAAAATAAATTTTCCCTGAAGCAAACCCGGCGGCTTCATACCTGCATCCATGTTAGCACGTCACGTTTGATGTGGTAATTTCACAGTAATGTTATGTTGTGCTCTGACCAAATGCGAATGGCGCGTCAAGCGTGAGTGATTTACATGTTAACTCAATGCAAAGACGCGATAGACCTACTTGCGGTCACGATCGCGTGAATTGCAAGAATGATGAGGCGGCGCGAATTACGCGAATCACACGAGTTGAAAAATCTCGTTCTCGCCCCCTACAGTGCAATTAAGCTAGGTATACATCCGCGCTAAAATATCAAGGTGAAAGACATCATAGCTTGCGTAGTATAGACCCAGCTCCCAACCCAACTTTGAGAATAGATTAACGGGGACATTTTTTTATCGCCCGATAAGAGTCTCACGTTAACGCAGCACGTTAACGACCAACCACTAGTTTTTAGTCATTATTGCGTATTAAAGCCACACCGGAGAAGTTTTGCTCAGGGGTTCCCCATGTGGTTGATAAGCACAACTGTCTGTAACCAGCTTTCCCTCGGGCAGCGCAATACACGCAAATGTGTTTAGTAGTCCGTCGTTTGGAAACCATGTTGAACAATTGCTTTTAGATAGAATGCATCTTTTGTTTCAACACTTTCATTTTTGCAATTTTACTCGTCTAATACATGCATGGGCAACTTATAGCACACCAAAGACACAGAAAACACATATTCATGCTATATGACCCTGTTAAGGTCGGAAAAATGACAAAGTGGGCCTTTAATCTGAATAAGTTTCATTTTATCGATGTTGTCATATGTACTCCAAACACAAATGAAAAATGTTGTGTTTGTAATATATAATTGTCATGATCTGTTGTGACAGCTTTATGCAGAGCCAATTGCATTTATTTGGAGGTGGGTCTAACAATTTATTCAACTGATGGTATTATTTGATCGCCAAAAAAATATTTAAAAACCCCAAAATTTTGAATATTGTGGCTGCTTTTGAATACCACACCGCTTGTTTGAGCATCTCGGCAAGCCTGAGATAAAAATCATTGGCTCAACCAATGGGGTGAATTTAATGCAGGACCATGTATTTAATTGACCAATGGCAGACAGGCCTCGTCATCCCAGCCAAAACAGTCATTATATTTGCCATTCCATCTGGTGACACTAGAGCCGCAAAAAAAAATTACAGACTTCAGCTTTAAAGCAATCAAAAAACAATAAGCCGATATTAACGATTAGAAAATGACCTCGAGAGAGATGCGATTTGAAGCTCTGGGGTAGGAAAAATGGAAAAAATTAAAGTTAGACAAGAAACTGATGTGACAGCTGAGACGGCAGAGATGGGGAAAAAGATAAAGGAAAATCATGGGGTGAGAGAGAGAAAGGGATAAGACGTGAAGGAAGGAAATTTCCTATTCCGTCAGACGGACCGTAGCTCATTCATTATTTTGTGGAAGCAATTACCACAGCCACCTGCTTTATCTGTAGCACTCATTGTTTCCAGAGCTGTTCGAGACCCCCACGATCCTGCACCCCCTCTCTCTCTCTCTCTTTCTCTCTCTCTCAGTAATGGTGGTTCAGCTCACTTTGATTAAAGAACTCCATTCCGGTGTGTTAATAATGAATGGAACACATAGAGACATACCAGTGCTGCCTCACGTTGTGTACCACGCGACAGTCTCACGATCTTGCTGTAACGAGACTGGAGGAACCATTTCCCAGATGTACACAAAGTACGTGTGATAGTTATTCCGTGTAATATTCGTACGCCTCCTACATTCAATAATGAACAACTGCCACACACACTGGTTTATAGGGAAGCGTGTCATCAAAAATATGCCGTTGATACACAAAGTGATAAAAACTAATAAACTAACTTTTTACTTAAGACCTTTAATAAGGGTAACGCCAAAAACCAAGAAGCGATTCACCCATGAATGTGATTAAAAATGACACGGAATCTTTCTTCGCTAATTTTTCTTCGCGGTTATTTAGGTAAAAGAAATCCTGGTAACATTTCAGTATAGGAGGCAATTCTCACTTTTAACTAGTCGTTACTAGCATGCCTTTATTGGCATATTGGCTGTTTATTAGCACTTATAAGTCACATATTCTGCATGACCATATTCTACTTCCCTAATCCTACCTCATACCTTAACCTAACAACTGCCTTACTAACTATTAATAAGCAACAAATTATTAGAGTTTATTATGGGAAAAATCATAGTTAATGATTTATTAATATGAGACTTACCCATTATTCTAAAGTGTGTCCAAAATTTTCTGTACATACTGTCACAGTATGCAGCTTCATATTTCAAGAGTGATTTATTGATTAACAAAGGAGAAAACAAACAATTTTTGTGTAAATATTCACAAAATGTCACATCTGGCTTCAGATATGTCATTAGTTCTCTTTTGGTTGAAAAGGGGTTTATATGGTTGTGTGTTAATTGTCTCACACATTGGAGAGAATTTTACTCCGTGCCTTCTTAAGTCATTATTCGTAGAGCCGTGTGTATAACGCATATATCCGAAGGATATGATGTGTGGAATGAAGAGGGCTGTGTGGTTCTGCTATGGCTCTTCAGAGCAGCTGAAGTGGTGATTTGGCTTCGCAGGGGTCCGGATTAAAACTGATTATGGTCATTTTATGAATTGCTCCAAATTATAGACTTGGACACGACAGCCACAAATGTTAACAATTAAAAATGGAGAGAATGAGAAATTCCTCTCACTCCCTTCCGCTGTCTTGCCTTTCACTCATGTGCTCCTATATTCTTTATTTATTAATCTCTTTCTGACCTTTTTCTTATTCACTTTTCCTCTGACCTGAGGGCCATCCTCATTTTTTTTCACCTGGTGCACCCTCATTCACATGTTTCTGTACTGTAGGAGTGTTGCCTATTGTGCCAATGTTCACCTTGACGAGTATTGCAAAGGATGTCATTTGTCGTGATTTGTCAGTCCTGTGTAAATGTCTTTTTTTATGTTGACATATGTGACCCTGGACAACAAAACCAGTCTTATGGGTCAATTTTTTGAAATTGAGATGTATTCATCATCTGAAAGCTGAATAAATAAGCTTTCCATTGATGTATTGAAAGGACAATATTTGGACGAGATACAACTATTTAAAACTCTGGAATCTGAGGGTGCAAAAAATCAATAAAAAAAATCAAATATGGAGAAAATTGCCTTTGAAGTTGTTAATCATGCACAGGTAGCAGGCCGTTTTTAAGGATAAACAGGTTTGTTTTAATTCTCTCTTTTTGCTTACCGCTATTATGCGAAGATGAAATGAAGCTATATAAAGATACCAAACTTGAGTGGGTAATTCCCAAAGTGTGGACGGCGGCAAGCAAAGTTTGTAGACGTATTTCTGCCCATTTTTGTTAGCGATTTTGTTGTATCCACTCACAAAACAAAACTTTTGCTTCATTTAAGGATAAATGCAAGGTTTTTATGCAACATATGAAGGGTTTTGGTTCCAAAATGCGCTAAATGAGATTTTTGATTTAGAAAATTCCAGCAAAATTGTAAGTCCGTTAATATTATGCAAAATGCAATATCCCATGTGTTATGCTGTCATGTTTTCTACCATTTTTTCCAAACCTCAAAATACGGCAGTCTCACTTCTCTGCAAAATGCAATATATCCGCTCAACCAATCACAGCACACCATTCCATGCATTGTAAACAGTAATGGCGGCGCTCTAAATGCGGTGGGCTCCTAGTTTCCCTGATCTACTTCGTACTTTGTGTTCAACACACAAACAAAAAAATGAATAATTTCGACGGCATTGATGAACCTATGCTGGTTTCTGTGGTGGGGAAGAAATGTAAACCATTGAAATCTTGTCATTTATGTGAGGAGATTAAAAAGATAAGGCACTAACTTATAGCATTTAAAAGATGACCCGTGTAATTCTTTTTAGGAGCGATGACTGATTGAATGTATTTTTAATCTAGTGCCTGTATGTAAGATTAGTATTGTATTGAGTTCAGAGTCTTTTATTTTCAAGAGTTTCAATATGAAAAGTAACTGAAAGTTTTATATAGATTCAATGGATTTATTGCATTTTGAAAAAAAATTGTCATGGATGGTATTGCATTTTGGGGGAAAATATTTCAAATAAAAATCTTTTTTGTAACTAGAACCTAAAGATGCTATGTGAAACTTTGAAACAGAAAATAGTGGTTTTCATCTTGCCACTTTCTTTGTAAGGAAAACACATTTTTACTCAAATTAATCCAAATGGATTTATAGAGTTTTGGAACCAAACTTTTCATATGCAACGGCTGTTTTCATAGATCCAATGAAATCGGAGAGAAAGAAAAAAGCCACGCCCAATATAATTCTCATTCAAAATTCCATTTCAGTCGAAAATGGGTTAAAATATGAAACTATAAACGATCACATGCAACTTCCGGTTCACTGGTACTTTAATATCCAAATGCTTTTTGACATAAAAAGAAATTAGATCATTTTGACCCATGCAATGTATTTTTGGCTACAAACTGTTCCTGTGCTACTTAAAACTGGTTTTGTGATCCAGGGTCACATATTTTATTACACTTTTTGTTCCTGTGTTCCCACAGCCCATCAGTAAAGCACAAGTACTACTTAATTGACACAAATCCTTTAAATTCATATACTGGATGTCATTAGGCCTTTTCTTAAAGTCCCTGAAGTGCCTTTAAATGTGTGCATAATTCCATCTGAAACAGGAAGCAAGGAGGTGTCATATTAGGTAGCTCCTCCCCTTTAAAAAAAACTAATAGCATTGTACAGCGATTTGATTGTCCAACGATGATGTTACAAACCTTCAGTTTTGCTTACATTGTAACTTTAATGTTATTCAAAGTGACAATATTTTATCAGGACAATCAGCAACAAAAGCATTCACATGAATTTCCTCATAATGAATTTAGTATTGGAAATTATTTTGCATGACTGTTTACGTAAACCATGCCGAATCATCTAGTCAGTGCAACCCCATGATGTGCATGATGTTCCTTGATTTTTCCATCGTATTAGATGTGTTATTCATAGTGCCAAACATCTACAGCTGAAACTTGTGTTTATGAAAGACACTCTGTCCTGGTTTTAATGGAGCCTGTGATGACTGTCACAGTGAATCCCTTTCCTGTTCCTTTATTTCACATGCTTTTAACTCCCGCCCACTGTCTCGCATTTTAGATTCGAGTCTACACTTTCTTTCTTTCATTCTTTTTCTATCTGATTTTCATTTTCTTCCAGCTATGATTTCGACACAGTCTGTTATGTGGGTTTTTGTTGCAATGAATGTTTGTCCGAGGTTACTTTGCTGGGTCGTGATGAGAAAAACTTTCATTAGTTAGTCCAACCCGCCTTTTACATCAAAAGTTACTTATTTTAAACTCAATATCACAGTTTTTCTAAATTGCCTAAAATATAAACAATTATATAATTGTAGAGTATGGGCTTAATAATAACTCCGATTACAAAACTGGGCAAGATATCACATCCAGAAGTCCAAAGTGTGTGCGCTGCATAATGTAGCAGATCTGTTGTTTTATGTAACAGATATCCTTTTATAGGATCCATCATTAAAGCGTCTGGATTACATAAGGACTATAGCTTTCTTCTCTGCTCTTCCTGTGCTTGCTGATAAACTCAGTTGTTTGGTGGGACAGAGTTTGCCAAGCCTGTTATCACCACTCCAGTACAAGCGCCAGAAAGCAGGCATACCAACGGAGACAGTTGCCATGGTAACACTGCTACTGGTGGCAGCCGTGGGATGTGAAGGACATTAGATGAGAAAGAAAGGGTTGGTGGAAGAGTTTCAAACAATACACACACAAATATGTTCTGAATTAGAACATGTTAAATAGAGACGAAAAAAAAGGATTCTGGTCTAAAATGGGTTTAGTATAAGTTGCTGTTTAATTGCTGCCGAAAATAACTTGTACATCTTGTTTAATTAGAGTATTCCATTTAGACAGGAAGTCTATGAGGCAAGGTGTTTCACAGGTTAAAAAAATGAAAAGAAAAAAAGTCTAGGCTTAAGCCTAGTCAATATTAATTCAAATATTAGCGGTGTCTTGATCGAAAACAGGGTTACACTGATATGTTGATGATGTCATTCTGAATCCCTGTATCTCCATATTACATGACTTTTGTTTGTTGCCATAAATCATTATTATTAGTCACCCTATATGTTTGTCACTGGGTTTTACAAATATCTACAAACAAATAAAAAGTATTAAAAAGTGCTTTTCACAGCACAGTATTTAATCATTTAAAAGGTACTGTTTTTTGTCCGGAACTAATCCCTGTCCAGGAACCCCCCTGTATAAGTGTCAACATGAGACAAAAGTGATCACATTTAAAAATTGTTAGTAAGCGAGTAGTATGTATTTTTAATTTGGTTTAAAATCACTAAAAAAATTACTAAATCCTTTTTGTCTAGCATTCATAATTGAACCGGTTGTTTATGGCTGTTTTGGATTTCTTAAGAAAGTTGTAATGATATATTCGATTTTAGAAAATGATTTTGTCATATGGGTGATTAAAGGGTTTAAATTGAATACTTTAATAATTTTTTTAAACTTTTCTTTGGTTACACATTTGAATTGTTTTATTACTTGTGGATTGAACAATAAAACAAGAACATACAATTTATTATCTACATTTTAAAAGCTATCATGGATGTAAATAAATACAGTAGAATATAGAAAGTATGTTTATTTTAACTGTTTAAAAAGAACATTTTTAATGGAATTGCTGTCTGTAAGAGATATATAACACAAGAAACGTAGGATTTACCAGGACTATGCACACACACACACACACACACATATATAAGCATTAATATGGGCCAATCCAGTGACAACCCATAATTCCCCTTCTTCAGCACACTACTCTAGAAACACGGCAGATGTTTACGTTTGATTATAGTTATCTTACTATCAGAAAATCAATGAATCCAGGAGGTTAGGCGAGCATGCATCAATTTGTCTGGGTATGTTAAATATATTCCTCGATTATTCTGTGTACCTGAGTGTCACACATGTTACCTTTAAGACAATCCACTGATTTGCAAAATAATGTAAGGGTTCTAGTTCCAAATTTTATAAAACAGCTAAAAGTTTGACCAAAAAGCAGCTGAAATGCGATTAATATAAAAAAATAAGTATGAAAAAAACAATGTTGTGTGTGAGTCACTGTGGACCTGTGTACCTTTTTGTCATATTTTGTAATGATTTTTATAAATATTATTATAAAAAAAGGGAAGATAAATTTGTGAAATACATTCAAGATATAAGAACCATGGCTCGATTTGTTGTTAGATTAGCACTAACTGCTAGGACACAGCTTAAATGTGTTAACCTCTTTCAGGGGGGGATGATTTGTTTTAAAGCAGACAAACTTTTTATGTTTAAATTAATATATTTCACTTTCATGAAGCATTTGATTGGAAAAAAGGATTGATGGGATGATGATCATTTATTTTACAATAACAGAGGAAGCAAATTTTTGGTGCTGTGATGACTTTCAATTGGAAGATGGGTGTCCCGAACCAAATCCCAAAATTTCAACTTTTAATAAAGTGAATTAAAAATATATATTTATTTAATATTTTATTTTCAAATGATTCTACTTTGTTTAAAAAAAGGTTTCCCGGATTTTCATGTCACTAACGAAACAGTGTAATTTTAGTCCATTGTCTAAGACTGATTTTAGCCACAGCCTTATATTTTGGATCAAGAATTATTACTGTGTCCCTCTCCCTAATAAGCTACATGATAAGTACATCCGTTTTATCATTTTAAAGTAAATGTTTTCAAAAGTCTGATAATCTGTATGTCACTTTAAGGAACTTCACTACTGGCAGACATCCTTTTCTGCAACAAAGCAAACTTTTTTGGGCGTTTATCCATAAAGTTTATATGCGTGTTCAGCTTTTCAGAACTGTGGTTGCTAACTATGTGCTGATCTTCTAGCTAGGCTTAAAAGTATTCAAAAATTGTCACTACCAAAACAGTCATGATTGAAACGTATCACTGGTTATCATTGTTTCGGTATTGACAAAAAATTGTTGTGAGAAAAAGGAACACATAATCTTTTAATTGGGGAAATAAACAAAACTCTGTACAGTTATGCAAATCAATTGTATTTGTATATATGTGAGCTGTAGGTTTTCTATTATGTGTTTACTGTCAGATTTGTGTCTGCTTCATATGCTGGCTGCGTATGTGCAACATAGTTAGTTATTTGAATTAACATCAAATGTAGAAAGTCTGATTCAGCGGTGCAAATTAAATATTGTGATCATCACTACCAAAACATTACAATCACTACTGAAAATGTGTGTGTCACCACCGGAACGTGGGATGTTTTGTCAAAAATAAAGTATATTAAATTATCAACTAAGATGTTATGGTAGTGTTTGGTTCAATGTATATATAAATTAATGAATCCTCAGCTTTGAAATCAGTTTGATCAATTTTTTGCCTTTTACAAAGAAACATTGGATTAAAAATACAACAAATCTCATAAATTAGACTTGAAATATTGTTAAAATTGAAACCGTTATTGATCTATATGTGAACACATTTTATAGAAATAGTAAAAAATACATTTCAAAATAAAATAAAATCTTAATATGTAAACATAATCCCTCTTATCAAATTACATTTTATTGTTTCGGTAGTGACAAAATTAGGGGAGAGGAAGAATATTCCAAAGCTTTCTGAAAATACAATATGAAAATGAACTGGAAAATTACTAGAAATTTGAACCTTTGATATCATACAATTTGCATCGTCCAAAATTTCTGGGAAAGAAAAAGAATTTCAATATGATTCAATCTCCAATTTTGCAAGGATTCTGTAGAATGGCCCATATAAGCATATCATACATACAAGGATACACATAAAAGCTCATACATGAATGTGAATTAGGCTTAAAGTAATGATCTGTAATGTGTATAAAATATAACCTGATACATTTTTGCCCTTTTCCTGTATTGTCTTTAAAGTGAAATTAAAAAATATTTTTTAAAATCATGCTTACTTATTAGGTCAGTTAAGTTCAGTTTACATCATTATCAAACTGTTTTTGTCATATTTCTTATATACCTCTATTAGCATAAGAAAAGGAGTGAAAAATTCTAAATGCAGTGTCAACATTGTAAAGATATTTGGAAGTGTGGTAGAGTAGGCGGGGCGAGACCGTGGTTCGAGTCCGGTGAGTAATTGTGAATGAGCGCCAGCTGTGCGCACACCGGGCTCGAATCACGTAGGAGAATTGGGAGAGTATAAAGAAACGAGCGACCGGACCGTCGATGAGAGAGGACCGGGCCCGAACATGTTTGTGTATGTATTTACTATGTTGTTGTTCGCCAGCGGTCGTCCGTGAGGGGCCGCCGGCTGTTATCTTACTTTAATAAATGTTTTAAAATGTCTTCCGGTTCCCGACTCCTTCCTTTTAATGAAACTCGTTACAGGAAGCATCATGTAACAAGATAAAAATACATTGTCTATCTTCAGGGTCAACTATTGGTACATTTACAAGAACCGAAACTTTGTGGCAGATACTTTTATCCTTAACAATTTATAATCCATTCAAGTTAACATTCATCAATTTCTGTGTTTACTGCGGATTGAACACATGAGTTTGCCATGATTTGCACCATGCTCTACCAGTAGAGCTAAATCAATCTCTATAAAGATAACAAGGGGGCCTTCTTCGAGATTGAGAACCCTTGGTCCACCAAAGTTGTAGAGACTATTGCTCTGGATGTCTTTTTTTGTATCATCAAAGCATGAAAGAAGCCATGATACAGAGAAAAATCCAGGACAATAACTTGTAATAACCTGCCAACCCTAGAAAACTCATACCAGTTTCTTGGTGCAAGACTGCATCAGCCGTTTTTGATGGTCTGAGGTGGCACCTCTTATGGAATGGCAGTAATTCCGAGCCTGTGGAAGCCATCCAGGATCTTTTAAAACTGATAGAAGAGTGGATCCTCTGATGTCCAGCCTTTTCACTCTTTGAGTCCCCTTCACTAAAGCCACTGTTTGAAAATAATAAGATCTATTATATATCTATGTTAGATCTTGATATTGTGGAATTGGTCAGTTTCAGCTTTTATAATGAATACAGGTTGTTCCACCATCTAGGTGTTTACTTGGCTTTTCGTTGAATAGCTAATAGACTGCATGGCTTTGTAGCCTATTTCTTCTTTTTCTCGATTGACTGTATTGACATTTTGAATAAACACATTTGAGTTTCCAGCATTAAGTGGTTAAACGAGATCAAAACTGACTTGAATAATGTTGTTTTTAAGCCTGTTTGGCACTGAGACTAAAGAGGTCATATACACCTTGCACCTCTTTACATCCCCCAAGACAATCCAATTCTACCTCCATACAACTATTGGTGTACAGATGGTACAGTATGTATAGTTACCTCACTATCCTATGCAATGGATTTGGCTTCGGTAAAGGGGATAATGTGTCACATCTGTCAGTAGAAAGATGGATTTGTGACACTTGGTGGACACAAGCTACCAGCCACCTAACAATCCATACCACCATCCAATTCTCTTAGGGCCGCCTAATAAGGAGGAGTGACAGTAGAGGCTTGGTAGATTCCAAGGGACAGTTCATTTACAGATTTCACAGCATGTGAATGTCATATCCTGTCCGCTGTCTTGCACATTTCGAGGGGGCCATCAGGATATAAGAGTGGTTTGTCTCAGTGATGATGCAAAAACCTCCCTGCATGTAACACATTAGTTTCTGTATTGAGGAAGTGCTAATGTTGTTTTCACCTGTATGATACATCGATTGATATTGCATTATTTATCTATTTTAGGTATCTGTAGATAAAGTGCTATAAAAGCTGAATGATCATATAGGCAGTCAATATATTGCCGACCCTAAAAGACTGGACTAAAGCGATAGTTCACCCAAAGATTAAAGTGATTTTGTCATTTATTCACCCTAAAGTTATTCCAAATCTGTATGACCTACTTTCTACAAAACAAAAAAGTAGATCATTTTTAAGAATGTTAATGTTACTCCCCATTGACTTGATGGACACAAAACTACTTCAGCATCTCAAAATATTTTCTTTTTTGATCCACAGAAGAAAGAGACCGTAGATTGTCAGGCGGAAACCTTGTATCTCTACAATTGCTACTTTTGAGGAAATTTTTTTAGATAAACACAGTGTTGTCAAAGTTCTCTTTTAACGCTTTCATTGGTTAAATATTTGCAAAAGCCACAGATAAACATAAAGGTGTAAATGAAGGTACCAGCAGTAATGATTTATAATGGAAAATAAGCTTTTGTATGACATGAGGGTGAACAAATGATGACAGATTTTTTGCTGAACCAATCTTTTAACAAGTTTGATCCGTGTATTTCTTTTTTTGTGTGTGCGTAGACATATTTTCTTAGAATAGAAATAAATGGGTAGATGGCATCAAAGCTATGGACATAGTCAGAAAACCTTGTGATTTTGAGCTATCTTTACTTCCCAAGAGATGTTGGAAGACCTTACCCTCTCTACATCTTTGAAAATCAGGCTTTGCTGTGGTCGCCTGTTTAAAGAGGCCATAAATGTTGAATTATGGACCACATTCTCTATTCCAGTATCTTATGACAAAGATGCTAGCCAGAGGGACTGTGTCTCTTATTCCGTATTGTGTAATGTAGTGAGGTAGGTCATTGACTGCCCATCACATATAACTGATGGTTCATAATGTTGAACATCTTGGTGGATGACACGAAGACCTCAATAAAACATGAGTCCCAGGAGAGCAGGGGGAAAAATCATCAGTCAAGAAAAATCTCAGGAGGGAGAACAGGAGAATTTTTTTTTCAAAATGTCTGGAGTACACTCCTCTAGACATTATTTAAATCAAAATTAGCATACTTTGTGGGCCTAGTTTTCTTTTTTCATGTCAAAAACATTTCCTCTACTGCTTTTCATCTTTCTGCATGGTGTGATCATCTTTTAGTTTTGCGCTTGTGTGACTGGGGCAAACGAAGGTGCAAAGATAAGTTATCAGACACACTCACTTCCTCTAATTACCTTTTAATATACGACCATTAAAGATTTCTATCCTGAACCATAATTAACCTGGGTCCACTCACACGCCAGTCACTTTTATCTGTATCTATGCATGTGTGAGTGTGTGTTGGGAAAAAAATCTTAACTAAAAGTTTAAAGCGATTATCTGATGTAAGACTTGTCAGATGATAACCTCGAACACACAATTGAAACGGTGTATTCGTGTGTGGCATAAGGTTGGGATATCAGGCCATAAAACAGACGCTTACCCTTAACTGCTTGTTTTAATCAATCCGTATCATTCTATTTATCTGAAGTCATTTGGTGTCCTATCACAATGTGGTTTTGTCCACTTCTGTAAAATATTCACAGGATTTCACACTTAATATTTCACTTAACATTAATATTTTATTATGAGGCGTCTTTATCTATTTGTCTTCCTTTTTGATATCTAATTTAAAGTGATTTCATCTACCTGTCGAGCCATCTGTTTAATTGTTTTTACCATAAACAACACCAACGTTGGCATTATAATGGTTAAGACTAGATGGATGGTGAAGTTGTGCAGCACTGTAGGGCAGACCTGCTTAAGCTATGTTGAGTTGGAGATGGTGTTCTCATCAAAGTTGTCTTCCAGGCAGAATGAGGTTTGCGGCTCTGTGGTGAGATTGTCTGCTTGGAAAGAAAATCTGGGTGTCTTCAACTTGGGGTGTAACGGTGCGTGTATTTGTACCGAACCATCACAGGCAACATTCCAAATACAGTTATCATTCCTATGCCCTACTCCCTTTAAAGGGCAGAGCCCTCGGAGTTTAAACTTTGGAGTGAACAAGACATTTGCGTGCCATTATGTAGACGTTTGGAGTGCACTTGGCAAAGGAAGCGACGTAATTTCATCATTATCTTCAGCTGGCATGTTCACGTGACAATGCAGCATTTTGTCCGTCAGCAGATATCGCTGTTTTAATGGGAAAACTTTCACATAAAACCTGTTTGCAAATTAGCAATACATTTTATATTTTGAAATGTTTTGTATGTATATATTAGTGTTTATATATTATATAGCATATTTTAAAAACTTTTTAAAATGTATGTTTATTTGCAAACAATTAGGTTTTATGCTTAAGGTTATGCAACTAAAATAGCGAAAACTGCTGACGGACACAAGGCTTTGCTCTCACGTGAACATGGCAGCTGAAGATAATGAGGAAACCACGTCGTGTCCTTTGCCAAACGTCTGCATAATGGCACGCAAATGCCTTGTGCACTCCAAATCCTAAACTCTTAGGGAGTAGGGCATAGGAATGATGGCTACATTGTGGAATTTTCCCCTCAACAGCTTGTGATGGTTCAGTACGAATACATGTACCGTTACACCCCAATCGTCAACATAACACTGATGAGAAAAATAACCTACTCCTTTGTGATAGGACCAAGCACTGGTCCTTGAGGAACCCCAGTGTCCATGTGATGTGATTTGAGACTCAAGCCATTAAAGTGGAGTACCTGAAATCTCAAGCAATAAGAGGGTTGCTGAAATGTTCTCATGATTAACTGTGTTCAACGCTGCAGGGAGATTCATTTACAAACATGCTTTACATACTTTGCAGCAGGCAAGTATGCATTTTCTGACACAAGGATTGAGTTCATTAATGTGCTCCCCTTCTCACTCCCTCTTTCTCATGTCTTTCTTGAGTCTCGACTAAATTAGTTTCAGCCTCAGACGGCTCGCCCACAGACCATTCACAGCCTGTCATTCACCACCATGTCTGATGCGCACTGCACAGAAAAATGGCAGCCTATTGTCTGACTGTTATGAAACGTCCGGAAGTTGGGGTGGACAAGTTGTTATTAGTCTGGAAAGACTAATAAAACTGGGAAACAAACTTGTGCCTTTGCCACATTTGGTAGCACTGAATCATTCAAATATGTTTTTAGTGTAGTCAATAGCTTTCTCTACTTTCAACACTGGTCCTTTTTCCCAGTGCTGACACAATTGTGTCTTAACGGTGCCCTGAGGATGTTTTGTGGTCCGATGTACATGACTGCGTGTTTTCATGATTGGCAATGCAAGAACATTTGTCAAAATCTGTTCTCGGTCGATTTACATGTTTAAGCAATGGCTGGTTTAGCATAGGCCCATAGTCTCTGATTGAACAGGCCATAACTACATTATCATGACCCCAAATTCACCAATTGTTTGAATTGCCTATATTTTTTTCTATTATTTGTAACTATATGATTCTGGAAATGTTTCTAACAAGCATATTTATTCAGCGTCTAATTCTTATAGGCAGTTCATACTATAATCATATGTAATATGGGCTGCATTGATACACTGAGTGTTCCTGATGCCAGTTCGTATCGTCATGATGTCATTTCCCAAATTCATAAGTCATGATACTCACAGCTCAAAAATGTTTTGCAGTCCCATGAGCAAAGATGGCAGGTTTATATTTTTGTGCCTCTGGGAGGTCATGCGCCAGGTGAAAAACTGCCAGTCGGATGAAAGGAAAAGCTAGTGAATAGCTCTTTCTAAGTGTTACATTCCACCTTGGTCCAAAAAACCTTGAAGTGGATCAGATTTAGGTCCATTGTCAAAAGTCAGACTTTGTGAGACAACCTATCCCATTTGCTCTTTGCATTTCCCACATCTGTCTCCCTCTTTGCACTTCAACAACTGCATTAACTCATGTACTGCACTGTACCTTTAATAACCGCATTAACTCATCTACTGCACTGTAACTTTAATAGCTAATGTCTGTAACTATTGCACACTTAAGTCACTTGCACTATTGTATTGTCTATATTGTTATCTGTTCATAACCACCTGTACATTAATGTTCACAGTATATAGCCTTCTGTATATATTGTTCATAGTACATACCGACTGTCATATTTTCATACAACATTTGTATAGTATTTCCCTAATATTGTATTCTGTATTTATTCACACTGTATATCTGCACTTGCTAATTGCACTTCTGGTTAGACCTAAACTACATTTCGTTACACTGTACTTGTATATGTGTAATGACAATAAAGTTGAATCTAATCTAATCTAAATCTCTCTTTTCTCTCTCTTCTCCTAGGACTAGTTTTGAGGGGGGGTTGCATTCTGAGTCCCTCCCGAACTCGCATTCTAATTCCTTGTAAAACAACTTTACCCTGCAAGAACAGAACAAAAGAACGACAGTTTATTAAACAAGTCAGTTACTAAGTAATTGAGCGACTCACTGTGAGTCAAATACACGATTGAGTGACCAATTATGTTGAACGACTTAAAAAAAGTGCTTAGAATCCTAATGCCTAAACCAAATTGTCTTATTAACACACCGGACCTTAAGCATTCATACACACTTATGTTTGTGCCTAGACGATAGGCTTGCGCGCGTGCGTCCACGCTTACGTGAGTTAGCATCTTTGTTTAGCTGCGCTTTTAGAGTTACCGCGAGTCAAGCCGATAGATTAGAACAGAGCCGGGTCAGCATCTGACGTGAAACAATTTAGCTGTGTGAAAAATGAATTAAACTCGAAAATGAAGTGACAGGCAGAGGGGAAAAGAGGTGAGCCACAGACCCCTGGCACTCCAGAGAGGAGAGGTAGGTGCCGAGCGAGCGCGACCCAGAGCTGTGAGCCTGTGTGGGGGTTGATTGAGAGGGCAGGGTCAGCAATCTTTCTGGCGGGATAATTTGGTTTTGACAGCAGCTGTTGCATGGCCTCGTCCTGCCCCTATTAAAGAGGGAAACGGGGCCGATTATACACACACGGAGACCCGCACACCTACTCCGTCAATGTCACTTTTCAACTGGGGATCATAGCAATGATGAGAATGAATATTTGGTTAATAGTCTGAACTTTAAAGCATTCTATACCGAGGGGCAATGGTGTGTTATATCAATTATCTAGATAAACAACTTAATTTGTATCATCTCTATTTTTTATGCTCTCTGTCCTTTTTCCGTCTACCTGATGAGCAAGCTGTCTAGACTGTAATTAATTTTAGACATTCCTATCTCTAGGAACAAAATGGATTGTGACTGCCGCCTGTTCTATGTATAGACGGGTTCAGCAGCAATCACATACACGAACGTTCAGTCAGGACCACTGTCGTCAAATATAAACAATTGTAATGTTTAAGGTTGGTGGAATGAAACCCTTGTATGGACATAGCAGGAGTTCAGCAATACATGTGGGGAACCGGAATATTTCATGATGCATAGAATAATTAATTTAAAATTATCCAACAGAAGCAAATAGATATGGAGGATAAGGGGATGGTAGGGTTTGAGTGCGGCACAATTAATCTGCTAATAAGGAGAAAAGAAAGGCAACTTAAAGTCCCAGTGATATTAAAAATGACAAATCTTATTTTGTCTTGAAATATTGTAGCGTTCATAGTAAATATCTTATCAATGTGGGTAATTTTCTGTAACTGTTGGAGCCCTTTTGAGCCTACACATGAAAACTCATTTTGGAACTAAAATGGCGGTAACTCATGAAAAAGTTTGTTTTTCTTTGATTAAAAAATACATAAAAACAATACGGGTCGCAATAGGATAACAAAAATCTAAGCACACTCTTTATAAAAAAAGAATCAATTACTCTACCTACATAAATTATTTAAAAAAACACCAAATAAATCTTTATTCTAGAGTTTTAGACCTTTCCAATTATATATAGGTTGTCAGGTTTCGATTAGAAAATATGTGCACAATATTGACGCAAACTTAGGTGTCCCGTATACGGAACGGGTGACAGTTAACAGGCTACAATGCATGTACCCACATAATCTTCAATTAAATCTGAAAATAAACTTCCTCCCTGAAATGACTTTCCATGTCGAATGATGCAAGCTAGATGGCTTAGCCGGAGCATCCGTTACCTCCTCCCCTTCAACAGTTTCATTTAAAAATTTGCAGGGAAAAAGCAAACCACGCCCACTCATTTTCTCCTTTGAAATCCCTTTTCACTCGGAAAAAGTGTCCGAATACGGAAGTAAAAACGATCGCAACTTTTGGTTCACAGGGACTTTAAATAGGACGCAGTCTAGTATGTGTTGTTTGACGATTGGTAAACGCTGATTAGCTGCACATGATGTGATCAGCTGATACAAGCATGACTCACGTGACCTGCCAGCACAGACGCTACGCTTTATTTATGTGGCCCAAACTTAACTTCCGGTAAATCACTGTAAAGAAGAGCTGTTGAGTAGTTTAATTTTATACAATTAATATTAGGGCTGTGTATATATATTGAAATAGCTCAAATGTGCATATCGCAATATGCATATCTCAATGGTTTGCAATAAATGAGCTATTTAATTCTTCGAAAAGTTATTTATGGTCAAAGTTTTACGTCGATGGGGAAAGTAGGATCTATGCTTTCTTTTTCCTAAAATAATGTGAAACATGTGTTGGTTACATCAATTTTTTTGTATATTTTAATAGAATTTAAATTTGATTTAAGAAAAATAAATGTCATATTGCAAATTGAATATTGCATTATTTAGCATGCCATCGCATATCGCATTTTCCTCAATATCGGAGGAGAATTCTATAGTCTTTAGAATGTCCTCATTTGGATTGTTAAGTTAAGCGTGTGTGTATTTCCGTGAGAGTATCAACTGAATGAAATGTCTTGCTGAACATTGTGAAGACATGATTTAAAGCAATTTAGCGTACAAGCATGTCTCATTTTAGCTTAGACTGTGCAATCATACAAACCTTTTGTAAGAACCCAGTGTGTTTTTTGATCTAGTCAGCCGTTAGAACATACCACATGCATCTTTCTGCAGACTGACACACTGTGGGGAGGGGATGGATTCTGTGAAGGATTGTGGGTAATGATCATTACACAGTTTGCCAGCACTAAAACTATCTATTATACTGATGACAGCTCTTAAGGGGAGCCAGCAGTATGTATGAGTGTTCATTCCCATAGTAGACAATATGTTCCTTGTTGCTTCACAAGTTTCATAAAAGTAAACTTAATTGTTTTGTTGGAGACACTTCCATAAGTTTTGTCCTCTGAGATCAGTTACATGGACTACATAGAACAGCACTCGTTTAACTGGATAGTTCAACCAGAAATGAAACAAATGATTCATCCTCATGTCATTAAAAACCTGTGTATGACTTCTTTTTTTATGGAACACAGAACGCATTCATTTGCTATTTCTAATAAATATCAGACAGTGATCCTAATTAATAATGACAATCTCATATGTAGAGTAGAATCATGACTCTAGCTCTCACATTCCTTATCGGGCGCTCTGCAGTTGTTTGTTTATTTGTGTTTGTTGTGTCAACATACAGTGTATTTTATTATATTTGTGTATGGATAGGGTCTGGAACACTCATCACACGTTTTTTATATTTCAATTTTTCAAGCACCCAAATACACATACAGAGAGATGTCTGGGTGGCCTGTGAGGTAATCAGGTCCAGGATTGGAACGCAAATATAAATTGATGGATTGTGGATGAGCGCATGAGCCTTGGCATCTCCATGACGATAACACCCAATTTGACTGACAGGTGGCACGGCATCGCGCCGTTTACCAATCGGAGGCCATCAACAAACTCATCAAAGATGAATTTTGAAAAAAAGAAAGAAAAACATCATTGCAATTGGAAGAAAAAAAATAGAAGAGACGTGTAGGAATGCGGCTACTTTTTATTCATGGGTTTACACTGCAATATCGGTTAGGTCAGCGGCAAAGAGGAAAAACACACGTTCATTTTCAAATTCCGCCCGTCATTCAATCTTGTCCAGCTGGGATGGCATACTAATGCACAGAGCCACACACTCACAACGGCAGGAAATCAAAAAGTCTTATCTCCACATATGAATATCAAAATGAATATGCAGTACAAAAAACAACATAACCCACTGTTGTGCTACTTAAAACTTCGGCTTAATCCTATAATTACAATATAATAATTTGTCTCTGTGCCCACTGAATTAAATTGCAGATTTGTAATTACATCACTATGTGATTAAATAGCAAATGCATTCAAATCAGCTATCAGTTATCATCACAACATCAATAATGGCCTGCTCCATTATGAAATCACTGATCATTGAAAATATATTTAGTTTTATTTATTTTTTGTTTAGTAAAACAAAATATAATGTGAAACAAATAAAAAATAAAAGACAGGGATAGTTCACTCAAAAAACGAAAATTCTGTCATCATTTACTCTCCCTCCAAACCTGTATATATTTCTATGTTCTGCTGAACACACAGGAATTATTTATATAGAATTATTCAATAGGATTATTTATAGTATTTATTTTCCCTACTATGGCAGTATATGATGGCTGAGATCTGACATTCTTCCGAATTTCTTCCTGTGTGTTCAGGACAACAAAGAAATTTATACAGGTTTGGAACAATTTAAGGGTAATTTATGGGTAAATGATGATAGAATTTTATTTTTCGGGTGAAGTATCCTGTTAATGGCTTTAAAAGTGTGATCTCACTTTTTTTTGGTGTCTGTAAATACTGTACACTTCCATTAGAAACGAAAGGATTTGAGTCGTTGTACTTACTGTGCACATTCGTGTTGTTTTGGGTCAGGTTAGGGGTGGATTTAAGGGTCAAGAGTCTAATTAATGTACAAACAGATACTTCAAATGTAAATTAAACAACACATTTGATTCAGGACATTTTTCTTAAAGACACCTAATGTAAAGTGGTCTAAAAGCGGTTCGTTTCATCCCGGCATTTACTGTACACAACAGTGTTTTTAACACAAAATCGAAAACGGTTTGCATTTTGTGGGTTCGAATACGTGTCAACAGCATCTGAAAAAGTAAGTGTTGTCGAAAAAACAATACTGTTACCAGCTTTGTGTACTGTAAACAATGAAAATGTGAATTTGTGAAAATGGGGATGTCAAGAGCATGTGTTTTAAGTGTTCAGTCTATAGGCATCCGTGAGTGCTTGACAAACAACAATAGCAGACAACAGAAGTGTATTTGTGCCGCTCAAGATAGTGATTTTATTAGCACTTCTCCAGCACTTCTGCTCAAGTGTAGATTTATTGCACAACCAGCTGAGACAAATTTTACACATACAGCAAATTCTAAACACACATTAATGACGACAAATGGAATTTAAAGGGGATCTAAAAGACTATTTTAGGTTAAATCTGGGTATGTGTATGTGGCCACACGCATAACACAACATTTACTGTCGTTTTTGCAGATCATCTTGAAATCCGTTGTTGAAACTTTTTACAAATGCAAAGCAAAAACTTACTGTGTTGAATGTAAAGATACCTTTATAATACCATATTAGGGACATTCTTGAAATTACACTGTACTTTATATTCACAATATTTGATATGTAATTATTATTAAATATATATTTATATTAGTGGTGGGCCGTTATCGGCGTTAACGCAGCGTGAGACTCTTATCGCGCGAAAAAAAAAAATGTCGCCGTTAATCTATTCTCAAAGTTGGGTTGGGAGCTGGATCTATACTACGCAAGCTATGATGACTTTCACCTTGATATTTTAGCGCGGATGTATACCTAGCTTAATTGCACTGTAGGGGAAGAGAACGAGATTTTTCAACTCGCGTGATCCGCGTCATTCGCGCCGCCTCATCATCTCATAACCAGGGCTTCATTCGCGTCATTCGCGGCGCCTCATCATCTCATAACCAGGGCTTCATTCGCGCGATTCGCGCAGCAAGTAGGTCTATCGCGTCTTTGCATTGACTTAACATGTAAATCACTCGCGCTTGACGCGCCATTCGCGTTTGGTCTGAACACAACATAACGTTACTGTGAAATGACCACATCAAACGTGACGTGCTAACATGGATGCAGCTATGAAGCCGCCGTGTTTGCTTCAGGGAAAATTTATTTTTAAGACGCTTCCCAATAGAAACCTCGACAAGACTAAAGTTGTTTTCACTTTGTTCAATGTGGAATTGGTTTACTGTACGGAATTGGTTTACATACAGTTGGTTTAAAATTAAAAAATAAAAACTTTCAACAGGTAGTGGTCTAGCTTTAGTTGAAACCAGTAACTTTGTATTGGCACCTAATGTATTATGGCTCCTGTATGACATATCGCTTATTGCTCCCTAACTCTTTGTAAGTCGCTTTGGATAAAAGCGTCTGCTAAATGACTAAATGTAAATGTACTGTAGGAGCTCTTCCAGTCTCAAGTACCACCTAAACGCAAAGCATCCCTTAGCTAATGAGGAAGTAAACACAAGTACATCTTATTGAACATAATTTAATTTTCATCACCTATTATCATAGTAGAACAGTTTTCTCAAGAAGTTTGTGATGCATTTTGGAAACAGGAGATGAGCCCCTGGTCTAATGCGCCACCTGGCTTGAGAAACCCGTTCGCAAAGACTTACTTTTAGTCATTATTTGGGTAGCACACATATTCTGAATGCCTTTGGCAGAATTCAAATGAGCCATTTTAATCTAGATTAATCTAGATTAATTCCAAGATTAATCTAGATTAATCTAGATTAAAAAAAATAATCTATGCCCACCACTAATTTATATATATATATATTGTATCGTTAAGCAAAGAATGTACATTTATACACTTGTGTTTGTTCTTGTTTACGGTTATTTTCTACTTTTTGAGAATAAACAGATTAAATAAATGTTATATATACCAGTGTTTTGTTTAAAATATAGTAAGTTATTTTATTAAACGTAATAAATTTAATAGTAAATAAACATGGCAAACATTTGTTTTGTTCTCTTTATTAAAATACAAATAATCTAGAAATGAACTTTACCATTTTACAGGTTGATCCATAAAGCCACACAGGCGTAATATAGACGTGATGAAGATTACCGCGACAGTACTCAGATGAAAGATAGCCTATATTACGTCTGTGTCCGAAATTGATCACTCTTTTCACTCTTCCCCATGTAGTGGACTAATTAGCATTCGCTATAGTGAAAAGTGAATGAGTGAACAAGTGAGCGAATTCAGACTCACTATTGTGTATATTATTGGCAAATTTTTTCCCCACCTTTTTCAACTTGAAATAGCCTGTCTTGAACCATTCTCTTTCCCCAGTTTTTGGGACTTAAACATGTCTTGTGCCATGTTTGTAGTCCTTTGTAGTTTTTCTTGTTGATTAGTCTTCCCCAGGTGTGTCTTGTGAGCTTGTTAGACCCGCATTAGTCTTGTGTATTTATCCTGCGTTCGAGACAACTTGGGATTCGCATATTATGACGTAATCTTAAACCTGCGAAGATCTAGCCTGCATCTCACGGAGATCTGGGTTGATCGATCTGCCCCGAGTTCAAAGGTCAGATAACCGACTTCGTTTGCCGTTCCAAACATTCACTTCCGGGGTTGAGGTCCGCCATATCGGAAATACAAGTTGTATCGAATGAAGGATAGTACCTCTGTGTTTAGCCTTGTTCTTTGCCTGGTATTGCTTTCACTGTTATGATGTGTTATGTTTCTAATTTTTGTTATATTTTTGCTGTGTTTCTGTATTTTATTAAAACTTTTGCATTTGGATACCGCCCCATACTCCTCATCGTTACATATTTTTAAGTTTCATCATGTCTGCTTTACAAGTCATTGGCTTAAAATTATATTAAACTTAAAAATCAAGTTTTATTTCTTATAACCTGAATAAAATGAAGTTAAAATTGCTTAAACTATTTTTATGTGCTAATTGAAAAAAAACAAGCACATCATTTTTTTAAAGTGGGTAACTTATACAACTCACCTGTTAAACATGTGCTGTTATTGTTCAATGGCATACAAATAGTTAAACATTGTCCAATATATTAGTCTGCAAGAAAATTGGTCTTTCTCTGATTAAAATATCCTACAAGTGCCAACACATTAAGTCGTGGTGCGTAAATCACCGAGTTTGAGCTTGCAGCAAAAAAATTAATTTTATATTTATAGAGCTTGAATGTTTACCCAACGCAACTGGAAAGTACTGCACCTAAGTAGATTATTTACTGTAAATTCAACGTTTTCTAAAGCTATCTGGCTACACTCAAATAAGATACATACTGTATCACACGCATGCACAGACTTTTTTTGCTGTACCCGAGCAAATAAATAAACAAGCATCTGTCTGCATGACAGTTGCCCATGACAGTTACGTTTAATGCATCACCTCATTTCCATCGAATACGTGTCATTCAATTGCCAGAGGCTACCATCTGTTCTCTTCATTTCAATTCTGTGATATTGTCGAGCAATATTTAAGGTAACCTAAAAATGTTCAATTACAAACTTTGAATATGTGTACGCTTCAGGGACCCGCACTAACATTACATGTGTGAGCAATGGGTTGTGCAAGGAATGTGATATTGGAGAAAGAAAAGGAGTAAATAGATGTGTCAGTATCAAACAAATTGTTACTATTGAAAATAAGCAGTCAATCAATATAGACTTGAACCGTAATTCTTAGGGTCTAGAAATAGGCTTTTTTTCCCAAGTGATTTTTACTGAATACAGAGAGCCATCACCTGCTCGCTAACCAATAAACCTGAAAGATATCATTGCCAACCCTTACGCACAGACACGCAAATGTATACAGTTGTTTCATTTCACGAAATTACTAGTCTTGATTTATACGATTTTGCAATCTCTCGTTGTCATGATAATAAGGAAGAAAATGTGAGTAGCTAGATATTTACGTGCAGACCCTGCAATTTTCTAACTAGAAAGGGATGCCTGCAGCTGTCAGATTGCTAAAAGGATCCCCATCCTCAATTTTTAAGTAAATCTTTTTATTTGGCTGAGGAACTACAGAGTACGAGCCATGCATTTGATTTTAAATTGAAACCCCTTTATTCAGAAGGAAGCTTTCAATTAATGCATGAGCCAATAGAAAAACTGTGAAAGGGATGAGGTTAGATCGATGTTAAGTAATAATTGGCAAAAAAAAACATGGCAGTTGCAAAAGTTTTATTTATAAATAAGTGCAGCATTTAAGCGTTGTAGTGTAAGATACACTGGGTCTCATTCACTAATAATTGCGTAGATTTTTCGTATTAATACACACATTTGATCTTCTCACGCCTAATTCACAACACGTGCGTACGCACATAAATTTGTTCTTAACCTCGTCCTAATCTCCATATTAGGGCTTTCAGCCTTACCTTTCCTTTACCACCTGTCGTCACTTAAATCAAAGATAATCCGCGCAAACCCATGTGACGCTCTCTACAGACGCGCTCTCGCAAGTAATTCCAACTGCGCAGTCCTCAAATTCAGTTCATACACAATAAAACACATTTTTATAATTATTTATATACTGTACATATATATATATATATATATGTATATATAATTAAATGTATACCATGTAACTATTATCTTAGGATGAAACATACATTTTGTCATTCTGTTTTAGCGAGAGAAAGGCACTTGTGATTTTTGCGTAAGTGTACTTCCAGCTGTTCCTATCCTTTTTATTTGATTTAGAATACATTTTAAGACGAAAGTTTTAGTGAATCATGAATTGTGTTAAACCTTCGTACTCAGGTTTCACGCACAAATTTGTGCATACGCATGCTTAGTGAACGAGACCCATTGTTTGTATTGTTGATTTACACGTGCAAACAAAATTAATGAAATGCAAAACTAACGGAAGAATTCATGTGACTTTGAAGTATTTATCTATGATTTTTATATTTTAGATATGAAATATACATTGAAGGAACTGTCCTTCTAAAACATCTCCATTTTTTTATTTCATAAATTGCTATTGTTAGTCCCCACCTTTGTTTCTGGGTTTTGGAATATCTAACCAATAAATAGTATTGAAAAGTGATTTATAGTATTTAATAGTTTAAAAAGTACAGTGTCATCCATTTCCTGAAAAAAAGTTTCTTTTTCAGAAAAACAGGGACTATACTATACTGTATATGCATAAATATTATTTATATTATTAATATATATTGCAGATACATAGTTAAGCACTGCCGCTTATGTTACTCGTTTTTCTATTTAGTGTAAATAGTTTTACACCAAATTGTTATGTAGTTTGTGGTGCTATTATTTTTAGTACAAAATTGTAGGTTCAATGTACTGAAACAATATGTACTCGGTTTAATACTACAAAGCATTACTGAACATTAGATCTGAAAAAAGTAAATAAACACGATATTCTGAGAGAGCAGTCTAAAAACGAGGGTTTAATAATCAGACATTGAATAATGACCTCATCACAGCGTGCGTGGCTGCAAACGTCTAAATTCCGTGTCGTCAGATTTTCTCACATACATTTGAACTAGCTGAAATACGAAAGGTCATGTCCATTAACAACAGCGTTTTCTTAATGTCAGTGCTTTTAAGAGCCCCTGCTAAAGCACACCTCTGAAAGCCAAGCATCACTTTATCACCACCGATGGGTTCAGACTGCTAGTTATGGAATCGGAGCTCGTCAGGTCTCCATAAAAGGAACGTTAATGATATTAATGGCCTATTACTTTAAGTGCAAAAGAAGGCATTAATATGCCGGCTCTAAAAATTAGCTCTTGGAAGATTAAAATCTTTACATGTAGGGAACAGCAACAAGTCATGTAATGGTGACTGTACCTTAGAAAAACTCGAATATTAAATGACCGTAATTTAGGATTGAATGGACAACATTCTTCAAAATATCTTCTTTTGTATTCTGCGTAAGAAAATAGTCTGAAATGATTGGTGAGTGGTTTGAAATCACTAGAGGGTTAGTATAAGATGACAGAATTTGAATTTTTGGGGAAACTATCCCTTTAAAGCGTTCAGTCAAAAAATAAAAACAAATTTTAAAGCACCTAAGCTTAACCAGCAAACTAACTAAGAAAAAGTAAGAACAGACAGTTCTCAACCGTCATCAATGTTTTTTTTCAATCTGAAGGGTTATCCGTTGCTGACATTTCTTTGAAATCTCTCAGAACAGATAAGAGTAAGCAGTCTGTCAGATAAACTGCTCAGTCAGGAAAACGGCGCCAGAATCATCACAGTCATAAGAAAAGCTTGCGTCCTCACAAATGTGTTTGCGTCCGTTTCATTTCTCAGAAGTGGAAAAAAAATGGACTGTTCTCTAATTCAGTGCTTCTTAAATGTCACAACAACATGTTTCCAGTTACTCTCTGTAGAAGATTTTCAGCTTTATACTTAGAAAAAAAAAGATAAACGTGGAAATTGCACATGTGGTGGTAGGATTAGTGAAGAACAATTTATGAACCAAACATTCTTTTGAATTAAATCGTTTAATTTGAATCACAAAACCTGTTCTCAAGTTTGTGTCTCTCACTGTCTCTCTGCCCAGCTGTCAGTGAGTTGAAGGTGCCTCGTAAGGAAGCCACAGACATCCTTTTCAAGTCACCATAGTGTCACATCTAAAGATCTAGAAACAATTCAGGCTCTGTGGAATCATTTATTGACATCAATGCATAATTCTCTGTAGAAATTGGGTCAAGTGGAAAAAGAATGAGTTAAATTGAATTCACTCCTTTCAAAACTTCCTTCTGATGTTATTTGTAATATTTCAACCAACCACTAAACTCCGCAGGATTGTGGGAGTACAAAGCCAGTGAAGGCTGCATCCATGGTGCCTTCAAGATCCCGACCAGATAAAAGCATCTGGTTAGACAGGAAGTGATACGCACATTAGGATTCAACACTTTTATTATACTCACGGAAAATATATTCACATAAAGTTATTTTAGGCTTGTGTATTGTATATTTAAGTTCTAAATGATTCTGTTTGCATGGTCTGATTGTTCAACAAACCATTTTTATTGTTAGGAGCCCTACTTCCCAACAAGCATAGTGGGACCCCAATTGCCTCGGTGCCCAGAACACACTTTCTAGGTGTACCACAACAGTTCCTGCTTGTAACCACATTCATAATACTAAACATACTATTCATGAAACACAACTTCGTAAACCATGTTTACTCCCCAATCCTAATATTGAGATCAAATTCGAAGAACGCTTTTCCGCAAAAGCGGCAAATTGTTCTCGTTGGATAATCGTTCCACTCAGTGCAAATCCATGCCAGCGGTACGTAAATGGTTTCATTTTCCACGCAGGGCTGATAACGGAAATGTGTAGAATGTTAACGCAAGAGACTATAACGCCTCTGTGTGCATTCATTAGCACGATTCCGAGCCGAGAACAATTTTCAATCGTGTCGTGTCGAACCAGGCTCAAGTGGAAACACAACTGTAACCATTTTAGACGGTTCGGTGCGATGGTGGAAAACACTGAAAGCTAGAAATAAGAATATCCTAACAGTCTTATTGCTAATTTTCTTTACAATGGCTTGAAGTCAAATGATGTCAAACTAAGGTTTCCTGCAAAATCATGTCTGATAGGAATATTGTTACGTATTTTTGAAATTGTGTTGCCTCAGCTTAAAAAAAATCTTTGCCTTACACTTATTTGCCACAAAAAGTTTTTATTTTTAACCCAGAAGTTATCCAGTTATTGATTACAGTGCATATCTAAATTACCTTATACTTTAACAGTTAACATAGTTAGTTATATTTCAATTTCTTTTTCATAGTCATTTTTCTTATTCTATTTAATCAAGCGAAACCAAACTTTGCCGGTACTCTTTGGAACCTATTTAAATACCTCCTGGTTTAAAGCTTTTATCGCAACCGTGACTATCACAACACAAATCAATTTAATCGATTAATTACATTGAGATCATCGTGGAATATATCTTGTTTTGGTAAATTAAGCTTGGATGACTGACAGTTTATTGCAGCGGGTCGCTGTCTCAAGCACATGCTAGACTCAGCCTTAGACACCACACCCACGGACCGCCTACGGTTCATTCACTGACCGTCTTATGCATTTTCCAAAACAACTTAGAAATCAATTTTGATCAGGCAAGCTGAAAAACAAATCATGCTTACAAGGTCTCCTGTTGATACGATGAGCACTGTTGAGTATAGGACTAATCACAGAAGTTGCCAAACCTGAGGTTTTCAAGGTAAGCAGCATCAAATCCATAAAACATATTCAGAGTTTAATTTGAGGCACATGTTTAAGTCACCATGAAATCAATTCTTATTTCTGCACCGAGTATTGCACTGTTTATTACAAATGTATTTGTGTGTGTCGTTTTTTCATTCATGTGCCCACATCTTCGTTGGCAGGTTTAAGGGATGGTTCACCCACAAATGAAAGTTCTGTCATCACTAGCTTACCCTCTTGTCATTTCAAACCTGTATGCAGAACAGAGAAGAAGATATTTGGAATAATGTTGGTAACCGAAGAATGGTGGTACCCATACAACTTTTATTGTATGGACAAAAACCAATGCAGGTGAATGGGTACCGCCGTTGTTTGTTTACCAACATAAAAATATCTTCTTTTGTGTTCTGACGAAGAAAGTAAGTCATGCAGGTTTGAAATAATAAAAGGATTAAAGATATTTTACTATCTTTAACCTTTAATAGCAAAGCTCCTCCTGTCTGCCCAACTGTCTGTTTGCTTCCAATTCCATTTCTCAATGAAATATCCATCCATCCATCCATCCATATTCTTCCGCTTATCCGAGGCCGGGTCGCGGGGGCAGCAATCTAAGCAGGGATGCCCAGACTTCCCTCTCCCTAGACACTTCCTCCAGCTCTTCCGGGGGGACACCGAGGCGTTCCCAGGTCAGCCGGGAGACATAGTCCCTCCAGCATGTCCTAGGTCTTCCCCGGGGTCTTCTCCCGGTGGAACACGCCCGGAACACCTTCCCGGGAAGGCGTCCAGGGGGCATCCGGAAAAGATGCCCAAGCCACCTCAGCTGGCCCCTCTCGATGTGGAGGAGCAGCGGATCTACTCTGAGCTCCTCCCGAGTGACCGAGCTTCTCACCCTATCTCTAAGGGATCGCCCAGCCACCCTGCGGAGAAAGCTCATTTCGGCCGCCTGTATCCGGGATCTTGTCCTTTCGGTCATGACCCACAGCTCATGACCATAGGTGAGGGTAGGAACGTAGATTGACCGGTAAATCGAGAGCTTCGCCTTGCGGCTCAGCTCCTTCTTCACCACGACAGACCGGTACAGCGACTGCATTACTCCAGAAGCTGCACCGATCCGTCTGTCAATCTCCCGTTCCATCCTTCCCTCACTCGTGAACAAGACCCCCAGATACTTGAACTCCTCCACTTGAGGCAGGGACTCTCCACCTACCTGAAGTGGGCAAGCCACCCTTTTCCGACTGAGAACCATGGCCTCAGATTTGGAGGTGCTGATTCTCATACCAGCCGCTTCACATTCTGCTCCAAACCGTCCCAGTGCATGTTGAAGGTCCTGGTCTGATGGGGCCAATGACGACATCATCCGCAAAGAGCAGAGATGAAATCATGTGGTCCCCAAACCCGACGCCCTCCGGTCCCTGGCTGCGCCTAGAAATTCTGTCCATAAAAATTACGAACAGAACCGGCGACAAAGGGCAGCCCTGCCGGAGTCCAACATGCACCGGAAACAAGTCTGACTTACTGCAGGCAATGCGAACCAAGCTCCTGCTCCGGTCGTACAGGGACCGGATAGCTCTTAGCAAAGGGTCCCGAATCCAATACTCCCGGAGCACCCTCCACAAGATGCCGCGAGGGACACAGTCGAATGCCTTCTCCAAATCCACAAAACACATGTGGATTGGTTGGGCAAACTCCCATGAACCCTCCAGCACCCTGGAGAGGGTATAGAGCTGGTCCAGTGTTCCACGACTGGGACGAAAACCACATTGTTCCTCCTGGATCCGAGGTTCTACCATCAGTAGGATTCTCCTCTCCAGTACCCTGGCATAGACTTTCCCGGGGAGGCTGAGAAGTGTGATCCCCGATAGTTGGAGCACACCCTCCGGTCCCCCTTCTTAAAAAGAGGGACCACCACCCCGGTCTGCCAGTCCAAGGGCACTGTCCCCGACCGCCACGCGGTGCTGCAGAGGCGTGTCAGCCAAGACAGCCCCACAACATCCAGAGACTTGAGGTACTCAGGGCGGATCTCATCCACCCCCGGTGCCCTGCCACCGAGGAGTTTCTTGACCAGCTCGGTGACTTCAGCCCGGGTGATGGACGAGTCCACCTCCGAGCCCTCAGCCTCTGCCTCCTCAATGGAGGACGTGACGACGGGGTTGAGGAGATCCTCAAAGTATTCCTTCCACCGCCCGATGATATCCCCGGTCGAGGTCAACAGCTGCCCCCCTCCACTGTAAACAGCGTTGGTAGGGCACTGCTTCCCCCTCCTGAGGCGCCGAACGGTTTGCCAGAATCTCTTCGAGGCCGATCGATAGTCTTTCTCCATGGCCTCACCAAACTCCTCCCAGGCCCGAGTATTCGCCTCCCCAACCACCCGGGCTGCAGTCCGCTTGGCCTGTCGGTACCTGTCAGCTGCCTCGGGAGTCCCACAAGCCAGCCAGGCCCGATAGGACTCCTTCTTCAGCTTGACGGCATCCCTTACTTCCGGTGTCCACCACCGGGTTCTGGGATTGCCGCCTCGACAGGCACCGGAGACCTTACGGCCACAGCTCCGAGTGGCCGCGTTGACAATGGAGGTGGAGAACATGGTCCACTCGGACTCAATATCTCCAGACTCCCTCGGATCTCGTCAAAGCTCTGCCGGAGGTGGAAGTTGAAGATCTCTCTGACAGGGGATTCGGCCAAACGTTCCCGTCAGACCCTCACAGTACGTTTGGGTCTGCCGAGTCTGTCCAGCTTCCTCCCCCGCCATCAGATCCAACTCACCACCAGGTGGTGATCAGTTGACAGCTCCGCCCCTCTCTTCACCCGAGTGTCCAAGACATACGGCCGTAGGTCAGATGAAACAACCACAAAGTCGATCATCGACCTCCGGCCAAGGGTGTCCTGGTGCCATGTGCACTGATGGACACCCTTATGCTTGAACATGGTGTTCGTTATGGCGAAGCTGTAACTAGCACAGAAGTCCAATAACTGAACACCACTCGGGTTCAGATCAGGGGGGCCGTTCCTCCCAATCACGCCCCTCCAGGTGTCACTGTCGTTGCCCACGTGGGCGTTGAAGTCCCCAAGCAGAACGACGGAGTCCCCAGTCGGAGCGCTTTCCAGCACCCCCCCAGAGTCTCCAAGAAGGCCGGGTACTCTACACTACCGTTTGGCCCATAGGCGCACACGACAGTGAGAGACCTATCCCCGACCCGAAGGCGCAGGGAAGCAACCCTCTCGTTCACCGGGGTAAACTCCAACACATGGCGGCTGAGCTGGAGGGCTATAAGCAAACCCGCACCAGCCCGCCGCCTTTCACCATGGGCAACTCCAGAGTGGTGAAGAGTCCATCCTCCCTCGAGGAGTGTGAAATATACCTTTATAAATCAAATCAATTAGCAGTGGAAAAACAATCCACGCCCTCTCATATTTTCTAATTTCATATTCTGTTTCGCTCTGAAAAACACCCCAAGACGGAAGTCGGTCGTGACTGTTCAACGAGACTTTAAGGGCATAGTTAAACCACAAATTAAAGTTCTCTCATTCATTACTCTCCCTCATGTTATCTCAGATAAATACGCTTCTTGAAAAAACTCGAACCCAATAAATACTGACTGATATCAAAAAAATAAATTACTGACTGATATCAAAAAACTCGAACCCAATAAATATATTTAGAAATGTTCAAAGATCTGACGTAGCAATACGAGGCAAATTTGTATTATTATGTGTTTCTTAAAGGGGTGATATGACTGGGCTTAAACGAATATGATCATTTGTTTTGAATGTACTGCAATATGTCTACACCAATTAAGCTAAAAAAAACACTGTATTTTCCACATACCTTGCATGTTTGTATCTTATCTCTGAAATGCGCACATTTTTGACAAAGCTCATCGCTCTCTTGGCCAGTTAACCAGTTCGTAGTGATTGGTTGAATACTGCAAGCGTGTGAAGGAAATATAGCGTCTCTTACTATATTTAGAATATCAGGTTCAAAAGCAATTGTACTGACAGGTACGCCCACCTTACTTGCGTATACATTTTGGTGGTCTTAGTCCTCATACCACAAACTGACGTTGGTTTATGGGAGTTTGGTTACACATGGCGTTTTCAGGCAGGTCTGGGTGAGCATTCGCTTTTAGATAGAATGCATCTTTAATGCCGACACTTACATTTTTACAATTCACATGTCTAATACATGCATAGGCAACACACCAAGGATACAGAAAAACACATATTCACGACATATGACCCCTTTAATTGAATTGAAGCACTCTTACACTGGGATTATCTGTCCAAAACGTTAGATTACATCCATTGTCATTGTTGCAATACAGGGGACTCGTTTTTCATGCTTTTCTTTACAAGCATTCTGGACAGACTGATCCATGGCGGTTCGCTGTTCACTGAATAATCAAAACACCCACTCGAGCTTGTGTGAACATTTCTCTTCTGACGATTTTAGCATAGACAAGGAAAAGATCTGCAGATATCGAAACGTAACAATAACTGAAAGAGAGTTGTACAGTGTGTCTTGAATAGCTGCGCTGGTCTTCATTTCATGTATTCTTGTATCACTTTCTTTTTCCAACATAATAATAAATGAAGAAAACCATTCAGTATTTCACGTACATTTCTTCACGCCGTCAGGGTTTATTTTGCGATAATGACCGTCTGACTGTGCATTATTCTTTGAAAACGAACCGCCACCTTTCATGTGTTGACAGAGGAATCTTTATATACATGAATAAGGCACCAAAGTAGGCCCGTGTGCTGACGCTAACAGACAAAGCATGGATTGAGTCATTTTGGTGAGTCTATGGGTTTTGTCACAGGTGCAGTGTTGTTTGCACTGGCTATTGTGAGAATGTTAATTAACTGTGTGTTGTATCCAGGAGCTTTAGCTGGTAATCCCGGTTTAATTGTGTGTGAGTGTGTGTGTGGGAGTCATGCCTGACGCAAACCTTACAATGACGATTATAAGGCCATAGCATGTATCGCCGGTACGCAAAGGAATTGAATATTATTGGGAATAGTGTGTATGCGCTTGTGTATCAACCCACTCCTGTTTGCTTGTGTGCGATGGTGTGCCAGCATAACCCACAAAGGAATGTTTCCGGTGTTGCCAAACCTGAACAGAAAACAGCTGCTGTCAAGTGTGTACTTGCGTGTTTGCGTGCACTCGCATGTGTGTGTGCGTGCGCCCACTCAGAGAACTACCCATTGCAAGAATACACACACAGCCTCTCACAGGCTGCTGGTTTTCTGCATGGGAGCACAGCATCTGAAATGGCTGTCACTGCAGGATAATGAGTCCTGTTGTTAAACAGGTCTCTCCGCGCATGTGTGCGTATTTGAGGGAGAAATGCTGTGCGTACGATCGTACGGATGCCCGTGTGTAGGAGGACAGCCTTTATACACCTGTCTCTTGAAGTCAATTTTGCTGTGATACCAAAAATGATTGGATAAAAGAATGAATGTTTATGGGTGTGTGGACACACAAGCGACTCATGCTTGAAACAGCCCTACATCACACATTTGACATCTGAGGTTTAAAAATATCCAGAGAGAAAAACTTTAAATAAAAGGCAGAAAGGAGGTTTGGCTTTTATTCAGAGATTTTACCCTTGTAGATGAGCAATGCTCTGGCGAGGCGTTAGGCTGAAGCTACACATCACTAGTGCTCACTTCTGTTCTTTGCTATTCTTTGAACAGTTCCCTGATGTATTACTTGTAAGTTGTTGTAACCTTTTGAACAATGTGTGCGAGGGGAGGTTGACGAAGCCTGTTATGCAACATTTTCTTTTTAAAGAAGATTTCTGGTAACATATTAGCTTGTTTTTATTTAGCATATAAGGTTGTATATATGCTAAAGAGACAGTTCACCCATCATTTACTCACCATCGAGCTGTTCCAGATCTGTATACATGTCTTCGTTCTGATCAACACAAATAAAGTGATTCGGTAGTATGTAAGCAAACAATTCTTGGAAACCATTGACTACAATAGTAGGAAAAATTACAATGATAGTCAAAAGTGCCCGAGAACTGTTTGCGTACATATATTCCTTAAAATATTTTGTGTTGTGTTTTATAAAATTTATTTTTTATTATTTATAAAGCAATTTTTCCTGAGAATTTTTGGAAATTGATTGAATTGTTAACATTTGAAAGCGTGGCCATTAGACAGCGTAGGCTCCAGTCCCGCCCTAATGCACAGAAGAGATGTCTTTGGAAGGGGGAGAGGGTATCTGAGTGCACATGAATATACAAAATAGTGACCTGCAAAAGTAATGACTTGTAATTTATGCATAATAAACACTGGATTCTTCAATAGGATGGGAATTGACATTTTTCATATCATTGTGAACTTTCATGATTTCTTGTGATATACAGTGAGTAAAATATTTGTTTGATCCCCTGCTGATTTTGTAAGTTTGACTGCTTACAAAGAAATGAAGGGTCTATCATTTTTATGGTGGGTTTATTTTAACTGCTTGACAGAATATAAAAAATATATATAAAGGTAATAAATTGATTTGCATTTCAGTCTGTGAAATAAGCATTTGATACCCGAGCAAAACATCACTTTGTGCTTGGTGGAGAAACCCTTGTTGGCAAGCATGGACATTTCTGATAGTTGGTCACCAGGTTTGCACATGTGTCAGGATACATTTTAGTCCACTCCTCTGTAAATCACTGAGGTTTCTTGACTGTCGCTCTGCAAAGTGGAGTTTTAGCCTCCTTCACAGATTTTCTATAGGACTAGGGTCTAGAGACTTGCTAAGACATGTAGTGTGCTTCTCCTTAAGCCAGTCTTTGGTTGTCTTGGCAATATGTTTCGGGTATTTGTCATTTTATAGGCACATCCATGACCCATCTTCAGTGTTCTTGTTAAGGGGAGGAGGTTCTCGACCAAGATTTTATGTTACACTGGCCTGTCCCTCACCCCCTCAATGCAGTGAAGTCATCCTGTGACCATAGCAGATAAAAAGCTGTAAAACATAATGTTTCCAACACTGTGCTTCTCTGTAGGGATGTTGTTCTTGGGGTCATAGTCAGCATTTCTCTCCCTCCAAACACAGGAGTAATTTTTGGTCTCACAGCAGTGCTAGCACTTTTGCCAAAGCCTTTTCTGAATCATTTTGATGTTCATTGTCAAACTTCTTACGAGCCAGGCGGGCCTTCTTGGGCAGGAGGACCTTGCGGGTGCTTCAGGATTTCAATCTATTGTGGCATAGCGTGTTACCAGTGGTTTGCTTGCTAACTGTGGTCCCAATTGTCTTGAAATCATTAAAAGGCTTCTTCTGTGTAGTTCTGGGCTGTTCTTTAACCTTTCTCATGATCATCTTTACTCCATTGGAGAAATCTAGCAGGGAGCTTCAGACCAACGGCATTTGATAGTTATTTTGTATTTCATCTAATTCCAAGCAATCGCACCAACAGTTGTCTCCTTCTCACCAAGCTTCTTTCTGTAGCCTATTCAAGGTTTGTGCAGGTCTACAATCTTGTCCCTGACATCCTTCAAAAACTATTTTTACTTGACTGTTGTGGTGGAGAGGTTGAATGGAAGATACAGTCTCTGTTGTTAAGCATCTTTTATATACATAACAAGAAGATTTAGGAGTACTTTCTTAAAGTGACAGGACTAATCTGCGGTCCATATAGGCATAAAACCAATCTGTGGAGCCAGAATTCTTGCTAGTAGGTAGTGGATCAAATACTTACTGACTGATATCAATTATAACCTTTATATAGCATTTTTCCCCTGATTTTTTTGTGTAATTGTCTGTATCAGTTAAAATAAATCACCATAAAAATTATAGACCCTTCATTGTTTTGAAAACAGGCAAACTTACAAAATCAGCTCGGGATCAAATAATTATATCCCTCACTGTATATTGTAATTCACGTTTTGGGATTATTTTCAGCATAGTTTCTACCTTGTATATAACAAAGCGATTAAACGTACATTCTATTGAATTATGTACTATACCTTTATTACTCAAACGAACAGTTTGCTCTAAAATGGCAATTCTGCCATTGTATTACCTTTATGTCATTACAGACCTTGCCTGCATT
This sequence comes from Triplophysa tibetana, assembly GCA_008369825.1. Lineage (NCBI taxonomy): Eukaryota > Metazoa > Chordata > Actinopteri > Cypriniformes > Nemacheilidae > Triplophysa > Triplophysa tibetana. The sequence goes on along the minus strand of CM017897.1, from coordinate 11,952,170 downwards.
TCCCAAACCACAACATTACTTGCTGCTTAACCACGATAGTATGATTTTTATGAAAAACTGAACAGCTAGACTGTTTCTCAAAAACATCCTCCTTGGTTCAACAATCCGCCTGTTACAGTAAGTCTGACATCATGCAGCATCGCTTCCGGGTCCAAACTGTCTATCAGATGTAAAAAAACTGTTGCTAAACTACCAGAACTACAGGAATTTTTTAATCGATCCTAACCTATAGTTAATTTGTCTGAATTATTAAAATATCGATATCAGAGATTCTGTGAGTCTGGAAACTGCAGCGATCATTCTGAGTTTATAAAACTTTAGCTAAAAATAGGTGAGATGGATAAATAGTATTTAAAAATGACTGTTTAAATAGTGTCCTCACTTTACTTGTGTACTTGTTTACATCCCAACAAGGATGCTTGGAAATATTATTCTAAATGTAACGAATTTACATGCGGATATAGTTGATAATATCACCAAACATCTACTAATCTCTCTATTCAGATTGATTTAATGTCAGATTGTTCCTTTAAATAATATACACTGCATCCACAGACTACTTTCGTCATCACATTTTTGTTCTTCGTGTTTTAATTTCATTATTTTCCAAGTTTCCTGATCTGTCGGGATCCACAGGGTCCAAGAGCATTAATACTCTTGACAAACTAAAAGACATCAGATAAATTGTATATATATTTACAGTAATGGATATGGAATGGACAACATTGTACTTGATTATTTTGCTCAAGGACACGGCCTGTGTAAATCATGTAATACTAAGAAGAATGATTCTAACCACATCTGGAAAGCTGTAGAACTTCCAACCATTCAAATTAGCGATGCTATTTGCGAATGTTCGTTGGAATGATGGGTCATTGAACTCGTACGCTGGTACCACAGAATGGCTAAAGATGCTTTTGAGAAACGCACCCATGTATGACGTTTTTCTTCTGTAGACAAAGAGATTTTTAATTTTTGATTCTTTCATGCAACTACAATGAATTGAAACTTGAAACACTGAAACGTCAATCCAGCTGAAAATCATCATAAAACACTTATAAAAGAACTCTATACAACAAGTTAGGTTTATTGTTACCTTATATCATAAGTCCTCTGAAGCCATGAAGTGTGAACTGTAACTTTAATAGCTAATGTCTGTAATTAATGCACACTCAAGTCACTTGCACTATTGTATTGTCTATATTGTTATCTGTTCATAACCACCTGTACATTAATGTTCACAGTATATAGCCTTCTGTATATATTGTTCATAGTACATACCGACTGTCATATTTTTCGTACAACATTTGTATAGTATTTCCCTAAAATTGTATTCTGTATTTATTCACACTGTATATCTGCACTTGCTAATTGCACTTCTGGTTAGACCTAAACTACATTTCGTTACACTGTACTTGTATATGTGTAATGACAATAAAGTTGAATCTAATCTAAAAAAAAAAGTGGGGACAGATTATGTGCCTCAGTTTTCCTTTCAGAATTTATGAGAAAAGAAGCACTTTTTATTCATGAACAACTGAATTTTTCGAGTTCGACCTGTTCAGTGAATTATTTTGAGAAACAATTTGAGAAACAAACTGATTCAACGATCCAGTTGACAGCTCAATGGAGCGAAATATTATTTATGAAATAAAACTTGAAATGTAGTCTCTTCCTTGACCAAAGCTATGAAATGACAAAAGAAGAATTGAAATATAGCGCTACATCCAAATGGACAACTTTCGTGATACTTGACTGATGCTTTAACTCCTTTGCGAAGTCTCAGTCCCATTTATTGTAATTGCAATAAAGGGTAACTACCATGTTCCTCAGCGTTTCTCTTTTTGTGTTCCACAGTTTGGAACAGGTGATTCACAGAGACAGAGTCCTTCAACCATAGGCAATACAAAATTGTTTGTTTGTCTCACTTCTTTTGAGAAAACAGAAAAGACTCTACGAATGAGATATGAATGAGAATTCTCTCACTCTTAACACATCCTGCTCAAAAGTCCCGCCCTCTGTCTATCCTAGATGAAGTCTTGCCCTTTGATCTTTCATCTTTCAGTCCATCATCCTTTCTTCTCCCCTCCTTCTATCATTCTTTTTTTCCGTTCTTGCTGACTTCAGGCATATGTTAAATTTATGTATGCAGGCTGCAGTCATGGGAATAAAGATCTACGCACACACTTGACTATCAACTACACGCATTGGAATGCATCTGCCCCCATAAACAGTTGGATGAAAGAAAACACTTCATCTTCTCTCCATCCTTTCATCCGTTGGCTCTGCTGTGACCTCAGGGCAAAACGCTGAAATGTTGTTGTGCTGACGCTAGCTTGGGCCTGTGTTGCTTGGTGTGATGACAATGGAGGCTTTTGATTGGTGGGGTGGATGTGCTCAAGAGATTTACTTGTGTGTTGGGTATAACCAAGTGATCACATGACACTGAATTTTGTGACATTTCACAAAACAGTCTGTTTCACATTCCTTCACCTCACGGTCCTGATTAAACCCGTGTCCGAGCGGGAAAGGGTTTGTTTCAACAGGCGAGTTGTTCCATCCTGGTTACCCGCCATTTTCTTTGTCCACGTAACTTCTACCTCGATCTTTATTTTCTCCAGCTGGGCTTGGCACAGACCCACACACATGTCTTGTTCTGTACTATTTTTTTATTTTCAAAGGTTCTGCCCAACTGACTCATCCCCTCTGGCAGGGCACCCCCGTGCTGTCATACATTGGCGCGGTCTGCTGCCCTACATGACTTGGCTCAGGAGGGAACAGGCCGTGTGTTGAGGGGGGAACAGGGCGGATGTTACTGTGATCGGACCCCTGCAGTAATAAAACTCTCACTGCTGTTCAGAATACACAGTGGTAGTACAGTGGAAGTACAGCTCAGCACACAAATGGGTTTTAAGAAGTTTGTTTATCGTGTAATAGTACTGCTGAAGTGTGTAATTTTCTGCGCCACCAGCAGCACCAAAAGGAATGAATAAAACCAACTAGATACTTTCATTCTTTTTGTAGAAAAAGTGAGCTGTGTTTGTCTATGCAAAACGATTTGCCAAAGCAGCAAGGGAGCTGTTTGTTGGGTTGCCAGGGTGTTGCTATCTGATTTCTAGGGTGTTCTGGTTGGCTCGCTGTATATCCTAAAATATTATTAGATATCCTAGTCCACTTGTTTGTTTGGGGTTTTTTGCAAGGGAGAGCCAGGGCAAACAGCTTTTCTGAGAAACAGATATGTCTATATTCAGGTCCATTCTAACCCATTATTGGCGTCAGGTGATCTTGGGTGAGTGGCACAGACCAGAAACACTGTCCAATGGGCCACCAATATTTCTTATGTTTCGATCACTCAAATTCACTTATGGAGATGCCAAAACACAAAAACAAACAAACTTTGCTAAAAACACTATAGAATATATGTTGGAATTAATGGTTGTAATAGGAATTGTTTTGGTTTTGATACGTCATATTCAAGTAGCAGCAGTGAAGACTGAAAGCACTTAGTCCCATTGAAATTAGTCCCATTGATATTATTAATTACAATGCCTTTTTTTCATGAAATATTGCAGCGTTTATTATAAATAGTGTATCAATGTAGGTCATTCTCTTTTAAAAATTCATGTGCCCTCATAATGTCCAGTTAAAATCTGAAGATGCACTCCCGTCCTGCATGGACTATCCATCTTAAATGACGTAAATTAGATGGCTTGGGCGGAGCATCCGTTAACTCCTCCCCTTCAACTGTCCTTCTGCTGAAATGGCTGTTTTTATAAACCAAATCGCAGAGAAAGACAAAAATCCACGCCCACTTTCTTCTCATTGAAATTGAATTTCACTGGGAAATGCCTCAAAATATGGAAGTAAAAACTATCTCAACTTTTAGCGGCAAAAAACATAACGTGATTCGTTGTTTTTCACTCGCGTCCGGTGTAGACACAGTGTTGTAGACTACTCGATGTTTTAAACATTTTACTTATTATTTATTTGCCCTTTTTCTGAGCTTGAAAGCTCTTGATCCTTTCCTTTTTATTGCATGGAAAACAGCAGAAAGAACAATCTGCAAAATGTATAATTTTTTCTTCAGCAAAATAGTTTTCTATTTTATTCCACTGTTAAAGTGTGATCTTCTTTTTAAAATGATTTAAATGTCCTCGTATGTCTTTTGATAACAAAACATCAGTATGTGCATGAGCAGTTGTGCTTTTTTTTGAATGACCAGGTGAGCATAGTGGAAATGAATGAAAAACACCTTTGAGGGAGGGGGAGGAGATGAGAATTACAGCAGGATGCAAGAATGAATAAAGGTCTCTCCCTCTCTCAATCGCCATCATTCTTGCTTGTCCCCTCCGAAGAGTTCTCATCATTATCCTGGTATCTAAAAATATCACTGTCTTCCTGGCTCTTTTTTTCCAGTTTCTGGGTCACCCTCTTCTCGCCTGCTCTGCTCCTGTCAGCATCTCACCAGCTGAGCCTCATAAACACAGCCTACAGCAACACACACACACATTTGTGCCTCATCGTCATTGTAAGCTGAAGCCTCGCACCTTTGCGTGTTGGTGTCGTATAGAGTAGAGAAATGCGTGTGTGTGTGTGTGTGTGTGTGTGTGTTTGCGAGCATTACATAGTGACTGCTGTCATTTGATCAGCAGGATATTCTCATAGGGTACGTGAACTTTATTTGTAGGAGACAAAGTATTAGGTTCATCCATCCTCAAATATCAGATTACGATATCAGAAAAGGTTACCTATTTCCTCTCCCAAAGCGAACAACAGCAGACTGCTTTACTTAAAGGTTATCCTCATCGGAAATATTACATGTGATCTGTTCTTCTGCAGAAAATGAGGCTACCCTTTTTAATTGGTGCTATTGCAGCCTTATTGCAATCTGTGCTCTTTAAGTTATATGTTTTTTTAAGTTGAAGGGAAAGTTCAAGCAAAATTGAAATTTCTGTCATCATTTACTCACCCTCCGATTGTTCCAAACCTGTGTACATTTCTTTGTTCTGCTAAGCACAAAGGAAGATATTTGGAAGAATGTCAGTAACCAAACAGATCTCATCCCCCATTGACTCCCATAGTTTTTATTTTCCCTACTATGGCTCTAAATGACATTTTTTCAAATATCTTCCCTGGTTTTAAGCAGAACAATTACATTTATACAGGTTTGGAACAACTTGAGGATGAGTAAACGATGATAGAATTTTGGGCTGAGCTATCCCTTTAAAGCTCTTTCAGCCGTGTCATCTTAAAGGGATAGTTCACTAAAAAATAAAAATTCTGTAATGAATTACTCGCCCTCAAGGTGAACCAAATCTATATAAATCTCTTTCTTTGGTTCAACACAAAGTAAGATATTTAAAAGAATGTTAGCGACTGAGATTTCTGTGGCACCATTGACTAAAGTGGGGAAAAATTATTGCATTTTGTTATGTTGAGCACAAAATGAGATATTTCGAAGAATTTAGGTAAACAAACAGTTCTGGTGAACTGTCCGTTTAATTTACAGTGGCAGCTATACACAGACAGAAATTGTATCGCTTTAAAGGTCACGGTCAAGGTTTAGGAGATCTTAGTTATTACAACTTTATTCTGTTCTCCTAAATGAACGGCAGCAATTAAAATATTGCAGTATGTATATTGAAATCTCTAACTTACCGTTCATAAAGTAGACTCATTTTGTCAGTTTGAGAATCACAACTGACCCAGCATAGCAGCATTGGTGCAACACATCAACAAATAAGTGTAGAGTAGAACTACTGTATCTAAAATAATACACTCTTTTAAGCATTCAGTAGTGCTAATGTACATATATTACTTCCCCTTTAAATCTGAAAAGTTCCCCTGTCAGCTAGGGGGCATTTTGTTGTAAGAGTCTAAGTCTGGCACACACCACTTTGAGAAAATAATAAAATAAACTGGGTTATGTAAAACAAACTTTAAAAACAAACTTTGACCAACTATACAGTGGGTCAACACTTAGTTAAAGATAACTGAACTGTCTGAAAAAGATAAACACAGAGCACTTGAGCTGTGTTTGAGAAAAGTATTAAGACTGACTAGAGTAGAATTAGAATTTTCTGGTAAATCGAACCACAGCAGTCCGAGCCATTTGTCACCCAAAAGTCAAAAGATGAAATGAAGAACATTTAAAATGTTTTTCATTAAGAATATTATAATTTAAAGAATAATATAATAGAATGATGTATTTATTTATTCCATTATGGTGGTGAAGATTTGAGACCAGAGTGCACTGAACTGTCATGATATAATGCAACAATGCTTTTGTTTTTAGCAATGGCGTCGATTTGGGTAGGGCCGGTCGGCACATGTCCCTACCGATATCATGAGAACACTAAATTGTTTCTACAGAGCATTTCGATCAAACAATTAATCTACACATATATATCACCTCTGATGACCGTCTGTGTTTTTTTACTTAATACTTATTTTAATCTACATTTATTTATCCAGGCACTTTTTAAATGAAATGATACTCAACTCAACTTTATTTATATAGCGCTTTTTACAATTTTCATTGGTACAAAGCAGCTGTACATGAGACACATTGAAAACAAGTTAAAGGCAACTAAAGGCATATACTTGTAAAAACAAGAAAAAGGTGAAAACAACAAAAGACAGATATACAAATGCTCCACACACACACAATATGCATACATACTTACACACATTGACATAGACGCACACACAAACATACTCGCACACACAAACACGCTCGCACACACGCACAGTGAAAGCACACATTGGCAATAAAGGAGAGACAACCACAGGTCAAATATTAAACGGACTATAAATTCTTATATGCAATATTAATTATGTCTAACTAAACTCTAAAGCAGCCCCCCTGGCCAGGCAGATAGTGCAAAACAATATGCAAACGGTGGTGAGGAACCCAAAACTCCAATCGAGAAAAAAAAACTCAGGAGAACCCAGGCCCAACCAGGGGTATTCTAGTTCCCCTCTGGCAAAAGCTGCTGCCTCTGCACAAGCTCAACAGTGCTTGCACAACAAGGCTAAATAAAAATAAAAAATAAACTTAATAAGGTAAATGATAGATTTAAGATTATCATTCACAATCTAATAACATTTGAAATGTTGTAGGAAAATCAAAGTCAAGTTGTCGCGTCCTTTATCCAGCTCCATCCTCAAAGCTCTTGTCAAGTCAACGCTTCCCATTCTCAGCTCTGCCATCAGGTCCGGGCATGAACTGCATCCTGCGGTAACCTTGGAACAAAGAGACAAGACTTTCTGAGAGTAGAGTTCTGTTCTGCACTCTTTGATGCAACAAGTACATCATTTGTTGTTGGATGTGTTCCTGGTTCCGGTTGATCTAAATAATGCAGCCTAAATCCTCTGAGGATTAATATTATGGAAGTGTAATGTATGCAAGATTAAAAAGATGCATCTTTAGTCTAGATTTAAACTGACAGAGTGTGTCTGCCTCCCGGACCGTGCAGGGAAGAATATTCCAAAGTTTAGGCACTAGATAAGAAAAGGATCTACCACCTGCACTTGATTTTGAAATTCTAGGTATTACCAACTGACAGGACGCCTGAGAGCGTAATGTACCTGAAGGTCTGTAATACAATAGAAGTTCATTCAAATACTGCGGCGCTAGACCATGTAGGGCATTTTAGGTAATAAGCAAGATCTTAAAGTTAATGCCATGCTTTATAGGTAACCAGTGCAAGGTTGACAGAACCAGGGTTATATGCTCATACTTTTTTGTACGTGTAAGAACTTGAGCTGCCGCGTTTTGAACCAGTTGTAGTTTTTGAAATAGGCCTGCAGGGCAACCACCTAGAAGTTCATTACAGTAATCTAGTCTTGATGTCATGAATGCATAAATTAATTTATCTGCTTCTGGCAGTGACAGCATATGACGTAGTTTAGATATATTCTTAGAATAGAAAAATGCAATTTTACAGGTGTTGGCGACAAAAAGTGAATGATTTATCTCAGCGCTGCCCTCTGACGGTCTTGTAGAGCACACATACTCATTTGTATTCCGCAAGTGTTGAACTATGACGCGCTAATCCGTGATGAGTATGCGCTGGAAGCTGTACAGACGCATTTGTGCGCGAGAAGGACGCGGAAAGTCAAGTATGCCCGGGCCTTGAGCGCCAGCCGCCAAAGGAAAGCTGTGTCTGTGTCAACAAGCATTACCAACAGTTTATAGACAAAAATACAGGGTAAGTTGCGTCACATATTGTTTAGGAACAGTGCTTTTCCCAATGCATGACAATGCCCTATAAACTGGATGAGTTGCAAACTTAAACGTTAGTGTGTAGGCTACTTGTTAACATCTATGAGGATAACTAGATATAGTTGAATATCATGACAATCGACTGATTTATATGCCTTTATTAGATAAAAAGGCTATTTTTTTCCCAAGTCATGTTTTGGAGAGGCATGGTCACAGATTCGGTCAGACAGTTAAGCACTTAATAGCTAAGCACTCAGTCATACACACAGTAGTTTTAACAATGTAGGCATAAACATGTACGTATAAAAGTAAAATTTTAAGGCCCACTGTAGATGCAGTTGTACATACAGTAGTTGATACTAACTTATTGTAGATTCTGGAAACTGATCTTGCTGTAGACAGCTAGAGACAGTGTAGCAATGAGAGTGACAACAATGAGCAACAGTATAGAAAGTATTGTTCAAATATCATATTGTTTAAAAAAGCAAGTAAACTGCGCTAAAGTTTAGTGACAATGCGGCTCTGCAGACCAATTTTTATGTCCACACCAATATCAAAATCAAACTGACGCCTTTGGTTTTTTAGGGTTATCTGACAAGTTTTCCACTTTTTCCACCCAAACTTGAAAATAGAAAGCAGAACAAATCTGCCATGCTACTAAAACTGGAACTTAAATCCAAGCCAGGATTAATACTGACCAATCACAGCCCACCAAAGACATTTCCTCCATTGCATCACATGGTTAAGCATTTAGTGCTGATTTAATCTCTCTCACACGGTTTGCATCACGTCTGACCAATACGACATCCGATAATTGAATTTGCCTTCCGACATGACTCAAATTGGTTAAATCAATTGTAGTCGTGGTTCCAATCCACAGGACAATGGTGAAAACAACAGAAATATTCCTGATTCTGTGTTTTGTTGAACATTCAGAATTGTGTTATAGACATGTGTTTATACACTGATTGAATTGATCCATATATGAATGTACTAAAATAGTTCTTTGAATATGACATTTGTCACTATCAGCGCAGACCAATTTTGCCCCCCAATGCACTATTATACATAAAATTGAATATACTATTATAGTAAACTTCTCCTTAGCAAGTTTTGTTGCACTAATTCATTTTGAACACAAATGTATAAACCAGACGCAGACAATCTAAGTTTCTCTAGAAAAAAGAGTCCGTATTTATTTAATTAATTTTATAACACAGTCAGCAGATTTAATCAATTGTACAATACACATCATTAGTTTTCATACAGTCCATGATTTACATAAAATATCCCAATTTAATGATGAAGATTTTAAAGGTGTCATGAATTAAGACATTCATTTAAACCCAAGCTTTTGTTATACAAGAGGGAATCGTATTCAAGCGAACATCGTGTTAGTGACGGAACTGAAAACGCTCTTGTTACTGAAATTACAACTTTTATTGACACCAGGCCCAGCGAACACCAGGTTCTGGAATGCACTTTTCTATGAAGACATTGATAGGTTGAACATTGCCTCCATAGAAAAATATCAACAACTACTTCTCTTGCCCTGCCCATTGGTTTGCGTATGACAGTACTGAAGTATTACAAGTTGCGCAGAACCAGATGGAGCTAGCAAGCAATAAACATACAGTTTAAGAACTGGTTCTGGAAGAACACAGTAGCTTCATAGACTTCCTTCAGAACATTAGTAATGTGTGGTTGAAGTTTATTTTTAAAGACGTTCCAGCTCACATGGGTAAAACATTGAACGTTTGTTCGCTTCAACTGGATGTTTGTTAAGCCAGTCTCAATACCCGGTTAGAAAAAAGCCTTTTAGGTATTGATTTTGATGATTTTGAATGTAAAAACCACGCAAACGTTAGGGTTAGGATCTTTGTTATTATCTTCAGACCACTTATTAATATAATTTTGAGAAAATTCCATGTGCTTTCTGAACCCCCATTGGCAGCAATGAAAATACCAGAAAAGTGGTTTAACCTTGATTTTATGAAGCAAAGAGTGTTTTTTGTGTACTAAAAAAATTATTGAATCATTTGTTCTCTTCTACCACATGAGGGTAAGTAATTATTGGAAGAACTTTCATTTTTCATCGGACAAAGAAGAAGTCCTTAACTCTTTCCTCGCCATTTTATTCTAACCCTTTTCCTTATTTATGAAAAGGTTTGAGTTTTTCCAGCTGTCTATGTTTTCAGTTTTATGCAGTGAGGGAACTGTTATACATCTGAAAGAGTACAGCATTCACATATCAAAAAACAAGCAATTGCTCTGTTTTGATCATCGTTCTGAATCTAATCTGGACGAAGTCTTTGACCAAAACACAATTTACTCAGCTATTCAGCTTCATATATAATCATCCAAAGTCTTTTAAGAAAACTTCCCACATTCAGGAGAAGAACAAAAAGAACATATTAAGATGGAATAATGTTTTTTAAGCAGAGGATCTGGGCCCGGTTGCAGGAAACCCCTTTGGGTAAGAAAACGCTTGATTCTAATTGTAACAGTATTGGTTCTAAGGCTTTCGTACCCAAAGGGGTTTCTTGCAACCGGCTTCTGTTCTCTCGTTTGATATATTGTATGCATATTGACAGTTTTGTAAGAAGTATCAAAGATGCTAGAGCTGGCAACTTTATTAGAAAAACACTGGCCGGGAAAAGAGTTAAACTCTTCATATCACATTATTTCTGCTCATGTCTCTGCCTGCCTTCTAGACATCTCTTCTTGGATGAAAGAGCATCACCTACAACTCAACCTCTCCAAGACAGAACTCCTGGTTATAGTGGAACACCCTAGTACAAAACAAATATACTAAAATGTATTTGAAATGCATTTAACTCCAGTGTAGGGAGTAATGCGTATTGCAGTCAAGCCCTTGCAAATGATCCAGAATGCAGCTTCACGTCTAGTTTTCAATCAGCCTACAAGAACCCATGTAACACCCCTCCTGATTTCACTTCACTGGCTGCTCGCATCAAGTTTAAATCGCCGACACTGGGCTTCAGAACGATAACAGCAAATCCGCCCCTTTACCTTAACTCACTGCTCCAGGACTACATCCCCTCCTGTCAGCTTCGGTCTGAAAATGAGCGACACCTGGTTGTTCCATCACAGCAAGGGACCAAATTCCTTTCAAAAACCTTTACTCATTCGGTTCCCCTGTGGTGGAATGAACTGCCAGCCTCCACCCGAAATGTAGCATCCTTCAAAACAAGACAGCTCAAAACACACCTGTTCGGCATTTGTTTGACTAACCAATAACTGTCTGTCTTGTGTCCCAAAAAAGATTATCTTGTCGTTCCCAAAAAAATTATCTTGTCGTTCATTCTCTCCCTTGCTTACTTCAGCTTTAAACCTCCTAATAGCATTGCCACACAGCACCTGTAACACCTTCTCTACACCAGATTCAAAGCCCAAAATGTAAAAATTACCCTACTGTTACTAATATAGAATTTCTTGTAGTTTGTCGCCAGGGCCGGGTCTTGGGTGCATTTTTCTTGGGCCTCTCCAAAAATATTCAGCCACCATTTAAAATATTTCAAATTAAATACTTTTTATAACATTTTTAATAAATACTTATTTGTATGATGTATTAAATAATTTCACAGAAAATTTGGAAAATGATGCGTGGAATGAACTATTATTATATATCTGGCCAACCAGAATATATGATCGCCCCCCAGCTGAGCGATCCTATTACGGGCCTGTTTGTTGCGCAAAAATGATAAATAACATGGAAAAGAGTTTTTGTCTTTTTTAATTAGTTGCAACGTGGCAACATATAAGGTATGTAGACTCTGTGTACAATGATATCGGTACATTTAAAAGGTCCTGAATTCTAGTTTAGACTGTGATTTTGGAAATGGAAATGAGAGGCGTAAGAGGAGTATGTGAGAGTGTTGTAGTTATATTCTGGTTCTTTGTAAGAGATGAAATACAGTGTGTGTCTGTGTGCATGACGCACAACCCTCACTTTGTTCATCAGTGTTAAGCACGTCTGAAGAGCTGTGCTCACCTGGCCAACAGCACACTCCAGCCAATGAGAGAGATTGAGAGAGATGGAGGACGAGGGGGGTTGGATTGGGGGGTGCAAAAGCTTTATTAAAATCCATTAGCAGAGGAAAAATTCTAAATATGATTTACATCGCACCTCAAACACCAGTAAGGAATAAAACCTGCCATTACCACAGTCAGTCGGTGTAACACATATCGTAGCCTACACATTGCTGAAATATTGTATCAGAAGAACACAGTGTACATGTATTTGTCCACAAGCATCATGCACTTTACATATGTCTGTTTTGAGTTTTACCCAAAATTGTGACCATTCTGTTATCATTTACTCACCCTCTTGTCATTTTAAAGTCCCAGTGAAATAAAAAATCATACTCCCTATTTTTTCAAGAAATAGTGCTTTGTTTAATTCTAAATAGTTTATCAATCTTTTTAAAATCTGAAAAACTGATCCACTTCCGTCCTGTGGCAATCCATTTTAGATGACGTATGCTAGACTGCTTGGGCGGAGCATCCGTAAACTCCTCCCCTTCAACTGTCAGTCTGCTCCCAGTTCCATTTCAAAATAGAATGGCTGTTTTTATATATATAATAAATCACAAAGAATGACTAAAGTCACGCCCACTATTTTTCTCATTCAAAATTCCATTTCACTCGGAAATGCGTCAAAATACGGATGTTAAAATGATTGCAACTTCCGGTTCACGGGGACTTTAAACCTGTATGACTGTATTATGGACTGTACTATGATGTCTTTCTTACATCTGACAGGGAATGTTTGAGGGAATAAGCAAACAATCTCAGTAAGGTCTTGCCAGTGCACTTGTGCTGTCCCAGTATAAACATGAAATTCCATTCCTGAAGATCCCTGTCCCGCAGAGTTTAGCTACAACCCCGAACCGAACTGAAGAAGCTAATCAAGGTCTTAACAGGTGATAATTACAGATAATTCATCTTTACAGCTAATTACAGACAGCTGTGTTTGATTAGCGTTGGAAGTAAACTCTGCAGGATGTGGCCCTTCAGGAACGGAATTTAATAGCCTGATGTAGCGTGTCGCCAGGATGTCTGGTAAGGAACATATAATCTGGGAAGCATTGTGTTTTATTAATTGTGTACAAACAACTGATGAACATTTGAGAAATGAGGATAAAAGAGGAAATAGAGAAGAGTTGCATGCTAAAAAATATATAACATTTTCGCATTTGGCAGACGCTTTTTCCCCAAAGGGTATTTTGTTTTGTTTTTCCCCAAGCGTTACAGGGTATATGTTTGATCAATATGTGTGTTCCCTGGGGATCGAACGAATAACCTTTGCACTACTAACACAATGCTTTACAATTCAGCCATTTTGAGCTACAAGAACACGACAAAACTGAAAAGGAAAAACAAAAACAAAAGCAATTTAAGAACGCAGTGTGCACTTTTATAACCACCAGCTCTGATCGCTTGAGGGTGCTTTTTTTTGGGACACTTTGGTCACTGTATAAAAAATATTGAATAAGTATAGTGTTAGTCTTATTTCACAGATTGTTTGTTTAATTTAAGGTGCAATGTGTGAGATAACACCGTGTCCTAACCAAACGTGACGCGCTATAAAAAGGTATATTATTGATGTTAATCAGAGATTTTGTCCTAACTAGCCGCGACAGCGCTGCTCGACGAGCAACGGTCGTTTCTTTTTTAGAAACGGTTTCTATTTAAGCGGCGTCGCAGGTGACAGCTCCGCCCACACAACGTTCATATTCTATGTAAGTTCTGCCCCTCATGAATATTTATCGCCAAACAAGGATATAGACAGATTATATACATTTGAGAACATATGTTTAGATTCGGAAATTACAGCATAGCGTCCGGTGAGGAATAACTGAAGGTCTCGAGAACAAGACACATATCTCTTTGTGCACTATTCAGCTGCAGCGTGTGAGGCTGCATGGACAGAGAAAAACTGTTCTGATTGGCTGTGTCTTGTGATTGATTGTAGCGTCCCGCCCCTTTTTCGCGTTCGGTATGGGCAAACAAATTGCTTATCGCAGGAATTGCGTCGTGTTTGGATCGGATGCGGTGTAAGGTTCTACTAACAGAAATACAATATGATATAAATAATTATGTATTCTGAGGTGTATAAAGACCATATATAATGAAGCGTTATGTTTTATTACCTTAGACTGTGCTATTTCTATCTACATACTCTGCGGGTCCCCTTAAATGGAATTCACCGTGTTGTTTCTGCAGTAGCCCTAAACGAACAAACATCTGTGTCCTGTGTCAGCCACCGTAGTGCTTTGAAAGGGAGAGGTGGAGTTGCAATTCGCAACCTCACCACTAGATATCGCTAAGTTTCACACACTTGACCTTAAACAAATATTCATATTTTGGGATTTCAGGGGGAGGGGGGTTAACAAGAATAATAAATTCTGCATTGTTGTTTAATAGTTATAGAAGTAGCATCTTATTGGTTGGGATCGTATTTGTTCCATCCCTCCTTGTGATTGACTGTTGGTTGGTATGGTAAACAGTTATCCACTCGTCTATTAAAAAAATAAAAATTGCCAAGAACTCATCATTATATAAACACTCAGCACCCCGCCAGCTCCTTCTGCTTTTTCAAAATATGGCACTATTATTGCAAACAATTGAAAAATGTGCTTGCCTCAGGAAATAAATTATTTTGTGGACATGATGAAAATGCAAAGATATCAAGACTGAATCCTTATCTGAAATATCATTTGACATACTGTATGCAAATAATTTACTGAAGTATTATCACATGCGTAACGTGCATTTCTTCAGCCGTAGATATGAGGTTTCAGGTAAACTTGACCTGCAGACATAATAGCATGATTGAATATGTGGTCTGGCTTTATAGTTTACCGAACAGCTTCTAAACGACAGCAAGCTTATTAACAAGTAAGGAAATACCAATGAGTGTCCCAAATGTCCTCTTTTGTGTGTAACTTCTTTCCTAATGCTACGGGTTGACAATCCGCTCCTGCTCATACAAAATATGCATCTAAGTTTCCTTTCAGATTTGAGGATGTAACTTTTTTGTGAGAATAAACTGTAGCATCATCAATGTTTTCAAGTGCTGTGAAGACAAATCTTATTGCTACCATGTATCATTTTAGTGGGGAATAAAATTGACTTGCAACCCTGGTAGCAAAATATATTGCTACAGTATGATGTCTATTTAATATGTTTGTTCTATTCTGTGGATGATGTTGAGATGTTCTGCAAAACAACTCTAAATAGTCTGTCAGATGTCAGACATGCGTATTGGACATGTGGTCTGAAGAGGGGCCTGACCCATGAAGACCCCATCATATACGGTTTCTACACTAAATGGTAGCAACTGACAGCAGCTAGAAAACAAGAGCATGGTATGTCTTGGCAGAGCTGCCATAGCTCTTCGGTGTAAAGACACTCTATAAGCTTTTGCCGGGTCAAGGGATTTCCTGATTTAAAGTTACAATTTTAAAGAGGTCCTATCGCTTCTCGCTCATGTACGTCACTATACGTCATGTTACTTTAACCACATAATAATGTAAACAGATACCTCAATATTGTTCTATCTATACACTAGAGGAGCATATTTCTGGTGCATCCCAACACATCTTTTCTTCCAGTCATCCCTCATCTGACCATCCTTCTATAGATATGTACATATATGGATATGTATATATGAGAAAAGACAGCTCAACATTGTTTAGGGCAACACGAAAGTGATTGAGATAGTATAAGGTGGAATTTGGATTCTCTGACACCAAACTCAGAAATAAGAAAACACGTTGTTGAAATTTACTTTTACGACGGGAATCAATTTGTCCAATATCTAGATCAAAACTTTCCATAAAATCACAGACGACGGCAATGACAGGAAAATAACAAAATCATAAAGGGCTCGACCCTGTTTGACTATGTAAAAGGGCCGTGTTACAATTAACCCAGCGAAAGGTTGTGCAACGCTCACCCCTACGCTATGTAGATTGCACAGAAAAGGTTGGAGAGAAAGGTATGAGAATGACATAAGTATATAAAATGGGTAATTTGCATTAAATATTGTAAACGCTAATAGGCATACCATCAGCAATACAGTTCCCCAACGAAGACATAATGTCCGCCTGATCATATTTTACCAGGTCCAAACCTTTGCTGCATAAACTGCCGCTCATGTTTAATCATGATCCCTGCAGTCCCTTGATGTTACAGTTAAATATATTTGAATGAAAAACAAAGGTTTTTGCTATTGGGTACCTCATTAAAAAAAGAGGAGATCATAAAAAGGTTCACAGGTTCAGCCATAACTACAGTTTCGTTTGAACCTAGAAACAGAGGTAACAACCACATTACATTTGGTTGAATCAATGAAAAAACAACACGTTTATTTTACAATTGTACGCAAATAAGATGTTTAAAATAGAAAAGGATCTTTAAAATAAAATGCTTTCCAGTCACTTCCACCTGTACCACCTTTCCAACACTATCCACCTGTGACCTCTGAAAGGCTAACTCAGACCTACAGTAGCGACCAGCATATGCTGGGTTAGTTATGTTTTGATGCTGGTTTGATCATCTTAAACGTGCTAAGGGCCAGCACCTGACCACCTTAAACCAGCACCTGACCATCTTAAACCAGCATCAAAATATACCAAACCACCATATGCTGGGTTCGGTATGTTTTAATGCCGGTTTGATCATCTTAAACCAGCTAAGGTCCAGCACATGACCTGCTTAAAGCAGCACCTGTCCATCTTAAACCAGCACAAACCAGCATCAAAACAAATCAAACCACCATATGCTGGGTTTGCTATGTTTTGATGCTGGTTTGATCATCCTAAACCAGCTGAGGGCCAGCACCTGACCATCTTAAACCAGCACCTGACCATCTTAAACCAGCATCAAAATATACCAAACCACCATATGCTGGGTTCGGTATGTTTTAATGCCGGTTTGAAAATCTTAAACCAGCTAAGGGCCAGCACATGACCTGCTTAAAGCAGCACCTGTCCATCTTAAACCAGCACAAACCAGTATTAAAATATACCAAACCACCATATGCTGGGTTAGTTATGTTTTGATGCTGGTTTGATCATCTTAAACCAGCTAACGGCCAGCACCTGACCATCTTAAACCGGCACAAACCAGCATCAAAACATACCGAACCACCATGAACAGTTTTTTTTCAACTGGGTATCTTGACTTTGAACGTAATGCAGAAGGTTGCTTTACTCCAGACGACGATGTGCTGATTTTGCCCTCCGCAATTTTGCTGAGATTGATTTGGGGTTTGCGTTGTGTGGTGTCTTTCCGTCGTGATGTTTTGGGCTCTGTTTTGGTTAGAAGGATATTTCTCCTGAGAGTCGACGTGAGGTTTCCTCCAGCGAAGTTTTAGATCAAAGTTTTATGATGGAGGGAGCGACTGGTCGAGTGTGTGCGTGTGTGCTGCACCCAGATCAGTGGTTATTGGAGTCATTAAAATGTGAAGATATGTATCACAGCACCTTCCACCAACACCAGCACCACAGGTAAACATATCCTTAATAGGATTCCTGTGAGATGTGTGTGTGTGTGTGTGTGTGTGTGTTTGTGAGGTAAAAATAAGAAAGATGGGGTTAGGGTGAAGTTTACCGTAACCTCAATCTAACTCCTAATCCTTCCTAAAGGGAACATGACGGAACATGATTCCAATTCCAAAGCCTAAATCTAAACAAAACCACACAGAGCACTGACCTCCGACTCTCTCTCTTTCTCTCTTTCTCCCTGTCTCCCTTTCTTATCAATATGTTAAGTTGTTATAGCCGAACTGAGTGCTCTGTGTGGCCCTGGGTACCATTTATAGAACACAAACTTTATATTCTCGGTTTTCATCCTTCTCGGATAAAGACATGTGTTCACCATGTTAGGTTTAAGGTTCAATTCCAGTCCCCCGGGAATTTTTAGATTTTAGACTTCATGCAATGCCATGCTGACTTGTCGGTGTTTAACATCACAGTACCACAGAGCGATCTGAGACTAGTAGATTCTGTGTCCTTGATCTCAAATGAAGCTCTAAATGTAGGTTTGGGAGGAGCCTAAATATTAAGCTCTGTCAATCATCATTAAGAGAGTATATAAGCGGCATCCCTCCTCTTCCTCATTTCCTCCTGCTCTGTTCCTATTGAACTGGTCAAATCACTCTTGTGGTACGTTGATGTTAGCCTGCGTAGTACAGCATTAAGATGAACAAGTGTGTTCTGGAAGAGTGCTGATGAGTTGAATCAGATGTTTTATATAAAGAGACATGGTAACATTGCAGAGTGCAAAGGATTTAAGTAACATTGGTGAATGCTAGGATAATATTATATAACATGCGACTCCTTTTCTGACTAGGCGCAATGGAATAAAGCAATATCAGTTATGCTGGATCTTCCATGTTGTTTAAAGCAATAAGCCTCTCAAGGCCCCGTGTCATTGTGTGTGTGAGTGTAAAATGGCTATAGGATGCATGACAATAATGTGCTATGAATGGTTACATTTATATACATTTATTATATAATAAATGGTAAATAATATTATTCAACATGTTCATTTTACATCTGCAAAAAAAACTTTTGGGGTCTGTACTATTAAATTAGGTTTGTAAAAGACAATACAGTATGGTACTAGCTAGGTAAATGTGTAAATGTTTGAGGAAGTGGGTGGGTGGGTGATAGTATGTGTGTGGGAGTAAGTCAACCTAACTCAAATGCCTTGAGCTGTTAAAACTAATGTGTAACATCTGAACTTTGAACTCTCTCTATGCTAGACGGATCAATGCACATACACACTGGATTTCTTTTCCACTCTCTAGCTATCTTCTGTATAAAAAATGGCTTTGCTATAATAATATTTCTTTTAATGGGGAAAAATCAAAACCTCAATAGCAGTCAAGATTGCATTTCTAATACATTTTCACAACTCATAATGTATAAAACCAACGGTGTCAAAAGTGTCCACACTAAAAATTGATTAACTGTCGTTACTGTGCATATTAAACAAAACTCAAATCCCAGCTAACACAGTACGTTCAGACGAACATTTCGATTTCATTTGGTCACCTGACTTTACTTTGTGACCGCGTTCTGAAGACCTCTTGGCAACGTTCCATTTCTAAGAATTTTTGCTTACGTTCCAGAAACGTCCGAGCCACGTCCTCAAATAACGATGTGAATTAATCCCATTGGTGAAGGTTGTAGCGTCATGATGTACTGGCCTTCAGATAACCTGGGCAATGGTCATTTGATTATTGATTCTAGTTATTTTTATTTACTATGTAATTGTATGGAAAATTTATGTTAGTAAAATCTGGTATAATGTCAAGACAAATGCTATAAATCGGACTTCTGAGAGCTATTAAACAGGAGTTTAATTCAATACCATAATTAAAACTGCCCTTATTTACTTAGTGTGAGCGTCTATGTGCGTGCACACGCCTTTTCTGTTCTGCAAAGAGCCGCACGCTCGCATTATTTAAACGTGAGAGTAAACACATATTTTAGTGATTTTGATTGATTTGGTGCGTTTAAATGAACAGACCCTGATGTTTGTGAGTGTGACTTAAGAATCTTATGATTCTTGATTCCATAAACGGACAACCTGCTAAACTTATGTTGTAAGAAAAGAATATAATGTTAAGCTTAAACATAAACAATCTGATTGTGATCTATAGTGCTGTGTTGAGTTTAATAAGCGTAGTACTGTCCTTTATACATATTTTAATGGATACTTATTCAATTTATGCATTAAATTGAATATCGCACAGATTAAATCTCAAACTAATCCTCCATGTGAGGGATGATGATTATTTAAATTAAATTTAAATTTAAATTTGAACAAAATTACTGTTTGGTCTTTAGGACGTGTTCATCACGTCCCAGAAACGTTATTTGGTACGTCGCTGCGTTGAATATGGTACGTTCCAGGTATGTCATCAGGAGGTCATCACCATGTCCTTACAACTTCCAATGTCACGTCGTCATAACGAATACGGGAATCGCAAAGTTACGTCGCTGGAACGTTACTATGGTACGTTGTTGCAACGTATTTGGTCAGGTCCAGTTACGTTGTCACAACATAACTGTGTTAGCTGGTATGAAAGTTGCACATCCAAGAAATTGAGCTTGATTTCTCCCATTTAGTATGCTGCAATTCATTTTAGATTATCTATGTGTCGTCTTCCTACATAGTGAAGATAACTGCCATATGTCGACAACATAAATGTAATAGAACCTCGTAAGTGACTAAAATGGAATGATTTAAAGTCAGCAACTCAAGTAACAACACACAAGTATGACTCCTCATGTAGATTATTACCAAACCTACATGACTATATAACTAACACCTGACAGCTATTCAGCGTAATCCATTACAGATATTTCTGTCAATGTTATCTGACATTCTAAAGATGAATTTGTTCTGAAACTCTTTCTCTGGAGTTTTTGTCAAATTTTATTGCCTATTCTAAACTATAGCGCATAAACTGTGATAATGTGAGAAATGTAGGAGGAGTCTTAATACATTTTTGTTTTACTGTATCTCACCGAAGCCTTCACTAACTTATATGTACAATCAAATGAATTGATGTCACTTGAGCATGTTGCTATGCTAACAATCCTATTCTTTAAAGGAAAAGTTCATCTCAAAAACAGAATGTGTGTTATTTTTACTTACCCACATGACGTTCAACATGTTTTGAGACCTTCCGGCATCTACAAAACGCAAATATAGATATTTAGGTGACATCCGAGAGATTTTCAAGACTCCTCTTAGACATCATGGTTAAAGTTGTTGTCAAGGTACTAAAGACGTCGATAAATTGCTCCATCCGCTCGTAGTGGCTCAATTGAGTTATTTTGAAACGACCACAATCTGACTTTGTTTTGAATCATCTTTCCATCTCTGCTGTCCTTCTTCTTGTCTTATGAAAAGTGTTATGAAATGAGAAAGGTGGATAAAGAGTAAAATATAGAGAAGGAAAACTAACACCGTTTCCACAAACGCTTTCACATTTATAAAGGCTCCTAAATCAAGTCATAGTGAACTAAAACACTGATAAACATGCTCAGATTGCGCAATACATACACACACACACTTATGTTCTTATGTTGTGTATGTGTGTTTGTGTGTGAGAGAGAGAGAGAGAGAGAGAGAGAGAGAGAGAGTGTCAAACACAGGAACTGTTCCAAATGCTCACAAGCTCAGAAATGATGATGGGAAGGATTCCACGCTGTAATGAGAAACAGATGACCACTTACATCAGTGTTTATGTGTGTGTGTTCTGCTTTGGCTTACTTCTCACACATTATTATTATGGCCACTCTATTTAACTTGTCTAACAGAGTGTACTTTTATTCTCTGTGTTTCCATGTTTTCATGCCCCCCCAACCCCCTTAAAGCATTCTGTCTTCTGTGTCTCCTCTGGCCTCTAAATGAACCTACTTGAGAAAATAATCCGCGCTCTCTATTCACTTCTAACTTGATTTCACATAAAATGACGAAAAGTGTGACGCTATTCTGTACAATTATGCTTTGCCTTTTTGGTTTAATATTTGAATACCGCAACACTTTGAGTATCACAATGTTTTCTGGGTGGATCACTGTACTAAACACTCACACTATCACATACACTGCTGTGGTAAAACAAGTAATATTTTAGCTTATTATTTTGGGATTTATTTAGATTTCAGCTTGCTGTTTGATTGTATGGGAATGATAAAGGATAGTATAAAACTCGTATTTATATTATTCACTGGGTGCAACACAATCCGTGTTTAATGATCCGTGCTTCTATGTACTGCTGAGTTATCTGTTTGAATCAGTTTAACAACACGAAGTTGAATCAAGATACTGTGAGTCTCCGCTGATCCCACTTTAGGTTCTCCGGACGAGGCGTTTGAGTAATGAATGGGAAACATTCATACATGCTTACGATCAAGTTCCCATGAAATGAATTTATTGGATGCTACCAACTCGACAAAAAGGGGAATTACAAATTGCCCTTATTGTAGACATTTTAGAGACATTTTTCCCATTAACTTCTTTTGTGTTGCACAGATAAAATGCTGTACACAAGCTACAAGTTTTGAACGAGATGAGGGTGAATAAATAATTGATTGTTTACAATTTTTCAAACTTGTGTTGTTGGAAAAATGAAAGAAAAATTTGTGTACAATACACTTGTAGTTGGTACCAGTTTTAAGATTTAAGTACAGTTCTTTCGTATATTGTTGTTTCACTGTACAAACTGAAGTTGTTACGCTGTATTAGGATAGGAAAACGTTACATTACTTTAACATCATCACTACTCTCCATTGCCACAAGGGGCACTATAATATGCAAGAACATAGAAAATGTCTTGCTAAAGTAAACCTATTTACATTTTTTATCTAAATAATTTGTTTGGTGTATTGGAAAACAGACATTAGGTAACTCAGTCGACCCCTGTAAGTCACGAAGTAATGCACTTCATCCAAAAATACAAATTCTCTTATAATTTACCATAATTAAATTTTTTACAGCTCCTTTGAGTCCAATACAAGGACAAACACTGACGTCGTTTTTATATAAATTTCTTCATTTTTTTTACGTGAAGAAGAGAGGTCTTATAGATCTGGGTGAGTAAACTATGAGAGAATTTGCATTTTTAGGCAAGCTATTTTTTTAATTGTACGATGGCTCACATAGTGCTATAATGTTTTCCATCTGTGTTTTTCACTTTATGTTATAATCTTATTTACTCTCTTTTCTGTTTCCCTCCGTGGGGATTATAAACTGATATGACATAAGGGTTTAGACACCTTTGAAAGGAACAGTTTGGTAACATGTACTGAGAAAATCTTTGGTTATGGTGACCGCCACCCAACAAACCAAATGCGGGACAGGTAATCCATTTGTTTGGGACAACGTGGGACACCATTGAAAGGTAGCGCGAAACTGTGATATAAAAACGGAATTTTTATAAAAATGTTTAGCTTATAAAAATAATTTGTTATTTAGTCCATCCCAACTACAACATAATTAAGGAATAGATCAAAGGTTATGTAGCTTAAAAAAATCATAATGGCAACTTTAGTTTAAGGTTCGCTGTCTCTTAAATTTTTTGTCTTTTTGCGTTTGTATGGCTTTTAACACAGCGCAGTTAGATAGGTAAATAAACAAGGGCGCAAACAAGCGTCTCATGTGCGTAACGTGTTAAAGATCATGTTTCTAAATGTTACAACTAAAAACCAACAGACTGATGAAATTGCGGCACATTTTCTCATTGTGCGACGTACGGGACAAGGGGTGACAATGCTGTGCGGTACAACGCAAAGCAGGACAGGTGGTCACCCTATCTATGATCAACATTTAAAAACACAAACACCATATCAATACAGCAATTCCAGTTTTCCATTAGAGCTAAAACACCTCATATCACTCATGGCAGAAGATAGAGGTTTACCCCCATATCTTAACCCCTGACTGCCACGAATATCTGTGTGTATCTTTTGTGTGTGTGTGTGTGTGTCAGATCATGCTGACAGATATGAGATTGTTATTATTGCTTGTGATGCCCTTGGCAGTGATATGGCAAAGGATATTTTCCACGCAGGGTGTGTTGGCGTGTGGAGCGAATATTATTGTCCGTGTGTGGGTAAGTGTTTGTATGTGTTATAATGCCCTGGGTGTAAAGAGATCCCACATGGCAGTTCAAGTGTTTCCTGAGAGGGGCTTTTACCGGACTTCCTGACCGGTGTAATCATGACACACAGAGTAAGCCCTACAAACCTATTGCCTCAGAGCAAATGTGATGCCTCAATTTGCTATCTATCCTGTAAGACAAGTAAATTTCACGTAAACAGTCATGAACTGTATGTCCCAGATAATAGTCAAAAGTAGTATATCTAAGGTGATGTGTTGCTATATGTTTTGCTGGAATTTCTTGGTATGTGTTTTTTCTTGGCTAATATTGGCAGTTGTACAATCCATTGTATAACAGAAGTGATGGCTTTTTTGTTGTTGATGTTTTTAGTTTATGTATTTTTATTTTTGTGTGAGGCAATATAAATAATTTAACTAGATGCTTAAGTGCTGAAGTAATGCAAAGAAGTGATGGTAGTATTAAAGCTCCAGTTTATAAATTTTAGCAGCATCTAGTGGTGATGTTGCAAATTGCAACCAACGGCTCGACCCTCCCTTTCGAAGAACTACGGTGGCTGACACAGAATTAAGATTTCGTCACATTTTCGCTTCTTTGTGGAGTTAATGCATTTACAAAACACCCTCTGTATTTAGAGCTACTGCAGAAACAACATGGCAAATTCCTTGTAAGGCCATCCGCAGTGTTTGTAGATAGAAATAACTCATTCTAAGGTAGTAAAAACATAATTCATTATGTAAGGATCTTTTTATACCTCTAAAAAACATAGTTGTGTATATTATATTGCTTTTTCTGTCACTAGATCCTCCAAAAAATGACACGCTGGCCCTTTAAGAGGTAGTTTCTATGATGCGAAATGTCATCCTTAGGCCTGTACTTTACTTCATTTTCGTGTGTTGTTGCAAACTACATTGTTGTCGAACAGTAAGCGAAGTAACTAATGGTAAAGTTCGCCTATTAGCTATAACATGAAAGTATTTTTGAGTTTTATCAGGTCACACACGTACATAATCTATTTCAAAGAGAAGAAAACACGAGATCAGGGGGCTGAAACGACATGATATGAAACTTCCCTGCTGAGGGTGAGATGAGCTAAGACTGACAAATTGTTTCTCTCCAAAACAGGAAGTGAGAAAAAATGCACTTCCTGCTCAGACAGTTGGGTGCACAGGCTAAAGCCCACAGAGAGAACGAGCCTGGTGTATCAAATTCCCATTTTTACATCTGTTTTACAAAGATCTGTTTTCACAGACTGAATCTTCTTTTATACGGCTACGTACAATAGAAAACACCCTTTTGTCATTGATTTATTGTCATTTAATATTTTAGGGAGGTTGTTGCACCATCTGTCTTCGTCCTTGGATCTTCTTCTTCATTTCACAAACCCTACTTGACATATTTTTGGTATTTCGCTTTGTTAATTCATGGGCACCGTTTTAACAAATTGAATGTATTACAACACAACTGTGGCTTTGTTTCCAGATTGATTTTTAGTTTGGGTTTTGACTGTTATTTACCACACAGCAGCTGATATTGATACACTGTGGCAGCAGTAGTCTTACATTTAATTTGAGTAAATCCGCTGTCTGTCAAACCTGTGTCTTTATATCTGTGGGCGATGCAGATATATATCCCCTGAGTGAGCTGTTCATTATTACAGCTTTCAGTGTATTAATAGTTTGTCTTTAAGGTTTAAGGTCACAGTGAAGTATTTTAGAAGGAAATGTCAGTAATTTCCTCTAAAACTTTCCTCGGTATGCATTGTACAAAAGAGATCATGAGATGTGTTAATATAAAGTACATTTTCTCTTAATAATTTTTTTTACTTTATTCTTCGAATATTTTGTTAAAAATAACTAAGATTTCATGAGACTTTCGTGCAATGCTCAGAAGTCACTGGTTCTCATCTTGTGAGCTGTGACCCCTAGAAACTATCCGTTTGATGGAAAACTCACCATCTAAATGTGTGGATGTATGTGTAAATTGTAAGAATAAAACAAATTGGCTATCAACCTTGCAGAAACATTTTCCATATCTTTTGTTGTTGACATTGTAGGCAAATAACATTATTATTTTCAATAAATAATTTGAATGACAGGGCTGACATATAGATAGGCCATTTTATTGGGAACTTAAATTAAAATTCACTTACAGTGAGGATAAACATGATTTTCTTTCTTTTCTTAATGTTTTTGTGTGTCTTTATACAAATAGTAACCGCTTGGCAACCACTAATCTGAATAAAGGGATCTATGTATTGAGTATCACCCTGAAGTTTGGTAGGTTTCTGTTGTTTATGTGTTTGGTTTAAATTAGCCTGAAGTGACTTATGTATACTCTATTAGTTTGCAATAACTGCAATAGAAATACAATTAATTTTTTTCTCTGTGCTTTTCTCGCTCCCTCGGCCGCCAGCCAGCTCAGTTATTGATTATTTTCTCCATATGTTCCATAACCTCTAATTTCCCAACAATTGGCTCAACACAACAAGAACATCAGAGGTCTCATTCAGGCTATGAGAGATCAATAACTCATGATTATCACTGATAAAGAGCAATAAAGAGCTGAGGGAGGAAGATTTGGAGTGTGGAATGATTGGTCAAGTGTTTGTATTTATCAGAAGTTCTATTATGAGGTCTACTTGGCCTCACAACCTTCAAATAAATGGGCATCTTAAAAAAACTCCTAGTGGTGCGACATACTTTGCGTTTCAAGCTTCGGTCTAGATGGCATTGTGGATGGTTTTCTTCAGTTTCTTCATTTCATACATTTGTTCTTTATTTCAAACAAGACATGAGGCTCAGACGGTTTGATCATTATATTGTACAGGCAATAAAACGTACAATATAAATAAGTATAAAAACAGATAACACAATCCCGGTGTTTGAAGTAATTTAGCTGGAGACACACAGATATTGATTAATTTCTGCTCAGCAAATCCAGATTTCACCAGCTCTGTATAACTACAGTCGAGGTGCATCTGGGTTTGTTTGATGTGTCTGTGGAGTAGATTTGATTTGGAGAGCACTGTAAAAATAATGTTTTGACATTATTACTTACAGGGATTTTAAGTGTTTACTCATGGTGTGATAGGATTATAGATGTATCCATTAAATTATTTTCATGATATGTATCGAGATGGCAAACTAGAAATAGTTGAGATTCATAACAAATATATTCCAGTGTGTATGTACAGTACAGTTAAGCTCTGCTCCAACTCTGTAGTTTCAGGGGAAAAAACATGAAGTAAACCCTCACTGCCAACCTGATCTCACTGGAATTGGAAATTCCTCTTGGTAAATTTTACAAAGTGACTCATTTGTATGAATTTGTACAATGTGAATCATGAAATACGTATGATTATTAGGAAAAAAATATATTGAAGCACCTCCTCTAAACCTAACAGTCACTGACATGGTAGCAAATACTACATTTTGTACTAAAACGTACACGTATGATCCTACAAATTAAAGGGGTCGTATGACACGGCTAAAACAAATATTATCGTTTGTTTTAGATGTAATACAAATTTTTATCCACGATTAAGGTTCAAAAACGCTTTATTTGCCTCATACCGTACATGTTTGTATCTCCTCCTTGTCCCGCCTCTCTGAAACATTTTAAATTTTTACAAAGCTCATCGCTCTGAAAAGCGAGGTGTGCTATGATTGGCCAGTTAACCAGTGGGTAGTGATTGGTCAAATACCGAAAGCGTGTGACTGAAATGTACTACGAACTGACGTTAATTTGTGGGGGTGTGGTTACACGAGGCGTTTCAGGCAGGTCTGGGTGAGCATTCGCTTTTAGAAAGAATTTTTTGTATTTTGATTTTTTTCATCTTTTGTTCCGATACTTTAATTTTTGCTCTCATGGGCAACCTATAACAAAGAGACAGAAATCACGGGTTCGCGCTATATGACCGCTTTAATACGAATTAGCCCCCATATAAAATACTTACAAATTCCTGTGAGATTATGTGCATGTGTCCTTTGTATGCTTTCACCCAGTGGTTTCACACATTATAAAAATTCCAGAAAAATTGCAACGTCATTTTAAAAAAAAATCTTGGGCTTTTTCGTATTGTGTGCTTGCAAGCAGTTGTGACATCACAATGTGACATGTAATATAGGCTACATATTCAAAAAAATCTGAGTTCTCTGTGACCACAGTGTAAATACCAGACAATCTACCACTCCAGTACATTATAATCTTGTCTTTATACAAACGTTCTTCTTCCTTGCTAGAAAGCTGCCCCGGTCAAATAGTTGCATGATCAAGCGATGTCACTAGCTCTGCCTTTTGTTACAGAAACATAGCGCCGCTGATCCCAGCAATGTTAAAAGGGTCTGATTCTAGGATTAAATCGTCTGACATTCCACCTCCCGCTTGAATTCACAATGAATGTTCTCTGGCAATCTGATGAAAATTCCCAGTGTCAATGCAGCAATACAAAAGGGAATCCCGGAAAAGATTCAATAAACTCGCTGATAAGATGGTGGAGTCAAGAGAAAGGCTGATAATATTCTTAAATTTGAAAGGGCAATACGATTAGAAATGCTAATTCATCCAGTATTTATGGCTGTTACATATCAAACTTATTTGAAGAATGTGACGTACTTCCTTTTTATCTTGAGACTTTTTTGGTTGAAAACAATGGAAGTGGTGTCACGGGAGCACGCTTAAAACACCATTAAAACAGCTCTGGTAAATATTTTTCACACCCGCGATGTATTACACAGCGGGAGGATGATTTGATATATTATTTGAAGATATATTAAGTTATTTCATATTTTCTCTCTTGGTTTATTGGTCTTCAATGCGCAACTATTAAAGCACAGAGACGTTACGTTAAGTTACCAGTAACTTGCATGCACAGTGAGAAAGTCGGTTAAAATTTGTCCACGAATTTATGTTTTTAAAAGCACATGTGAATTCCAGCAAAGTGGAGCAAACATTCCTGGATCCTGACGACAAGTAACGGAAGAATTCCATCAACGGCTGGTTGTATTACAGGTCTCCACCGAGCTGCAGCATCCATCACAACTTTCCTAAAACAACCCAAAACATCTATTCAATAAAAAATGTTATCATATTGTTCATTCTCTCTCTTATTTCCTTCAGCTTTAAGCCTCCTAGTAACATGGCCTGGTAAACTAGGCTATCAGGACTGTTTAGCGTGTTGATCACAAGTTTGTGATTTGGATAAAAGCGTCTGCCAAATTAATGAAATTTTAATATCCTGTAACTGTTAACTCAATCATGCAGTGTCACTCTCACCATAAATGCCTTTGAAAGATATTAAGTAGTTATTGTAGTCAGCACGGTGAATTGTCCAGGAAAATAATGAATAATGGGTGCAGATCATAAGATGCGCATTATCGAGATTCTGTTGCACGGATTAAGATAAAACAAATGTTTGTAGACATTTTACGCGCTTCTACCGGCTATTATGGCAACTTCGAACTGCACACATTAAGCTTTGAATACATAATAAATATTTACTAGCCAGTCAAAACTGCACACTTGTCTCACTCTCGATACGACTGCCATTAGCTAAAGTAGCGGATCGGAAGTCTAAAAACAAACAGCGCAAAGATGGCGGCGCCCACAATTACGCTAAAAATAATAGCTATCGCTTTGTTGGCTTAGTAACATGCTAATGTTCAAATCTATTGTGAGTCTCCTTCACTTTCAAAACGAATCATGATTTTATCATAGTTTAAGTGTAGTAACCATGGTTTTACTATGAAATAAAAAGGTTTTCTACATTCCAACCATGGCTATTTTGCACATCACATTTAGAAATGCTAATACGAGAAAAAGCTTAACAATTGGTCCATAGAAGTCACAAAGAATGATGGGAAGCGTAGTTTGGTCAAACCTTATCCTCATTATCCAGATAAACAAGTTAAAAAAAAAAACAGCATAATGCGCTATCAAAAAGTAAAATTAAAAACAATACCAATTAACTTCCACCATTATTCTTGATACACTCTTCCCCTGGCCTCGAATCTAACCAGATCCCCTAAAATCTAACTACAGTTCCCACTGGTGATTACAACATTGTGCCATGTGCTGGCATTCGTCTGTGCTGATCTTGTAAATATCACCATACAGGCATGACTTGAAGGCAGCAATAGACAACTGTCATTGACAGCAACACACAGAATCCTAAAGTGAGACAAAAACATCCAAAGCGCAATATACCCTCTACAGCCACTTTTCAACTCTATGCGTAATCGTTCAGGCTGTTTATTTCAAGTGTCTTTGTTTGTCACTTTTCTGTTTTGTGCTTTACAGACCTGTTAGCTTAGCGTGATGAATGTAGC
The DNA here is from genome assembly GCA_008369825.1 of Triplophysa tibetana. Taxonomy (NCBI): domain Eukaryota; kingdom Metazoa; phylum Chordata; class Actinopteri; order Cypriniformes; family Nemacheilidae; genus Triplophysa; species Triplophysa tibetana. The sequence continues at coordinate 11,921,944 of CM017897.1, read as the reverse complement.
CAATAACAGCATGCGCGCCTCCTCTGACATTCTAATGTTACATTTACATATGCTTACCCGCAAGGCCAAAATACTGCTCCTTTATCTCTGGTAGTGTGCTTCTCGTTTTCTATATCCAATCTAACATAAATCTCACCCACCATAAAGGTTTAATTCTTAGACGATTAAAACAAACTAGCAATTTATACTAGATAGACTATACTTTGTATCTACAAAATAAACTTCTGGGTAGATCTAAAAGATCTAGGTGTGTTTATAATGGCTATTGCTTTAACCCTTTCAGCAGGTAGGAAGGCCATGCATATGGAATTTATTTGATTGTAAAAGTAGGTGTTATGTACCCGAATGGGGAAAGATAGTTGGAGGGCAAGGGTTAAAAAGTAAGATGGATTTGTGATTTCATTCTGTGAACAGAGCAAGCTGTTACATTTTAATACAAGATTAAAGACCAACAATATAGAGGGTTTCATATTAACAACATAAACAAACGCTGCCGCGCCTGCAGACTTTTGTGGCCCCAAATGAACTACCGGTACAAATTCACATACAGTGTCTGTAGATTTTTTCTGATAACAATAAAAAAAAAACGAGAAGAAACATTACTTGGCTAAATTTGTTTCTGTAATATATCGAATTAAGACTGCGATACCAATCTCAACCGCTAGATGTCAATGTACCGAACGGTTTGTTTAAATGCGACCGAACTACAGCAACCATTCTACAAATCGTTTATTTAATAAAATGAACATTCAACAAAATTCAACAAATCATTTATTTAATAGAATTATTAGACCGTAACATAATAATATAAATTCATATTAACATAAAAGAAATAAATTGTAAATAGTTATATTATTAGATACTAGTCAAAGACAAACCAGAAGTTAACTGGGCGTCAGGCGCGCTCGTGTCCGATGAAATGGTCTATATGACAACTGGATTACTTTTATCACGGATATATGTGGTTTTTGGAGCATTAACACTTAAACTTTTGATTTGTTTTACAAAGATAAGACGAACAAGTTTTTTTTATGTGTCCATCTGAAGAGAGAAAATTATATACCCCTAAAATGAAATAAGGGTGAGTAAATTATAAATTGAAATGTACTTTTAGGTGAACTATTCCTTTAAAAAATTGATCAGGGAAAATATTAAATTTTAACCTCATGTCAATTATCTCAATTGCATGTTCAGTGTCATCCACAAAGGGACCTTAGATGACAATAGGACATCTTTTTCTGACCTCATCCATTATGTTTCCTTGAAAAAAAATCAACATTTACATCAATTGAAACAGCATTTCAAAGAGACCACACATTTCATAATTGCATTCAAAACCGCTTCAAACCCTGTGTTATTCCTGTCCTCTCTCGACGGGCAGCTTTATGAAGCCTTAAACTGTGAACAGTGGCTGCACTTTATTTCCGCCTGGTTAGGCAGAATAGATCCTCATCAAATCGCTCTTTTTAAGACAATGTGCATGTGGGTGTATGGCTTTGGGCTTATTTGACAGCATCAAATGGATTTCACAAGAAAGGAAATATCGTCGTTTATGAAATAATCCCCTCATAGTTATTTCATCCCTGCGCCGTTGTATGCGTGCCGTTGTTTTGCGCTTTTTCTCATTTTCCTAAATCCTTTTTCCTTTTTATTTTCCCTGAATGGATTCTGACAGAAGGGGACAGGGTGGTATAGACTTCGAAAGGCTGACGTTATACATACTTTATTTAGATTAGACGTGCAGATGATATGGGCAGTGAATTATACCCGAGATCTCGGGTTTGTAACAGTGTTGTATATTGTAGTAGAAGACAGAATGAAAAAGATGCTGGAAGTCCCTACCAACTATGAACCAGACCAGTTCCAAACCAGTTTAAACAAGCCTCAAACTTTGTTTTGGTCTTGGCTATCCGTTTTAGCTTCTCTTTTCTCAGCTCCTGTAGCTTCCCATAAGAAAAAGAACAGATCTTGCTAATACCTCAGTTATTTCTTCAAAACTTTAATGAGATTAAATAGTCAAGTCTCATATAATATTTCTCATAAGAACAAAACTTCGAAATCGCACAAACATGTTGATTTTCTAAAATCTCTACAATGTCTCTGAAGTCTGCCATCAAAAATCAAGATTATTGAAGATTTTAATATGAACTAGAACACTAGATCATAAAATAGTAATATAATAAGTCTAAAAAGAAATATCTGAGACTTAATGGATATTAAAAAAAGCACTGAAGTTAGCTATGAAAGAGCATGTAAAATGTAAAATGTGTGAATTGAATGGCTACCAAATGCAGGGTTTCTGTATTCAGTTATAAATATATACCTCTCTCATCCGTTTATTCATTTTAAAATGAGCCTGAGAGGTGTCTTTAGGTGTGAATGTGTGTAAATAAGGTCGCTAACAAGATTACAAGACATAAGAGAGTAGGCAATGGGTGAAGATGGAACATGTTGTATGTTTTAAGATGGCACATTTAAGAATAAAAACGCTTGCACCCACACATACCCTTGCTTTCCATAAACCCAGATTTAGCTTTCTTGTTGGGTTTGTTAAGCGAACCTTTTTGCTTATTGGTTGCTTATTAGCCGTTTTGGTTGGTGTGGAAGTGGAGTGGTGGATGTGAGGCTTTAAGGCTCGCTTATGGAGATGCTGTAGTCATAGCTTTGTGAAGACTATGAGAAAATAAGCCACGCGAATACACTTTCAATTGCACAACAGCAGATGTTGAGCTGGTGTTAATGTGTGATCTTGAAAATTGGCCACTTTAAGTCTCCATTAAACCTAAATTGACCCAGTTGACTTTCTTAATACACTTCCAGATCACATTGTGTCCGACTCATTACCTCGTGATATTCCAATATTATATCCACACATTCGATACCCTTTTCCACAGACCTACTTTAGGCCACGTGGCCATTGGCTGCAGTATTGCTTCTTAAGATCCGACTCCATCCTGGTATGAAACATCAGCTTTTCCAAACCAATAAAATCCTGTTCAATAAAATCATTTCATCTTGTAAAATGTCCTGTCTTTTAAACGCCCGTAAACAAGAATGAAAATGGCAATATCTGTCACGTGACACTGCTCCTAGAAGTCCAAAGCACAGAGACACTGTTGAGGGTACAAGGCCATCTTTAAAAATCCAAAGAAAGTCCAACACAAGCATTACATCGACGATACCAAACCCAAACAAGACTTAAACAGTAATAGTAATGAGGTGAATGCAGTCAGGAGATGGGGATTGCTGGTAGAGTGCAGGTGAGGAATGATGGGAAATGTAGTCCTGATGATGTGACAGATTGGGGTCGACGATATCTGTTTTAAAGGTGCCATTTTGTTTATGTTCTGAATTTATACCGATAGCTGTTGGAGTAAATGCAGCATTGTGCAAAGTTTTTTGTTATCAGTGTCATGCTAATATTTAGATGTGTCCTGGTCACTCATCAATAACAGTCTGGTTTGAATGTATACAAAATTAATCTTTCCAAACCACTGATATCACTGGAGTTTTGTTCTCATGTGACTGTATCTCATCTCATTTGAAGGTTTATTTTAAAGCAATATAATGGAAAAAAAACAGGTTACAAGTGATACAGTCATACTAGAACTGAGACTGCCTACTCATGTCTTTGGCTTATACTTTTTTTTTATATATAATAGTATCTCACTTTGTGTATGTCTAACTTACTATTTCTAAAATGATAGTTCTATTATAATTTATTCATCCTCTTGTCATTTCAAGCCTGTATCTCTTTCTTTCTTCCGCAGAACACAAAAGAAGATATTTTGAAGAAAGTTGGTAACCGAACAGCGCCGGCACCCATTCACTTCTACTCTATGGACACAAAACCAATGCAAGTGAACCAGTGACGGTTTACAATATTCTTCAAAATATTTCTTTAGTGTTCTGTGCAGGGAAAACCATCATACAGGTTTATTAAGTCAAGAGGGTGAGTAAACAGTGACAGAATTAGAAACACATCACTGGATAAAAAAATCTATTATGATCTAATATTATTGAGCAAGAGACATACAGAGGAAATGAACGATTATTTGAGTCTCAGACATACACTTATAATGAACAAATATAATTTTCAAAGAAATAAACCCACTATAGTTTTACCTTCAACTATCTGATTTTACATTGCCAGTGAGCCACGGTTAAAAACACAAGGTGACTGCAATAAAACAGGATGTGGTGATGTGTCAAACGGGAAGTAAGCTTTGTTAGATACAGCAGTAGTGTCACATGAATTGTGTGTCTATCTTCTCATTTGACTCACAGTCGTTTTATTATTTCTATTTATTTTTTACTTGTCACAGTTGAATCCCTTAACGTTAATGCTTTAAGACAAGACAGTTAGCTCAAAAATGCAAACTGTGTGCAGTTATCCATTTGTTGTCCAGATTATAGTTTGCAGAACTCAAAAGTGCTTACTCGGTTTCAAGACATACTATTTGTGTTTTAAAGCACTCGATCACAACACTTCAATAGCCTGTTCGGGGCTTTTAGCTATGAACAGAATCAAGGACATCATGAACAATTGTCAGTAAAACAAAAAAGCTGCACGTATTGCAAAAATATTTGAAAAAAATGAAAATGAAAAATCATGCTTCAGGGTATTTGGCCCACTTTACATCATGCATGTCTCAGTATCTGCTTGTTAAGACATGATGCAAGGAGTACCGTTTCGGGGTCCAAGCCCCCATTCCGTGCAAGTGACATGACTATTTAAACAGACGTTTATGAGCACTGTTTATTCATATCACATTGGTGTACACTATACAGTCTTCAGGCTCACAGAATATCCAAAATCAATATTTTAATAATTATTTAATATATTTTAATTATTTTAGAATGAATCGCTGTCTGGCCATCTGGGATTTTGTGATGCAGAAAAAGGTTAGAATTTAGTTTTTTTTGGCAGTTTTTCCGTTCCAAGATTGTTTATTATCCTTTTTTGTTGTTTGTCATGGCATCTGAAAGAGCGTTTAGATCTGGTAGCGGTGGTGTGTAACGTCAGACCTAAGAAGAGGATTGACTAACTGAGTTCAGTTTTTAGTGTACAAGTTAGATCTAAACTAATAGATCAAGGCATGCTGTCATTCTTTTTTTGAGGAAACAGGTCCACTAGGGGCACCGAAAATCAATTTGTGTTCAATTATTATTTGATTTAATATTTCATATTATTGTAATATTTATTTTTATAATACATCTATTATGTGTGTGAGTTTACCTCAAAGGCCTGTTTATTGTGAATATGCTACTTTAATTTCGTTGGCACATTCATCATAACACTTATCATAACTAGTATATAATAATGAATCTATTGCCTTCCTTTAGCTGAATATAATGATGGATTTACGCATGCGAAAAGGTTAGACATTATAATATTCGGGACCGTACAGAGAGATGAGGCAATGAGAGAGAGAGAGAGAGAGAGAGAGAGAGAGGGAGAGCTGAAGTGATTGTAAGGGGCGGAGGAAAAAGAGACTGTTTTCAGCGCTATCACACTCAGAGCAGTGCAGAGAGACAGTCGGAGTAACAACGCTCACTCACTCACTCCTATCAACCGCTTTCTGTCCGAACAAAGCCCAAGCTGCCCGAGCCTCAACCATGGTCTCTATAATCTCAGACCTGGACCCCCTCAAGAGCTGGAACGTGTTAAGGTAAGACCCGAGTTACCCGACCCGAACATGCATGCGGAGAGCGCGAGTGTGTCTCCATCTATCCGCGCTGAGGACGCGCTTTTGTAGCGCTCCGCTCGACATTGCGCACTCCGCGCCTCGTTGCCAGTGTGTGCTATTTCGGTTTGAAAAGTGTGTGCGGGACTTTTTTTCTTGAGTTCTCACTTACTGTCATGTGTCTGACGCACGGGGTGTCTTATTAACCCTTCGATGGATCCCAAACCCTCCCCCGAATACGTCGGGAACTGTTGAAGCACAGAAGTAAACGGGTCCGGTATGAGGAGGATTATCGGACCGGGCGCGTCTCGTCTCATCTGTGATGCGGGATGATGGTGCTGATGCTGAGAAGATGCAGCGCGCATCGTTGCCAGTTTTATAAAGAAACAGCACGAAAGTTCATTTTGACGAGTGAAATCAATCGACTTTAGGTTCTTTTAAACCTTTCTAGGATTCTGCTATGGCACAGTGTTGCGCATATCCAGCTGTTAGGCAAAGAAATGTGCGTATTTGAAGTTGGTTTGATTGTCTTTTTTCTTCTTTTTCCTTTTCTTTATTTTTAGATAAACAGCTTCTTTATAGTTTGGACAGATTCTACTTTTTCTTCCTACACAGTTTATTGGGGACATCGTACAAGGTTGACTCTATCCCTAAAATCTTTTACTGGTATTGTTGGGGTACATAGGGAAGGTGCTTTCTGTCAAGTGTCTAAAACATGAGCCAATCTATTTTTGAGACGCCATTGTGTGAAGTCAGTTCTCTGTCAGTTTTAGGAGGAAGTATAGAAGGGCAACAGAAACCACAGAAAGCCTGTCATGATGTATCGTAGTTCCGCTTTAGTTCTCGGAAGCTTGCTAACATTTACAACAACACATGACCCCAAATAGAGAAACATTTAAGTAAAACAACTTCTCTCGAATTAATAACAAAATATTAATTTGACATTGTATTGCATTATATGTAACTGTTATTAAAAGCTTAAAAAAGTTATTGACCTTTTAATGCCACTTTATATTCCTATGCACATATATGGAGTTCATTTTTGAATGGCTTATAAATGAGGGTATGAAGTGTACTATAAATACTTTGGATCCACAGATATAGTTCAGGATTCTGGGTTGTTGTAAATTGGGGCACCACTGTATTCCTCACTGAATTATGAAAATAGATCAAGGGTATAAAGATGACATGCTGTGCTCTCTTGGAATAAGCGTTATTTTTGGTCAATTATTTATTCTGGTAAGCAGGTCACAGCTCAAGATGCACCAAAATGTGCTCTCACACACATATCCATAAATGTGTATTATCAAAAATACATATTAGCTCTGATAAACTTTAGGTCTCTTGAATATTGCGCAATGTTAGGCACTAGAACACACACACAAACATGCATACTGTCCAGTTTTTCACCTTAGCCTGTTCCGTCAGAGTCTACTGCTGCATTTAAGTAGACGTTTCCCGATCAGTATGCCACCATTAGTCAGTATGTTCCGTTTCTTACTCTTCGACTGACAATCACAATTTCAACCCAGAGCCAGGGCATAATCTTATGTTCGGAGAGAAAGATGGCTGAGGGGGGAGGACGCGTGATGGATCACCATTTGTCTTCCTCTTCTTTATTAGTGTAGAGGCTCTAGATGAGCCCGAGGAGCAGGTGCCACACCATCTCAATAAAGACCAGCTTAGGATCAGCTGTTGCCCTGTCGTCCCTTCTCTTCTTCCTTTACCTTGTCCTTTACGTTTACGTTTCCTTTTCTCTCTTTTTCTTACTTTTGCTTCCCTCCCTCCTCCCTTCCCTCCATTCTTTCAGTCTTTTTTCATTCGTGGCCCCGGGGCGCTCGGTGGCATTCTTTACAGCCTAATGACGACCCGGAACACTGTTGTCTAATGAGCACACACTTGTGTGTGCATGTTTGCGCAGCATCCGATTAACTTTCTCATTATCTCTCCTTTGGTTCATACTCCTTTTTTTCTGTCGTCCTTTATTTGAGCAAGAACCGGAGAAAACCGAGATGGAGCTAAAATTGGATCCAGAAATAAACAGCGGCTTTGCTATTTATTAAGTTGATCATTCCGGACGCGAAGCTGACGTGCCGCGCTAACAAACGCTCCAAACAAATACATCTGCATTCATTTTTTCTTTTCGTGCATGTTTGTATCGAATTAACACCTTTGAATGTCTCGGCTTGCAAAAATGTCTGCATGCGTAGTTACAATACATTTTTGTGAATTGCATCTGAAAATGAAGGATTGCAAGGATAGTGCAAGTTTGTTATGATCCATGCAGTGTCTATCTATCTATCTATCTATCTATCTATCTATCTATCCAACTATCCATCCATCTATCCATTTTTAATGGATCTATTTCTCTCTCTTTCTCTCTCTCTCTTTCTCTCTCTCTCTCCCTCTCTCTCCCTCTCTCCCTCTCTCCCTTTTTCCCTCTCTCCCTCTCTCTCTATCTCTCTCTCTCTCCCTCCATCCATCCATCCATTCATCCATCCCTCTCTCTATCTCCCTCCCTCCCTCTCTCTATCTCTCTCTCACTCTCTCTCTCTCCCTCCCTCCATCCATCCATTCATCCATCCCTCTCTCTATCTCTCTCCCTCCCTCCCTCTCTCTATCTCTCTCTCACTCTCTCTCTCTCTCTCTCTCTCTCTCTCTCCCCCTCCCTCCCTCCCTCCCTCCCTCTATCCCTCCCTCTATCCATCCCTCTCTCTATCTCGCTCTCTCTCTCTCTCCCTCCATCCATCCCTCTCTCTCTCTATCTATCTATCTACATTCTTAAATGTGTCGTTTAAAATTGATGATCGAGTTCACCTCCCGAACTTTTGCGCAAGCGACTTAAACTAGAAACCGAGAGATGCAGCAACTTCTGTCAATGCAAGCAACAAGAACAAAAATACCATGGAACTCATGTCCGCCCACACAGACACACACAATGAGTCATGAGCACATGCATAATGTTCGAACGCACACACGCGCAATGTTCGAATGCACACACGCGCGCGCACAAGAACACAACAGCGTCTCTGGCACGCAGACGCACGTGCGCCGCGCGCTGCGGAAGGGTCGGTAATGAGAGGCAGCATGCTTATTAATACCACTTGATTACATTGAAAATTACTTTAAATAACAATGACAAGTTGTTGCCTTTATTGAATTAGCCGAGAGGCAGGCGGGGGAGATGATTGGATTAGAGGCATATTTAAACACGAGATTCGGTATTTTCACGCCCAATGGCCAGTAAACTTCTCTTCCTATTTGACATCCTTCCATCTGTCCGTCTCTCTCTCGTTTGGACCGAAATAGAAATCAAGTCATTTCGGAGTGCGCTGGAGAGCCAGTGGAGTGGCAAGCATCGGTCCTTAGCAGCGGGTGACCTCTGACCTTTGCAGTGTTGGTTTTAATGAACGCTGTTAGCGGCAACGGCTCTGAGTGTGTGTTTAAGCGTCTGCCCAGGACGCATCCGTAATTATCTGGCTGAGTGGCTTTTCTGTGTGTGTGTGTGGGCGGCTCATGCCGTTAGCCTCTCCCTGATCCCCGGCATTAGCGGCTGTCTGCAGACAGTGGCGCACAGACGGGCAACGCAGATGAACGGCATTCAGCGCTGATCTCTGCACCTGTACCAGCCTCACACACTCATGCTGCTTGTGCCTGTCACTCCTGCAGCGCAGTTCTGGACACAGAGTGACAACGAAAAGAACGAGAACATTAACCGCGTGATTAAAGCTAGTACTTTACAACGCATGAGCGTTTCCACGGTTGTATACCTCTGTCTATATCGCGAGTGGCGACTTCATATGAATTCCTATGATGTGAAAAGAGGAGTCATTCCAAAAAGCAATAATGAAGCTCCTCCCCCAAAACCTAACCATCGCTGGTGCGAAAGCGCGTCGTACATACGAACGAGATTGTATACATTCATATGAATTAGCCAGCTTGTTATAAATAGCTGATCTGTATGTTGAATGTATTTCTGCTTTTGGCTGTTTCAATGTGGCTTTATTAACATTCATAGATAAACGAGATAAAAAATGTGTTCCTGTGATTGCATTTGTTGTATTTGGGTTGGTTAGACGTGTACTCTGGTCCTGTGAAAGCTCGGGGTAATGAGGAAGAGGCAGTGCCGAGCTAGAGTGAAGACAACATTTGACAAGTGTCTGTGCGTTCGATTCGCTGCTCTCCACAAGCGCTCTGTATTATTGGCTGGAGTCAGCGTGGCGATGCACTGCCCTCCGTCGTCTAGTCAGCTTACCCATTATACAGCGCGTATGTGCGCGAGACCAATATTGTTCCTCCGGCTGACATTTTCAAAGCTACGTGAGTTACCCAGATGGGCCCGCACCCCTCGAAGACGGACCCCCACCCCTCCCACACACACTCTACCTAGAGAACGTAATTACAATTATCAGCTCACCCATCACAATTACAGCAGAGGGAGAGAGCGGGGTAGGGAAATAAAGGCAGACAGAACAATAGACAATAGGAAAAATTAGACAGCCGGAGATAAAGGTGGAGAAGAGACGGAGAGCATCGTACCGCTTTGTTAATGGGCCTGCTGGTGTACTTCCTGTGCCCCAAAAGGCTTTCGAGAAGCCACGACACGCACACTGTCGCTACGCAGTCTTTTCTGTAAACAAAATTTGATTTCTTAATTAATATCTCAATTGTTTTCCTTAGAAAGCAATGGGATTAAATGGAGACCGATTTGTCTTGATGAGAGATCTTACCAAGTAACACTTCTCTTCACATTTTTCCTGATGTTTGCTATCCTCATCGGTTTGATAAATAGTTGTATCAAAAGACGTTTTTCTTCTGTAAGGTATTTTATGGAGAAACGTTGAACTCAAATAAGTGCGAACTTCATTAAGGCAAAGCCTAAATTTACATGAGGATTGTGCTCCCGTGTTCATGTTATTGGACACCGGGTGTTTGCGCGAAAGATAGAAACTGGGATTTTTTGGCCGGTTGAAGCAATCGGGAAATGGTCGCAGGATTTAAATGAGACCGTGTGTGTGCTGCATTGTTTAAGCTGTAGGAGAGCACAGAGCTCTGGACAGAGGCTCTTTTCAGGCCTCGCTGAATGACCGTGATTAAAAGCGAGTGTCTGACTGTCTGAGAGACTATTGTAATATCTCTCTCGTTCTCCGTCTCCCCTCTCTCATTTTGTGTATGTAGGCAGTTTTCTACGATAAGGTTGAAATCCAGAGAGGCATATCAGTGCCGGTTTCCTCCTACGCTAGTTCTGAGAGGAGAATGTGCTGCAGCTATGTTTGAGGAGTGCACTTCAGGAACCATTCATAGAGCTTTTACCCTTACACACACACACACGGACACCCACGCACAGATTTTTAACCCCGTAACTAGCACACGGATGTTTCACTTTGCTGTCAAAAGTAGCACCCGCTGTCTCTGCACAAATGTAGAAACCCGCTCACTTTTTACTAGCTGGCTAAATGAGGGCGTTATTATGTGAAGATAATTCTGAACGATCGCCATCTTAATGCCTTAAAAAAACTCACCTTAATAAAATTGCACTGTATTGTTTCTATATTAATACATAATTGATATTGACGGTTTCAAGCAGAAACTGATTTGGAATTGGAATACTGGAAAGAATCAATAACTGTGACATATTGTTAATGTCATTTAATACAATTAAGCCAGATAACAACCTCTCAAACTAATAACAGATGGTAACCCGGATGCAGCAAATCCTTTTGACAGGTTTATTTTGAGAAATTAAACATAAGTATGTATTTTAATAACATATGACATTCTTTTAACAAATGCTTAAACCAAATTGCCTGTTTGTGACATTTGAACAATATTCTTACCTAAAAAACGAGCTAAGCAAATATTTGCAATTCTCATAACATGGGAATAATCTCATAACAATTCTCATAACACGTGGTGAGTAGCCGTTTAATAAGCAAGGTAATGTACAATCAGCCAGTTGTTATCGTGAAATAAGCCGCTTCAGTTCGATACAATTACCTCTGCATTGTGTCGGGTCCTGATCACACTGTCAGGGATTTCCTGCGATAACAACCGGCTGCCTGTACATTATGCCTTGCATAACGAACATGCATATGTCGCGACTGGCCAATCAGAATCAAGCATTCCAACAGGCCGTGTAATAATAAACAATAAAATTATATTATAAATTCAATATAAAAGAAATTGTTGTATAAGAAGAAAATACAGACTGAAATTTATCTTCGGGCCAGGCACGTACGTCCGATGAAATGTATATGAAGACCTTAAGAAAGTATGATTTGTATGATTCTAAATATGATTTGTATATAGATTTGAATGATTTTTATTCTTGAGGAGGTCTCTGAAAAAGGTTCTTTGGTCATGCTTATTATATCTGTTGTTTTATGTAATGTTTCACGATTCACATGCAATATTTATAGTTTGAAGTCCCACCGTAACCCTCATGGTAACCAGCAAACCATCCACAGTACCAGCAAATGCAAATTTAGCAGTTTTACTTAATGAGGTTTTTGGGGAAATAATTTGGGAAATTCAATCTACAACTAAGGAAACACGCATGTTAGCATGCTGACAATGCTCAGTCCAGAACTCTATATTTCAATGAAATGTGTTTGTTTTTATTCCTGTGTTGCATCTGGGGACACTGAATATTACATGATAAACGTGTGCAGGGAAAAGAAGGATATTCGTGGCTGTGTATATGAACACAACATGTTTTTTTATATTTGTGCGAGTGTGTGTGTTGCTTTATAAAATTTTCTGTTAACAGTAGAGCAGGATTATTGTCAAACTGCTTGGATTCTGCAGCCTCATGCATATTTACAGAGAAGCGCTCCTCGTGTTCGCACACTTATTTTTTTATTAAAAAGAATCGAGTCTCTTTCCAGATGCAGCGCTTTGGGAGAGAGCGCCATGCTCATAGGTACAATCTCTCTTTTTTTCGCTCTGTCTCCCTTTCTCTAGGCCACATGCTGATATCATTTGTTATGATTTTACACCACAGTTTAAAGGGGATTGTGGGAAGAAGCCGACCTCTCTCTCTTTTACTGTCACAGGCACAAACACACACGGGTCGGGCCAAATAAAGCGATGAATCAAAAGGGAATTAATAAACCGGACATTTTCTAATACTTTCATCATTAGAAACAAAGAAACGATTGATGTCACTTCGGCTTGGATGGCCGGGCACTATAAAGGGGGGAGGGAGCATCGTGAGGTCATGAGGCACTAAAATTCATGAGCCTTTTCACTTAAATTGCGAAAAACATTGCTATCAGAAGGGCCAAATATATCATGAGCCAATTATAGTACGGTTACGTTTGCCTCTCTAAAGCGCATTCCCTCTGATGCCTCTGAGCTGTATATATTGAGGATTGTATATTGACAGATTAAAAGTCATGGGTGACAATATCTTGATAGAGAAAACACTCTGATAGTTATTGTTCCCTTTGCACGGTTTACTGTGATTTTAAGGGAGAGTTTTACTTGCTGTAACAACTTAGAACCTCAACTCTCACTCAACTTTATTTTTATAGCGCTTTTCAAAATGTCCATTGTTACAAAGCAGCTCTAAATGAGACATATTGACTATAAGCAAAACAACTAAAGTCTTATTCCTGTAAAAACAAGAAAAAGGTGAAAACACAGAAGACAGACATACAAACGCTCCACACACACAATATGCACACGTATTTACACACATTGACATAGACACACAGACACACAAGCACGCACGCACTCACAGTGAAAGCACACATTTAAGATAAAGGAGACAGAAACAAAGGTCAAATATTAAACAGACTATACATTTCTATATGCAATATTAATTATGTAAAACTTCTGAACCAAGATTTTTGTTACATGTCACATTTCATGTGTACTTTGATGCATTTGCGTCATGAACATCACTGTAAATTATTGCTTTTCCTCAAGTATTTTAGGACTATTTTAGATGTAATATTTTCACTCTTGTCTTTTCCCTTCTGTCTTGTCCCTTCTCCCCAGCTGTTTGTGTGGGTGTGTGTGTACATCTTTACATTAGCTAGCATTAACACAGGGAGTTCTTGACTTCAACTGTGTTGTGTTGAGAGCATAATTTATGCATCCTAATGTCATTCAAAACCTGTATATGGCTTTCTTTACGAACTCTATTAACGTCTCAGTGGTTTAGCGTCTATGGAATCAATGAGCGCCTGTGTTGTTTGGTTACCAACATTCTTCAAAATATCTTCTTTTCTGAAGAAGAATGTAAGTCGTACAGGTTTGGAATGTCAAGAGCCTGTAATGATGCAACTAAATGATAGCAGAAGTTTCATTATCGGCTGAACTATCACTTTAATCGTAGTTGTAGCGGTCTCTGCACCGTGTCTTATGTTTTTACTCACTGTCAAGAGAAAGGCAGGCCTTATGCTTGTAAAAGAGATCACACACACATCCCGGCATGGCCCAGTGAGTGTCAGTCCCTGGGGATTAAATCCAGCATGTGGTCCAGAGCAAGAGGGCAACTGTGTGAGTGTGTGTTCTCCTCCGTGAGGGTCTTTTTGCATAGGTTTACCACATATGAGAGTAGATTGTGTATTAACAGTAATGTTTGTATTTTCACTTGTCATTCTGGTTGGAAGTAAGAGTTCAGTGAAAGTCGGAAGCGTGCGCATGTGTGCGTGCAGGAGGGCCGCAGTGTTTTTCCAGCTGTGAAGAGGTCAGGTTGTTGGACGGTTAAGTGGAGCTTTCGTTCTGATTAACGTCAGGTGACTGAGCCCAGGCAGTGTGCGTGTGATATTTTTTAACTTTCCCTTTCTCTGCTCTCGCAGGAAGACAAGAACGTCTGTTTCCTGTCGTCTCCGAGCGCTAATGAGCACACTGTGCACGCATGCATACACACGCAGCTGGAATCTAGGCAACACCCTGCAATATTTTTACTCTTTTCATTTTTGTCTTCTCTCTTTAGTGCTTTTTTCTGTCTTTGATATAGTTCCTTTGTGCGTTTCCGTGGTTACGCTGGCTTAACGTCGTACCGATGTGACTGTTTCAGCCATGCTAATCAGCGAAACTTGAACTAAACATTTGTTTTTCTTTCTCACTTTTTCTACTCTCTAGCCATTATATAACCATGAAAGATCTGATGAACTTTGCACACAAATGCGACAAGAGATTTTCTAAAAAATCTGATCGGCTTTGCGATATCTAGGTGTTGAGAATACAGGTCGAGCACTTAAAAGGGAAAAATACGTTCGCTAGTCTTTAAAAGACGTTCAAGACTTTTGTCTTTCGATAGGCCTTAGTAGACAACATATTTCTCAGCACACTCATGTTGTTCGGCTTTTTTTTTATTGACGATTTCACAACTTCCTGTCCCCAAATGTCCTGTAAAGCGAGTCAGGATTCCTTCAGGGTTGTTATTGCATTTGAAACTGCAGCCTGTTGATTTGTTTTTGGTTAAAAATGAACAAAAATCAAGTACATTAAACATCAGTGATCAAAACCATCTCCTTATCGTTCCCCAATTCGCAATGGTAAGCTTACAATAATGACTTATGATTCGAGCTCTCAGGTAAAATTTTGTGCTGAATGTTAGTTTGACATCTTTTGACTTCAACCGAGCGACCGTCCGGTCTCTCTCGTGGAACCAACAAGGAAGTAAAACTGCAATTCATTGACTGGCTGCTAGAGACTGGCTCCAAAAGAGAGCAGAATCTCATTGAGCCCCAAGGTTATAGGAGAACAATTATGTTTACAGCATGGACCAAAAAATTTGTCTATATCGCAAATTTTGCCATTCATGACAACTGTGAGGGGGGGAGAATTGTATAACTCATCCATTTAAATTATATTAAGTCTTAAAATTGGGGCCATTTAAGTGACAGGTGGTTCAGCAACCAAGCACTTTAGCTCCACCCACGTCCCGCCTTTTTGCTCAGCGACGCTCTCCCAAGATGGCGACGACCGGCTCTGGCAACTCTAGGCTTCAAAATTGCTCTTCACAAACCTACGGGTGACGTCACAGACAATACTTCCATGTTTTATACAGTCTATGACTTCGACCCACGTATGGAAAACAGTTTTGCAAGCAACCTGCAATATACTGTTTTTAGCAGAGTTGGTGACAAAAATGACATATGGCATTTTTAAAAACAACATTTAACACAACTTTTGAGGGGTCTCAGACATGTTCCTACAAGTTGATGAATTTCATCTCCCATCAATGTTTAGAAATGTAACACTTGTGACGCTAGGCCCTGAGACACAGCGAGCAATGATGCAACTGCCGAAGAGTCTCATAGTGGGAACAATAAAACTGTTTACCTTTTCACTTTCAGTTTTCTACAGTCAATTGTTTATACGACTTCACCGTCCCAGCCAAAGCATCAAACACACAGCATATTCAAGATGCCAAGTCAATATTCTGCCAGCGGTCTTGCCAAACCTCCACTGATTCAATCATCTCTACAGTTGCCTTTGGCTCCCTCTCGGTGCTTCTGGTTAAGTACGAGCACGTCCACGTTTGCCCACCCTCGTACCCCTATCACAGCATATTTACGCACAGCGAGCGCTCATCTTTGCTGTTAATGCCTTCCCAAACATCCCCATAAAAATTACGAGCAGAAACACATTACTGGCAGCGCCCCATGTCTGCGTTTATTAGCCTATCAGGCTGGGTTTATATCTGATCACGCCTTCGCTCTAATGAGATCTCTTTATAGCCAATCAGGAGCGCATCTCTTATGTGGCAATGGTCTGATCAAATTTATGGTCAATAACCCGCCTTTTAACGATGATGAGATGTGGGCGACATCGATTTTTATTTCTTTGCGATCCGTCCTTGGATGCGAGAATATCTGCGCATGTTGTGGCCAGGTGCCGGCTGAATGACGGTGTTTCTGGCACTCTCGGAAGGCTGACCTGCACGCCCAGAGCAAGGGCTCTTATCTGAGGCAGAGCGAGTGAGACGGCCCCAGGAGTCTGGACATTACCAGGCCTTCTCAGATCCTAATTATGGGGGGAAGGTGTGGAATGAGAGTGGAGGGCCGGCGAGGCAGCCAAACTAAGACCCCTCGAGTCCCATTACAATTACTGCTGAGAGACACACATTCGAGCGTATGGACATGCTCGTACTTGCGCTCACACGCGGCAATGAACGTACACAACCCTTTCGCCCTGGTGCGCTCACACACACCGAATCGAAGCACGTTTCTACACTCTCATTCTCTCTCGTAATTGGAATAGCGTCGATGCCTGCTCCCTTCGGCCTGAACGGGACACGCTTCCGTTTTTTTCCGTCACCAGAGCCACGCCACGCCATACAATCTTTGTCTCTGTTTGTCACAAATCTCTAAGGTTCTATAAGAAAGACGGGTGTTGCTGTCATGACTGACAGGTTTTATATGTTATTGATGTGTGTGTGTCAGGGAGGTCTATAATACACGAAGAAAGCTTCATGTTAGCATGCCCATTAATCTCAATAGCGGGACGTGATATGAAATGTCAAGCGTGCTGATTGTCTTACGGCACAGTTACAAGCACTTGAGTAGCCAATGTCCTGAGCTGTGCCGCCGAAGGAAGCGGGCAAGAAAAAATCGCCAAAGTACTGTCAAATGATACAATATAATATAAAATGATGTATTTTACATCATTCCACATGCTGAAAACAAAAGAAGATATTTAAATATTTGGTAAAATGTTGCTAACAAAAGTTTGCAGTTCATAATTTAAAACAAAAAAGGAAAATATATTTTGCATTCTCTGCATTACTGCAAGGGGGCGCTATTTGCAGGGTTAGCATAAACTCTTATTCTACATTTATTATTATTATCGATGTTGTTAATAATGATTATGCAATTTAACATTATTATCATTATAATTATTGTTATTATTATTAATGATTCATATACAATAATTATATTAATAATAATAATAATGTTTTGTTCAGTCAATGAGAAAATGACAGACACAATTTTACCGATATATAGTCAGTTACTTAAATAACAATACATCTAATAAAACATTTTGGGAAGATATACTGAGGCTGTGCACTTGTTTGGATCACCCAAGCATTCATGTCTGTGTTCATATACTGTACGTATGGCCTTTAAAATCCAAATAATGCTTTTTTGGTCTGGTTAGCCCACAACTAGATATGTCCCAACACACACAATCTTTTGTGTTCCAGAAGTAAGAGGAGGGGGAAAACAGATGGAACGCTAACCTTGGATGACCTCACAGCATTTCCAATGCAACATGTCCAAACCTGCGTAGCCACGAATAAATGACCTACACACAGATACACACATGCATGCATAGACCAGATGACAATTCTCTTTTCTTGTGCTCTGGTAATGACCCGATCTCCGGGTGACACGTTCACCTAAAAGAATGCCGAGCGTGTACGAGAGACGGTGGGAGAGAGGCTGATGAAAGAATTAGAGAGAATGAGAGAATGAAGGTCTTTGATGAAGCATTGCTTTATGTAATCATTCTCATGGATGACCTGTGTCGTGCTGGTTTCAGGGACAAAAACTGTAGAGCACGGCAGTGTGTGTGTTTCATGTTTTTTTCTGTCATATCTACTTCTCGTTTTCAACATATGCATGCAAGTGCAATAGGCTTGTGACTGCAGGGTTGTGGTAACCCATAGGGAAGAACATTCTTGTAACGTTTAGACAGCAGCAATATTGAATGCATAGCAAATGGCGACTTTGGATGAACCTTTTGGTTTTCAAGCATTTATTGGGAAATAGGCGGTACGGATCTTTCACCTAGAGTTTAAGAGATCCCAACAATGTCTGAAAATGTGCTCAAATGTCAAAGATGTCAAACATTTCTCTCCACAAGACCAATTTCTCTGAGCTATGCTCTCCACCATAGCTCTCTAACCCTGTATGACCAGTTGACTGCTGAAAGCATAAATAACCCGGTTTTTAAATGCATTGATGTCTATTTGAAAAAGAAGTTAGAATTGAAGATTTAAAAAAAAAAAAATTCAAGACGATGTAGACGTGAATAATTAAAATAGATTATACAGTCAGATTAAATGTCAAAACCTTACAAGGTTTCAGCTTCTAAACAGCTGGATTTGACACAAAGCCCGTATCTCCCTATGTGCGATTCCTTGACTCCCACATGTGTCAAAAAGTGTAAAAAAGCGTGCATGCTCACGCGTCCGCAAAGCTGCAGGGTACTGGCATCGCGATGTCTTCCTTTCCACAGTGCTTTCATCCCTACGTTGGAAAGGAGAGAGAGGCCAAGCATCCAAGCATGCAGCCTATGGGGTGGTGTGTGTAAATGTGTCCTCATGTAAGGCCCAAAAGCACCCTCATTAATTCCTTTGATGCCGTCAGATTGGCCCGGCATCACTAAGTCGCATTAAGAACTGTATTTCCTCGCTTTTACTTAATGATGCTTTTCCAGCCAGCGCAATTAACCATGGCTCCTCGGGAGTGTGCGTGCATCTTTTTAGATCTGTTTGTGTGGGCCTGTTTGTGTGTTTAGGTGCTCTTAAGTGCAATGGAAAACTGGTTCGACTACAAAGTGCCTAAGCTTTAACAGAAAATTGCCCTGTGATGAGTGCGGCCCTTTAATAGGCTTCTAATGTTATATGTTTCTGCAACATTGGCGGAATATTTTCACAATTCACGGCTTCTGCCGTAAGTCGTTTAGTTACTTGATGGAGATTTAATGATATGAATTGATTTAGTATGACTCGTTTTCTTTATGGATTAGTCAGTAGCCTATATAGTACGTCAAGAACTTTAATGACAGCAGTGAAGTTGTTTGGTAACATTGGCTAGACTAGGATGACCACAGTTTGTTTACTCATCATCTGAGTAAAAATACATACAGTATTACTTGTATAGGCATGTGCGAGTGTGTTAAACCTGTGTATGCTTGTGTACAGAGGCGAATAGTGTTTCTTTATAGTGTAACATCGCCAACTACTGGCCTGGCATGCTTAATACAGCGTTTTTACACATTTCATTATATAAAACTTTCGAAAAGCATTTCATTCTTTCTCCATCATTGTCATATGCTGAGTAAAAACGAATCATTGGTTTTTTTTAAGGCATTTAGGCAGTTACATGTAGTAAGATAAATACAACCAATTTGTATATTAAACTTTTGTGGTTGGACACATTTCTTATCACAGTGTTTATGATACAACCATAGATAGAATTCAACTTTGATTGACACTGAATAACATATAAAGTCACTTTTTTACCAGTTTATTATTGTAAAATATAAATGATTTTAGACAAACCAGCATCTAAACCTTATGTAAAAACTAGAACTGGTTGATTGTTGTAGGACGTCTCTTAAAGGGATAGTTTGCCTAAAAAGGAAAAGTCTGTCATCATTTACTCACCCACGTGTCATTTCAAACCTGTATGACTTTCTTCCGTCCAAAGGAAAACAAAAGAGGATATTTTGTAGGAAGTTGGTAACCGTACAGTGGCGGAACCCATTCGCTTCTATATGGACACAAAACCAATTCGAGTGAATGGGAGCTAACAACATTTTTCAGAATATCTTTGTTTGTGTACTTCTTAACCAAGAAAGTCATACTAGTTTAAAATGACAAGAAGGTGAGTAAATGATGATAGCATTGTCATTTTTAGGTGAACTTTCCCTTTAACAAACATCCTACAAGCATCATTTTGGGTGAACCACTCCTTTAAACCACCTCTTTCCATCTAAGTAGTAAGTGAACCAGACTATATGTCTGCTCACGTGACACTATGAGAATGCACTCTCAGGCAGATCAGTGGTGAAGAACACACAAAACTCCTATTGTGGGATGCCGAGAATTCAGTGTCCTGTGATCGCACTCGCTCACAGACATTCTTTGTGAGACACATTCCAGCATGGTCTTGCAGACACTCTATATGAGCATACATGTTATCCAACACAGTGGACACACAGAACCAGATACACGTTCACTATAACACATGTTGACACAAATCATGTACTGCCCATGTAAAATATGGTGTGCGGTGGTAAGATGCACAAGCAAGTGGTAACATTTGGTATCAGGGTGGGCTCAGTTGACCTTTAAAGACACAGATGCCACAATCCATCCCCTCACTTTGCTATTTAAATGTGTTCGGTCTCTAATGTGCCTTATGTGGAAACCTACACTGTTATGGATCTTTTGGACAACTTAACCATAATATTTAAAATGTTTATAATATGAACGTCTTTTGCTATACTAGTATAATACCATGGTGCTCTGGTACTAGAAGACTGAATGATTGACATATTTATATCCTTTTTAATAGAATTGGCGCGAGTAGGGATGTCACAATATATTGATATTTACAATAATCATTATTTAAAAATATTATTATTTTTGTACATCATGACAATACTGTATGCTAATATCATAAGTAATTCAGCACGCCTTTAAAATTTTGGCTTTGGAAAATTGGCTGCCTTGTGTTGACTTTGAATGATCACGTTTTTCCAAAATTCAATAGATATCTTGATAAAAAAGAACCCCACAAAAGTACCATCTGAAAACCATTACATTGTTCAATGTAAAAAAGTTACATCATTTTACTGTATTTTTTAAATACTGTAAAAAATGTTGAATCACAGTAATAAATTCCGTTTCAAATTTTACATTACAAAAAATATTTTATGGTATTTTTCTGGCATCCCTGCTGCTACAATTAACATTACCATTAACATTACCATTTCTTATGCATATTTTGTTAAAGTATAGGCATGAAGAAAATGTTTAAATATACACCATATCATATGAAATCATGGTGTCCTGAACAAAAATAAACAATATGATAACACCAAGGTAGTTTTAGAACAGAAAGTATAGCGTGTCAGCTATTGATCACTTCTGTAAACTTTCATTACAAGACAAGCGAATGTATGTTTAGGTGAATGTTAAACAAGCCTTCTTACATATAAACACACCCTGATCCTATATCTGAACGTGGACTAAACTCTCAGTCTTCTCACCCTGAAGAATTTTCAAGGATGTCCCTTAAACGCCCTATTAAACCGTCAAAAAGGAAAGTATGTTATTTCTGCAGGGAAAACTGTCTGCTTGTAGGCTTATCTATTGCCCGCAATATTATGTAATACAATATAGTTGCCGCAATATTATTGTCAGAACGCTTGGCGTACAATAAACCTTTAGTATTTACCGTAGTATAGGGGAATGGTGGGTGAGTGTGGGGGTGAAACCAGGTTTAAACAAGTCCAGGGTAATTTATGAGTGTGTCATGAGTTTAGGGCTTTAAAACTCTATCAGGGAGGAAAGCAGATAGCCACAACGCAGCTGGAGTTTAACACCACTGTAAATTTTCTCTCTGTCTGACACAATTCATCCCTCCAGCCTCCCCTCCGAGAAATAGAGAGATTATAAGGGAAAGGAAAAACAGAGGTAGAGTTGGGGTCACATGATCATGAGGCATGTGACCGCTACAATGATACAGTAGATGTGTTCAAGATGTGTGTGAGGGAATGTTTGTGTCTGTAATAGGAGATGGGGGACCTTTCTTTCCCCAATTTCCTAATTTGGTTGTCATAGCAATAACAAAAACACATGGCCGCTCATGCCCAGAGCAAAGTTTCGTCACTCCAGTCGACTTAATAACATCATTACTAACACCATTACAGCCTTTTGGTGTCTGTGTATGTGTCTTTATGAGAACGAGAAACTAAAATGTTCACTTGATGTGGTGCGCAGAACACAAGTAACTCACTTGAACACGTTTTCACTGTTAAAACTTCTTAAATCAATGTAAAATTACATGACAAGAAAGATATTAAGCCTGTTTTAGTTCTAGTTGTTTTAAAATGAATGTAAGAATTAAATACGTTTATGGTAAAAACAAGCAAAAAATCTGTCCATGGGGTGAGAAAAATAAACTTTTTTTGCTTGTTTTTACCATAAACTTATTTAATTCTTATATTATTTTTAATTAAAAAAAGACAAAATACCTTAGTTCACTTTTCTTGTCTGGGTAATTGTATTTTGTATATTAGAATGTTTAGATATTTGTACTACAAAACGAGACAAAGACTCTTAGTGCGAATGTCTTTTTTTACATATAATATTGTATATAATATTGTACATATAATATTGTATAATATCATATTGTGTACTGTGGAATTCTGTACCGTACCTTGTTATTTACAACGGATTTACACTGTCTTCGGTAACACAACCGTTTCCGTTCACCATCCTTAAACAAATATAATCTGGATTAATCTGTTGATATTTCTCTGGGAGAAAGACAAGAGAAGGAGAAGAAGAGCAGGTGCACAAAAAACAAGAAACATGCAGCCACACACACGCACACAAACAATAAAACAAGCAACTCAATGCATATCTGATGTCTCATCGTGGCATCTCTCTCCACCCCTTGGTCTTCAATCTTACCTTGACAAGAGAAAGAAGCAATCGACCCTTTACACTAACATGATTTTGCCCCTCCAGGCCCCCAAGGGCCAGCAGAGGAATCCCCGGGTGAAGGCATTAAACTCATTACAGGGCATTGTGTTTCTGTCTCCTTCATTAACTTCTCCCAGAGCCATGCAGATCGGCCTGAACGCGAGCACCCCGACCCCATCTGTCTGAAATGTGATCTAACTTATGAAATCTGCAGCCTACGGCAGCTGTGCAATCACATTACATCCGCGAGATTAAAAATATATTGAATTTTTTTTCTTCTCCCTCCTCTTGCCCTGGTTTTGTTCAACCCAACGACGTTTCCAGTTCTCTCACTTTTAGGGTTTCTCAGCTTCTTTTCTTGTGTTGGTATTCTTCTGGGTATCATCTTGCGTTTCCTCGAGTGGATAACAGTGTTAAAGAGTGAGTTTGAATGAAAATGAAAATTCTGTCATCACCTTTTGATCCTCGTGTTGTTCGTTCCTCATCTTTTTCTCGTGCGGAACACAATGGGAGATGCTGAGCTGAATGTCCGACCGGCCTTTTCTTATACGATAAGCAGATGGTGATCCGTGCACCAGAAAGCACTTAAAAAATGATCTGTGTGACTCTCTTACACTATATTTAAAATCGCCTGAAGCCATACAATACTATAATAGTTGTTCACTCCCAATAGGTGACCATGATTATATTTTCAGAATATTGTGAGTGTGGCAGATTTTAAAGAAGGAAAATGTGAGGGAAATTTGAGCTAGTTTAGAAAAGAAGAATACTTCAATGTTAAAATTGCAGTATATATATTTTTTGGCCCAAAGTGAATGGCATTTTTGATTCCTTCTGTTTCATTTCTCCCAAATTCCACATGAAAACATTGTTCTTGATCGCATTTGTTTTGGAGAAAATTGAAAAAGGTTCAATCTGGATCTGGTTTCAATAACCAAAAAGATGCAACGTGTGCAGACTTTGAATACTTAGATGAAAACAAGTTCATATTCATGTTTAAACAATGCAATATTGTATTCTTTTTTTTGTTTTGTTTAACATGAGAAGATTTTTCTACTTGATAGCTAATAGCGCCCCAAATATGTTTGGTCACAAACATTCTTCAAATATCTTTCTTTTTGTTCAGCAAACGCTACACAGGTCTGGAACAACTTAAGGGTGACTAAATGATGACAAATGATTTTTGGGTGAACTATCCCTTTAATGTCATTCCTGAGGTCTCTTTCTTACAGACAATGGACTGAAATTACCGCAATGCATGTTGAAATGCTGATTAAAGGACAAAAAGTGTTTTTCCATACGTAAATAGGCTAATATTTTATGTATTTGAGAAATATGGAGAAGAGTGTCTCAGTCGTCATGCATTTGCCAATAATGTCTTGCATAGCCGTGCATAATACTTCAGCTTCTATTACATGAGATTTCAATGATAAAACTAACACTCACGCTCACTCACAAATGATTGAAATTATATTTTAGTGTTTGTTTGGATCCTGTAGAGCACAAAATTTAAAGGGGTCATATGACATGGCTAAAACGAATATTATTGTTTGTTTTTGATGTACTGCAAAGATTTAAGGTTCAAAAACGAATACATGCATAAGGAACTTATAATACATCAAAGACACAAAAAACAGGTATTCGCGCCCTATGACTCCTTTAAAGGACATTAATAAGATGTATTTTATCTAAAAGCAAATGTTCATCCAAGACCTGCCTGAAACCCCCACAACTTGACGTCAGCTCGTGAAGTGATTTGACTGAATCCGCCCGGTCTTTCAAATCTCGTTGTACCGTCGCCGGAGCAGCCTGATGTTTCTGAATATTTGACGAGGAGTTACATTTCCGTGCAGTATTCGACCAATCACTATGCGCTTGTGAACTGGCCAATCATAGCACACCTCGCTTTTCAGAGCGATGAGCTTTGTAAATATCAGAGAGGACGAGCAAAGAGGAGATACAACATGCACGGTATGTGGAAAATACAGCGTTTTTTAACCTTAAATTGTGTAAACACATTGTATTACATCTAAAGCAAACAATAATATTCGTTTTAGCCGCGTCAAATGACCCCTTTAATAATTTTCTTTCAGCTTTTCCCCCATTCTTTGGGTGTAGAGGAAAATGCCTATATTGTTTTCCCGGATTTATTAGTTCCACCAGGCCCTCTATCATTTCTACTGTCACCTGTCATCTCCACCCATCACTTAGACGCTGATGATGTTTGCGATGTGCATGTTATGTGTCAACGTAAATTACACACACCATAACAAACACCCGCATTTCGGTTCTTGGTTTGCAGAGCTGGCCCGAGCAGGTTGATGGCGAGTGTGTTACGTTGGTGATAATATGATGTGGTGTGTGTATGTGTGACACAGAGCTGGACACGGATGGCCAATTACTGTCCAGTGCAGGAAAGGACAGCCGTCACCTCTTTTTCTCCTAATGCTGTCACCACAATGACCAGACAGAAATCTGCTCCCACTGGGAGTTATTACTACAGCGCTCGACACACACACACACACACGCACACAAACACACTTAAGACCTCCCAGCTGCTCAGCGGTCCTGCTCACATTGTTCGGTCAATTTGTTGGAATATGTTGACATTTTTCCAAGCTATTAAAACTCTTCAGTGCGAACGTTAAGTTGGATCCATGCTATATCAAACTAAATAGGCAGGCGGTGCAAACTGAACTTTCAGGGGTATGGATTTGCTCTTCTAATGGCTTAAATGAAATGTCACTTGCTTAATTTCATGCTCGGGTTTGTTTTAACCTAAACCCACTCGACCAAAATTTTCCACACGAATACGGCAGAATTTTCTCTCCTCGCACATCCCCCAGCACATTCAATCGAAAGAGAGCCGTTTTAATACCTCATACACCAATAAACCACGACTGTACGTGTCAATTTATTTGTATTTCTTGACGAGGATTTTGCTTAATTAAAAACTGTGCTGAAAGGCATGACGCCAGCACCTGTTTCTGTCATTTCTGATTGGGCGCTTGCTTAAGGTACTACAGTTATCTCTGCTCTACATTGCATGAAGAACAATTTTTCATTTCAGTGCTTTTTTAAGGGGTGGAGGAACAAATTCGAAATCTTGTGTTGGTGGAAGTTAGAACATATGTACATTTGCTTCGATTACTTCCATTAGTTACGTGGAACGTGATTGACACATTCTTCTGAGGTTTTTATATGAACAGTCGCTGAAAAAATTAAGAAATCACTCCAGTTTTGCATTTCTGCAGTGTCTTTGAATTCCAACATCCATTGACATCCAACAGCAATCTGAAAGACTGAGAGAATGCCAAAACGCATGAAAATTGTGAAAAAAATTATTTATTGCATCATAAATTCAATTTTTAAATACTCTTAAAATACATGTAAAATCACCGGTATTGTGTCCTGAACACAAAGATGCACTTGGTTATTGCAATATTCAAGATCTGCAAAGTGCATACATGGCAACCTTTTTCACACGTTTGTTCCATTTTCAGCAAATAAATACAAAAAAAGAATTGGTCAAAGTTGGAATTTGGGAGTTACGTTGTAAAAAATCGAATGAAATAATTTTTGGGTGGTGTCTTAATTAATTTTGTGGTTGTGTTATTGAATTGGAACTAAATGGAAAGTAAACACTGTTATGTTTGTAGACGGTTTCAAAGCAACGACATAAACAAATGTTACTGCACATGCGCGCTTTCATGGCCCAAACTTAACTTCTGGTACACATTCCGCAAAAAATCGAGGCCCTGTCGGTTATTTCTGGCAACAAGAAAATGAAATGACACGTAAATTACATCGGCTAGCAAGTTTTGACTAGCCATTATAGGAACCGTTACTTGGATAAACGTAAATGCGAGAAAGTTACATGAGCCATGCAAAAAATTAAAAAATAAAATGAATAAACAATAAAATTCAACATATTACCTAACAATTATTATACAATACAATATACATTAAATAAAATATAAATAGTTATATTAGTAGCCACTAGCCAGACCGATCAACAAACTCACACCTAAGTTAACTTCGAGCCAGGCGTGTACATCCAATAAATCCATCTATTGCTTGATTACTTTACTTAAATCATTGTTTACAGATTCTAGATCTCAATAGAAGTACTTATTAATTTTAGCTTTAACCTTTGTTGTTTATTATAGATAACCCCATTTACAGGTTTAACTCTATAAAGGCTACTTTTACATCTGTACCTCTGCTCAGGTTCCTCTATGACTGTCGGGTGAACCGTGGTGGTCCGATCAGCTTTTCTCATGAATAGTTTACAATATAGATCAGCATTGATGTAGAAAATCTGACCCCAGGTCAGCGAGAGTGTCAGCGTTGGAAAAGGGAAGTGAGTGTCTTCTGTAGACCTGTGATAAGCGGTGATAAGAAGCGGCTACACACATTGTCAGTGATGTCTAGAGATGTTGAGCCAAAATCCATTGAACCGTGATGTAAACTTTTCCAATGCGTGTGTGCATGTGTGTGTGAGAGTGTTTATCTGAAAGAATCTACACCTGGAGAGGGCAGATATCTTCAGTTTTACCTGTCGTTCCTCTTTTTACAGATCTTTCGCGCATGTGAGGAAGTGTGTATGTACTCAACAGGGTGGTATTTATTTCATGGTGTATTGGAGTGTGCAAGGTTTATGCATAAATGGGTTAAATGCATGCTGATGAAGAGGAACCTCTCAAAATCAGATGTTTATTACTGTTCATTACCTTTTTAAATATTTTGGAGGCCTGGCAACCCAAGTTTTGGTAAATTCACAAACTTAAAAACTAAGATTAGAAGTTATAAAACCACGTATCTTTTTTTTAAAGCGGCAGAATGGAAGCGAATGGGCGTGGACTTTTTGATGCAGCTCCAAAAAGTGCATCCTGGATGTGTGGGAACCAAAGGCTTGATTTTCCGGCAAATGACGGAGATGAAAGCTCCCACGCAGAGGAGATGGCATCCTATTGGGGCAAAATGAAAAATGCTGCGTTCGTCACCGGAACTTCTAACACGCCTGTGTCATTTGCCGGAGAAACAAGCCTCATGTTCATGTGCATCAAAGGGATAACGGATGTTAGACATTATCGTTAATGGCGGTGTCAATATGAATACTTCTCTTAAACAAACACATCGATTCGCTTCAGAAGACCTTAGTTAAGACCACGGAGCCGTGTCGAGCCATTCTTTAATCGATACATGCACTTTTGGAGCTTCAAAAAGGTAACGCCCATTCACTCCCATTCTACCGCTTGGAAGTAAAATTATACGTGGTATTTTGACCTCGACTGCATTATTCTTCAAGAAGAAAGTCATCATCCGTAAGAATGCCTCGAGGGTGAGTAAAACATAGAGGAATTTTGTTTCTAGCATCAAAAAACCCATCAAAACACGTTCAGGTCACGTTTTGCCCCAAAGGCAAAAGAAAGAAAGAAATCATATTCCCTTAATGAAGACAAAGCCTATTTGGGACCATTAACTAAGCACATTCCCCGAAATTGTCATTACCAGAATGTTTTAGTCACGGGTTTGTTTGTTATTCTCATTATTCTCAGTGGTGATTCTCATTAGATTCACATTACTGTAATACAGTGTAATATTTGATTTACATCAGGGTAAATGAAAGGCATTGCAAAGTTACAAAGTTAAACTTTCACTTATTGATTTATAAATATATACATAGACACTTTTCTTTTTGATTATGGGGTGAATTATAATGTAAAAATCTATTCAGCTGTTTTTGGAAAGTTACCCAGAAAACCAAAATGGAAAGATGTCTAAAACAATAACATTGAATATACACGCAATGCATGATCACATAAATGATACAATTGAAGCCCATCTGTTGCACATGTGAGTTGTTTACCTCCACTACCTAGAATTCAATACTACTCATTACATCGCTTCAGAATATAGCTTCAAACACATACATCTCTGGATGTTATTACCACTCCATGACAATGCAATGACATCATCGGGACCTCCACGCCCACCTCTTGTCTCAACACACGGGTGCGAGGCCCAAAACATGCGCCTGGTTCTCATAAAGACGTTGTGTGCCGCATAGTATGTAGATGAGAAGATTTCGCCCTGCAGCCCTGATAGATGTGTGAGCCATCGTGCTGTGTGTGTACACACCATAGCCTTATCTTATTACATCAAACTCTCCATTAATGATGCATATACTCAGCCCTCCTGTAGGGAGTGTGTGTTACACACATGTAAGTTTGTTTTCTTTTTCATTGCTGTCCCATTTCGGGCCGCTCTGCTCGGAGACCATTTATCACAATGGTGAATGTTTAGTTGCGGTACTAAGCTCGAACGTTATTGTGTGCTTTTTGTGGTTGCTATGGGCGTCATTTTGCAGATCCTCGACAGACTTAATTAGTTAAAACAAAGCGAGACGTCCATTTTGTCTGCTTCTCCACCTACTTTTATATTGATTTGTTCGCCCCTCTCGCGGGGATTAAAAGTGTGTTTTGTCCCATCGCCAGCGGTTTTTCCTCGTTTCTCGCCAGGGAAGTCAGTCAATGTTTTTTTACTACGGCTTTTGTCTTCTTAAAACGCGCGGCGTCGACCATTGTGTCCTCATTAAAACGGCATTAAAATTATGCAGGTAGTTTATGAATGCCTGTGGCTTCTGCCAAATGTAACCACACAGACACAAATAGACACTTGAAGAAACACCAGGCTTGATAAGTGCACTGCTGTTAATTGGCAATGCAGGAAGAGGGTTTGGTAATAAGCTCTTTATTATCAGTTGTTTTGTTCTTGTTTTAATATGATTTTATGGTTGAACTGGTAAAAACTGGCAAGGTCCAATTTAGTGGTTGGTGCCGAACTAGCTCTGTTCTAAAACCTAGCGAGCTACCTTGTTGACTAGTGTCTACCAAATAAGGCGGCGTCCTATCTGAAATATAACTTAGAGGGATAGGTCATCCAAAATGAAAATTTGTTCATCATTTTCTCATGCTCAAGCCATTCCAAGACTGTTTGACTTTTATTCTTCGGCAGCACTCAAAAGAAGATATTTTGAAGGACGCTGCTAACCAATCAACGTTGGCTTCAGGCGACATCCATTATATTGAAGGAAAGCAACTGAAGCATTTCTCAAAATATCTTTTTGTGTTCTGCAGAAGAATGTGCATATACAGCAACAGTCAAATAACATGAGGATGAAAAATTATGACAGAGTTTTTAGTGTAACAAAAATAGAAACAAAACACATTCTTGACCCAACATAAAAAGACAATCTTCAAAACAGTGTTTCTTAGTTTGACGTCAATTTATGTCAACATGGAGTGGGAGAAAAAACTAAGATACTACTGCAAATTTTTATTTCAAATCAGCATTTCTAGACGTGTTATGGTCATTCCAGTCCAGTGTCTGTTAAATTTCAACAAAATCAAACCTCAGGTTTTCTCAAGTCTGAGACAGCAATGTGACAAGACATATGAAAACTGTGATAAAAATCAAGGTGATTACAAAAAAATGTATAAACTTTTCTTAAATATACATAAAAAAATTATACAATTTTAAGAACAAATATATACAGAGCATTTTTTTCTGTTATTTCAGTTTTATTTTTTTGCAAATAAATGCAAATTTTTATATTTTTATTTGAAATTTGGGAGAAATGCTGTAAGTTGTTAACAGAATTAAACAAAAATGACCATTTTACCTTAACATGCCTATGGAGTAAATTTTAAAATAAGAAAAACGATCTCTGAAATGTTTATGCGGCTGTGCAATGTATATAGCATCCTGCAATTACATTTTCAAACAGAGATGGCGATAGAGAGGCTAACGTTACAAATTGCAGCTTTAACGCATAAACTTTGTTTAAAATGGACATTTGTGTCTATTTCATCCTCTGCTTTGGACCTCTTTAACTGAACTGCAGTTCATTTTTGGAATGACATCTTAGAATAAAGCATCAGAATGTTTGCTGCCAGCAGTTTGGACCAGCTTTCCCGCCTGAAACTCAACATTGACTCCCTACGATGTTGCATATGTTGCCATTTTAGTAGGTTTTGAACAGTATGACTCTGTTCGTGCCTGCGGTTTAGTCGATGTGTGATGAGTGTGTGTGATAGAGCAGTTCTTCAGCACATACTGATAATACACTACCGTCTGAGACGTTAGTCGGCTTTTCATCATGGTGATTGATGGCGTGCAGACCCGGATCTCGAGCAGTTATGATCATATCAATTTGCCGCCAACCTCATTGACATCTCTTTACAAGCCTGTTATCTTTCGTTCTTGCCGTAATGACACCTCGCGGAAGGACCGCACGGCTCATCGCTCTGGTCCCCGGCGAGAGGGCCCGGATTACGCCGTCAATATAAGGGCCAGATTAAGTGGTAATGTGAGATTAACGCATGGTATGAGTTTATTAAATGGGATTAAAACTGACATTTCACCCCAGCGGGACACCTCTGACATTAACGTTCAAACTCATTTATGCATACATCCAGGGAGAGATGACAGAACCGTTACCATGGCAGCCATGTGTCGCACCGTTTAACGATGGACCGCCTCGACACAAAGCATTCTCTGTATTTTCATTTTTTGAGTTTTGGTTTCCAGATAAACTAATTTAGTATTTAATGCTAAGACGCATTTCATGATATTATTGCATGCAAAGTCTCTTTCTACATTTCTGTTCTCATATCATTTTCTTTCCTGTAGTATCATGAAGTGTGAGGGAGGGGTCGCAAGATTATTCCCAGAATTTTTTTTATTAAAAAAAGTGTATTTTATCAATAAGTGCAACAAAATTTACAAATAGTTAAAACAAAACTATATAGATATAAAGCCATCAACCACTCGAATTTCCTTCCCCTCGATTGTGACCCCTGAGGTGATTACGTCATATTACCAACATTAGCGACCGCATTAGGTGCAGCAAGTCAATTCACAGCATCACGTTAAACATCGCTATATGTGCATGCAGATTATTTTTCAGGCTATATTTTAAGGATATTTTTATTTGTCGAAATAAAAATTTGGTTAATATCGACAAAAGACAAGGCAGGGAGGCCTAGGGAGGAGGACGGAGAAGCGCCGCAGATAGAAAGGCCAACGACCTCAGGAACAAAAAGAGACATAAAGAGGACGTCAATCAGCAGTCGAATCAGTTTGATGAAATTTGACCATCTGTATTTATAGTTTATGGTTTAAACTAATCTTCTTGTAATAGTGATTTGACATTTATAATCTGTATTTAATATATATATATATAAATATATATATTTTTCTGTGTTAGTGTTATTTGTATGCACCAAGGGTCTGAGAGTAACGTACTTTCAATCCTCTATATGTATGTACTGTACATGTGGCAGTATTGACAATAAAGCAGACTTTGACTTTTGAACAAGTAAAGTAATGAGTAAATTACTATAAAATAATATTATGTTAGACTGTGATCTTTTGTGTTATCATTATGCGTGTTTGGATAAGTGCATGTGTGCGGTTGTACTTCAACCAGCTTTGACGATAATGGGGGTCTCGAGTCACTGACACTTTGATTTTGGGAGTCGTGGGCTGAAAAGTTTTGACACCCTTGCTATAGGAAACACTTATAAGAGCAAACATGATTTATAGAGTTATATAGCATGACTGCAAGTGTGATATTGCTTTCATAAAATTGCTCAGCTGAAAACAAGGAAAACTGCCCTAGTGACGTTCTGGTCCTGTACTGTATCAGCGCTATTGGAACATCTTTTATATGATCATATTTAACAACCTGAACTCACTTTGCTTGTCATGGAACAACATGGTTATCTTCAGCCATGAAACACTATTTTTAATACTAGTTGGATGTATGACTGAATATTGAGGCCCGTAGGTGTAGAACCAACTACCCTTAAAGGAACAATCCACCCCAAAAATTCTAAAAAAATGAAATTCTTTCTTCATTTACTCACCCTCAAGTTATTTGAAATGTCTTCGTTCTGTTGAACAGAAAAAAGGATATTTTGAAGAATGTAGGAAAGCAAACAGTTTTGAGAAACGTTTGACTACCAATGTAATTTTTCCTACTATGGTAGTCAATGGTGACCAATAACTGTTTGGTTACAAGCATTCTTCCAAATACCTTTCTCTGTGTTCACCAGATCAAAGACATTTATACAGATTTGGAACAACTTGAGGGTGATTAAATAAAGACAGAATTTTCAATTTTGGGTGAACTGTCCCAGACATATACAGTTTAAAAAAAGACTCCTCAAGACTTATTTCCAATGTGTTATGTTAGTAACTTGAGAGACCAGCTTGTTTAAAGGTGTGTATCATAGCACGGCTTTAAAACACCAGCATGACTGAATACAAAATGCTGTGGCAGTTAATGAAATCTTGGCATGGTTGTGCAACTCTTCTCCTTTCGTTCCAGAGCTCTCCTGTTACACCGCACAGCTGTGGAGTGTGTGTGTGTGTGTCCCGTTTCATTTCAACAGACCCTAGTTGCTCAAGTGTTTTAGTTTCAGTACGTTATAGACAAATCTTTTCTTTCTCTGATTATTTATTTTGCTTCGTTCTCTCTGTGACACACATCAGTATGGAAAACAAATGTCAAATGACGTTTTTTTTAATCTCTGTTGTTTCTCCAGACTGGAGTGAGATTCAATTCAGATCATATGGAGACTTCTGCTTCCTCTGTAAAGATCCCAGTAGTCTCATGTGTCTCTTCTAGAGTTTCAGAAGAGGTCTTAAAGGGATAGTTCACCCAAAAATAAAATTCTGTCTTCGTTTGGTCACTCTTGTCATTCAAAAGGCGTTTATGACTCTTTTTTTCTCAGGAGCACAGACGATGATATTATAAGAAAATTCTCAGTGGTTTTGCGGACATACAATGTAGTCAGTGGGGTCAGTGGTGTTCGGTTATACACATTCTTCAAAATATCTTCCTTTGTGTTCTGTAGAAGAAAGTCATACAGATTTGAAATGACATCGTGGTGAGCAAATGATGGAAGAATTTTCATTTTAGCGTGGCTTGTCCCTTTAAAAATGTTATCAATTATCAAGTCTATATGAAGGATCTTATTTTTGTTTACTAAATAGTGTTTTTTCGTGTTTTAAGCCTTAATCAGACCAAATAAATTTTTGTATGTTATAGCGTTATTCTATCGGGGTCTAGCGCATTCATTGGAGTGTTATGTATGAAAAAATCTAGGACAGTTAATGTAGCACTAAAACTGCAATGCTAACAGCAGGTCCCCAAGGGCCTTACTTTTTTATGACCACACACATCCGCTTCATCTAGGGCAAGTGCTCGAGGCTGCTCAACGCGCCGTCATTGATAGTCCGAACAAAGAGGTCAAAAAGAAATGTTCAGCGTATGGCGAACGCATACGTATGTTTTGCGTGTGTTTCCGCGGCAGCATACGGATTGTGATGTTATTCTGCCAGGTCATTATTTGGCAGTGGCACTTTTTGGCAGGATCAGTGCTTGGCAGCTTACCAACCTTCTGCCATCAGGTGATACACTGCACTGCTGTGTGTGTCTGTGTGTGTGAGAGCCGGCGCAGTGAGAACAGCTGCTGGGGCACATCTGTCTACCGAGCAACACGTACACACACACACACACACAGACACTCAGTCAGTTCAGCAGTGTATGACAACCGTTTCCTAGCATTCAAAGAGTTGTTAGGGCCATCCAAACAGGACACATTCTTGCTTCCACCTGTGCTCATTTTTTTTAAGTGTAGGGCGATGAAAACATGCACTAGAAAGACGTAAATGAGGGTCTTAGGTTTTCTTTCATATGTCAGGTTAAAGATGTTATTAATGGAAATAACATCACAAAGTGCTACTTGGAGGCTTGTGTTCTGTTCAGTTTAATAGTGTAAAAACAAAAGTCTCTATGCTGTTTAAAGTAAAGTTAATCTCAAATCAAATCTCAAAAGTTAATCAAAATTGTGTTCTTTTTCCACTCACTACACATGATGTTCAACGTGTTTTTCGGAACACAAATAAAGATATTAAGGTGACACCCTAGAGATTTTCAGGCCTCCTCATAGACATCACGGTTATAGTTGTTGTCAAGGTCCAGAAAAGCACATAAGACATCGTTTATTTGGTCCATCTGCTCATTGTGGCTCAATTGATTTTTTTTGAAGCGATGAGAATACTTTGTGCGAAAAACATACCAAACTAAAAACTTTAATCTATAAATTCTCCTCTGTTTTGTCAGTCTATGGTGCGCGTTCACGAGACTCTTTGACTCATGTGCATTATTAGGTGGGGGCAGACGCCACCGTTCTGACTGACAACCCGGAAGTTTAAAAGCAGACACACACTGTATATAAGCTGGTCTTCGCAAATTGTGTGATGATTTCGAAATTGAGGAAGACTTATACATTTTGGCCATCCAAATGCGCATGAGTCAAAGTACTCTCATAAAAAGCGCACCGTAGACTGACAAGACAGAGAATATATCGATTTAAGTCGTTTGGTTATTTTTTTACACATAAAGTATTGTCGTCTCTTCAAAAAATTAAATTGAGCCACTATGAGTGAATGGACAAATTTAACTACGTCTTTAGTGCTTCTCTGGATCTTGACAACAACTATAACCATGATGTCTATGAGGAGGCCTGAAAATCTTCCGGATGTCAACTTAATATCTTTATTTGTGTTCCGAAGACGCCGGGGGGTCTTAAAACATGTTGAATGTCATATATGCGTGAGTAAAAATAACACAATTATTATTTTGAGATGAACTTTTCCTTCAAGCCAACTTCGGACGTTTAAGCTGCAATTTGTAACCTTAACACCTATAGCGCCATCTCTGTTTGAAACATGAAACTGCAGGTTTTATTATGATAAATTATGAGACTTTGAGGAAGTAACCACGCATGGATGCCAAAAGAAATACATCAACAAAATATTCAGACCTGTCTTGCAAAGAGCCGCAACACTCTAATGTAGGAACTGGAAAGCATCGCTATTGAACAGTATTGAACATTTCCAAACTTGAAAAGTGACAACATAGCGACTCGCTGGCAATCGCCCAGAACATCTTAGGAGCCACAAAGCAAATCCCTAAACACCCAAACAACTACATAACAAACACCCTTGCACTAAAACACTAACTTTTCACTCTCTCCCCTCTCTGGAGACATAGATTGATATCGTCGCCAGTTCCTCATAAGCAGTGTCCTGGGACAGTTTAAGATTGTGTATGTCAGTCCAACAAACACTTCTATAACCAGACTATGTACCCATAGTTCTTTATAACGTGTACATCTTCATTCATAAGTGGTAGGCATTCTGCATTTATGTTTATGGATTTTTTGTTGGAGACTTTAATAGCTCATAATGCCTCATAAACTGAGATCTGCGAGGGCTTGTGGGTAATGGAGCTTATGAGAGAGGGAGGGTGTAGTTGATTGATGGATGCTGTTGTTTAATCTGTTGCTTAAGGTTATGTAACTCGCTGTGTAACTTCAGTGTGAGTGTGTTAGATTGATAGGGTCTTGGCTTAGAGCAGTAAATTCACCCTTTCAGCAATTCCCGTCAAATGAAGCCTATCGCTGGACTTCCTCGACAAGTTTATTTGTCGACCCCATTTCCTTCTCTCTCTTACATACACACACACAGACAATTGGAAAAATGTGTTTACACGTTTATTTGCAAAGATGTAAGATGCTGTCTGAAACCTAAGCATGATTAACCGCATTATAGTCTTCGTTTTTACACCTAAACCTATGGCAGGGACATCAGTACTGTAATTTTTTATTAGTATGCGTTATGTATTGAGTGTAAATACATCTTTAAATACCTTGGGCCGAATCCTGCCCTGTTCCATACATTAACGAAATGACCCAATAGTTGTGAACCGGAAAATTGGGTCCATGTTGACCCCTTTAAACCTTTTGGTCTTAACTAGTAATGCCACCTAGTTCCGGTACCAAGAACTGGTAATGACATAGGTTGAATTAAACACTATAGACACCCCCCGGTACTTTTGTGTCTTTTCTATATTTTTTTACTGTCTCTATCAATTAAATAACAAAGGTTTAACACAAATCTGTGTATACATTTTTATTAAATATTATTACTATAAAAATTTTTTGTTGAAATATATATTAAAGACTACAATATAGAATCACCTGTAAACATCTCTTTTCTACTCTTTCAAAAAAGCAAAACCATAGCTTTTATACTGTGGTAGGCTATATGAGACTAGTTTTTATTGCACTTGTGCTTTTTGTTGTCCTTATGTTGTTCCAATTGCTTCCTGTGTTTATAACATCTGTAATCTTTGGATAAAAGTGTCTGCTACTATAAATGACTTAATGTAAATGTAGTGTGACGTGTTTGTCTGAGAACAGGTAACAGTATGACTTTCACGCGCCATTCACTTAATGGTATAAATGTCTGTTTATCATCATTTCAGAAATCACGGACACAAAAAAAGATATTTTGATAACCACCAAACAACATTGGACCCCATTGACTTCCATTGCATGGACACAAAACCACCAAGACGTTCCTCAAAAATCTTAATTTGTGAACCCTGGAGAGTCATATAGAGTCTTTGAACGACACAAGGGTGTTTAAATGATGACAGAATTTTTATTTTGAGTGAACTTACATCGTAGCAAGTGAACTGGTTTTGGTGGAAAGGAGTAAAAATGCAGATCTTAGCTGTAATGTCGTAAATAGTGTAACATTACTCAAGTAACAAATATTGACAGACATTTGCCAGAGTTTAAATTCCGTCAAAGGAAACTAGGATAAAGCCATGGGTCAGGGGTTTTCTTCCTCCCAAGAGGTTAAATGAGTCTTTCTCGTTTCAATCAAACTCGTATTGGGCTGTGAGCGCCAGTCACCCAGAGAGAGTATCAGCTTCACTCTACCTAACTCGAATCGGACAGGCAGGCTGGGATGACCTAAGGGCTGATTGACCACACACATACACAGCATTCTCCATTTCCTCTGTAACACATCTTTTCATTTTACACAGTGTTCTAGACAGGTGTGACTCGACAAAGCCACATACTCTACCACTGTGAAAGCTAGAGGGTTCCCACACCTTTCCTCAACGAAGCAAACCAAACAAATATATCTGTTAATAAAGTAAAGGCATTTTGGTGAACATTTTTAGGACATTTATCATACATAAAATCCATTATATATAAATTCTTCAGTGGCTGTGGTAACACCAAACTACCTTGTTCATAGTAATAGTCACGAATAATGATTGACAGGGCATTCGGTCGGTCGGTTCATTTCTATTTCTGTGGTGTTGTGCTGTGTAACCCTGGCTCAAGTAAAATGTCGTTGGTCCAATATCCTTCTTCACATCTATCATCAAATATTTGCAGGTTGGCTTAGACTGTCACTTCGCGCATTTTAGCTTTCAGCGTGGACAGACAAATGATCCGTCCCTGGAGACAAGTACATATTCAGGACAAATAAAGAGAAACTCTTTCATCAGGAAGAAGTTTAGCGACTGCCGTCAGCTCAAGTCTAGTCTGAAGTGCATAAAAAAAACACCTGTCTCAACGATTGCATTATCGCTTAAAAAAATGAGACGTCTCTCAAGCAAGCAAAACGTATATGGAAAAACACACTCTGTTGCACAAGAGCTTTGATAAGAGAGAGGATGTGCAAGCGTTTGTGCGCGAGACTGATTGAAAAAAACAGAGTAACGCACGAAGATGAGTAAAAGAGACGCAGACGCACAGATGGTGGGCTGTTGAAGAGAAGATAATGATTACAGATGAGCGGAGATGGAATCGGCACAGTAAGAAAGAAAGAGTGATAGATAGAACGGGAGAAAGAGGGTAGACATTTCATTCCCATCTACCACCCTCCATTTTTTTAATAAGGTAATTTTCTGTCGAAATCTAGCCACATATTAAAGGCGGAAAGTGTTTACAGACACGGTATCTCACAATTTAGTTACAAATTGAGGGGTTTATTTTAAATTGATTGGTTAAGTAGAAATGCCATCGGGCCTGCGTGTTCCTGCACTGGTAATGCGACAAAGCACACGTACAGGCATGTCGAATTTAGGGTCTTTAGATGTGTTTATGTATTAAATATTAAACCAAAATATTTTTTACACTGTTAATCTTGGTGCTCAGTTAGGTGACAAAGGTTTGAGCCTTGATCTCATTCCCCTCTCTACATTTCTTTCCTAAAAAAATCTGCTTTGTGTTTCATGAAGGTCTCATTTAGCTTGATATTTCAACTTCAGTATATGGTGTATTTATTTTGGACAGTATATGAAACTGTGTATGAAAAGTAGGTGAAATAGATTACATCATCAAAGAATTGATGCCACGATTTTGGCACACATTTGCTCACAAAAATGATCAAACTGGCAACCCAAAAGCATGGCTTAAAGGTAAAGTTCACCCAAAAATGAAAATTCAGTGTTCGTTTACTCACCCTCTTGTCATTTCAAATCTGCATGGCTTTCTTTCTTCTGTAGATAGAAGAATGTTAGCCACCAAACAATGGTGGTACCCATTCACGTGCATTGGTTTTGTGTCTATCAATAGAAGTGAATGGGTACTGCCATCGTCCAGTGGATTGGGTACCTTTTGTGTTCTGCGGATGAGAGAAAGTCATACAGGTTTGAAATGACAAGAGGTTGAATGCTGGATGACAGAATTGTCATTCTGGGTGAACTATCCCTTTAAGAGCGCTTGTCTTTTTTTGTGTTCTTTATCAGACAGTCAGTAGCCGGGCAAGGGGCGTGCCATCTGAGGTTGAGACTAAATGAAGAGAAAAGAAAGATGTTTGTGAGTGCGAACAGTTCTGGGTTAAGGTCTTGCATAATTCATGCCAGTCAAGCTCTACGGTGAAGGTCTACGCGGGCGATACTGTGGACAGATCTCTAGCTGTGTGGCTCTTTGAAATGGAAAGTAACCTCCAGCCCACCTTTGGTCTGATCACCAGAGCTGGCATACGCTATCCCTTTGCATCCCTCTCATTTGGGCCGGAATAAAGGAATAATTCACCATTAATAAGTGCATAGCTGGCGTCCTGTTATTCGACAGAGCTGACGGCAGCTGTTATCAAACAGTGCCCGTTTCACCGGAAGCTTTCAGAATCATGACCGCGCACCTCCTCGCTGGCATCCACGGGGGACCAATTTAATAACATGCGATAGGAAGCACGGCCTCTTTCTTTCTGCGCGACGGGAGCATAGCAGTAGGGAAACAGAGGGATAAGAAGAAAACAGCACAAAAAGAAAAAACAATTTGGAATGGGCTAGTTGGTGCTAACAAGAGCGGGGAGTTCATTTTGATTACCTGAGCTCGGGTGCCATGTTGAATGAGGGCCAAAATTAGCCGTAGCGAATTGGCCACAATTGATTTGCTCTTTGAATACAGCCGTCTGGCTTTTTTTGCCCGTGTTTGAATACGGCACTGGACCCTTTGTATATTTTTTCTGGGTGTAGGTAATTGAAAAGGGCAGACATAGTGATTGCCAGTTTTTATTTCTGTTGATTTATTCCCAGAAGCACATCGCGTTTTGCCACACACACACACATGTGCTAGGGCGAATCTCCTGAAACCTGTCAAAAATATGGCACATGCCACATTTGAGTCATATTTCACCCGACAAACTGTTTTTTTTCGTACATCTCCAGGACCATTATGCCACATTGTTTGCATTGCAACAATATATAAAATGCATTGTAATAATATTCTAATTATACAATATTTAATCATATAAATATAAATATTTTAAAGTTCCCTCGTGTTTTCACCGGTTTTAATGAGATTCCCCTACATATCCTACTGTAAATAGTACTGTACCAACCCGTACATAGTAGGAAATACTCTACGGTATTTCACATTAATGGCCGTCGATTTAGAGTGCAACGCAATTTGCCTATGTCAGCGTAACGTGTAAATTATGATTCATACAGGAACCGGTTGCTAATGAGGTGCTGTATTAGCCATTTGTAATTGTCAGTGGGTAAGACTTTATTTTTTGGGTGAAATATGTCAAGAGAGCCTGAAAGAGGTGCTCGCAGTGTGCTATTCCTCCTTCACTCTCTCTCTCTCTCTCTCTTTCTCTCTCTCTACGATCTTTCAGTTTTTGCTTCTTTTGTGCTCAGTGGCTCGTAACGGTCCATATGTCTGTCTGCTTTTCCTTGGAGAGAGAGAGAGTGAGAGAGAGAGAGAGGGGGAGACATTAATACAGGCACCCCCTGCCTCGTACATTCACTGCTCATGTTTTCCCAAAAGCCGAACGCTCTGAAATGACAGGAGAATGGTGGGATTGGGAGAGAAAGCGAGAGCGAGGGTGTGGATGATTGGACGAGTGAGAGACAGACAGTTGGTCTGTTCAGATTGAGAGAGAGGGGGTGTAATGTGTGTGTGTGTGTGTGTGTTGTGTGCGTGCGTGCGTGCGTGTGTGTGTGTGTGGGTTAGACAAAAGTGGAGTGAATGTTATCTTGCAGTCCTTGAATGCACGCGTGAGAGCTCCCCACGGAAATAAACAGATACACGTCATTACAGCTGTACTATTACAAACCATACAAATACACACAAACACCAATGTTTTTGTATTTGAATAGTTGAAATAATATTGGAGCTCAATATCGAAATATTAGTTCTTCTGACACTAATGTTGTTTTCCCCAGGATCAATTCTTATTCTTATTGTAAACGTCAAATGTGTCAGTTGTTGTTATAAGTGGAAAAAATCAAGTATTTCTTAGTTAGGTTTATTCCTTTATTAGTAGGAATATTTGATATTTCAATTTATATGATTATTATTTATTATTATTAGTTTCGTTTTTGTTTATGTTTATATTATTATATATTATTTTATTTAAATGTATATGTTTTTATTATAATGCTATTTATTTGTTTGATGTTAAAGTCTTTGTTTTTGTATTTATGATATATTTTTGAATGGCTGTAATGTAAAATGTATAAATTACCTTCATGGTATTTAATATTCGATAAAAAAAAGGGGATTTTGACTGTTTTTGACTTATCAAAGTAATGAATTTTCTCTTTTTTTCTCACAGGCAAGACGCAAGTGATCTCTCTGGAACTATACAGAGGTAGGACCATCTATCTCTCTCTTGCTCTCTCTCTCCCCTTTTCTCACTCCCTCTTTCAATCCCTTTTATTAAATTCTGGCACTTTAATAATGTGTTAATAGCTGTATACTTGGGATGCTTCTTGAATCATACACAAAGCTCATTGTAGTTTTGTACCTCAGCTTTTTTGTGAGGTCTTGAGTAGATCGCTAGATTATGCAACTTGGCGACACAACATTTATACGTTATATCTCTTCATGGAGCTGTCCATTCATTTGGTCCCTGTAGCATTTAACAAACCCCCCCCCCCATGTTATAACAAAATAGGGATGTAATAGTTCTGTTGTAAATCCAAGGGATGTTTTTAAGCCAACAAAAGATAGAGAGTAATTTTATTCTGATTTTGAGATACCTTTTTTGTTCGAATTTTGAATCAGCATTAACTGTAGACTTCACAGAGAAAGCATTCCCAAAATGCATTGCAACATGCTCAGTGAAATCCCTCCAGTAATGGAGATCGAGTTGAAAAATGT
This sequence comes from Triplophysa tibetana, assembly GCA_008369825.1. Taxonomy (NCBI): domain Eukaryota; kingdom Metazoa; phylum Chordata; class Actinopteri; order Cypriniformes; family Nemacheilidae; genus Triplophysa; species Triplophysa tibetana. Next base: position 11,879,288 of record CM017897.1, on the reverse strand, counting down.
CAATTTCAGTATTATGCTGTTAGCTTATGCAATATAAGTCTCTCATGCACTTTGTATTGTGTGGTACGAGGAGTTGCTGCCTACATACAGTAGATAGCTCCAAACCAGTCATTAGAGGTTCAATTTTAGTTTCTTTATATCTAGGTTGGTGGATAAAGTGAGAATAATGTTGACTATAATTCGATACTGAAAAGAAAATATGAACAGGTTAGCAATGAATTATTTTACCCAGTATTTCTGTGTGATATCCAGTTTTAGGCTTAATACAGTTTCAAACATTTTAAAGTATGCATGTACTTAAAATGTCTCTCAAATCACACATCACCGTGTCTCATCCAATAATAAAGTAACAGGAACAGAGGATGATGGGATTGTGGTGAGAAGAAAGATGAAAACAGAAACGTGGCATGATTAACATTTCCTTCTCTGAAATTCTGACACCGGAGAAGAGCAAGATGACAGGGAACGAGAGAGCGGGAGAAATAAAAGAGGAGGTATTCTCAGCGAGTCTAGGGTGCAGAGTTGAGGCTGGTAAAGATCTGTGACTGAGGGCCATTAAACCCAACCCTACGGCTATGAGACGACACGTCAAGAGAGCGGGCGAGAGGTTTTTGATAAACTGCTGATCTTAAAATAGCTACACCTATTTTTCATCTGGGATTCTGTTAAGAATAAATTGTCACGTCTCATCTGGAGAGGAGCTTTCTTCCTCAGGGGGGCACGGAGAAACTCAAAGCCGATGCCAGAGTGTGCCACCTTTCCGTTGTTACAGTGATGCGCTATGGGCAACCGCAGACGAGCACCTGATTGACGGACAGCCTACTAGATTTCAAGGGCACTCGGAAGGAAAAACATGTCACTATGGGAAAGTGCGATGGACAAGGGCGTTGGAACAGGGGTAATGGTGGACATAAATTACAGGGGCACTTGCTGAGGGAGGCTCGGCTGAACATGAATAATCTCACAGATTCAAAACCTTACTTTGATGAGGATGTATGTTACCGTATGCTAATGTCTATGAATGCTTGGGTTTTATAATATTGTCACTCACTCGATAAACATAGATCATCCAAACAACACCCCAATTTAGTTTCGTCAATGAGTCTCATTTAAAAATGGACAAAAAATAAACGGTGAAACTAAATTCATTGTGTTTATCCTTTATTAATAAATTAACATAAATTGTCAAAAAAAATTCAGTTTTATACTGTCAAAAAAAGGTACATAAGCTGTCACTGAGGCGGTACACCTTTGTAACTTAAAAGTTCATATTAGTACCTCAAGGGTACATATTAGGACCTCTTTAAAGGGACCGTCCCTGCAACAGCTTTCATACTTTTCTGTGACAGCGTACAAAGATATGTGTTCTGGTCATATTTAATGAATAAGTTCACATTTTTATACCTCGGTATGATCACTTAATTTTATATTTCAAATAACTTTCCAAAAAACACGTAAAATGTAAACCTAGAATACACATAACATAAAATGTCTTTCTGGACAGAAAAAAGGAACCATCTCCCATACACATTCTCAAGATTTGGGATTTCCAGGAATACGATGATGTCATGAGCTGAGCATAAGGCCTGCTTCATGTGTGCATATGGATCTAATTTGCCAGATATTGTTGGATTAATCACTGTTTGTTAAAATTCCCAAACTTCACATGTGCACCACACCCGGAATTACCTCACTGTACATCAGCACGCCAAAACCTGCATGTATATGTGTGTGTTCTCAGCTATTTCTGTGTGGTTTTATGTGGTTTGCATCGTCAGCAGGCGAAAACAAGTCAAATATGCAGATGAAAATTGAAATTCGCAAGAATAACAAAACCGCTCCAGGAGTGAGAGGAAATAAGACACACAGAATGGAGAAAGCGAGAGGAAATATTGAATATTGCTCCTGTATTAGTACAAATCGAATTTACTGCTGTGTGTTTTTGTGTAATCCAAGTACACAAACCATTGCATTGCAAATGCACTACCGTGTAGGCTACAACTCTATTGCACATTAGCAATGGTCCGTCCCGCTAAACCAGATGTGTTATTTATTTAAATATGTTGACAGCTTAAATAACTCACTTCCTCAGCAAGATCCTTTTCAAACCGTTTCTCCAACATGAAAGTAGTTGACCTGGAAGAGAAAAGCGAATCCTAGAAAGTTTATTTGTTGATTCCTGCTATAACGCTAAGGATGCCTCGCACGCTTGCTTTGTGTTGACACACAATGCGTTCTGACAGATTTCAGAAAGCAGTAATGCTGAAATCAAGCTTGCGTGGCTCGAGGATGAAACAGACGGACATACCATATCTCCAGTCCTGACCTTTGAATCGGCTCTTTAAAAAGATAAAAGTCTACTTGACTACACAACACATCTGGATATATGTCTGGTTGTTACATTATCATTTTACCATTTTTTGATATATCGTGCTGCCACGAGCACTAGAAGGTGTGCACATCTGTAGGACTTTATCTGAGTAAGCAACTGACAGTTAGGAATACAAAAGCACAGATATTTCTGTTACAGCATCTCAAACCTGTATGGCTTTTTCATAAGAAACAACTAATTCAATAGTTTAAAGAATCTTCACACCGAACTTTGCCTTAGAATGAGCCTTGTGTGAGGAACAAACAATTGGATTCTGATTAAAAATCTATTGCAATTTGCAAATTGATATCGAGTCCAGCTTGTGAGTCAGATCTCATAGACAAAGAGATATTTCACCCAAAAATGAAAATTCTGTCATCATTTATTCGCCCTCTTGTCATTTCAAATCTTTATAGCTCACTTTCTTTTGCATAACTTATGCATATCTCATATCTTTGAGAAAAAAAGTGATAGAAGGGGAAAACAAATCATTTTGGGGATTAACTGATTGTAATAGGATTATGTATGTAGATATTTCCTACGTATAAATGTACAATTTGAAATGACATGAGGGCAAGTAAATAATGACAGAATTTGTATTTCGGTCATACTAGCCCTTTAAAAAGACATTTATGATATCGCTTTCCGGCGACCATCCTAAATACCGCAGCGAACGCACAGATGCTCCGTCTCTCTTTTTTCCTGCACCCTCCATCACATAACAAAGGGAAAAAGAACGGAAAGAATGGGAACAGTGAATAAAAGAACGTGTGACTGTGTAATTAGATCCTGTGTGCAATCACAGATTCCCTTGTGCTGAATGACTGACTGGCTGTTAGCTTGCTGCATCAAAAACCATTTCTTTTTTCTTTTTCAATCCTTTTTTCCGGTACCGGGGGTCTTAACAGCAGCGGGGGGGCTGAGAGGAAGGGGGGGCGGAATCGGTTGTCAGCTAATTGCATCTCTCCGTGGCGATTATGCTCTCATAGAGAAAACAACCGATAATTACGGGAGCCAGGATGGCAGCGCGAGAGAGCGGTTACCGAACCGTCATGGCGGTCGTGTGGGACCCGGCCTCATTATCACCACGGAGACTGACCCGCCCCCTTCACCCCAGAAACCGTTCTAATTACCATCCAACCAGACCTGTCAATCAACACTATTTATAATCCAACTCTGAGGGACGAAGAGAGAAACAGTGTAGGAAAGGATGTGAAAGTAGGTCCCTGGGTATCGCAAGTAAACCTTCAAGGTTTATGAAAAGCGTTCTGGTTCGTCCCTCGTGTGAATGAACGTGGACTTCGAATGTGAATGAGCCTGTTTATCTCGTTTTGTTCTGCGTTTTTTCACAAATCGATTATCTGGCCTCTTTTCATAAGAACCTTTTCAAACGATCGACAAAGAGAACTGAGCAGACTTCCTTATTCTTAAAAAATCCCCCAAAACACCAGAAAACATGGGTTGTAAGAAATTAAAATGTCTTTTTTGGAGTGCTTGTGCATCTGCAAAACGTCATTTAAATGTTTGACGCCAGATGTTTGACGACATTCAGCAGATGTTTATGCAACGTATGACGTTACTGTCTTTATATGATGTTATTGACGTTTAAAAATTGTATTAAAGCCTTTCCAGATGGTGCGTTTTTTGTATACCCCTCATGCCACACGTAAGTTTACATACATTAAACACGTTAACGACATAATTGATCCAAAACAATGTATATCTGCTCTAGCTTGGTCATGTTCTGCTAAAAGCCACATCGATTCTCATCGTAACTATTGTTACATTTCCCATAATGGCCTTATGGCGTTTGTCTCCTATTGCGAAATTCTGAATGAGGCACCTGAGGTCAGGCCTTGTAAAGGGTTCATTACGCAGCTCTTTGAACTAGATGCGCCACAGAGCCCCATCTCCATCTTTATTGGAAGGCCCCTGGAAGAGCTCCACGAAGAGGCCTGATGTATGCTGAGTGATATGAGGCGTGAGACCTTGGAGCTCTGCCCTACTGTTACTAACAATCCTAATACCTCACAGATGTGCTGGATCGAAAAACAGCTGTTTAACATTACGTACGCACACAAAAACGCCCATAGCCCCCAACAACTGGTGCACGGGACGTCTTACCCGAGCGCATTTAAAAGCAAATCCAAAAACGTCACCACTACCGAGAGAACATCCTTCTTTCGTAAACTGCTAAAACCTCCATCTAAAAAGCATTGCGCTTGTCAGCGAACACGTCGTAACGTCACTAATGCCTTCTTGCGAAATCCGCTTGATATTTAGCATTCATTCATGCATATTTTTGGACGTTTTACAAAAATATTTACGTTTGTTGTTCAGCTAGCCGACGGTCTGCATGAATACGCGAAAGGTTCTAATCAGAGAGATGCTCCGAATGAGTCTGAATGCGCTGCTTAATTACACATTCGCACACAAAGTCCCGTCCCTCATCCCTGATTGGGTTATTGTCTCAGATCTTTCTCCGCTAATGACCGCAGGGCCCCCCCACGCATTGAATATTCATGAGAGGAAGTGTCTCACTAGATGGCGGTGGCGCACAGTGTGGCCATGCTAATGAGCTCGCAGGGGATTAATATTTATGAGATCAGGGTGGAGGAAACGGCAGTTCCACAGTGCGTATGTGTATGTGTGTGTATGGTGTCGCAGACCTAAATGGCAAATCAGTTCGACAGCATGAGTGGCCGGTCAAACACACTCAGTTAAAGAGCAAAAAGGCGGTTATTTCACTTGTAGAGGATTTGGTGCTTCAGTTGTTCTACGGAAGAACATACGCAACTGCATTGGTGCTGTTGTCATGTGTTTTATGTTTATGCGTTTGGCAGACGCTTTTATCCTAAGCGTTTTGTCTGCTGGGGATTGAACCCTTGTGCTTTGCATTGCTAAGTATTGAGCTACATGAACACTTTCAATGGGATTTGAGAAGAGATGACAAAATTGTATGGTTTTTATATGTTTTTTTGTAGAGGATAGGATGTAGCGAGTTCAAAGAGGCTTTAGAAGGCTCTCACCTTCCAGGCTGGCCTCTCACTTTGTCCTTCTATTTCGAAAATTCCACACTGTACAACAAATTGTTCACAGAGATACTGTTCCCAGCCCAGACAGGTCCATCAATCGGCAAACACCCCTACCGAGTTTGACCAGCTAGTTTCTAACCCATTAACCTGACGTACACACACACGCTACAATAGTACACAGTCTCTAACACTCACATGCCTATCTAACGTAAAGTGTTTTTTGAATGCTAATTTTTTGGAGTAGCTGATCTCGAAAGGATTTCAGAGTTTAAACACACACAGTCACGCAGACATACTCGCAGCAGATGAACCAGTCCAGACCTGAGTGTCAGTTTGACAGCCTCATACCCAGAGGAATGCCTCCTTTTAGCTGACAAGAGAGCAAAAGAAACTCTTTTATTTGAGAGGTATGAGTGATATAAATGTGCAGCTGATGCTTTTCAAACGCGCGCTTAAATCTAATTCTTGCGTTACTGTGGTTGTAACAAATTAAATGACCTTTAAATGTCTGTGTTATTAAATAAGATGTGTTCTTTTATTGCTATAAGATTAAAAGCTTTCACAGGATTGTATTAACTGTGTCTTTTAACTGACAACAGAAGATTATGCTAATGCTCACTATAGCACCCCTTGTGGCATACATGTGTTTTGATGCTTTTCTAAACACAATAATTTGTCGAGTAGCTAACGTTCACACGGTAGCATAGATGCATCCCAAATCGCATACGTATGCACTGTTCTACACACTGTGTATTATATATTCCGAAAAAAGAAGTGCGCTCTAAGTGACCGGATGATGAACTCATTCAACCGAAAATATGAAGTGTGGAAAGTTTAAACTTAAGGTGAAGTAAAATATATCGTATTTCATTTCCCTTATAACACACATCTGTGAGATGTCGATTTGATGTCCGCATTTACATCTGCAAAACGTCTCGGAAATGTCTCCTATTTGATGTAACAGACATCTACAAGATTGCTGTAAGATGTTTTTGATTCCTTTTTACACATCAGATGTTTTCCAGGTTACCAGATATTTAGCAGACATCTTACATGCGTACCTGCGTCCTGGGTTGGGAAACAAATAAGACTTAAAGGCATGGTGGGTGATCCAGTCCAGAAATATTTTTTGTCATGATGGCTGGAAATCTCTTTGCATCCAGATAGCAATCAAGAAGTATAGTGGTCAAATAGTAATTTTATAATTATATTTCGACTGCGTAAGGAGTAGATCCAAAAAACTTTCACCCAATCAGAGCGGTCTGGCCGAACGCTGTGACTGGTCATGTGTACATTTTCAGCCAACGTATTCTTTTGCACACCACTGTGCACCCTGTTCAGTCAGACATCGAACGTCATCAGCGCTACAGGACGCTCATGTCGAAAGTGTCAATGTAGGGAGAACAGCGGACAATTAGCAACAATCAAACTTTCTTGCGGAACCGACAACAAGTAAACCTACAAAACCAATGTCAGTTTTTGAAAAAGCAGTGACGAAAAATCGTCTGGATAATGAAAGAGGAAAAACTTGAATTACCATCGGTTTAGCTTTTATACGATGGAGACAGCTCTGGCAGGAAAAGGCACTGAATGACCATACCATGGTTGCTCTCTTTCCTTTGGTCGGGTATGTACATGCTTGGAGAAGAATTTAATGGATTTAGTTTGTAATTCTTTACGTGGATTTACCAAAAACATTCATGTGTTTGGAGGAGGCGTGGCTTTGGGCGGCCAATCGCATAGAGGGTGGGATTATATTTCAGTGCTAGCAGCTAAAATTAGCACCTTTCCAAATCAACCACTCCACCATTAAGGGTCCGTTATTTTACCTGTTTAGAAAACTTTCCTAGGGCAGAAAGGGAATTAAGTGTTGAATGCAACTCTTTTAACATTTGATGTTTTTGGCATAATTTTGAGGTGGATGTTTCATAGCTAAAATCACGATGTTGACAGCTCCTTACAGAGAGCGGAAAATACATGGATTATTTTGATGCTTCTTTATACCCCAAAATACCCAGAAAGAAGAAAGAGCTGTGTTTTCTCTCGCTCTCTCTCATTAGCATCCTAATGAACAGATTCTCTACCTCTTCTGTTTTCTGTCATTCTTATAGAGACTGTGCTGGCTTTGAAGTGCTCATGCAGACACAATAGTCCCTATTCCCCTTCGAAAGCGCACACATGCTGTCCCGTACAAAGAGTAAGGTCAAATATGGACCTGAAATTCAATGACAATGTAGAAAAAATATTCATTTATCCTAGGAAAACATTTTTCCCTATAAACAGTGGAGCCAAATGGCTTTTGCTCTGCGTGTGTGGATGTGTGTGTTCTTTGAGGAAATAATTGAGGAGACGGAACTCCAGAATCAGACCTCTAATGGAAGGTGACAAATTAATTTCTGTCTGCTAATAGCTGAAAATAGAACATGCCCGACTGGCTGTAGCATTCTACGTGCCGCTCTGAAGTTTGAGCGGGTGGGTGTGTGCGAGGGGGATAGATAGAGGGAAATTATCATCCAGCGCAGTTGCTTGTTGTCATTTTCAGAATAGAATACTTCCAACATTTTTTTTTTTTTTGGAATTATTTTTTATCAATCAGTCTGTCAGAGCTTTTCAAAATTGGAGGACGGTTGGAAATTGTGAAACAATACAGTGAAAATATTTTTACAAGCACAACTTGAACCCGCCTCTCTGACAAGGTGCGTTGCAGCAAACATTGGAAGGTAGTTAAACTTTTAACGTATTTATTTTGTTTATGCAAAACCAAACACACAATACTTTTCCATTCGGGTCAGAATATAAGCATTTGGTCCATTTGCTCAACTAGTGCGAGAATTTTTTGTTGTTGCCTACAGTATTGGGTTGGGCCAGATTGCAGGGTTTTGTTTATGGGCCAATTTTAAGCATTAACTTGTGTTGTCAACACAATTCCTATGTAGATCTCCACTATACAGTTTACAATACAAGACAATATTCAAAGATTAACAGACTCTTCACTTTATTACAAGGTTCTCTCTTTTCATTAGTCACATATACACACACACGGTTCCTGCCAAACATTTGATCAACCGCATCATGAATAGTCACGTTGACATTAATTCTCATCGAGTGCTTCAGTCATGCCACCATTCATGGATTGGATCTTTGTGTCTTTAATCTCCGCTGATTGGCGGTCTTAAAATTAAAAGGGGGCAGTGTTTGTGTTCGATTGGCCATAATAACATTTTCCCAAGAACAATGGGAGATCTATCTCATCTCGTCCCTGTTATACAGTTATCCGAATGCCTCGAACTTAAGAACAATTCGGCGCTACGCTTTCATGTGCGCGTTCTAAGATAAGATTAATTCTTCATATCAGCAGTCTGATTGTGAACTCGTGTCTCTCATGCAAGTTTTATAGGAGCTCCTTCTTCTAAACTGCTGCGTCAAGCTTTTTCTTTGGGAAAAAAAATCTAAATTATTCATCTGTGTTTTGGTGCATTCCTCCTGCAGAACCAGAGAGAGAGAGAAAGAATGAATTGAGGGTCTTCATTTATTCCGAGGGTCCCATGTGGACTGAATTTTGATATAGATGAGAGCTGCGGACCCAGTGAGAGACAAAAATGACGTACAGCCAAAATAAGTTAGGGCAAAAGATGCTTTGAATAGGTGAAACCACACAGAGCTAATACAACATAATTCTGATAATAATCATAATTCAGATATTCAGACAAAATAACAAAACATTTCTGTCTGCCTCACTCTTTTTGTCTGTCTCTTTACCCACGGAGATGTTCCTTTGATATTCGATCTCTTTAAGTCTTGAACATTTAATATTGCTTTAATTGCTTGACGAAACCCATTTACTGTATAAAGTGTATATGCACTTCTTAATGTTGGTATGGTGTGTTATTCATACATTGTGACACAATTGTAAGGATAAATCTTTGAGCAAACCTGAGTGTCCAAGTTAGTAGTCATTTTTAGACTAATTCGAGGTTTGATATGGGCAATTCCAACCTTATGGATGTGACATTTTGCGTTATGGAGGTGACTTGTCAAAAAATGCTCAGAGAATGAATTTGTTAGGAAAATATTGAACCATCTGTTTATATTTTACTAAACCCCTGTTGATAGAGACTAAACATAAAAAATGTCAGTCTATGAAAAATTTTCTATTTGAAAAAAGGGAAATAAACATGCGTTATGGATGTGACAAATAATGGAAGCGTTTTTTGGGAGACGACAAACTTTGTAGGATAAAATGCAATATCCTGAAGCAATATGCGTGGAGAAGGGATGCCTCTTTATAGAAAATAAAACAGTTACTTTATATTCATTTTCATGTGTCCATTTATGAGGAATATGTAGCGTTATGGATGTGACAATCCTAAAAATGGCAGTAAAAATAAAACAAATGCTTTACAAATTTGAAGAAAGTTCTCACATGGGTATTTGAACCACCAAATGTTAAAATCTGTGCCGTTACAATAGTAAAAAACATGGTAAAAACTGTATTTTTCGTAGCTTGATTGACATCATTCATGGAATTGCCCATATTTGTTATCTGTAATTCTTTGTATGATTAATGGGGTGAATAAACTGTAAACATATATGTGGTGTGGGGCAAACATTTGAGCTATAGTCAGAATTTAAAGTAGCAAAACTCTACAATACCCAACCCTTATCCCAACCCGCTTGACCTCTGCGGGGTCATGGGAGGGCTGGATTCTTTCCCACTATCTTAGACCGCAGGCCTGATACACCCTGGATAGATGGCCGGTGCATGTTAGAGCACTCACAGACACACACACACATTCATACCCACACTTAGACATCTAAGGATATTTTGCAAGTCTTTAGACTTGGGGGGGGGGGAACTGGAATACCTGCTATAATGTTTTGTGTCCTAATAATATGCTAATTATGAATAGTAGAACGTAGAAGGTTTTAAAAGAATCCTGGGTTCTGTATTCTGTTTATTTTCTGTTCCAACCAGATATGAGCGAACACAAGAACTGTATGTGCATCCATTTACGTCTGTTTCTGGAAGCTCCTTGAGTGAGATTTTAGGATGAAATGCCCCATAGTACAGTCCTAGGTCAGTGTATGAAAGTGTTGAAACATTGACACTAATGTGTCTACACTTAGCCGGATACATTTGAAAAAAAATGTCTTTTGTCCACATTTTCCAAAAGCTGCTCGTTCACACTGAAATATCTGAAAAGACTTACATCTCTGTATGTGCATGAGTAAAACTTAAGACGCTTTGACATGTGTCATCTCTGTCAGGCGTTTATTTACTTTCCCGCTTCCTTGAAATGTCATGGCAATGTAGAGGAAATGCAGAGTTTTTTTTTTAAATAGACAGATGAAAAGGTAAGATGTTTTTTGGGTTATACAACACTATAAAGATGGAATAGTGTCCCTGCGTTCCACCGCTGAACAAAAAATGCACGTAAACATTACGTATTCCGTGCAATCTGAAGCAGGTAAAAACTGACTTGTAAAAAAGTGAGATTGTAAATCTTTACACTGTCAGTGAAACAAAAAATTACATTTCCTATTTTTCATTAAATATTGCAGCGTTTATGGTAAATAGCTTAAGAGCTTGGGTCATTCCCTTTTGAAAATTCATGTGCCCTCATAGTCTTCAGTTAAAATCTGAAAATGCACTTCTCCGTCTAGTGAGTGACTATCCAATGATGTAAGTTAGACAGCTTGGGCGGAGCATCCGTTAACTCCTCCACTTCAACAGTCAGTCTGTTGCCAGTTCCATTTCGGAAGGCTATACCTGTTTTTACACATCCAATCACATCAAATTGAAAAAAACAAGCCACGCTCACTGTTTTTGACTCTCGTTCGAAATTACATCAGATTACGAAAGTAAAAACGACCACAAATCCAATTCACGGGGACTTTAACAACACTATCAAAAAGATTTAAAAACATCTGCTTTCACAGTCCACACTTCAACACAAAAATGGCGTTTTTCTTTAAACTTCGTGTTTATTTGACGGATGGCGAAAATTGAGAGGTAAAAAATCGTTTTCAATTAAAAATGTTAATTGGACAAGGCCTGTATGAGTGGAAGCAATTGGGCATTGAGCCTTAATCACTCTTAAGGAACACAAAATTTGTACAGTGACTACAGTAGCGATAAATAGACGATTAGAAAATTAAGACAGTCAGATATAAATGGAAAGCAAACAGGCAAAAAGAAAGAAGTCAGAGGCTTGCGCAAGAAGATCCTGTAAGTAGGTCATTTCATTAAACTGTAAATGCAAAAATTGACTTGACAGAGGACGTTATGTTTGTGCGATGAACTGGACATGATTTTATAATCGGCCTGCTTTGTCTGTGTGTGATGTGCACATTGTCCCAGGCCTCTGTGTCTGTTTATGCAGGGATATCATTTATTTTCACTCCGTCTCACTGCACCGTTCTTTCGGTTTCCCGATTCATTTTTGTATCCTCTCTGGTTGTCTCCTAACTCGTTTGTCTCATCTTTTCTCCATTCTTCTCAAGTAGCTTCTTCTTGTCTTATCTCATCATTTCTCATCTGTTCTTTTCTCTACTCGTCTCTTCTCAGTTTCCTTATGTTAATCTTAAATATTGCACTAATCACTTATAATGGGCCCAACGGACTGAGGCAATTGACTGTGATTAGGCATCTGTCTCAGACACAGCTAATCAAATGCCTTTGCCGGAGATCACAGGAAACCAGGGATCATGTCTGGCATATCATTTCTCTATGGATGGCAGCAATAACTCGACTTGCACCCTCACAAAGACAGACGCGCCGATGCACTCGTTGCAAAACAAATGGCAAAAGAGAGACTCCTTGATCACAAAGGAACTGTACGCAAACACTCTCGCAAATTGCAATGAGAAACAGCGTGAATTAAAATTGATTGGTAATGGATTTGGCATTTTCGTCCAGCCTGCTCAAATGTGGCTGTATGCTTGCCACTCAGAAATGCTTGCTGCTGGACAACCATTACATTGACACCGACTAGCTCGTATGTGACTGGTTGGGGCTGACGTTAGGGAAAGAGAGAGCAAGAGAAAGAAAAGATGGTGGCAGATGGAACGGAGAGACATTCCAAACTGGTTATTTTACGCTCTTAACCAATTTTATTTGCATGACATCCATATTCGAAAATCAATATGGTCAATGAAAGGCACAATTCGAATCAGCACCAATAGAAAACGTCTTTTAGAAACCAGCGAGAGATGTGCTTCTGTTGCAATAAATAACTTTTTAGGACATGTAATGGGGCAAATCTGCATAGCAGGTGTTTGGTAAACAAATTACTTTGCCAATTATCGCAAGTGTTATGGAATATCCAGGCGCGCAAAGGTGCAACACGAAATTTTGTCCTTTAATGAATCGGTGCCCTTGATCCTCTGATGTGTTTTTCTCGCGATGAAACTTTCATGAGCCGTAATAAACACAATGCATTTTTAAACAGGCAGATCTGGAAGGCATCTGGAAAGGGGAGAGAGAGCTAGAAGCTTGTGAAAGGAGACATTTAAAATAGAAAAGACGTGAATATGTTTTTTTTTTCCAGAACAGTGGGAAAGAGAGAGAGATGGAGAGGTAAGAGCAGATGGGGAAAATAAAGAGCAATGACAAGAGGTTATTTTGTCACGAGTGTAACTTTTAACCAAAATGTGCCCATTGGGAGGCGAAATAGGCTTCTTGGAACAACAAACGCTCTGAAGCCTCATTTAAACTAATCCACATCCCTGATGGGTTTCTGCTTTCCCACTACCAGAATAATTCATCAAAACAATGGTCCTCAAAAACTTAAGCCTTTTTTTAAGAATAAATAAATAATTACAATAAAAGCAACACAGTTCGTGGCTTGAAATTCGGTGGTTTAAACTAAAAACACGAGAAGACATGCAGTTTTTTTCCCAATGGAGAAAGTTTGATCAAATATTAAGATCTCCTTCGTTGTGCAGTGAATAAGGACACATGAACATTTAAAGGCATCCCCTTAACTTACTCTGATTTGCATATGTGAGTTTTAACAATAATTCAAATTGTACACAATTTATAGGTAAAGTCAGTTTGACATCATTCGACTTCAACTGATATAAAGAAGCTGCAATTTATAACTTTCCCCCCAATCACAATTTCTGAAACGTAAAATTCTAGGTTACTTTCTACTTTACGTTGCAGTCAATTAAACTGACGTCTCCCATGAAATCGTACTCAACAGCTTTAATTAGAAATCATTATTAAAAGCTTAACGTTGGAAATCGTGGTAAGGCTGATTTCTTTATTTATTTGTTTTAACCAACAAAATTGCAGCTTTAAGAAATTAAACCAACAAAATGTATGAAGGAGATCACTTTCTAATTTATTATTATTTACAGCATGATTGTTTTAGGAAACCACTCGGCACATCCACTGTGTTGTTTGTTTAACCCCAACAAAGTTAATAACTTTTCTGACAATGATTAATCAATGATAAAAACAGAAAGCTAATAATTGTGAGCTGTCCCGTTTTTAGCATTGAATAATTGTAGCCAGAAAACTCATTTTTGTCATCAAACAGTATTCATGCCTTACGATTTTGCCTGAGTGTTGCAAATTTAGGGACTTTGCCGCTAGATTGAGCAACATCACACCCATTTAGCAACTTATTTTTTTCAAAAAGACTGATTAGAAACCCGTGTCATCATTACTGCTCCACAAGGGCGATGTCAATTTCTCATGGCCAATTATTTATGCGTACAAGTCAGTGGAAGAATGATGTACTGATGCTAATGCCAATATGCATGTTATTAGCATGACATCATATAACATCATTACCAAGCAGGCTTTTTCCTTGAAAATAGTTGGCAACACAATTATTCCTTCAGATTTTTTTATTGTTTGTGTCGAATTTAAGTTTATTTACAGTCTGTTTTCTAACACATTTAAAAAATAGTTTGACCTAGAAAAACCTGACGGGATGGGATTAAGTTGTGTATAATAAAAACAGCAACATGTATAAAAGGGCAATTATTTGCCAAAAATGTGGGGAAAAGAAGGACAGGACTTCCTTCAGAAAAAGATTTGTAACCAAGCACCAAACCTACTTTTGTAAAATATTCGAAGTCCAGTCTATCATTTGTACAAGTTGTACAGACAGGGGAGACCAGATACGAGCTGTCCTCAGGGACTCGGGGCATCGGAGGCATCCAAGAGCAAACTTCTCAACGCTAGCAAGAACCAGGGTAACAGCTCTAGCTCTGGCCCAAAAACAACATGAGCTGTCAGAAAGGGTTATCACAGCCCAGTGAATCAGACAGAAGGGGGGAGGGAGGAGTGGAGAGGAGAGGAGGGAGCCGGTGAGGGTGGGTGGGAGTGTTACAACGAGCGAGTGAGCTAGAGAGAGCGATTCAGACACCAGAGAGAAGGGCCAGTGCACACCCGTCACAACCAAAAGCACAAGGATCGTGTGCGTGTAGTGCGAGCTTGCGTTTGGAGTTACGACGATGTTGGAGCACTCGTCTGAGCTGGGCTTTGTGCCGAGTGTGTGTGTGGACAGCATGCGATACCCATCCACGGCAAACAACCCTGTCTCCATGAGGAGCACAGAGGAACTGCTACTGAGGTAAAGCCGTCCCCGGACAATACACAAAGACATGCATGCATGTGCGCGCACGCACGCACGCTAGTGCGGGAAGGATCGTAGCTGCAGGCTTGCGGTGAGATGTTTTAGGAGTGTTTGGGTGACGGCAGCCCTGCGGTTTTGTAGGCGAGGTTCGCTGACATGCCGTCCGTAGGCCGTTTGAGTGCATGCAGATTTGTCAAATTGTAGGATCCTGACTGCGCTGCACCGCCTGTTCTTGTCAACCCACTCGTAGAAATTCGCAGCTTGTATCGTTTCTCTCTATCACGTCTCTTTCCTGCGGTTGTAGCCTCTCAAAAACTAAAGAGTTGATACAGCCATCAGACATGTGTTTGTGCCCGGAGGAGCGCGTTTATCACGTACCCAGCGTGCATGCGGGATCATGCGTATGTACGCGAGAGCCAGAGAATGAGAGATAACCTGTCTTGATACAACTGCAAATGCAAATTGTGCAAGGAAAATGCAAATCACCTGCCGCACTTGTTACAAATGTCTTTGTGTACTTATTGCGATCATTTTGATGTGTATTATTGCATCCCACAAAGCGCTTCTATGGACGGTTACATGCGCAAACACTTGCGAGAACATACAACCTGAGTTTGTTTGGATGTAATGATCGCATTAAACAAAGAGAGATAGATGAGCAGGAAGGGTTAAGCCCCGTCCCGCCACTAGAAAGATGTCTGCTTTTGTTTGCACGCCTCTCCAGCGATTGGATTTGGAGGGGGAAGTGGGGGGAATGGTGAGTGGGTTGTGTTAAAAGCGCTCTCAACAATGGGACGCCCCGACAATGAGGCTGTCACTCACTTCATGGCTTGTTTTCCACCTCTCTATTCTCATCTCTGGTCATTTTTTAGAAGCACAGGAGAAGGATGCTAATCGGCCCGTGCTGTTTTTCTTCCAAGGGCTACGGGCAGTTAATAACACGGGGGTTTAATGTGTGGAGTGTAATGGGGTGTGAGGGCATTAGTTGGGCCGGAGAGGCGGCCATGTTGGTTTAAACAGCAGATTTATTGCCTTTTACTCATTCACCGTGCTCGTGCTCAATGGCTTTTAAAATAGTCCCCTAAGGAGCATGAATCTCTACCATGACTGGTGTCTTCGGCTGTTTAACACACGCAACTCGCTCGTAACTCAACAACCTCCAATAAGAAATGGCAAATGGCTTGGCGCAAGTGTGTGCCCACTGAAACGCATAACAATCACACACGGCTGAGAGAAATATGACCGTCTGTTTGTTGTTGCACACTAACACGACTGGGGTCGGTTCATCCACTTGACACTTTGAGATCGTTTACGTTTGCTTTTGTTGACGAATCGGAGTGATTTATGACATTGCATGAAGCGTCACATACATGGGACAACCCAATATTCCGACCAAAATAAATCTATTACACGTGCCCCTGGCATTTAATGTAATGCTTCGTATGCTGCGGCTTCGCATCGATTTATGTCGCCATGCCTAACTTCAATCCATCTGATCCTGAATGTACCGTAATGATGTCTTGAAATACAATGACTACAATTACGATTGATTGCAAGGTGTTATGTTACTGTTGTTGAACAGCTCTGATACATCTTTTGTTGTGCCGTTTACGGTCTGGCTGGTTTCTATAGCTGTGTTAGAAAACTTTGCAATCTGCCCACCAGACATCTTTCGGGCTTTATGGGCTCAAAAACTAATGAGGTGCTTCGCTAGACACATTTACTGGGCATTTTCGTCTCGAAATGTAATGAGATGCCTACCTAGACAACATTTATGGAAATCAGTCTCAAACCCTATTCAGTTGAGTAGCTAGACAGTGTTTTGGGGTTTCTTAGTAATAAAACTTACTGACTGCCTAGGTGAACTATCCCTTTAAAACTCTATGATAAAATCTTTATCTTTGTGGTTTTTAAAGACCAACAGAGGTATATTCTATGGTTAAATTCTTTAACTAAGGCTGAAATTGTTTCTCACACAAAGCCGAAAGCGGGGTTAAGCAATCGCTGATGATCCCGGGTCAGATCGTGCTTCGCGGTCTGTCATAAAAGCTTATACTTTTTCTTAAAACCACTCGTACGGCAATACCGACTTTTTGCTACAAACACTAGAGTCTGCACTCTGCAATTAGTGGTTTGGAAAGCCTTCATTTCGGTAAAACAAGGCGATGGCGGTCATGTCTGTGTGTGCCTGTGGTGACAGCCCGCTGTCACTGTGCATTCTGGGATATGCGTGTGTGAGAGTGTGCCGCAGAAACGGGTGTTTTTGTGTTTTAGGAGAATGACCTGTCCCTAGGTACCCACCGTCGAGCCGAGGCTCAGTGGAGCTGCGCGAGATTCAAATGAAAATAAATGAGAAGCAGTGACCGCCGCTCTCAGGGTCCTGCTTTAATGAGGGGAACGGGGGGAGGGATGTTGAAACAAAAGAAGCGGGGGGGAGACGGAACGAGAAAAAAGAAGAAAAAGGTTTCTTAATGAATGTAGGACTTGGAGAGAAATGGCAAATTTATTTAAACTCCTATTTCGCTACCCAAGACCTCTTCAATTAAACTGGTAAGGTCCACTGCGCAGGACAAAAACCGCACAGGGGATGGCATTCTGGGATAATATGGGAAGAAATGGGCCTTTAGTTTGAATGTTGGGTGATTTTTGCGGTTTAGCATGTGGGTTTGGTTTTACATCTGTTTGACAGAGTGCTGTGTGTGGAATGAGTATAAGGATAGTGTACTAAGCCTTGTGTTACTCTTGCACGATGATGTCATAATAGCATTACAACTCGTTGGCATGGTGACAGTATAAACAACAGAGGTCAAATAAACATAGAAGATTAGACAGGCTAGTGATCCCAGATTATAATGACAAGCTTACCAATATACATTTTCTCGCTCACTTTCTTTTTTTCTTGCTCACTGTAAGTATGGAACGTTACACAAAACATTGCAAGTCCTGCTGTGCATTGCATTGTGCATGTTAACATGCCTTCTCTCAAACCTCAGTACTGGAGGGGCTGTGTATCTGGATGCTTGTTTGAAAACAGTACATGACCCGAAGCAAAGTATGAACGGTACGTAACAGTAGGTGTACTGTACATGTCTGTTCATTTTTTTATTAAATTTTTCGCTCTCATCCAAAGGAGCATTCTGACTGTTTTACATAATCCAGAGCTAATCAACTATTCATGAGCCCAAAAGGATTAATCTGACAGACCGCAGACAGTCCACCATGGGCTGGGCCTTATGACAAAAATCTGTGGTAGAGATTTTTACTGTTTTTATAAGTGTTGTAGATGCATTTGTGCTGACATCAGTGGAGAGAGCTGCTTTACAATATTTACATAATCCATGATGAACCATAGAAGAGTGTAAAAATACAAACAAGTCCAGACAAGGAAAGACGTTTTTTTAAAGGGTGTAAGAAACCCCAAAATAAAGCGGTTTAGTTATTTATGACTGAGACTTCCAGCATAAAAATAAAGTCAAATTTCACTGTTGTCTGATCATAATGCGTGACCATATGGATATACGACGGTGTGGCTCTTACCTGGCGAGTCGCAACCCCCAAAATGTGTCATAGGTCTGTTCTGAAAATGCTAACGTTTTTTATGTATATATATTATTTAAAAGTCTATGCAGGCTATTCAATAATAACATTTACAAGGAAAACACCGAACGAAACACAGGCAACAGGATAATGGCTCTGTTGTTAATGGGGTTGTAGTCTCGCATCGCGCAACATCTAATGCAGACAAAAAAATGAATAACATTGGGTTCAAATGTTTTTTTTTGTCTTTTATTTTGTCATGCCATGTCCGGTGAAGACAGGGTGTAAGTATCATTTGACAGATGATAACATGGACCAGTTATGCTGGCTATATGCTAGCTGTTTGCTAGCTAAAATTAATATGAATACATTTCAATGTTTAATTTCAACATTTTGTTCACCCTTTAAAATTTTGGTTACTGCGTTGGGTCATTACTTGATGTTCAAAATTTAATCTGCGCAAAAACAGCAAAAAAATCCTGATTTATAAATCAAAATATTTTCTTTGTTGAACTTCCAGCAAAACAGTTATAGTGTGAAATATACCCTTACTGTAATATAAAATGTCCTTAATTTAAGATTTCATGCATACCACCTCCCTCTGCTAACTGCGGTTATTTTCACATCAGCCATCTTTAACATATTCTTCTTCATTGTTTTTCTCGCTGTGTCTACCTGCCACGCCCCCCACCCCCTTCTCTCTGTACGGGATGAACTCCTGGGTGTACTATTTTTGTCTCTGTGCGTTGTAGCCTGCTGGGCCTGTCTCTTTCTCTCTCTCTCTCTCTCTCTCTCTCTCTTCTTGTTTCTTGTGTTACCTCGCTCTCCTTCTACGTGGTCAATCAATACGTGTTATAGGGCAGCTGGGCTCAGACCCATGGGGGAGAGGCGTAGAGAGAGAAAGGGAAGGTGTGAGAAAGAGAGAGCAATAACACAAAGAACAGGACCCCAAGAAAACGAGGGATAAAAAAAAAACATGACAGCAAAAGAACAGGAGATATAAAAAGAAAGGTAACAACAACAGCAGTAGGATGAGGGACAAGGAAACCTTTGACCTGGTCGTGTGAGAGAAAGAGAGAAGGGATGCAGAGGCAGTGACAAAGAGGGAAACCCGAATAAAAGACGTCTTGTGGCTAAATTCCATTAACGTCAGCAAGAGAGAATTATATCAGCCCTCAAGTGCTTTCATCAGATAGACTTCTTAACCCCGAGAGAAGCACATGCTGAGAAAGAAGAGACAAAGATGAAAAGGAAAACATGAAGGCTTGTGGCATGAGCTCTTGTTCGGAGCTGCCTAAAGGTGCTGTAAGCTATTTTTTAATGCCACACGTAAATTGTCCCTCCTACCAACAATATATCTCATCTGAGAATGAAATCTCATCCGTCTCTGTTTACTGTTTTCCACTGACGGTACGAAAGCTAGTCCCTGATCTGGAACTGTAGAGAGAAAGTTGGAGGGATGGAAATTGTGCCCATGCATTGGGACTTCAATCCTCGTGATACTAAACCAGGAACCATATTCAATACCAGAGGGAGTGTGCGACAAAGGTCTATAAAAAAAGGTTCACACAGTACCACAACGCTACCATTATATTAAAGTGGCCGTAACTCCGCAGTTTCTGCATATAAATGTCAATCTTGAGTACTTACAGAATAGTATCGTACACTTCAAATATCTGTAGGAAGTGCATCTTGACGTCCTTTTAAAGTCATTTTAATGTCATTTTAACGTCTGTTTGATGTCTTTACATAAACTAACCTGCAATTTATATTTTAAAGGAAAGGGTGATAGGCAAAAGTTACAAATTGCAGCTTTAACCAATAAGAGAATGCTCTATGGCTTTGGCATACACTATTTAGGTTTGCAAGCAATCGCAACAGTTTGTTTGTGGAGCAGGGTTTCACAAAAAGGGTGTGGTTAGGAAGAAAGCATGAAAGTTCAATCATCCAAAATTGCCTGAAAACAGCTATATTAGGTGAGGTTGTACCTTTCTACGCAAACTTCTTTTTTTTATGCATTAGCTCTTTACCATGGGTATTTCTTTGTCTAGCATAGGCTGTCTGCAGGCCTATTCTGCTTAATTTCTCTACAAATAAAATTCCATTTAGTGAATTCATCATCTCCATAACATGCGTAACAGCAATAGCGAGCATTTGTAAATTGCCTCTTCATTGCACAATCCATTATGTAATGATATATTTGCTCAAGGTAGTGAGTTTTGCTTTGTGAGGCAATGGCAAAATGTTTGTGAATCTGTCATTGAGTGTTCATTTCTTTTTCTCCTCAATTGATCTCTTATTATAATTTCATTGGTGCACAGATTGATCCCATCACTCTTGTGTTCGAGCTGGGTGAAGTGGTATATGTACTCGTATTTACTTTTTGGTCCGTTCACCCCTTACAGGGTTATATATATTGACTGGAATAATAAACTAATAAGTCTTTTATGCATATTATGATTCACTTCTGCTCAAGTGTGCTAGCTGTAGGCAGTATTGACAAAAATGTTTCTTAGAAGAAAGATAACCCCGGATCATTCTGGATTATAATAAATTGTGTAAAATCATTAAAATAATCTTCACCTGAATATAAAGTGTTTCTACGATGCTCTAGGGTTAGTTTTTTTCTTTGTGTTCTCACAATTGTTACAGAAGGATATCGATTGTGTTTACCGCATGCAAAAACATCTCTATTGAACGGCATATCATTTATACACAATTTCGTGTGTGTAGTGGGCAAGAGTCAGCGTGGGTTATGTGCGGGTCATGCCACGCTGTTGGGTACTGGTCATAACACACAACAACGTGTTTTATAAATACAGGTCGTTTTCTTCTGGTTTATTTTGGCCATGCTTCCTGTATAACCGTTTAGTTAAAACGATTTTTTATGAGAACTAAAATCATTGCTCTTCTTATTGTCATTTCACTATCGACCATTGAATAGCATATACTGCAAAGCAATGCAATTTTACAATATTTTCTAATTTACGCAGCATTTTCCCAGATCTTCCACACGGTTATGTGCAAGACGGCAAGATGAGGAAGAACTCTTGGTTATTCGGTAGCATTTTCGTGTGTATATGCATTAAGCATGAGTGCGTTTCCCATGACCTAGTTCTTGCACATGCTCTGTAGAACCGAGTTTGAGACCCCCTTCCCCCTGGGGCACGTGAGGGGAAAACAAAAAGAAAGCTCGCTACTTCATACGCATCAATGGATGAGCACAGTAAAACGGGAAAGTGTGTCGCTTAATGCACTTGCATTACATTTCCGGTACCTACAGTAAAGGTTCCTTTTTCATATCTCACCCTGATTTAGTTTAAGCTGTTACAATTGATACAGTTCCTATATTAGGTGAAGGGTAGGTAAAGATTACAGAAATACTATGCCCATAATAAAATGGTCATTAAGAGGGAACATTTTTAGTGAAGATGGTATACGATTTCTGCTTGTTTATCACACAAAGCTATCTTGTTGCTTCAGAAGACAGCTTACAGAATGTAGGTCGTATGAACCACTTTAATGATTTTTTGCCCTTTGGGAACTCTGTAGCCCCAGTCCTTAAACCCATTCATGGCATTGAGATGAAGAACAGCCTGGACATTCTGCAAAATGTCTTTTGTGACCCATAAAACTAGTGAACCACAAAGGGTTGACAGAATATTCATATTTGAGGTATATATTTGTCTCCAAGAAGTCTCCATTCATGCTTTCCTCTAACGCATGTTGGGCTGTGCACAGAGATGCATTGGTTAAAAACTCGCTGCAGCAGCGCAAGGAGCCACGCCCCTCTCTCTCTTTCTCTCTCTTTGGTGCTTGATGCTCCGAAGCGCTTGGTTGTATCTGAAGAAAGGATTTTAAGAGACTGTTTAGGACGAAACTCGAATGAGTGAAGGGAAAAGAATGTGGCAAGTGCAGTGAGCGTATGTGTGTGTGTCCAGTGCCGCTCGAGCTGCTGCACCTGTCCCTCTCAGTCTCCCGCGCCCAAACTCGGCAGGCAGGCAGGCAGAGTCGCGCGGAAGGCGGGCGTTATCAAGTCAGCGGCGCACAACACGATCTGCCCGAACATGACTTCGTCTTACAATCTGGATTTTCTCCCCGAGATGATGGTGGATGGAAGATTGTTGGGCACCGGAGAGAGGATGTAAGCGTTTAATTGTTTTCTTTATCTCCCGTCGTCCTATTTGCTGGCGCGAGCGTGTTGACAAATAGGGCACGCGGCGGCGTGTTTGCTCCTCGTTGTGTTATCAGCCGTCAGATAACGGGCTGATGCTGTTCTTTATGTTGTTTTTGCATTGATTGTGATGCTGCTCCCGAAACGCGTCGGGAAATAACCACGTTGGGTGTAGCGCTCCGTGGTCGGACGGTCCGAATCACGTCTCGGACACTGACTGCAGAGCGTGGGCTAAATCTAGAGGGGTTGTGCGTGTTCATGTAACACTTTGCTTGTAGATAAGGAAGCTTATCTGGTGAAGCAGATTACTGCATCATTGCCAGACACTTTTGAATGTGGGACAGTCAACAAAGAACTTCGATTACTTTGACTATCCCCAAAAGCATTTGGGGTAAACTCAGCTACACTACCGGTAGGCATCGAGGGGTGATTTGCTTATTTTTTCAAGACTATCAAATGTTTTGTTGGGCCCTCATTGATGTTATATTGTTGCATCTTACAATGATTCACATTGATGAAATAATATGATCCCCAGTGCCGTTTCAGCTCGTGCATGAGTACGAGACATGTGACTGGAGCGCTGTTAAAAACATGCGCCGCCGCTCCGTCTCTGCTTTTAAACCATCGGAATGCGCAATCTCTCTCTCTCTCTCTCTCTCACTCTCTCTCTCTCTCTCTCTCTCTCTCTCTCACTCTCTCTCTCTATCTATCTCTCTCTCTCTCTCTCTGTTGTTTCAAATTTGATTTGTTACGTGGCATGTGTTGCCTAAATCAGATTAGATCACGCGCAGCGCACGTAATTC
Source organism: Triplophysa tibetana (assembly GCA_008369825.1). NCBI lineage: Eukaryota > Metazoa > Chordata > Actinopteri > Cypriniformes > Nemacheilidae > Triplophysa > Triplophysa tibetana. Next base: position 11,855,775 of record CM017897.1, on the reverse strand, counting down.
ACTTTAAGTGCAGTGTTGCAGGGCGCGTGGGATACTTTGATGCAGCAGCGCGAGCTGCTGTCCCACTTACGTCCGCTCGCTTTAAGCCGCCAAGGGTTGACGGACGCTCGTTTAGTGATGAACATTTTCGCCCCGTTCGCTCATTTAAACAAAGCCTTTTAGTGCTATTACACTCTGAAGTATGTTAACGATTTGTAACCTATCATGACGACACTTTTGGGGACAGACGGACATTTACCAGAAGGTAAATCTAAAAAGTCATGTATGAAATGAAAAATGGTTCATAATGGCTTGTAAAAACGTTATAATGTATAACGATGGCATTAACAAAATGATGTAAGTATCCTCACTGCTGAAAAAAGACCGTTGTAATTACTGTTGCTTAATTCATTTGTATGGGAAGGGTAGAACAATCATCGCAAACCATTGATGTTAAAGCCTGCCAATCAAACCAATTAACCAATCAGATCAAGGGATAAATTCAAGCCCCATCCTCAAAGTTCCTGCCGAATGCTGTTTTATAAAGAAATGTCATATTATGGATGTCAAGGGGTCCACATTTATGTACCAAACTATAAAAGAAACGAGGATACAAGTCTTTCTACAAGAAGAACAATAACATTGTCCACTGCTTAGTGGGTGACTTAAGCAGCTTTAATAAGCTCCACTAGGTAGATACTGTAAAACGTGAACCACTTTCTGTTCTAATGCTTGTAATTTGGTTCTTTGTTCATTTTTTGTTCTTTGGCTGTTTACTTGCCTTTATAGCTGAAATTTTAAAGCTGTGTTCTTTCATTTACACCTAGTTGAAGGCTACACAGCATTTTTTAATTGAATATTTCAATAAATGAAATTTTTTAAAAATAGTTAATAGGTCAGCTGTGGCATAGAAATTGGTATTGATAAAAGTGAAATGACACACATAACTGTAATGCTGGTATTCTGAGAACCTAAAACGTGACTAAGTGTATTTTCATTTAGCCTGTAAGAAAGATAAACATTTAGATAGGAAATAAACATGTACATCAGGTTGCTCATTGCTCATCAGTTTATTGACTTTTCTAACGAGTAGCTTATAAAACAACTAATAAATTGTTCTTGATCATTTTGCTTTTCTTTATAGCTAGTGCTATGGAAATGCCTTCAGAACGCGCCTTTTTCCGTCGCTCATGAATGTTTCTCTTTTTGCACAGGCCTTTCTGTTCCCGTTCAGTTCTAAGGTTCATTCACTTGCATTCTTTCACACCTTATGTGCTTTTTTCTCACATCAAGACATGTAGGTAAATTCGCTGACAAGCGGGTTCACCGTAAGTGTAGCCTAGCACTTCTGTGACAAAAGTGTCGCTTTCATGCTCCCAATACGCGCACACATAGGAAGGTGGACAAGCAGCATCCAGCTGGCCCGTGTTCCAGCGAGTGAATACTTGCTAATCTCTCTCTTCACTACGTGATAAGCCGCTCACCTCTCTGTCAGAGAAACATAACCCACACACACACTCTCTCGGTGGGAATATAAAACACCTGTCTCTTAAATCCCCAACGGTGCAGTCTACATTTTTGCCTGCCATAAGCCACTTCAGCTGCAACTTTGTTGTTGATTCTGGATTCTGGCTTTTGTTTTGCAGCAAAGTGAAGTCATTTGACTAGCTAACTTAATTTTAGATCAGAGGAACGCTCCAGTGGTCCTCCAGGATACAAAGAAGCTCTTATTGTGCCTGAGAAATGCGAGAGAAGGGCAGATCATAGTTCCGGTGTGGGCTGTGTGGGGTTCAATGAACTTGTTTTTCCATCCCACTGGAGACGGTGTTGGAGGATCAGTGGGAGGGGATGTTGGCGATGCATAGGATTGAGTTATTTTTTATTTTTATTACTTATTTACATAAGATATAAGCGCAAAGCTGATACGAATTTAAAATAGGTTATCAAGAGCACATGAAGGATATTGTGTGACTCTAAGGGTGTTTTGAATGGATGTGAGATTGTTGCACTTGTTTTTTCTCTTCAGCGAGTGAGTATTCTTATGTTTATAACCAACTGGGAAATCTGTGACCTTTGACACTTGGCCCGTCCGAGTGGTTTCTCACATCTGCTATTAACCTACAGCATGAGACATAAACGGCTGGAAAAGAAGACAGGAAAGCAAGAGGAGGGGGAAGCCTCCAGCACTTACAGTGAACAGCTTTATTCCAGGAATTGCTGGAAGATAACGGGATGATTAAATGAGTGGGAAGAATTGGGTATTTGTGACTTGGGCAGATACATGCACGCGAAATCGCGAAAGCGTAATGTGAACATAAAATCAAAATTGAGGTTTCTGGTATTATTGTACACGATCGAGCAGCGCTTGTTATTCCAGAAGGATAAACTTTTAAGCATTCGTTTAAATATAATAAGGTTTTTTTTCAACAACTTTCTGATTTGGCTGTAGTCAACTATGGAGTCTTTTTAAAAACAGGTTATAAGTCATGGAGTCTTTCTAAAACATGTTAACATGTGGGTTAATGTTATAAAACAATAACATGGCTATTGTAAAGCTTTCGAAATATTCTGATAATAAACGCAATGACAATTTTTTTTACAATACAATCCTAAATGGATATAATCCTTATTCTTGTTTTTTTCAAGATGAATATTTTGTTTTCCTATTAACATATAAACTACACACAGTAAACTACACACAGTGTGTGACACATGTGGTTATAAGTGAATGTGTGAATAGGTTGAATGAGTTTTAGAGAGACTGATGTTCCACTCAAGGTTCTTATTTCAACAGTATGAAGTTGTATAGTGTGTTTCAGGGTCAGTTTTGTATGTGCGAGAGGTAATGCATTACTCATGCCACAATTTTTCATGTTCCGGCCCGTGCGTGTGTGAAAGTGACTGATGAAGGTTTGCGGTTGCTAGGGTCCAGAGGATGTTGTCACCACGGAAACACATAGGATTTTTGCCATATTAGTGCCTGGGCCCTCATCCCACATACACACTTTTCCAATTTCTCTCATTTACCCAGTCTCCTCAACGTACACATAATACTTTCTCTGATTCAGAGATGAGCATCACATCTGTCTCTCTTTCTCCCGGTAGTCACGTGCACACTTGTGACGTTGCCTTTCAGGCACTGAAAAGCTGACTGGAGTCAAGGCAGGATTGTTTGTCTAGAGTTCTTTAAACCCGATGAACAACATTCTCCCCGGTGGCCTTGAAACCATTGAAATCTCTTTCTTTCTTTCTCTCTCTCACACACACTCTCACACACACTTAGACTGAAAACAGACATTTTTATTGGCCTCGCAGAAAACAAAATCCACTCGCTTAGGAGAGACCTGTGATGAGATTCTGTCAATTCTGGTTTACACATGTATTTGTAATTTGTTTTCTTTATATTAAAATACATAGATACCACATTTCCAATTAGTAATAAATGTAATCATTTGTTCGAAATAATTTCAGCTTTCTGGTGTGAAAGCCGATTTGTTAACAGAAAAGCTACAAGAGGGGCCTACACAACAGCGATTGTATCATGGTTAAGAAGCGTTCTTAGGCACGACACGGAGCGTAATAATGACTTTCATTTTATTTTATTGCTCAGTTTTATTCAGTGCAAAATGGAAACGCGCAGCAAAAATGTTCAAGCGCCATTAGCATAGTAGTTAATAAGTGAAAGATAAAGAACACTAGTTGGTTAATGTTGATTTGGCAATCTGGATGTCTTTTCGAATTGGATCGTTCTATTGTTTTCCCTCTTGATCCCCCCCTTTCCCCCCACCCCAGTAAGTGATGTGAGATCCCTGTCCAATATTTATTCACTCCATCTGCATGCCGGCATTTGCCAAAGTCGAGGCTTACCTCAATGAGTCTCCGAGGACCTTTTTCTCTCTGTCTTTTCCTGCCTTTCCCTTTTGTCACATCTTTCCCTCTGTATTTTTTCTATCTAAAATCACTCTTCCTTTTCTAACGTTTCATAATCTTTGCATCCTCGTTTTGCCTTCTTCTATGCCCACGTTTTCGAGTCTTTCCGCCCTTTTCTCTCTCTCTCTCTCTCTCTCTCTCAAATGTTTTACTTGTTTGATTGGGCTCTTCAAAAGGAGAGCTCATTATTTGCAGCTAGAGGGAGAGGAATGCAGGATTAGGGGAAACATTTGAGGACTTATTTTCTTCTGCCTGTTTAAACGGTAGTCATCACTGCACTAAAAGTCACACACACACAAACACACACATGGGGACTCAAGAACCTGGAACCCCTTAACAAAAGTGCTCCAGCTCAGCTCTCGTGTTTTAACACACTTATCCACATCGCACACTTGTGTGTGTGTGTACACGTGTGTTTGCTTGGGTGGGTTGGGTTGTAATCGCTGTATGGATTCATTCTAGTTCTTTCTAACGTATAGCCTCAGACAGCGTATAGCTCCTTCTTTCTTTCTTTCTAACGTATAGCCTCGCACAGTCCATTGATCATCTGATGGATATCATACATGTAAATCGCACATTACAGTCTGATTGGCTTATCAGCCGGGGTTTGTGGGTTAGTAATGCAATAATTAACATTGCGTTAAACCTATGCTTTGCAAGATGGCTCAGACGTATATCCTCTTTCAATTTTTAAGTTTTTTTATTTTCACCAAATAAACGTTCTTTCAACCTTCCAATTAAGTGTTTAACGTTCTGTCGGTTGTATTTTTTATATTGTGGTAAGAACTAAAACAGGAAGTGCTTTTGGACCAGCGTTCTTTACGTCTTGCAGAATGGCCAAAGAAGAACTGACGGCCTGCCAAAGTTTGCTTAAGCTATGACGTTAGCGGCAATAAATATTTGTAAGTTATTCAAAAAAATTGTTTCAGATGTAGCAAGTAAGCAAGATTCTTCGAGTAAGTAATATCACAGTGAGAAAAATACACGGCACAACCGACCAAAGCGAACATATTTAGAGATTGATATACAGTTTGGTGGAGCAGGATCGATGAATTTTACTGTAAGCTGACATAACAAAACACCATAGAAGAAATTGGCGTGAAGTTCCAGGTATGTATAAAAGGAGAGGAACCCAAGTCATGTCTATGGACCTGATTATCATTCTGATAAACTCAGTAAATAGATTGTACTAGAAATACTGAATTAAGTAGTTATTGTTGTATTTTGGTGTGCCTGTTGGCACATGGTGTAAATAAAAACTGGTTCTTACTACACGCTTATCCAATACAGTGAGAGAATAGTCCTTTTAGCATAATTCTTATGGTCAAATTCTTGGCTCTTCTATGCCAATGAATCTCAACATTCATAAAGCATCCTATCGATCCCCTCACTGACAATCCCCAGCATGCCTTGCCCATCCCCAAGACCACATCAGGCCATCAACCTTGGCTAACACAAAGGCCCCAAACCTTTCAGCCGCCTCCCAGATGGGCAAGCAGCCCCGCGGGGTTCCGTGCCAGCAGACAGCCAGGGCTAAGAGACAAGGCCTCAACTCCCCTGGACAGTTCTGATACTGATGCCTCTCCAAAGCGCAACCAAGTGTAGCAGTGTATGACACCGATCCCAGCTCGCGCCCAGTTTCTCCCCATCTCTACACCTCTTTCATCCGGAGGAAACTAGGCCATTGCATACGAAGAGACTGTTGGGATAGCGATGTCAAGGCCAACCTCGACTGTGACCGGAAAATGCATTCTGATTTGAAGGAGTAAAAAGATGAGATTTTCCCTTTCTCTCATAAAACAGATCAGTTATATAAGAATGCAGGAGTCTTCGCTGTGGGGACCATGATAATAGAGTAATGAGAGAAAGATAAATGTGTGTTGTATAGGGTTATAGAATTTGGTGTGTGTGCTCAGTTAAGGTTTGCGCAAGTAGACCTGACTGTTTTATTGCAACGCTTGATCTACTGCCGGCTCGCGGGCCTTTCTACGCTGTTAAGGGCAAAATGGAACGATTCTGTCTCTACCTACCCTCGGGCTGTGTCTGTGCAAGAGTGTGCGGTGTCTATGTACCACTACCTTTCGAAAACAGACATGCTGGAGATGTTACTACCATATAGTTATACCACATATAACTGTTTTTTCAGTATGCATGTAATACCCGACTGACCTGATATATATGCCAGAATGTGCAGTAGGTAGTGGAGCGCCCTGCGTGGGATGCTGTATCCCACAATGCAATGAACTCGCTTTGCTATGAGTCACAATAGAATCTGGTATATGGAAAGTGATGTCTGTTGGCATTGGCAAAGTTTGCATTGGCTTTATTTTGTTGTAGGGTTCAAGGAGATGATTAAGAGACAGATTTAGAAGAGTAAAAAATAGGCTAAATGTGTAACAAATGGCTTTTGATTTGTGTAGAGAGTTCGGAGAGTGGTTTCATATAGCAGACGCTTAAAAACGTATCCGATTTAATTCTATGATGATAATGAATACTTGTATGTTACTGTTCTCCTTAATATTTATAAATAATAGTGGTCTACTCTGAACACACAAATGGGTGTCACAATATCAGATTTTCACCACACGGGCAACTTGGTATTCACAATAATTCACACGAATAAATGAATATCCATTGTTTTTTTATAATATTAATCCTAGCAGTCCAAATTTTCCTTAATTTGCAATGTATTCTCATTTTTGGAGCAATGAATCAAACTCAAGATATGTCAATTGACAATTAGTTTATTATTACATTCACCCTTTCATCTATTCACAAGATGACATATTTAGTGGAACATCAAGTAGAAAGCATCTGGAAATGTCAAGAGGATAAAAGAGAGTATTTAAGCGCACAGAAAGAGATGGAACCAGGAAAGCAGATGAATGTGGTGAGAGAGAACGAGAACGAAGAACGAAATGATTTTTCGCAATCATCATAATCAACTCGGCCATAAACCGGTGATTTAGTTTGTACCCTATTTTGTATCATTTTTGTCATTGTCTTTCTTTTTCTTTTTCCCGTTATGATGTGTGCATGAAGGACACACGCACACACAAAGACACAAACCTTGTAAGCCTATGTAGATAATAGTGCCTCATTCACATTTAAATGGAGCGTCCATCATTGTTCTCATACACTTGCTGCTAATTTGGTGAGGTCACCGTGTCTCGCCACTAAACCAATCACCAAGCAGCATCCGTTCTCCTTGTCATCCACACCCACGCACAGACACACAAATGCACTCACATACACACGTGTTAATGTGTGCGTACTCGTGAAAGAGATCGTACACTCTGGAAAAAGCTTAGCCGGTCTCACTTGGACGCGAGCGAGCGAGATTACACAGCTAACATCTGGTGGTGGTTAGGACTGAAGTTGATTATGTAATGCGCCCGGGGACCGCATGTCGTGGGCTCGTTTTCGAGCAGGGCTGGAAAAAAACTTCTAAACGTTTAGGTCCCCCAAGGCATATTATATCAACCACAACTGCCATAGTTTTATTTTCATAACTTGTTTTGTTGAAATTGCTCTCCGATAGCTTTGTATGAAGAACCCTGTGGAGCCAGATAAAAATGGGAAAGAGGTGAAGACAATGACGCTCCCTCATGTGCAGATGTCACAGCGCTTGGGAAAACACACTTATTGTACATGTAGCGGAGTTGACTGTTGACTGCTGCCATTATCGATGAACCAGTGAGGTCGCCGAGGGCTACGCCACCATGTTGATGTGTTGCGTTGTTTTTTTAGCTTCATTGACCCGACTAACATGTACAACAGGAGTTTCCAGAACTACAGAACTGAAAGGTGACACAGACAAAATATATTTCTGTTTAGGGCTAAATGCACAACCCTGTCTAAGTGGCTAACTCTAAATTTCTGGTATCAATTCCTTGCATTCAATTTCAAACCTGTATGACTTTCTTTAATCTGGTGAACAAGAAGATATTTTGAACAATGTTGGTAGCAGGACCCGTTCCCTTTTAAAGTATGTACACAAAACTAATGCAAGTCAATGGACACCACTGTTGTACAGTTACTAACATTCTTCAAAATATATTTTATGTTCTGCGGAAGTCCTTCAGGTTTGGAGCAACGTAATGGTGAGTAAATGATAAAAAAAAATTAGGTCAACTATCGCTTTAAATTGCCTCAAAAACTGCTTTTAACTTATAGCATCATATAGACAAGTCAATGGACTTTGGTGAGGGTCATGATGACATCCTTCCAGGAACCACCGTACCGGTCATATGACACATACCCAGATCAAGGGTACTTTCCTGTATTTATTTGAAGCATTCGACCATGAGTAGTGGAGTTTAGCTGCTTATTGTGCTGCTAGGGACAGTTTGAGAATGTATACGACTGTGGGCTGATGTGTGCGCCTGAAGCTATACAGTAATGCTTCACCGCACTCAGTAGCTGAAGTGTCTGAGTGCGCTTTGATCGAGAGTGCCCAGCGTGTAGATTTAGTTACTGTAGTAAATGTGGTTGCCACTCCATAGGGAATCATTGCACGTTGGTGCCTTGTTGTTTATGTTGATCCGATTTTTGACACGGTATACAATCCAGTTACAACACGAAAATTTACATTCGGGCCAATAAGTATAAGGATCTTCGACGTGCCGATTTTAAAATACAAATAAATAATAATATCTATTGCAGATATTCAAGCGAACAAGAATGTGTGCTGTACAATTAAGTGATTTTACAGTTTTTCATCTATTAATAGGCCATGGCATTAAAGGGATAGTTCACCCAAAAATGAAAATACTGTCTTTTCAAACCTGTGTAAATAACTAAACAGATCTCATCCTCATTGACTCCCATAGTATTTATTTTCCCTACTATGGCAGTAAATGGGGGATGAGATCTGTTTGGTTACTGACATTCTTCGAAATATTTTACTCAGTGTTCAGAAGAACAAAGACATTTATACAGATTTGGATCATTGGACATTCTGAGGGTGAGTTAATGAAGACATAATTAATTTTTTTGGTTAAACTGTCCCTTTAAAAATGTCACATGGTGCGACCGTGATTTGTCTTAATTTTGAATAATTTCCTTGACATGCATAACATTTTTTAAATTGTTAGTATTTAAAGTGTTTAGAAGCAAAATATTAGAATTTCTTTGTGGTTTGGTAAGTAATCATCTCATCATTTTGTCTTCTTAATTTAACACTATTAACAAACTTATTTTCCCTGAAAATCGCATACAACTGATATAAATGTTTTAAAAATACTATTTACTTAAACATTCTGTATCAAAATTGTTTTTCTTTATTTTAATTGAAAACAATTATTATTGTTATCGGTCGCACCACATGATTAATGGTTGTTACACGTCATTGACCCACTTGGAAATCGCTTTTATCAAGTAAACAAAAGGGTCCAATTTACATTCAGTATTTTTTCTTGGGCATCGAACCCATAACTTTTGCACTTCTGAAGCACAAATCGAACTACAGAAACTTTACAATTCTGTCTCTTTGTATCCACACGTCTTTTTCGGAAAGCTCAAGAACTCGTGTGTGTTTACAGTAATTTATAGGATTAACGCATGACCGTTTTGTAGACCCACGCCTGTTTTACTATTATTGCTTGTACCTTTCTGAGAAAGTGTGTGTATAAGTGTGTATTGACTCCTCTTCACTTCATTAGTGGTATAGTTAATCAATGCACTCCATTGTTGTTCCACCATTAAAGCCTCATTGGGCAAGCCCAGGGGACAGAAAGAGAGAGAGAGATAGAGTTAGACGTGACCTAAAAGCCCTTCTTCCTCTGTGATGCTCAGTGTAGCTCAGTTGCAGAACGTTCGCTTGTGTAATTTTTATTTTTTTATTTACTAAAACATTATAACAGTTTTTATTATACGCACATATCAGTTTCAATTATGGAACGTTCTGTCAGCGAGTCATTATCTCAAAATAAACCAAGACATTCTGATCCAGTTCATTTGTCTGTTTAGATGACATACAAAAATATTTGATCGCAGAATGCTGCAAAAGTATTTCAAAAGAGATGTGTATAAATATTTATAGATATTTAAATCAAAGATATTTTCACAAATTGTATTTATATTGCTGATTGGGATTTCAGAACATAGAGTTTTGTTGACTGTACACTATTTGTGTGTTACTGAATGGATTCATTCCAGCACCTTGCTAAGTCATTCTTCAGCAGTGTGAGGATGGACACTGGGCCACCACATAGAAAGAGAGCCACGGTGACAGTGAATAGAAAGATCTGGAAGAGTCGAGGATAAAAATGGGGCAATGGATGTTAGTGAGCGAGCAAGGGAGAGAGAGGAAGCTCTTTTAGCCTGTCTAATGTACGAGTTTGACTGCGGAGAGAGTAAATGGCTCTGTTCAGTGTGCGGTCACAGAGAGACCCGTTCATTTAACTCGCCAACCTCTCCTGACTGATTATACCACTCCAACAGGCCGCGTTCTTCTTTCTTATCGTCCATCTTTACCTCTCTTTATCTCTACACCTCAGTTTTCTGTTTGCTCCTGTCAAGACACTAGCTGTTCTCCGAAATCAAAGCACCTTCTAAGAGATCATATAAACCTGCCATGATTCCCATTGATTTTCTGTGTAAGGGTTATTCTTACAATGTGATAAATGCACGACACACGTTACATTTTATTGCAACCCAAAGCATACCAAAAACTTATAAACGAATTGTATTATTGCATTTAATCTGGATGTTTATTTGAATCATTCTGACACAATGCTGACAAACATTATTTTGACTTTGAAGCATCGTTTTGGCCAAATTTCAAGAACGTTCCTTCACACCAAGTACGTTCCTATTAAAGCATATGTACTTTATTTAATGCGGACACGTTTTGTGCAAATGTATCTGTCTAAATGTATCTATTAAATGTTTTGCTTAGCATCACACTGTTAGCTTAGCAACATGATAATGTCGAGAATGATAACTATAGAGGGCATGCATTGACGTCACTTTCCCACGTAAACATGCCAGGACACTGCTTTCAATATGAGAAACAAAGAATCCGGGACAAGCAATTATTTGTTGAAATTATAAGCAGCCACACTCAATGGTGATCCTTACGACTACTTTACGACAAAGGAATCAGGTGTTCTTAGACACTCAAATGTTGCGCGGATTTGCGTGCCCGGATGTTCTAACCATTCATTTGCAGAGTGTTTTGCCACTCAAGCGGGCACGTTCTGGCTTGGGAAAGTGACCACACATGGGATCTAATAGATCACCATTAACTTGTATTGGAATAAGTTCCAAAACACAATAAAAATTTGATTTTGTAATGGTTAACTTAAGTGACTTAACACAGGGCACTTTAACAAACAGGCTTTGACGTGAAGGAGGCCCTCTTTCTCTCTAATACTGTTACAAATAAAAAGGTCATTGCATCGGGTTAAAGTTAAATGATATATCTATTCATTGTCTTGAAAATCTATCAGATGTAGGTCTCAGGAGACAGGGAGTAAAGCAAACGTTGTATTTGGACGTGCCTTAATGACCTTTCTACCTTGGAATGCAGACTCCGAAGGCAGCACTTAACTGTCAGGACACGCCTCGTGCTCCGTAGTGACGCGGTAGTAAAACAGTTCAGAGAAATCAACCTTCATATTGATATTTAGCGATGCAAGTATGTTGGAAACAATACACCGCGAAGCAAATGCCATCTTGTCACCAATGCACAACTTTTTAAGTAGATGCATCGCATCGTTACCTTTATGCCGATGCACCGATGCAAATCGATGAATCTTCCCATCCCTAGCGTATACAGGTTGTGCCCCAAAGCATGCACCATGTGGCGTTCAGCGCACAACCCGGATGCGCAAGAGTCGTGGTGCTCTCATGCACGAACTTCGTATTTTTTTATATTTTTGGGTGAACTATACCTTTAAATGGTTCACTAGGCTCACCAGAGCTACTTTGTCCTGTCCAGGTTTTCTTTCTCACGTTAAATTCTCCTTAGATGTGTCTGTTGTGTTTTCTCACATATCCTTAAAGGGGTCATATGGCGCGATGACGTGTTTTTTGGTTTCTTTGGTGTGTGATAAGCTGCTCATGCATGTATTAGACACGTAAAATTGCAAAAATTAAAAGTGTTGGATCAAAAGATGCATTCTATCTAAAAGCGAATGGTCACCCAGACCTGCCTGAAACGCCTCGTGTAACCACACCCCCACAAATCCACATTGGTTCGTGGTATGATATGACTTAAGACTGAATTTACACGCAAGTAAGCTGGGTGACCTGTCAGTACAATTGCTTTGGAACCTGATGTTCCAAATATGGGATTTCTGTTACATGCTTGTAGTATTCCACCAATCACTACGCACAGGTTAACTGGCCAAACATAGCACACCTCGCTTTTCAGAGCGACAAAAAGGAGATGCAAACATTCACGGTAGGTAGAAAATACAACATTTTGAACCTTAAATCGCGTGGATTACATCTAAAAACAAACGATAATATTCGTTTCAGCCGTGTCATATCACCCCTTTAATGACTCTTCATTGCTGTGTTTGTTTGGCTTTTTTAGTTTTTGCTGAATCACTCATGAACTATTTAACTTGTGTGAGGGGCTGGGGGAAGGGCAGTGGTAGCACACTTATGATGTTACATCCTCCATTTAATTTTGTGTGTTTTATATGACGTAAAGTGCTGTTGTGCGTTCAAGTCGGTGTGTGTGGCGCTCTCAGTCCCCCAGTGAGTTGATAGCTCATTTCTTGCTGTTATAATTGCTGCCTCTTCTCTGATGCTGGATAATTTGTGTGGCTTGATTAATGTTGAAGCCATATTTAAAAATGTCATTTTTACACTTCAAAATATCAAGTACAGCCGTCAAAAACCTGCACGCACTGACACGCTCGCACTAGTTTTAGAATTGGTTCTGTCGGATTTGATATTGACCAGATAAGTAGCAAACGGTGGATTTTTTTTAATGATTTTTTGTGTGTTAGTTTAACCTTGCATTACAAATGTAGTTTCACAGCTGTGTCTCTTGAAAGATTGCTGTTCTGTTTACAGGTTGTTAGGAATTTGGCTCGGATTCATTCTACTTAAAGGGATAGTTCCCCCCAAACTGAAATTTCTGTCATTAATTCATCCTCATATCTTTCAATGTCTGTATGTGACTCTTACGTCTGTGGAACACAAAAGAAGGTATTTTGAGAAATGTCAAAGTGGTTTTGTGTCCATTTAATGGAAGTCAATGTTGTATGGTTACCAACATTCCTCAAAATATCTTTTTTTGCAGTCTGCAGAAGGAAAAGTAAGGTTAGGAATGACCTGAGAGTCAGAATTCTCATTTATTTTGAGCAACCTTTTATACTACATAAAAGGGAAGCTCAAGATCGGTGAGAAATAGTTTCAAATAGTGTTTGTGGAAAAAATATGTGTTTGTGTGATTTTCAGATGTGTCATCATCATGTGGGTGAAGTCAAGTATACAACACCGTGTTTTAACCTTTCTTGTGATCTCTTGGTTATCTATGCAAACTCTCCTTTACGGCCAAATAAAATCATGGGATGTATACAGAGTGTGTGTGTTTGTGTTTTGCAGCACTATAACCACCCTCAAGATACAAATTTAATGGATAAACAAAGCTCCGCTGCAGAGAAAAGGGACTACAATTGTATTTATATTGCAAAGCGGAACATCATAAACTTTACTCCTTTGGGGTGTTAAAGTGTAACCTTTACCCCTGGATGCAAGCTTGGCTTCAGTCAACACCCCTGTTGAGTGGCAGTTTTAGGAAGCTGACCTTTGCACGAACACAAACACTAGCATAAACGCACATGCATACAGTCCAGCAGGTTTCTAACCTTTCCGCACATTTCCACACACTTGCAAACGCTAAAAGGAGCGGACAGCCTCCCGGACCTCTGTCAAAGTATGTGTGTGTATTTTTGTGCGTTTGTGAGCTGCACGTTTAGACAAATAAACATCTCGCTTTAGGAGGGTACATTTTCGAGTTCCACCAAGCCCCATTCCAATGCTGACTTTTAAGCTTGTATACAACATGTTTAGACAGCTTGAAGGGATAGTTTACACAAAACTAATACACAAAAGATATTTTGAAGAGCGTTGACTTCTAATGTATGGACACAAAAGCAAGAAAACATCTCTCTAAATGTCGTCTTTTGTGTTCCAGAGATGAAAGAGTCATGTACAGGTTTTAAATTACATGATGGTAAATAAATGATGATATTCTTTGTGAACTGTGCCTTTAAATGTATTGTTCCAAAATATAAAAAAGATATTCTTTTTGTGATAGCTGAATCAATCAATTTTTTTTTGAGAGAAATGTCAACTATAAATATTGACTAGTATCAATAAAAATAGTTCAATCTAATAAAATATTAACTGTTTTCCCTAAACTCGGCTTCGCCATGTTGCAACATAATTTATTGAAATTGATTTTTCCCCTTGTGCTCTTCGTTTAGAAGCAACACTTTGTCTGGTGTGGAATTGTTATGCATTTCAAGTTAGTGAACTTATGAAGTACAACTTGGGCCAACTACAGATTGGAATGGAGCTACACCACGTACACTCATTCTACTAGATCCACGCAACGTGTCTTAAACATAGCTGTACCGTAGGCAAAGCCATTCTTACATTGTTTCATTCTCTCACACATACACATAGACACAGACTTCGTAGACATTAGAAGGTCGGTAATTGAGCGGGACACTTAGCATTATTCAATTTAAAGGGTGACAGAGCACATCTGTCATCATGGAGCCGGTCCCCACAGTTACCCCCGGAGATGGCACGCATAAAGTTTGAGTAATGCCGTCGCGCATGTGGAGCGAATTGTACTTACGGCGCGTAGCTGGAAATTTGCTTAAAGATCCGTGATACTGAAAACAGCCGTAGACATCTGGCTAATCACTTCATCAATCTCTGTTTTTCTTTGGCCTTGGACTCCTCGACTGATCTGAAAGTCAAAGCTGATTTACTCAAGCTCCCTCTGTCTATGAGTGGAGATGCTCCTGTCATCCTGAGTGTTGGATGAGACACTCGGGGGAAATGTAGTCATTGATTGACGTTACTGTGAAGTACAGGGCGGAGGTCAATTTAATGTGGCAGAACGCAAAAGGGAGGAGGGACAGATCGATCCTTGGTGTTGATTGGTCGGAGAGAACAGATAAACTCGTGTTATTGGCTGCTCAGGGAGTTTTGAGGTTGCAGCTTTGCTTGTTTGTAGATCATTTTTTCAGTCTTGGGTGATCGGTAAATGTGTGTCTAGTTCAGTGGTTCTCAAACTGGGGGTCGTGCCCCCTTGGGGAGGGTGGCAGTTAATGAAATACAGAAATGTACCATACATTTTGTGGAATCGAACAAAGCAGCAAGGCCACCAACCAAATTAATTGATGTTCCATCATTGTATAATTGAACATGTTTTCGTTTGAAACTAATTTTAAAATTCTACATTTTTATACGGGGGGGCTTAAAGGAAGGCACCTTACACAAGGGAGGGCCTTACAACAACGTAGCATACTTATTGCAAGCCAAATCTGCAAGATGTCAGCATTGCATAATTGATTATGTTTTGGTTAAATTTAAAATTCTCAGTGTAAGGTTCTATGTTTTTATTCGGGGGGGGGCACAAAGGAATGCACCTTACACAAGGGGGGCTTTACACCAATGTAGCATATTTATTATCCAACCAAATCTCCAAGATGTCTTCCAGAAAAAACCTAACGACATTTTTACATATTGCCCATGGCCAGATTGTGTGTTAACTACTTTTAACAAAGTGCTCCCTGATCAATATAATTGATCAGTCCATCTCTGCAGCACTCCATCCCAATCGGTTCATCTTTTCCCACGCCCGTCTTCTCTCTCTCGCACACGCACATCTGGCTGGAAAGACCTTTGCTTTATCTTCTTTTTAGACCCATCTGTCTCACTCTCGTCCACATCTGCCTTTTCCACCCAACCTTTTGTTCATCTCCTTGTCATTGCGTGCGGGTGTGTGATTGTGAATAACTGCCAACAGCCGTTTGAACTTATACAATATTAATGAAGATGCCCTTATCATCATCGGACATAAGTGCGCACGGGTTGTCCGTAATGCACACGGCAACGCACAGACAGCGGTGTTTAGAGCCAGCTGCCAGGATTGTATTTACATTTAAGTTTATAATTCAATAGAGCTAGTGAAACAGCTTGATCTTAATCAATACCCCCATACAGGTGCCTGACCTTCAGTCCAGGGCCAAGACGCCAATTTATAGACCTTCAATTAGCACACAGCACGCTTAATTATGAGCACAATAAGCAGGCCAGAGAGCGCACAAACACACGAATAAGCACGCATTTGCATGCTTCACTATGATGTCGAACGCGCTACAAGCTCAAATAAGCGTGAGATTTGTGGGCACTCTGTAGAGAAATGATTCAGTCTAATAGAGATCTCAACTTGGAATACACACACACATATAGAATAAGGTTTATGAAACATTTAGGAGGACAGAGCCGACAGAAGCAGAAATGCTGTGATCTGTCTAGCGGATTAATCCATGAATCGTTCTCCTCTTCCTTCTTTTCTCCTCTTTTTTTCCTTTCACTTCCTTCTAGCCCACTGCAGTTCTTATATCACGCACTTTCTCTGCATGAATTCTGAATGACCCTGTTTACCGTCATAAACATAAACAAGTCATTCAACATTTCTTTTGAAAGACATCTCTGCTGATATGAGGGAATTAACCAATAATATAGCAAACAGTCCAGTCAAATGCGAAAGGATAAAATCAGCCCTTTTTAGTCTAAAAATGTTTACATTTTAGTATTAGATTTTTACATTGCGGTTATCACGACCGTATGAACTCACAGTGACGGTATTATAGTAATATATATATATTTAAATATGTTATACATACTGTAAAATGCAATTCATCTCATTCATCTTTAATTTGGTTTATTTTGTGTTTTCTCTTTTTTCACACTTCAAATTCAAGTGTAAGGATTAGAGCGAGAGAGAGAGAGTTTGTGATGGTTGTGTCTGATTGTGCGAATGATTAATGATATTTTCAAGTTATCAATAAACAGGAGATATGACAAATATCACAGTTATCATCGGTACTGTATATCATGACACCCCTTGTTACATTACACTATAGTAATTCATTATCAGTGTTTCTTATTATAGTATCCATATCAAATTTAGCCTCAAATTGAACAGGGAAAACCATCAGATACTGTAACATCCTTGAAATAAAAAATCCCAATCTATAAAATCCTCTCGCCATTACCCTCTGGTATTTTCCCTCCGTCTCACTGTCGACATCAAACCGTTTTCACCTCGCAAGACTTGTAGATTGCCTGCGTGCTACAACGCTGACACAAACACTGTCTTGTGTGAGAGATATAGGCCTGCAAAATGTTTAGTCTGGCGAGTTGGCTCTCGTCCGCTCTGTTAACAAGATAATGGGATTATAATGGAATAAATGACTATATATAGACCCTCGAGGTCTGTATCACACACACACACACAAGCTAACATATAGTACGCCGTCTATGAGGGGATGTGATCTGCAGTCTGCGTTCAGTTCAGTCTCTGATGTTGCATTCTAATGCGGCTGTCTGAATTCTCTGCGAGTGTAAGATCAATGTGGCGCTAAGACGAGCGCGTTCGCTCTCTTCCTTTCATACGCACCGGGCCGTGGATAAAGAGCAAACACCGCGAACATGCACCTATATCACGCACAGGCGCTTATCGCCGACTCGTATACAAAGAGAAAGTGTAGGCAGACATCTGGTGTGCTTATCACACACATACACACAACAAAGAGTGTCATTCTTTAAGGGTGTGATAAAAGTGATGGGGAATGAGTGATGGAGAGAGCGTTGCATTAGTTTTGTGGAGGTATAAACAAACAGAACAGATACAACTCCAACAATGGAGAAATGTCATTTGAATTGAACAGTAAGGGATGGTGGATATAAAGGTGCACCAGACATTACAAGATCCCTCTTGTGTCTACTAAAGGGGCACAATAATTGCGTTCATCAGAAATAATTGCAGTTAGGTCATACTATTACGATTAGACAATTATTTAATAAGTGTGACAACCCTTGCTCTGATAAGCAATAATGTGTGTGTGTTAGCTCTTGGTTCCCATCTAACATATTGTCAGCATATGGTGCTTTTCAGCCATGGCATCTGAAGCCAAATGTTCAGAGCACTTTCATTCTCGTTGGGTCATAGCGTGTATGTATGTGTGTGTGCAATGTTTATGTCCTCGCCGGAATAATTTGGCCAACTCCGGCTTGACAGAGCCCAATCACTTCAAGCTTGCTTGCCGCTGTTTATTTTATTGACTCCCATGTTTTCATTTCTTTCCTGTGCCTGCGTGCGCATTTCTTTCCCTTTCTTTACCCCGTTTCCTCTTCTGTCAGTATCACTCTGTTCTCGCAAAGAAGCGTGAAAACACGGAGGTGGTTCTTGCGAAGGAGAACTTGAAAGATAGACGCACTTGACGAACACTCTCCGCCATCTGTTGGGATGTTAATTGCGGTGTTTTTCCGTCCCATAAACCGTAATGAAAACGAACGCCTCCCCCTAACGTGCCCTAATGAAACTTGTGCGCGTTTCTACACACCTCCCTAATACATGACATTATGGGAGGACTCGTGTTTGTTTTTTACAGTCTCCAACCGGGGACGCGCAGCGAGCCGCGCTTGACAGTTTGTGCTACGTTGCAACTCGGACAGATGTTGACTGACAGTTAGCGTCCATCTTTGCGTCATTTTGTCGTTTGACGATGCAAGATGCAAGATATTGTCGAAATGCTTCCCGGCACTGATGACAGACGAAAAGAATTAAAAGCAGATGGAGGAAAGAAGAAAAAAGGGCCGTGAAAGACTAGCTCGCGGCTTTGGCTAATCTTACCGTGACTCACCGGCCCGATGCAGCTACGACACCAAGGGAAATACATGCTACCGAACAGCATGGGCAAGGCTTTGTTCATTTTGTTTATTGACGTTTTTTAAATTAAACCAACATGGTTTGGACTTGGTTTTTTAAACGATAGCTTTAGCAGCGTGTCGTATTTAGCGAGCTGTGATAAAGTTAGGACTGAGCTTTAAGGATGTCTAATTAAGGTGTCTGGAAGGGTCTGAATGTCCTAGGAGTCGGAGCACCTGCAGAGAAGATGACGCGAGCAAACAAAGGCAGCGGTGCACATTCCCCCGCAGAGGAAAGACAGCTCATCTGTTCGACGGTTCGCAGGCGATTGAAGGCATGCATTGTGGTTTAGTTCACAAGCAGGAGTAATTTAACCGTACGCGTCAACGGAGCAAATCTAATGTTTTCTTTTGTGCTCTGCAATCGGTACTGTTCTCCACAAAGAATCTTCTCCTTTCTCTGTTTAGAGGAGAGCGCTTTAGAGAAGGGTAAACAGGGTAGAGAAGGGTAAATGCTGTAATTCATCCTCGCTTCATGCTAGGCGAAACTATACCATTCTTTTGTTAACCGTTTGTATTGAATCAATTAAAATCCTGTTTGTTGTAACAAACACTTATGCACATTAGTAGCATATTTAACTAGGCATTTGCGATCGAAACCAATAATGGGACCCATTCTACACAAAGGATGGGTTCCTAGAATGCCGATTCTTTATGGGCCTGCTGATAGCTGACTTCTGATTTTGTGAGGCTGATTTATCTTAATGTTTGTATAATATGACTACTATTGGACAGCATGTACAATTCTGATCAAAAGTGATGCTCTGCTTCGGTCAGTTGACATCCCTGCTTTTTCATCAAATATCATATTAAAGATAAATATTCTGTATTTTTAAAATATTAAAAACTTTGTACACAATTGTACCTGGGATATACACTTAAACTTAGCTTTAAGAAAAAGGGGCTATTTTTTGTCACTGTGCGCTTGATTTCTTGGGAGTTTTTCTTTCCCTTTCCATTTTTGTATATTTGTATACATTTTACATATAATAAAACCCATATTCACTTTTAAACCACTAATGTTTTCCAATAAATTCCATGATAACTTGATGATTTCATCGAACCTGAGCGAGCATTATACCCTGCGCACATCACTTTAGGCCATTTGGTAAATGCAATACAAATATTTGTCATTCATTCACTTTACCTTTTTGCATCCAACCAAGGACAATTTGTAGCATTTTACTTATGTATCATGCTTGTAAATAAATCT
This sequence comes from Triplophysa tibetana, assembly GCA_008369825.1. NCBI lineage: Eukaryota > Metazoa > Chordata > Actinopteri > Cypriniformes > Nemacheilidae > Triplophysa > Triplophysa tibetana. The sequence goes on along the minus strand of CM017897.1, from coordinate 11,835,674 downwards.
GAAGGCAGAAATAAGAATGGTACGAACCTCTAAGTTTCGAGAAGTTAATCTCTCCAACGATGAGAGAGAAGAATTGCAAGGGAGGCAGGTTGGCAGATGGGGAGTTGTCAGATGAAGGACCCGCTGACCAGATGTTCACACGCACAAACACACAGGCGCGTAGGTGAGCCACAGGCCATGATGTGCTGACTTGTCGAAGTTTGATGATGGTCCAACTCATGGTCATTATGATTGCTTCTCATGTCTCCACTTTCTGCACCTGCTGTCTGCCCGCCAGCCACATGCACGCATACACACACACACACACACACGCCTTAAAGGGATACTTTACCCAAAAATGAACATTCGTTCACCATTTACTCATCTTCGAGTTGTCCCATATCTGTATTAATGTCTTCGTTTTGATTAAGACAGAGCTTCTTTAGTGTTTAACAGAACAAAAATAATGATTACATTTTTTCCCTACTGTGAGAGTCAATGGGGGGCAAGATCTATTTGGTTATAAGCATTCTTCCAAATATCTTTCTCTGTGTTCGAAGAAAGAAATTTATACAGATTTCGAACAACTTGAAGGTGAGTAAATGATGACAGAATTTTCATTTTTGGGTGAAGTATCCCTTTAACATGCATGCTGATACCTAACTCAAACCCCTACAGTATTGAACAATAGCCATTCCGGAGCATCCTATGTGTGTCTTTTGGAGATATACGGAGTGACTTTTGCAGCATCATCAGTCCCGTTTCCCGTGCTCCACCCTGTTTCCATAGCAACAGTAGGGCAATAAAAAACAGGAATGTTGTTGGCAGGATTTTGTCAATCCTGTCACACTGTTGCCTCAGATTTCCACTAAAGCCGCTTTCAGCAGCAAAAGTGTGTACGTGTGCGGAGCCGCACATTTAAGAGCGTAGCGTGTCTAGTGTCATTTGAGGAGCACTCTTCCTCATAAGCACTTGATTCCATAAACATTTGTGAGGAGACATGGCTTCTTTGTTTCAGCACTCTAAAAGAGGATAAGAACCCTGTGTACATGCATTATAGGTGCGATTCATATTTCGCGCCTAGAACGCGCTTTATCTAGTCAAATGTCCCGCTGTGCGCATGGCACTCTGAAAGGTTAAACTATTTCTATCTCGATGCGCGCACCGCACCCCATGTGCATCGCGACTGCATCGCTCCCTATTTGCACGCACCTGCCACATGTCTACGTTTAAAGTAACGAACTTGTGCGCTAATATAAAATGAATACTATTACATTACAGAGCCTTTTTGTAAAGTGTGCATTTGTATTTCTTAAAACTCAAAAACATTTGACATAAAAAGTGTTGATTTATAAGTTGAAAAAATTATAGGTTAATATAAGTTTTCTCTTACGAAAAGCGAGAGGAAGAATGAATGATTTTGCATGTTTTATTATTTGTTCAAAACAACACACTTTGACGATTGGTGCACTGTACGACTGTGCATAGTAATTTAAAACGGTAAATAAAAATTCATGTTCTCTTAGGTTTACCGGTAATGAAAACGTTAATAAAATCGTTTAGAGTCCAGTATTTCTTTTTACATATTAGCTTTTCCATTTTCGAGTTGGAGTTGTCATTGTAAAAATAAGTGTCATTTTTTATGAGCAGTTTAAAATGCTTCTCCCTAAAACAAGTTATTATTGTGTTTTTTATGGCAACGTGTGCGTGCATCTCCTCCTCGTTAGCGCTGAAAGACGGCATCTCTCCAGCTCGCTGCTTCATTAGCAAGTGTGACATTTATCACATCAGCACCTCGCGTTTCCATAGTTACTATGAAAACTTCTATAGCACCCACCCCCCTTCACACTTTTAACAAGTGGAGTGATTAACAGAACAGTTTTGTACATCTCACACATACCCGCACACACACACACTGATATATGTAACTCTTCATGCTTAAGATGGTATGTTTTTCTTAGACTAGTATCTTAGACCTTGAAAAATAATGGTTTCCTTTTTTATATTTTGTTGTTTTCTTTCTTGTCTGCTGACTTTGTATGCGATGTTTACAGGAAACGTTTTTTCCTAGATGCTTTTTTTCTAAATATAGCCGGTGTTTGACGTCTCTGACAGTTGATGAACGTGATAACAGGAAATGTCTTCCTGGAGTCGTGCTGTGTGTCTGACCTTGGTGTGTGAGATTTTGTCAGTGTGTGTGCGGTTAGATTCACTAATCTTGGTCAGGACATTGTAAAGGACAACTGCTTTTCATTGGCTGCATCTCAAAATCTTGTGAGCGGCCTACATAGACAGCGGATTTTGGCATTATTTGTGTTAAAAGGTTTCACATTTAAGGCATTAATATTATTAATATTTGGAATTTTTATGCATTCGATCGCTAGAGACCGCACTAGCATTTTGTTCTTAAAAAAGGCCACTCGGATATAAAACCAGAATTTTATTATTATTTTATTATCTATTTTATTCATATTTAAACACATTTATCTTCCCGAGATGAACATAATGTCATGTGTGCACCTTTTTTATGGTTTCAAGTTTTCCAAGTTTTATATCTAAGCACATGCTACTAACTAGTGATGCAATACACAATAATTGTTCATTTAGTTTCACCAATTTCCTGTATGACCTCTCATTTACTGTAATTGAATTTGTGTTATATCGGCCTCTTTTTAATATCGGTATCTGTACAACCATTGAAAAACATATATCGGCCGACCACTAATTTTTACATTCGATTCAAGCATGCCTATTGATGCTTGACAACGTGTATGATGTAAATTATTTAACAAGCCTACCCAAAATGCATTTCTCATCAAAATGTGTTAGACATAAAAGAACATGTTATGCTATAATAAATACATAAATAAATAAAACATTCCTACGATTCCCCACATTCTGGCTGATGATGCTAAAAATGCCGTCTAGGTGGGAAGCTTATTACATTTCGAGACGCAGCCCCTACCTGCTAAAAGGAATTGCTGAACAAACTGTTTCCCACTTAAATGATTATAGCACAGATTTGTCACTAAAAGGGACATTCAGCATACAGAGTCACTCAGCGGATGGTTTCGCCATCACGAATATGATTGACAAGCCCCAAATTATGACTTGATGAAAAAGAGACAGAGGAATAAAGCGAGAGATGAACCATGGAGAAACAGAGATAAATCTTCCTTATTAGGTGTGGATGGATTGCGTATTTTTCCGAGCTCGGAGCAGAACGCCTTATTTTTATGTCCAATGAGATTAATTAGGATCATAAAGCTTAAATGATGAGTGGAATTAAAGCGTCACCTGTCGCCAGCGAGAGAGGCAGGCAGAGATACGAGACACCGCAGCTGCCAGACTGCCGAGTGTTAACTTGTACTGAAGATGTGATTGAAAAAATAAATAAAAATCACTTTTTCTCCCTCCTTCTTACACACACACACTTGTCAGCTGTGCTCGTTTTTTAATGGAGGAAATTACAGGTTTGCAACTTCCACCAGCTGCCTGTCAGCTAGTTTATGTGTGTAGACTGGATGAAGGAGGGATTCGGTATCCGAATAACTTACAATTCTACTTGGATTTCATTTCGGCTTTGTCACTTTGTACTGTACTTTGAGATGACCACATTATATACTACTATCTGTTATTATTGTTTATATTTATCAAAGGCGTGCATATTTTCGTTTGAAACCTTTTATTCACAGAAAGCAACAAATGATCTATTTTAATCTTTAACTGTATACTTTAGGAAAAATTCAGGACTAAATTATTTTGGGATGCGCATCACTGTTCAATATATGCACACCTGGAAATGCACTTGTGCATGTTCTTTATTAATGTGTCAAGACCAACTATAATTATATTTCTTAAACAATGGATTATTATTAAAGGGGTAGCTCGCCCAGAAATGTAAATGCTGTCATCATTTACTTACCCTCATATCGGTCCTGTTCTGTAATGCTTGCCTGCGCAAAACTCTCTGCCACATTTGCAGTCTAGAGTTTACACAGTCTTAGGTTGTTTCGTTTTTTGCTTTAAGACAAACCTTGTGCTAACTCATCTTTGCCGTTGCCGAGTATTTTCCCTTATAACTGCACCTTAAAATTCACATTAAATCTGCTTTTAAGCTGTTTTCACAGACAAACAACTTTAAATATGTCATTTTGATGATCAAAGATGAGTTGTAAGGAAAAAAATGAACGGCTTACAGTGGGACTTTATCTGAAGATAGCAAACCGCCATGAATCGGTTGTAGTCATTAAATATGTCTGTTGATAATGTTTTATACAATTCTATAGGTTTTCCCTGTTTTATCATCTGAAGGTGAAATTCTTTTATATCATTATATCGTCCATAACTGTTATGCAAGTTTACCACTTAATGCGAGCGATGCTTGCCATAGCAACCACACGAAATTATAAATGAAAAATCGGTATTTTTATTGTATTCTTTTGTATTGCTGCCATAATTTCTGAAAGCATTTATAATGGTTAGTTGGACGTTTCCCATTGTGCACGACAACTTGATTTACAGTTTAAATAACCTTTATCAAGGATGTAATGCTCCAAATTACCTCAGTCTAGCCGTAACTGTGCCTCCAACCATACCTTAGGATATATTCTTTATGCAACAAGGCAGGTTGTCTAAGAACAAATGATTACCTCTCTCGCAGTATTGTTGTTGTGCTGGTTGTTACTGTAAGTACACGAGTGACTGTGTGCGTTTCAGAATTCCTTACATCAGCACACACACCTTAAGAGGAGCCCTGGCTGATGGAAGGTCTAGTTAAGCCATTAAGGCAGACAATTGACTCAAATTGAGAGAGAAGTGGATGGAAGGAGAGAGGGAGAGAGAGAGAATGTTATGGCAGGAGTAGATCCTCTTGACAACTTAATCTGAGCCTCAGGACTTACATTCACTCTCTCACACACACACACACACATATATATATATACACACAGAAGCACTTTTATTTTCACTTTGTTGCTTTTTCTACCTTGTCAGCATAGAAGAGTTGAAGAAAGATGGTCTAAATAGAGGCCAATGTATTTACACTGTAGCATCTCTCCTTAGGCCTCTGTTGGGACGGGGACTGTAAAGGATTGAATGATTTTGGTTCTACAGTGTATCCAGTTCCACTTCCTTAAAGATTTTGCAGAAGCACTAGATAATTCATCCTAACTACTCTACACTCTATAGTCATTGCATAGTTGCTGAAGCAATTCTTTTTTCAAACAGATTTGCCTTTCTGCCATTGGTTGGGCAAACTCCAAAACTCATGCGAGTGGTTAAGCCTCTGTAAAGGCCTGTTCACACCCAAAATCAAAAATGTAAAGATTACTCAATGATCATATTAAGGTCCAGACCAGCTGGTAATAACGTTATGTTCAATATTCATTTTTACTAAACTGGAAGAAAAATCACTGGAATAGTATCGAGCCTCTGTGTCAGAACAATCGTTGTTTGAACTGCTATTTTCATACAATTAGGACCATTTTTATAAATATATTTGTCGTTTTATTGTGAATATCCCTGGGCTGCTCAAACGGCATTTTGGTTCCATACTTTAGGTGCAGAATAATGAAACATTCATAAAAAAATCTGATTTAAAGGGCTTGCATATCTAAAATGTGAAATGTGGCTTCCGTGGATTCCTTGGCTTCTCTTTTCTTACTTTTACTGTTAAGTTTATTAGGAAGTGACGGTTGACTGGTTAGATGGAAACTGTGCTTATTCCCAAATGTTTTGTGCGATATTCCAATTTTGCGCATAAGCTAAATTCTCAACTTTGGATGGAAACCTGCTATTTATGAGCTGTGCTACGAGTAAAAGTTGAAATATGTTCAACTTCACATTTAGACCACTGCGTTCTAAGTCAATTCTGTTATTCTGATGCTTTTTATAAATAGAGTATTTTATGATGAATCAAACCACACTGTGTATTTGTTATTGTGCGCAACCGGTAGGGATGTCACAAAGATAGATGAGCTCTTATTTTCCTACGTATCATTTGTCATCATTATTTTGCTTTTATGGCAATGTTTTTTCATTCATCAGCAGGAAAAAGTCAATCTGAAAGTGATCCCAACATTATGGCTGCTCTATATATAATAAAATCAATGCTGTTTTTTTTATTTAAAACTTTATAATTATTATAGTCACCGTGTTTTTTGTTTGAACAACCCTTAACTCAGTTGGGCCGGATGCTCAAATGGCGTATAGGCCTCACAAAGTGCAGCAAAATAGTAATGATGTGTTCATGTTGAGTCAGATATGAGCAAAAGAAATTTCAATTTATGTTACAAGTCTGATGTTAAATGATCGATTGAGTGAGTGAGCAATTTAAGACCATCGAGTTGTCAGTTCTAAGTTATTTCGACTGCTTAAAAGATAATTCGCTCATGAATCAGACTACAGCGGTCACGCTGTACATTTGTTATTGTGCGCAACCAGTAAATATGTCACAAGAAAAATGAGCTCTCCATCCAATGTATTATTTTTCATCATTATGTTGCTCGGCATGAATCACATTCGATTCCAACGTATGGACTTAGCCGAGGCATCATTACTTCTGCTGTGACGATGCAGATTTTGTAGCGCAGAGAACATTTTTTGATAATGCCTAACATCCATATTGCTGGGAAAAAACGAGGCTCAAGAAATGCGATTAAAATCGCTTCGCTGTGCTGTTTAAAAGGAAAAAAACACAGATTTTGCATATGAATTGGTTCTCGACCCTCAACTCTAGGCCTGAGTGTGTGCGTGTTTGTGTGTCCTGCAGCCCGCTGTTACAGGCTTCTTGTGACTTGTGCCTTTGTGTTCCTGCAGGCAGGCCTTGTCGAACGAAACAATTACTAATTGTGACACACAAGCGCGCGCACACTCACGCACGCACGACACCCTGACACTCACAGTCCCATCCCTCTATGTGTATCAGAGTCAGGTTTCTGGCTTTTGGCCCCTGCGACAGTGTCATGCTCGCTTCTATCGCCATTATTGCTTTTTGATCGGTGGCAAGGGGTGCTCTTATCGCCAGGGGATTTGTTGGGGTGGGGGTAGCTGAGCAGCGGTTGCCGTGGGGACCCGAGGGGGCAGCTTTCCTGCGGCGCATTCAGAAATGTCCTTTAAGCAGCTCAAAGACGTGTCCGCGGAAAGAATAGGGTCCTTCTGCAAGAGATGGATGAATCGAGTGCAGAGGTCTGTGCCTTCTTGCTTTATCTTTAACCTTTTCTCTTTATCTGGCGCTCGTGTTTAACTCTAGGCCTTGTTGTTTTGAATAGAATGACAAATCACGGAAAAGGAAAAGTGCGAGGCCTTGTGGTCGCTCCATTGACTGGATTGTTTTCACCTCTGATCCGACAATGTGTGTGAACCTAAAAATGATTTTTATATATTGAAGGCCTCAGGATCTGTGTGTTGGTTTAATCGAATTGAATCCATGTGTACATATTTAACACCATTATAAAGTTATTTACATTATTCTTTTTTTATTTGTTCTCGATAATCTCTTACCCTGATACTTTTCAAGGCGAGACCAAGCTACTGAATACTTAATAGATGCTAATTTGTATAATTTACTTTATATCATGTAAAAATTGAGTTCATAACTTGTCATCATGGTCTTTAATGAAGGATTTTGCATAAATGGTCCTGGTGGACTGGAAAGAGAGTTTGGCATTATTAAGACATCTGACAGTTAGTTTATATTATTATTGCCAAAGAGAATAGCACCAATGCAACACCTCCCTCTAATTGAGTTCCTCAAAAATACTCCTCGAGAACATGTTTTATAATACGGATAAACTGGCACAATTTACTGAAAAAGAAGGTGTCAGAGAATAATGCCTAATTTACGTCAATATGTCCTTGGAGTGATGCTTGTTTCCAAAGGAAGAAGCTTGTACAGCGAGTAGGCTCACACACAGAACGCTTAGTGCGATAATTAGTCTTGTGAGAAATGGGATAAGCGTTTTCAAAGAGGAAACCGTTTATTCATTTATTTTTGTCTTTGTGTAATGCCAACAGGTGGGTTGGTCTTCTATAAGCAACTTCTTAAGTTGAATCAGAGTGATCTGGAGTTGGTTCAGACGCGATTCACACGCTTTTTTTCATTTGCAAACACAGAAAGGGAAAGTGTATGGTGTGTTGGGGTCAATAATACTCTTGTGTGCTTTCATCTGTTACAAGCACACACAATTTCTCATGAACTCGTTGAACTTGGCCATCTTAGTGACACATAAACGACTTGCAACATGACTGAGCTTAGGTGTATTTATCGTGTCATGATCTTGTTCAATTCGGTTATTGATTCAAGACCGAAGTTAAGCTTTATTGACAGCAAATCTGACGTTGATGATTTACCCCAGAAAATCGCCTTCCTGTCAGATGTGTGTCTATGTACAGTTTTGAAACGAATGTTAATGGGATAGTTCACCCAAAAATGAAAACAATGTCCTCTTGTCATTTCAAATCTGTATGACGTTATCCTGCAGAACATATAAGGTGTTTTGAGGAATGTTGGTTACTGAACAACGGCGATACCCATTGACTTCTATTGTATGGACACAAAAGCAATGCAAGTCAATGGCTACCACTGTTGTTCGATGACTAGCTTTCGTCAAATGATCTTCTTTTTTGTTTTGCAGGGGAAAGAAAGTCATACATGTTTGAAATTACAAAATTTTCATTTTTGGGTGAACCATCCCTTTAAAAGTTGTATTTCATAAGATTGCTTGATATGACGGGCCTCAAAACTTAAAGTTTAAAGCGTTTAACTTTTGGGCGGGGCTATTTGCTTGTTCACCCAATGGCAGATGTCAAAATAATTTCTGTCTTGGCAGATTCTTTAAAACACAGTTTTCTTTACTCTCCCATTAAGGCTGTTTACCTGCTCAGTGAGCGTAACATTAACACACACACACACATGTACATAGCACACACGCTGGGTGTAAAAACACTGTTGTGATTTTAACCAGCTTTTGTCTCCGTGTCTTCCTGCTTTAATGAGGAGCAGTTGTCGATCTGACCGGCCCACAGCTGCTCTCACTGTGAACGTTGAGACCAAACAGTCGCCCTCACCTTCTTCCTTTACCCTCAAGTGTCTTTGAACTGCATCATGTATGTACACTCGAAATAACCTTCGATTTCTCTCTCTGCAGTAACGGTACAGCTGTGAAGATGAATGGCGCCCTGGAACACTCGGACCAGCCCGATCCGGACGCCATTAAGATGTTCGTGGGACAGATCCCACGCTCCTGGTCCGAGAAAGAGTTGAAGGAGTTGTTCGAGCCGTACGGAGCCGTTTACCAGATCAACATACTGCGAGATCGCAGCCAGAACCCACCGCAGAGCAAAGGTAGTGTGTGTCTCCTTTTTTTTATTTGCTACACGTTATATTTTACACGATTGTAACGTGTTATCTTTAGCTTGTGACTTCCTGTTTTGCCGCATCACTTCCTGTTTCTGGTGAATTTTTCATACAATGTTTTCTCGCTTCTAATTTTCTTAAGTTGTTTCTAAAAGCTAGTAAGCTGCCTACTCATAAAGCATTTTAAGACATCCTTGACACGTTAACAAAGCCAATGTTCTACTTAAAGATAGCTACCAACATTAAATTTGAGAATCTTTACCTTATGAAATGTAAACTTGTTTTAGTATAATAAATGTTTGTATAGCTGCTTTGCAACAACACAATATTGTGAAAATATTGGGGGTTTTTGGCAAATTGATTACCCTTTGTGTTACCATAGTTCAAATGCAAATATCATGGTAAAACCATAGTCACTGTAGTAAAGTGTAAAAAAAACTTTTGTTTTCTAATAATACCACAGTCAAGTATCCAAAGAAATGCCTTGAAATCTGCAGCTTTGTTTGATTTATTGACAAATTAGGACGGGACATATTGAATTTCCCCTGGCTTTATAACACAACCAATAATTAAATAATTGTTAATACAAATAAATAAGTGTGATTACTGTTATTGAATATTTTTTGTAATAGTTACCAAAGAGTAAAGCAAAGAAATATTTGAATTATTAAATAATTTAAGTATTTAATAAAATACAAAGCATTCTTATTCAAAGTGCACAATTTTACCCAACATTTCTGTGTACTGTGCATTTTCATGGGATTATAGTTTTACATAGTTAAATTAGCTACATAATAGGGTTGGGACATCGTCCATCGCCGATGGCTGACAGCCTTCACGATGTTGGGCCAGCATCGTGATTTCCCTGCATGACGCAATTTTCGTCATCAGGAGGGTCCGCGGTCGTCCACACATCCTGTTCGCATACGCGTACAGCACATTCCCACATTATGAGATTCTGCGCATCTGTCGAGCCCGTCCATTCATGCTTATCCGCCGTTGAGTATGATTTGAAAGCTGCGTGACGCCTGTGTGCGCGAGACGGAGGTAGTAAGTGAACGCAAAATGTGAATCGTACTAATGCGCTCACGTTGTGTGTGTAAACTTGTCAATGACCACTTGAACTGTGCGCGTGCGTTCGCGATGGCAGCCAGAAACACCAGTGCCGCGTAACCAGCGTAGTTGACTTATCACACACACACAGCCTACACTGGCCCCGCCCCCTGATGTCATCGTCCATCGCGATGTTACACTGTAGGAATCGTCGGATGCCAATTTGGTAGACATCGCCCAACCCTACTACATTCTAACATCAAACTGAAGTCATCAAAATGAGAGTCTCATCTCTCTTGGAGTTCTTGTCAGAAGAGCATTTCAAAACAGTTACTTATGACACGGAGGACAGGAGCCCATGTAGGCGGTAGGCAACATAGCAGCTCACTAGGTTTAGTAACACAGTTAAATTGTAGGCATTAGTCCCACTTGTGTGGAGTGCCACAGAGTTAACACTCAAAAAGGAAGATGGCATGTGCATGGTTACAGTGCCGCCCATTCCATTTCCTTTCTCTCTTTTGGCAGATGAGTCAGGGTAAAGTGCAAGAGCATTACTCTTTAAATCCTAATCTTTCTCTCAAACACACACAGTTGTGTGTCGGGCCTTTCATTCAGAGCTGTGTGATTGGCTTTCACACAGGGTTATGTATGAGTGTTCCAGCAGTTCTGTTAGCAGCAGTTAAGAGTGTTTCTCTCAGGTCCCGCTTCATCAAGGCCTCTGACACAGCTGCCGAGCCGTAATGGCCACCGCCAACCTTCAACTGCACTCTGGCCCATTTTCATTCAGGAAAAGGTCGCCCGTGCATGGCTCAAGCTGTTAAATTGGACCGTTTTTATGGTGAAATTTTTCAATAAAGTCACGGGGTGAGCGTTAACTTCCAGTGTCTTTCCCTGTGGCGTCCACCAATTAAGATGTTTCTCCTCTCTGACATTATTTGGTTTTCCATTTTTCCTTTCCCACAAGGACATATTTTTACCTTTGAAAATAACCAATTAATGGACGGATTATATTAAGAAAAGTGAGCAGTTTATCGGACGTCATTTGAGGTGTCCTAAAGCAACGAACACACAATTTTAGATAACTGGAGCTCTGCGGCTTACTGAAGATAAAATACATTAATGTCTTTTTAACTGGACTTGTCCTAGAACCTGTGGCTGGGTAAAGGGATTGTTGGGGAAACGTTATATCCAATAGAGAAGGCAATGATAACAAAGCTATGTTACTATGTAACCCATTAAAAATCACATATATTTACATCAATTTAGGACAAACAGGGAAAATGAAGATAATTCCTCCTAAAAATGTATGTAGTTTAAAATCTGTATATGAGTTTTTCTTCTGTGGAATACAAAAAATATATTTTGATAAATGTTTTGCGTCCATACTATGAAAGTCAATGGGGGCCAGTGTTGTTTGATTGCCAACATTCTATGAAAAGGGGTCATTTGATGCGGCTAAAACGAATATTACATTTACAATTAGTCATTTGGCAGACGCTTTTATCCAAAGCGACATACAGTGCACTTATTACAGGGACAATCCCCCTGGAGCAGCATTGAGTAAAGTGTCTTGCTCAAGGACACACTGGTGGTGGCTGCTGTGATCGAACCAGCAACCTTTGATTTACCAGTTCAGGGGTTTAACCCACTAGACCACCATCTCCATATTATTGTTTGCTTTAGATGTAATACAATGTGTAAACATGATTTAAGGTTAAAAAACGCTGTATTTTCCACATACCGTGCATGTTTGTATCTCCCCTTTGCCCCGCCTCTCTGAAACGTGCTGATGTTTTACATAGTTCATCGCTCTGAAATGCGAGATGTGCTATGATTGGCCAGTTCACTACTGGGTAGTGATTGGTCGAAAACTTCACGGAAATGTAAAGCCACAGTACAATGAGATTAACAAATCTTGTTACGAACTGACGTAGATTCGCTGGGTTACTTGAGGCGTTTCAGGCAGGTCTAGTTGAGCATTCGATTCTAGACAAATACATATTTTGTTCCGACAATTACATTTTTGCAATTTTACGTTGCTAATACATGCATGGGCAACCTATAACACACCAAAGACAAAGAAAAACACGTATTTCCTGCGAATCACTCCTTAGATATCTTCTTTTGTGTTCTGCAGAAACCGAAGTCATTCAGACTTGGAATGACAGGAGGATGAGTAAATGGTTAAAGATGACATGAAATGTTGAATCGTATTTATTTGGGATGAACTGTCCCTTAAAATTCTAAAAAAAAAATGGAAAATGGTACCTTTATAAACTAAACAACACACAACTTCTAGTGCATGGACAGAAAAATTCTCAAAATATATTCTTTTGTGTTTCACAGAAGAAAGAGTCATATACAGGTTCTGGACAACATAAGCGAATGAATGATGACAGAATTTTCATGTATGGGCCAGTGCCGTTTTTCAGCTCAGATCTACATGGAATGTTTTAATGTTGGGCAACCAGCACTTTGTCAGAAAAAAAGTTGACGCTCATACATTTCCCACTAAGACTAGGCAAGAAAGTCGCATCCAAAACAAGCTGTGCCGATTCAAAGTGGGACGTCTCACCCCGTGTGCTGTATGTCCCTGCCTGGCCACCATAGTCCGATCATCAGCGGGGACGTGCTTCCGAACAGACGGCCTCACAGATCGTCTGCCCCCTCTGCCCCGCATGTGTGTGTGATGCCAGAATGAAGGCGCAGAATATAAATGCACCCAGAGGTGAAGAGCAGGAATTGTTTATCAGTGCCGGGCTGCAATTTCGAGCCGCACACACATACACAGAAACAGACTGTCCCTTGTTGATTGAGCGATGTGAGAGCGGTCCAGGGCTAAATAGCCCTGAGCAGCTGGGGTTCTTTAGTAAAGATGTATTCCTGTGTGCCTTTGAAGTCCGTCACACACACACGCCTACATGCTCACAGGATGAATGAATGCACTTGTGTGTGCGCATCTTTTCAGTCCCCGGACACGTAGACCAGGCGCGGAACGACACAAACGTGTGTGTTTGTGCGAGCGCGTCCTCCAAGGCCAAATGCAGACGTGTTATGCTAATGTATTGAAATTAATTCTAACAGATGTGTGTGTTTGTGGAATTAAGTCTGTACCTGTGAGGCATTTGACAGTCTGTCTCTTGTGACGGATCAAAAGCAGATTCTGGAAATAATTGGCAGTTGTTTTAGTTTATCGAGACGACCGTAACGTAAGGAGGAGGCACAATGTGACATTTTCAAGTGAAACAGGATATTCAATGATAGATTTGAAAAGGTATAGTATGGGACTGTCGGGAATCGTTTGGTTAGAAAAGGTCCTACCGTACTAGAGATTAGAGTCAGCTGTGGAGGACACCGCTCTCGGGTAAACTTAAAGCAATAGGTTATAAAAAGAAACATTTAAAAAAAGCAATCGACCCCATGTTGTTAAATTTTTTTACAAAAAAAGAAGAACGGAGCTGTCAAGGTCCAAAATGAAACTCGCTCAGAGTGGTTCATAAGATATCTGCAAATATTCCCCTCAAAAAACTGTAAAATGTAACAAAATTATTGTAATTCTTGCTATGAGGATGTTGATATTGTATTACGAGGACGTTGATATTGTATTATGAGGACAAATAGTTGAATTTTTACCCCACTTTTGACATATAATGGCCTTTAAACAGCCTTGATGATATCAGTGATGATGATATCATTTTCCAAGCGGAGCAAGTTATTACATTTTAATGAAACATGACTATGGCAAGAAAAAAAAATTCTTTGGAATAATGTGTGTTTTCGAATCGTGCACAGAAAATACAGAAATCAAATAAAAAAGTGGTTCTTTTGAACGCCGCTTTAACCGTTATTAACCGTAAATGAAAAAAATCTCAAAATCAGCCAAAGATGAGACCTCTGGACCGATCCTGCACTGAAATCATGGAGTCGGTCAATCAGCGAGTCTCAGCACGATTACGGACGGTCACGGGCTCTTGAGGCGGTCGCACGCCTCACCGTTTTATCCCGTCTTATCCGTCTCAGGTGAGGCGGCACTGTCTTTTGCGCCGCATGTCAGAAGTCCTGCCACATACGAACGTGGAAAACGCTTCGGGGCAGGCTGTCCCGACCCCGCTGCCTGGAATTGTCAAACGTTTCCAGTGTCGCAACATGATTAAAGAACCGTGGTCGGCGCGAGGAATGAGGCGGCGGCAAAAGACCAGAACGCCTGCTTTTCCTTTGCTTTTGCTGACAACTCAAGAATGAGACGGATCTCCAAGCACATATGAGATGAGCGTTTTGTATTAGCTTGTTGTTTTGAAATTAACATTTTTTATGGCTTCGGACATCTGTTTGTTTTAGAACCGAAGGCTGAAATGTAAAAGCCAAATGAACCCATTAACCCCAGTCAAGTTATTGAAACACAGGGCCTTCAGACAGATAGTATATTGCTTTAATAAATGGATGGATTTATTAATAATAATAACTCTGCCTGCTAATATAGTTCATTCGAAGAACTGTAGAATATTGTATATTTGTCAAGATGGTTGTAACTTGGGTTTTTAAAATATAAATGCGAGAGTAAACTGGGTGTTTGACAACGGCTTCATTTTTAAACTCAGATGTGTCCATATTATGATCACTTTTGGCTTCACTGGTCTTACGCAACTTCACGGTGCCTTCCAAGTTATTTAACTGGCGTGTTATTTAATACTGATGGAATATTATGGGCTCATGTAGTATTACTATCAGAGTAGCTGTGGAGTGTTTAGGCTCATGTGGTATTAACTAAAGTCTCTGTACACAAAACATTTGTGCGCACCTTCATAACTTTCGTTGCAGGGGAATTGTCCGTCATATAAATTGGTGTTGATAAAATACACACAGTAAAATAGTTCCTTAACCGTTCTTGCATTTGTCATTCCGAACGACCACCAGAACGACTGTGTGTAAATAATTTGTGTTACCATTCCTAAATGAGTTTAACAATTCCACACAACATTTTCGGTCGGTGCGAAATATGTAAACCGAAGCATCGGATGCTTTTAAACACATTCACAAACGCATCATTTGAGAACAATTTGGGCAAAGCGCTTCATGAATGAGGCCATGTATGGAGGAGGTCTGTAGATATTTGTTGCTGAGATGAGTTGCAGCCTCCTGTGTATTCTTGCACTGCCAGGATTTTGACAGTCGGCATCTGGTCCACATTGCTGCTTGTTCCTGCCAAGAACCGGCTACTTAGACTGGAAGAATCTCTTTGATTGACATTTACAGCGACCAACCACGGTTTGTTTTGTTCTTATTGTCTGCTTATGTGTCCATATCCCCAAACCTTACATCACCAGCCCTGTGCACCCTGACTACCGGAAATAACATTAATACAGCCAATCAAATTGAGGATCTGGCCACCTTTGTATATAATATACAGAACAAAAGACAGTCTGTAAATTGTCCATCGGCATTCACAAATGCTAAGCATTTTGGGGGTTTTACAGTATAATACACTATAATTCCTTCCGGACAACCCTGGGGTCAATGCTCAGCTTCAGTCACAATGGTGATTGATCAGATATGGGATCTTAATAACACTTTACCTCATGGGTCATTCCCAATTGGGCTTGAACCTGTAGTCTTTGTGTTAATTGACCGGGACTATTCGGCCATCAGTTATGTCAACTTTGAGTAATGGGAATGAGGGAATTCGTATGTGCATGGCTGTCTTGGTTTAGAACTGTGTGTGTGTCTCTGGAAAATGATTGTTTTGGCTATGGACAGTAGTGTAGTGATGCCAGGGACGAGCAAGGCCTTAGTTTATCCTGCCAAAGACTCACTCTTTTTCTCGGTCTTTCTCTCTCTCTGGCAGTTAGTAAAATAAAATAAAAACAAATCATATGTATATATATGTAGGTAACTGAATGCTTTTTGTGTTCAAGGACAGTGTAGTGAGCACCTAGATGAGTAATCCATCTCAGTCGATCATTTTGATGTCAAAAGACGAAAAATAATGTTTTTTCTCAATTGACCTTTTTTGGCTTGTCTTTGCTGTAACGTACTGGTCCACAATCTCTTGGTACTATTAAACAGATATGTTCTGATTGATTAAGTTTTTGTTTGTTTTGTGCGTTTTTTTAAGTCCCCCTGTGGCCAATATTTGTTTTCTCTTACAACTCATTTTTGATCATCAGAATCATATAACATATATTTTTATTGTTTTTAGCTATACACCCTGAGGTCTTGTAATATACGCAAATTTATGAGTATGCAAATGATTCCCCGCCTCCACTCAACACCAGCTCATACAACCTGATCCACTCATACTCAAAAATGGTTTATTATAACACATTATATTAAACACATCACATAAACATGCAAACAACATGAAAAATACAGAAATGTACCTTGCCTTTCAAAGACTGTATACAACACAACAGTCTTTTGGCTTTCCTTAGTCCCTTTTTCTGTTGCACGATGCTGAACAACCGCCTGCAGTGAAATATCATGGTCCAAAATCCTTTTCCACATTTCTGTATATTAAACATCTAGTATTTGCTCATTGGCTGTGATTTTTGTCACTTAAAGCATTCACGCTTTCGGTGACTACAAGCGAAAAAAACGCGCTCAAGTTGTCGTGTCGTGTCTGGTGTTAGATCAGTTTTGGAATCTATCTTTCTTATCCCTTTTCTTCTCTCCAGAGTAGTTTGGCAGAGATTTGTATGACAGCAGTGAGATTGTTTTCTCTCTCAGCAGGTAGTGAGACGAAAAGAAAAGATCAAATCCACTTGGCTTATTGCATGGTTAAAATGCTTACCCCCCTCTCTCTCTTTTTCTCTCTCTTCCCGTTTGTTTTCCCAGGGTGCTGTTTTGTCACATTCTACACACGGAAAGCTGCCCTGGAGGCCCAGAATGCACTGCACAACATAAAGACCTTAACTGGGGTGAGTGTTTGTTTATTTGCTTATGTCTGTCTCTTTGAAAGACAGCGAGGAGGAGATATTCTTATTCATACGACAATTTCTCAAGTTTCAAGTTTTTAATCTGTTTTTCCGATGTAATTCAGGAAATGTGTGAGTTGGGATGGAAGAGGGAGTTTCGGGTCAGGGAGAGGGGCTTTGTCTTGAGTTAAAGGGGAACTCTAATGGGTTTAGCTCTAGATCTTTATTGTAGATGGTGTGTGTGCGCATGTGTGTGTGGACTGTATGGATTAGTGAAGCTTTCTGTTTAGGGTCAGACAGAGGGTAGAGGCCCCAATTGATATGGGAACAACTGCTCGGCCTAAGACTTATTAGAGCGTGTGCAAAAAGATGTCAAACACGGTTTCAAATGTTTTGGTACTAATTAAAATGAGCAACGCCGCTAACCCACAACACACGGTCTTTGGATACATTTTATTTGGATTTGACACACCAAAAATGCGCCGTGAATTCGCGTTGGCCCACGCAAAATGAAAACAGGGAGACGTCATATGCCGCAAATGAGCAATTTTTTTAATGTGTCTTCTGCGAAAGTTTAAACATTTGGACTTGAGAGGGATGTGCGAAGTCACTTTAAGTCCCAGAATGTTTTTATTCGCGTGACTGACTCAAAAGGGAATAATCTAATGAGTAATCTAGAGCCAGGAACACGATGCTTCACGTTTGGTGTGAACACACTATTTAAACACAACGCTTATAGCAGGGAATACAAAAATACAGGCATGACGCGCAACCCAACAGCTGAAAGCTTGGGTGTATTGGTGGGTTTTTAATGTAACAAAGCTTTTCTGAGAGCTTTTTAAATACAAATCCTAATAAAGTTGCCATCCTCAAAGATCTTGCTGACCATCTTGACCCATTTCTAGACGATATCTGTTTTTGAACAAAACAACAAGATTGTGTACATTTTAGTTGCATGTTTCTATGTGGTATGTTGTCTGCTATGTATTGAAATTAGTAGGTAAATGCTACAGTTTTATTACTTTATCATTATTATATTTTACACCTCTATCCCTAATAAAGCATATTTTGTTTTTTCATGTCATTTCAATTAAATTTCATTTATTTTCCCCCTTCTTAGACGATGTGATTTCAGTAGATGTGATATTTCAGTAGAGACGACACATTATCTGAGATTGAATTTGTTTTTTTACAACAAATACACATTTTTATTTGGTGATTCCCGATTATACAGTTTTGTTTCCATTACATGTGATAAGTTTTTTCTTCTAGAAGCTGAAACCACAGCTGACGTCTAAATTTAACACAGACAAACTAAACATCAGCACAGCTTTCACGCTGTGCGTGTATTCACTACTCACTGGATGGGTTAAAAGTAGAGGTCACATTTCTGGAAATGGGTCACCATGCTTGACAAATAGGTCACTTAACTTAACTTAACTTAACATGATCCATTGGTTATTGTCAGTCATTTGACAATCTCAGTACTATACCTGATTTAACTACAGTACGTCTCTCTCTTTCACGTGCACATGCGTAGGTTTTCCTTTACTGCTCTATTTGCCATTGTTGATTCAATTCTTTCACCACTGTGTATGTGTTTGTAAGTGGGTTAGCTTGTTGATTTTATGAATTATTACACAATCTGAATTGGTCTCAAGAAGGTCCCGTCCTTTTTGTGTGTTCGTGTTTGGGAGGGTTTTAGCGTCAGTAATGGTTGTTTTTCATTTGTAATTGCATATTGCTTAGTTTATTGCTATCATTTATGCCATTTTGTGTGTTCGCATGTTTCTGTGTGTAGCAGCAGGTTATAAAATCCCCTCTGTGTACCCATCTGTCCTGCGCCTGTGATCTTTCACAAAAACATACACTGTGTGTCCTTAAACCACTGGACGGAAAGCATTTATTTGTCAGCAACATATCTGAAATTTGCATCTTTCTTATAACACAAAGTGACATTGGATTTAAATGTAGGGATAAAATGTCTCGTAGTAAATCCTTTTTTTTAAATAATCTGTTATCTATATTTTTATACATAATATAATGTTATCTCTCTGACCTTGAACTGAGTACAGTTGCTACTTTAAGCACTGTAGTGATCGATTTGAAAAAGAATTTGAATAATATTTCTTTATGCATGTAATAAATTAGCGATGTCAAGCAGTTAATCGCGATTAATCGCTTCTAGAATAAAAGTTTGTGTTAACATGATATATGTCTGTGTACTGTACATATCAATTTTGTGTTTATAAACACATACACACGTACACATACATATATATTTAGGAGATATTTACATGTATTAATTTATATTTCATAATTTAATTTCAATTATGCTTAAAAGTTTATTAATGTGTATAAATATTCATTTATGTGTTTATAAATACCTAAATAATATGTCAGTACACCGACATACTGCATATTATGTACACACAAACCTTTATTCTGGTTGCGATTAATTGCGATTATTCGTTTGAAAGCCCTAAAAACTATTTATAATCTTAGAATCAATTCCTGGAGGTAAATTGAGGCTTAAAATAGTTTTGTTGGACAGTGTTTTTTTTATCGTAGTAGAAACATAAAAGTATGAAACTAAACGTGTTTTGTTTATTAAAAAAGTAAGTTGTACACAAAGAGAGTAGAGCCATGCGATGCGAACAAATATTAAAAAGTCTTTTCAAACTTTCAGGTATCGAGCCTTTTGTCAGAAAGATGGTGTTTGTTGTTTGCCGCAGTGTTTCTCAGTCAGGACCCACAGGTCCATTTTGCGTGTCTGTGTGTGCTGAAGGTCAAAGATCAGAGTTGTTATGAAGTAAATGATATCTTCAGTTATTTCTGACTGCCTTTATAATTCGATCCAACCAGAGAGTTATGGAGCTGTCAGTCTTTTTTCACCCATAGACCGTGGGGGGTGCGTGGGGTCATGTGGCTGTGATTTCTGAGAGCAAGCATGTATATTTCATGAGAAGTAGGTAGCAGAGCATGATCTCTGTAATTAGTGCCTTGGCCTTTACTGGCGAGAGATAAAGAACACACACGCTCGGCGATGGCCCTCAAAGAGGCATGCATGCGTGTGTGTGTTGGACAAATCTGATCTCTGGCAGTTGATCAAAAACAGGACCCATACTGCAGATCTACACACACATGTGCAGAGAGCTGAAGGTGTTATGAGAGGAGGAGAGACTTTAAGAAAGAAACAGAGCATCCACCAGAAACGGAAGTGAAGGTTGACCTAATGTATTTCCATAGCTGTTCGAAATGCTGTTAGCTGATAGTTTTCGACATTGTGTTCCAGGTTGTGTCTGTTTAAGAGTAAATAAATGCTACAGTTGACACCGTGGGATTACATGTGAAAACGTGACAATCTTACTTTTTAATAAGGATGTCAAACGATTAATCGCTTTTGTGTTTACATGTAATATTCATTTTGTATTTGTAGACACATTTACATACTAGGGATGCAACTATAAAGCTCACCCACCTTTCAATACGAGCCTCGGTTTTTCGTCCATGGTGTTCGGTTCTGATGGCTGGGCACATTCAAATATTTCTTCATTGGTCTATAAAACAATTTTACTGAAATTGTCTTTATTTTCTTGTACAAATTCCTGGTGTTTAAATAAATGTACATATTTACACTGGCAGCTCACTGCAGTTTTTGGTTTACTGTTCATCAACATCCCAGGAAAATAAGCTTCTTGAAGAGGTTTTGCGCATCAGAGTATTTCAAATAACGTAATGCAAAACTTGCGACTGCTGCACTGTAACACATACACCTGCTCTCAATGGGAAAGGCCAAAGATAATATATTAACAAGGTGCGCCACTGCCATTGCAATATATTGGAAGAAATGCAATGCTAAAGAGCTGCTTGGAGGTGCTCTTGATATGACGTAAATAGCTGTCCGAAAGGCCGCAGAGTGGCATAACTTTATTAAAACGGACTTTGGCATGGTGCTGTAGACACTTTTTCTGCATGTGCTGGGTGAGAGCAATGCGAACGTACTGCTTCCATATGCAGTGTATAAATACATTCTTGATGTGCCAAATTCGGACATTATCACTTTAGTACAACTGGCATACAATAAAGCCAGCTCGCGTCTGTTCGTCAGCATTATACTCAACAGCACATTGCTTCTTGTGTCGCAGGCAGCCTCGCTTCACCACCCGACCACCACTCACTGTTTGATATTACTCGTGGGGATGTGTTTATCTATATCATCGCACAGACATACAGACAAACACGGACATAGCCAGTTCAGAGTGTGATTTAGCGCACGGAAATAATTTAAACGCAAAACCGGTAAAGCGCAATTCAATTACATGTATTGAACCGTGGAGGTCGTACCGAACAGTTCAATATTATATTCAGAATTTTGTCATCCCCATTACATACATTTTTACATATTTAGGAAATATTTACATGCTTTTATTTATATTTAACAATCCTTTAAATCAAATTTAAATGTTTTTTTAATTTGTATATTTTTCTTAAATATATTCATGTATGTGTATGTTTTTATAAAAACTAAATGAATGTACAAAGACTTATATTATTTAAACACAAACTTTTATTCTGGATGCAATAAAACTGTGATTAATCGATTGACAGCCCTAATTTTGAAATGATTAAATTTCAATTATTTTAGTATTTATATACACCAACATGCGTTCGTGTCGGGCTGACACCTTGTATCTCCATTGTTTTGGTTTATATATCCTATTGCATATCCTTCATGTTTGTCTATGGGTTTTGAAAATATTTTACCTATACAAACGATTAAAAAGAGATTCTCATCTTTGACAACACAGTGTTTAATTATTTAAAATGCACTTTATTTTTCGATTTCCTCGGAGGTGGCCGGTTTGGAAATAAAAGCTTACTTAAAAGCTAACACAATGGGATTACACTAACAAGCGGCAACAAACACAGACATTCTTATTAATAGAATGAATGGAGTTTGTTTGCATTTTTCTGCATTTGTTGCAATTTATTGGATCAGTGTAAATTAGCCTAAAAGTGTTTGTTAAGCAGCACATCGAAGTATTTACGGTTTAAAATGTTTTCAGAATCACACAAAAATGTTCCAAAACCAGATATTTCATACTGCACATGTAAAATAGATATTGCTTTTATCTATGGGAACATCGTGATCATTGGATTGCTATCAAAAGCCATTTCTTGGGTATGCATGTGTTTTAATGCACATCAACCACTACATAAGACACTTCTGCATCATCCTCTACACTGTACACTTAAAACATATGCAGCCAAAAGCAAAATGTATCCATTCAACCGACTATTAGAAAAACACTGATGATATACGTATCTGTACAACCCTTTACTCAGTAAATGGTTCTATATACTGTAGGTGCCAGAGCAAGTGTACGAGAGAAATATGGAGCGCAGTTAGCGTTTTATCGGCAAAGTGCTGACAAATCACCTTCATCAAACCCCGAGCAAACGTGCATCTTCATTCTGTTGATGAAGAATAGATGTAGCGAAAAAAATGACGCCACATTAACAAGATTACAGCGATAATGTCGAACATCAGAGACGAGGTTGATTGTGATCTCTGTGCTTGTGTCAGCGCTAATGAGCGTGTTGTAGTAAATGTGCCGTGCTCCGTCGTGAAGTGTTTGTGCGAATGTAACCGGCGTGTGTGTGTCCTGTGTTTCAGATGCACCATCCCATACAGATGAAGCCTGCAGACAGTGAGAAATCAAATGGTAAGTGTTTGTTCGCGTCTGTCTCTTTCTTTTTCCAGGGTCATTCGACTCTACGTTCGCTCTGTGGGTTTGTTTCTTTCTGGTTCTGTGTTTTTGTGTGTGTGTGAGGGACTGAATTATTGAAATACCAAGAGGCTTCTGGGTCAAGAATAGTTTAAGCATCTGCCCAAGCAGTGACCCGCACGCGTCTACACATTCACGCTTGTACAAATCATACCGCTCACAAAACCATTGAATAGATGTGTTTAGAAGGTCTCTCTGATGACTCTTTTCAACTGAAATGCTGCTGGTGCCAGAGGGGTCTCGGCAGGGGGGTTGTGTGAACCTCTTTCAGAACCAGCAAACGTTTCTATTGATTTAAGAGCAAATACGCAACTTCACTATTTTATTGCATAAACTGCTTACAAACATAGCATCACGCCATTTATGTGCATGGCTTAAAATCATTTTCTTGTTTGTATAAACCTAGCTAAATTCAGTTTGAGTCATGCTCAAAAAAAGAAATATATTTGCCAGTGGGAAAAAGAAAAAATAATTTCAAAGTGTATTAACTGTGTTAGGGTGTCTTACAGTTTTGAAACTTGTTTTAAGGATGTTTGTAGAGGAAAACAAGACCAAACATTGATTCAGGACATTTTTTGTCTGTGGTTTCCGGCTAACTTTTGGTAATTCAGTTTTTGGAATTCAATATAATGTATTCCAATATGAGCAAGCTTCCATGTAGTGTTGAAAAG
Source organism: Triplophysa tibetana (assembly GCA_008369825.1). Lineage (NCBI taxonomy): Eukaryota > Metazoa > Chordata > Actinopteri > Cypriniformes > Nemacheilidae > Triplophysa > Triplophysa tibetana. The sequence goes on along the minus strand of CM017897.1, from coordinate 11,811,910 downwards.
TTATTTCAACATATTTTTAACCATTATATAAATAATAACATTCATATTCAATCAACACACACAATGTTTTTTAAAACAATACATGGGACGGATGGGTAAGGTAAAGTGGTACTGTACAGCGCGACATACATGGCACGTCTATAAGGAATGATGTGATTTTGATTTTGTGAAGTTTGACAGCTTTGTTAAATATAAAGGGAGGTTTGTTTTATCTTATGTTCAAACAACCTGAGCTGTTTGAAAGCTTTGTATGGTGAGGACATTGTCAGACTTCCCACCCATCCCAGGCCACTGGCAGTTTTTGGTTTGAGACCTGCGGGTATGAAAGAGTAATTGATTCAAAAATGAAAATCAGCATTTACGTACACTCATATCACTCCGAACCATCAAGGCTTTTTTCTTCTGGAAAGCTAAAAAGGACATAGTTAGGCAGGTTGTTGGGGAATGACAGCCTAGATCACCATTCCCTTAAACTGTAGACTGACACTGAATGGTGACCGAGACTGTAATAACATGAGAGTGAGTAAATAAATAACTTTAAAGGATAGTTTATACAAAAATAATAATTCTATCATGGATTACTCAACCTCAAGTTATTTCTAACCTCATACATTTCCTTGTTCTGATGAATACAGAGAAAGATATTTGACAAAATGTTAGCAACTGAGATTTTTGGGGAACCATTGACTACCATAAATTTAAATGGTAGTCAAAGGTACCCCAGAACTGTTTGATTTCCTAAATTCGTCAAAATATCTAATTTTGTGTCCTTCTATGGTAGTCAATGGTAGACAAGGCTTGTTAGTGAATGCCATCACCCATCCAAATGACTGGTGCTCTTGTGTGTGCGGTTAGTCTCATAGAATACAGTGAGAGAAGGGAAAGCTTTTGAAGCAGCACATATCGTCGGCTCATCCTGTCGCTGTTAAATGCACAAACAATTCAAACAGCAAAATAAACAAGCAAGCTATCGATTCCTAGAGTGTAGCGGTTTGCTTATCGGTCGCCAGGCGGCAAGAGCTGACACATTCTTTATTAACAAAAAAATTGGATTACAGTTACCCCTCCCTCGTTCTCTCAGTTTCTCACGAACATACATTCAGTGGCGCATACAGCTGTGAACATTCACATTTACAGTGTACATTTAACAGTTTTGTTTCAACCTACTTCACTGCTTCCAGCGTAGTGATAAAAGTATAGATTCCAAATCTTGTTGGATCTCCCGCTGCCCCAAGTCCCATTGTAATGATTTTGATTAGAATACATAAAAATGGTAAAAAAAGTCATTATTTGCATTGTGTATCTCAGAGTTACCTTAAACCACTAATTGTGAAGTTCCAAGAAACGTGTAGGCAAATTTCTATTGGTTGTGATAATAAATATAATAATTATTTGAATAATTATTAAATATATAATTATTTTCTATTGGAAATTAAAGCTTAACTTGTATTTGAAGAATTTGTTTCCAAAATGAAATAACTCAATGTTCAAAAATCATGTTTTTTATTATGTTATCATTTTTTTATTGTGTTTTTTATCTGTATTTTGTTTTGTTATTATGGCTTCAATCAAATAAAACCAACTGCAGTTTGATTGATAGTAATTGGAATGCACAATAAAAAATTTAGTTATCTAATTTTGGAACCAAACTCTTCATTTATTAATTTTGATTTAAAGGGAAGAAAACAAGATAACGTCTATAACTATTTTACGAGGTAACAAAATTCGTCTAAATCTTGTTTGTGCATTTTGTTACAATCTGCCTAAATGCCAACAATTGTTAAATTTAGGGGCGAGGTTAGGGGTGGGGCTAAGCGTTCTAATACATTTTCTGATTTCAAACAAAAGGCACCTTGGAAAATAGTTTGCCTGTGAAATCAGACTGGGTAAACATATATAATGATTAATATTGTCTGTTTTAATATTATTACCGTATTCAATCATTTAGAATAATTAATGTTAAGTAGTTCTATATAATTATTAAAAAAATATTTTGAGTGGACATTATATTTCATAACGGACAATGAAAGAAACATAAGGGCCCGGTTTCACAGAGAGGGCTTGAGGCTAGTCCCAGACTAAAATGAATGTGTGACCTGTCCTGACTCAATGTAACTTGCCCATAATTATCTTAAAATATACCAGTGCCTGTGTTTTGTCTCAAGATGCAAACCAATAATGTATTCTTCTAAGGCATTTTTATTAAAGCGACATTAATGTCTTAATCCATTCAACTAAGGCATAGCCTTGGTTTAAGATAAACTGTGTCTGTGAAACTGGGCCAAGATGTATATAACTTTTGGGCCTATTACTATGATTTTTTTATGATTTTTTGAGAGTGTTGACAGTACAATTTGTGTACTGTTGATGAAGAGTAGCAATAAAGCTTGCCAGAAAACACTACTCATTCCGTCGGTAGCAACAATACATTTCCCATTGTTCTCTGTGACAGAACAGGAATGATAAACTACATAAAGCATCAATTACGCACTTAGTGCACATCCCTTGCTCTTCATTTTGTTGCATTAGCACTAAAAAGGCTCTCCGTCTTCATCATTTAACGAGAGAAAGAAATATGAAATTGCGCAGTGCTTCTTTTCCGAATAAAATCACATCAGGCATGTCACTTCTCCGTCTTCAGAGATTGTTAAAAGGAACCCAGGAGGACCTGAATGCAGCATCTTTTGCGCATATACACACAGATTACAGGCAAAAGAGAGCTCTCGGGTCATTGAAAGAAAAGATCAAAGAGAAACATGGAAAATAAAACGGAGGGGCTTGTGTGCGCATCGAACAGAGAATCGTGTCGGGGTCTTGATGTGCTAATGAGACATTGATCACGTGCAGCTGTAACGTTATTTAATCCCACTCGTTTGTCTCGCATTGTTCATCACGCTTGTTTTCTCCACGCTTCATCTCGCTCAGCGGTGGAGGACAGAAAGCTGTTCATTGGCATGGTGTCCAAGAAGTGCAACGAGAACGACATCCGGGTCATGTTCTCTGCCTTCGGACAGATCGAGGAGTGCCGTATCCTGAGGGGACCAGACGGACTCAGCCGAGGTGAGACTCGTACATGCACACATATACTGACAATATTACCGTTATACACTTACCAGGGTTTACTTTAAAGGGAGCATGGATCTTCGTCACGCTTTTTAAAATGAGTTTTTGATCCATGAGGCTTACAAAGCTCAAAGAACATTTATTAAAAACTAACATTGAGTCCTAACCAGACGCGACGGGCTAAGGCAACATCGATGACAAGTGACGTGCTTTGGAACATTTCATCTCTCGCTCGTTTCTTGTTTCTATTTCTGTGGGGTCATGCTGGGTAGCCCCGCCCACTGATAATTCTCATTGGTCCACATAGCTGTATACTAAACATCAAACTTGATCTGATTGGCTGTCACTTAGCATTTCACTTTCAATCGGGAGTGAAAAGTCTTGTTAGGACAATGATGACGCACCAAAGCGACACCAGAGAACTAGCTCCGCACAAATTACGCCTCAACAAAGTTGAGCTTGAGCACACCACAATGGCCAACAGCAAGTATGTTCTTCATCTGCTGTTAACCCAAAACTTAATGTTCTATCATTATTTATTCATAGGACTCGTTCTTCTGTGATACATAAAAGATGATATTTTGAGAAATGTTTCAGTGGTTTTGTGTCCATACAGTGGAAGTCAATGGGGGACAATGTTGTTTAAATACCAGCTTTCCTCAAAATATCTTCTTTTGTGTTCTGCAGAAGAAAGAATGTCATACAGGTTTGGAATGATACAAGGCTGAATAATTTTTATTTTGGAGTGAACTGTCCCTTTAATTAGAATAACATGTAAGGACATTTTTACCATTTTAATTTAACAAGCATGAGCAAATATTTTGGGTATGAAATACAAAATAAAATAAAAACAAGTGTAAAAAATAAGGTCCCTTTATTTGGAGCGCTCATATATTAGACCTGCCGTTCGTCTTTCTACAAGCTTGTTTTTTTATTCTGCATAACATGTTCAGAGTTAAATACTTATTCAACATGTTTAAAATGGGTAGTGTATAATTCTTAAATTGTGTGTGTGTCTGGGTTTTAGGAGAGCTATGGTACTATATGTAGTACACGATAGCATTCAAGATGTCTCCTGCTTTATGAAGGCTAACCTGCAGGGAATTCTACCACACCTCCAACTTCCCCCAATGCTCTGCTTTCACATACAGGCCCCTTGTCACCAGCCGTCTTTTATCATTCGTTTATCTTCCTTATCCACCACTCTAGTCTTCTCTCCATCCTCGGTTCAGTCCCGTCACTCCACCGCAGTCCTTATTTTCTCCTGTCCTCATGAATATTTTAATTCCACAGGAGATTAGCTTTATTCCCTGGGCTCGTGGCTAGAGAGATATTTGAAATGGTGCTGTAAGAGAAACTACCACCCCTTTACATGTAATAAAGGAATGAATAAATAAATGTGTAAACGTGTATGCACAGGTGTGTGGTAAAACACAGGACGAGGATAACCGCTCTCTCGATGTTATTAAAGGGATCTATCAATCGTCAGTGAACTACGCTATTAATAAAATATAGATCAGGCCACATGTGAACGCAGAGCCCTGGGAGCTACCCCACTTTCTTCAAAAAACTCTCATCTCTCGCACGCTATCCCTCCATCTTTGTCTTTTTCCCTGGTTTATTCACTTTCAATGACACTGGTGTAGCCTTTCAGGTATTTATACTTCGTTTTATGACGTTTCTGTTAAAGGAATTCTATAGTTCAGTTTGTTATGATCCCATAAAAAAAATCTTGATTGACCCTGAAAGGTCATTTTGTGAAATTGTTTATCTATATCTCACAAGTTATAATATGGCTATTTAGCAAACTGATCAATAAAATTATATCAAATATTGATTTAAGTACAAATTTCTAGGTCACATACTGTAGCTATATGAAATTGGTCGGTTAAGCTGTCCTGACATAAAATAACTACTTTTGACTGCATATTTCAATGATCGACCAATCAGGATCAAGCATTCCAAAAAGCAGTCTAAAAAATGAATTCCTTCTTAATTTGTTTTGTATTCTTGCTTGGGGTAACAAGTCGGAAACGAATGTCAAACTTTGAATTTTCCAGCACTTTTCTCCTGTGAGATGCTATCTCTCCCCTTTCTCACCCTGCCAGTGCCCACAGATAACACCCATAGTGTCTGAAATTGGTTTAATGTTGAGGCCAATTAAACGACTAAAAATAAACAGCCTTTCATTCCACTTGCACTGCGGTTCGTAGGGGCAAGATTCACTTGCTCTGAAAAGCAGCGTCGTATTGAAGAAGAGGGATTTGTTAGACAAAAATAAGAAAGCTAGGTTCACTGGAGCAGTAAGACAATGCTAGCAGATTTATAGCACAACCGTGTGGTCTTAACACTGTACCGCAGGGAATTTTTTTTTTTACATTAATGCCTTCAAGTTGGATTGAATGAGATTAGTGTTGTTCAAAACCTGTGACTCTTTCATCTGTGGAACACAAAAGAAGAAATGTCTGTGGTTTTGTGTCTGACAATGGAAGTCAATGGGGGTCAACGTTCATTGGTTAGTGGTATAGTTCATCCAAAAATGAAAAGTCAGTCATCATTTACTCGTATTGTTGCCATTTCAAACCTGTATGACTTCCTTTTTACTGCAGAACACAAAAGAAGATATTTTAAAAATGTTGGTGACCGAACATGGCGGTAGCCATTGACTTGCATTGGTTTTGTTTCCATGCAATAGAAGTGGGGTAACACTTAAAGAAATGTTCTTCAAAATATCTTTTGAGTTCTACAGAAGTTGTTCACAGGTATTGGAAGAGAAATAATGCGTTTGAGAAGTACTAAAAACATGGGCCAATACATGAATTTTCATCCATTTCTCTCTCCCTTCTCTCCCTTCTTCCTTTCTCTCTTCATTTTCTATCATATTTGCGTACGTAGAGATGTTAGTAGTTAACCCAGTAACTAAGCTGTCCATCCATGTGAGCATGTGTTTGTCCTCCATATGTTCAAATGTGTTAGACTGCACAGTAGAATATAGAGAGAGCCGCGTTTTCCCCCAACACGCCTCCATATGGCCTGTACTTTTGGCTCCCACTTGTACAGCCTCGATTCCAACGCTTGTTTCCCAGATGCCGTTTCAAGCGCTCCCGAAGCACTCGCACCTCCAGAGATCATTTGTCTTGTTTACAGTTGTTTAAAAAGAAGAGCCTGGGGTTGTCGGGGTAGATCTTTCCCATATTTAAGTGCTGATGAATATTAACAAAAGCGATAAGGGTTGGGACGTGAGTGTGCACAAAGTAGTTGTAAACGTAATACTTTTGTATTACAAAAAACGTTTGCATTGAATAGTGCGTCTCTGTAACATCGCAATATTTAAGGCTTATTTTTTGTTGATAGTCACTGAGGTGAAATCCTTTGTAAATCCATGTCATCCGATCTCACTTACGAATAAAATACATCCTCATGAATTGCGAAAGAACTCATAATGACCATTGCCTTGATAACTTCCTTAATAACTTCCTTGTGAAAAGACCTTTTGTGAAACGCTCATTTTGTTTGGAATGAGTTGCGGGGCAACATCCTCTTCCCGCAGGACCTTTTAAAGACATAAAAATGCACGCTGGAATTCATCCACCACGTGGGTAATGAGACTTGCCCCACAACTCTAACCTCATGGTTTCCAACCCACCACACCCAACTTAACTCAAATCTGGATCCATTTGCTGACAGTCATTCTGTTGAATGTGTATTTTGAGATGTTGAATGTTGAGTGTTTATCTGAAGCTGAATGTTGATTGTTCTATTCTAGCAACTGTAGAGCACTGTTGTCTGCTGTGTTCTTTGTACGATCTTTGTTTTATGGGCTTTATAACAACCTGTCCAACCCTTTTGTCTTGTTTTGTTTTTCTCTTGTCTCTCCTCCTCCTACCTCTACTCCCTCCCACGATCCTCCCCTCCTTCCTGCAGGATGTGCGTTTGTCACGTTTTCTACCAGGGCTATGGCACAGAATGCAATCAAAGCCATGCATCAGTCTCAAACCATGGAGGTACTGTACTCTTCTCTACTCCATCTTTCTCTACTCTGTCTTTCTGTCTATGTGGTCTGTTCCAAAATGGAATGAGCTACCTATGAAGAAACGTGTTGGTAGGCACCAACGTTGCTCTAAGAGTCTTTCTTTCTGCCAATTTTTAAGTTAGGATTACATGTATCTAACACTGAGAAAGCACACAATTTATTGTAACAAACACTGGACTCTAAAGCCAGTGGACGAGAATTGTCAAAAATAGTTCATTCTAATTCGAATTGGGCTTTTTATTCAATATGTATGTCTGTTATACAGTTTTGGTAGTATTAAGGTAATAGCTTAGCAGCATGCTAATGGAAAACACTGCAGTCAGTGTTAGTGCTTTGCATTAGATGCGCTGCTTTTAGTTGCTTCTTATGCATTCCAATTTGATCACTCTCCTCTGTATTAGTTAGAATGCTCCCATGAAAGGTAGCACCTTATTTAGGCAGTTAGGCACCAGGACTGCTCACTACATTTTGGAACAGAGCCACTCACTCTCTCTGTCTTTTTCTCTCTCGTATTTCATTTTGATTTGGCGGCCAGTATCACTACCACATACAGATTATAAAATATTCCTTATAAAGTTAGATGAAACTTTTCAAACAGAATTTTCCCTCAGTCACTTTTCTGCAGAACTCTCAACACCATATTAAATGCTTCTTCGCTCCCTGTTATTACTGTCAGGCGTTGGCCAAACCACCCATGACCAGACAGGTCAAACCAAGACCCCTGCAGCCAACAATCTGCCATTAGCAGTCGGGTCTAACGGTGACGATGTCACAGACGCTTTAATAACAGGTCTCTGATGGACCCTTGCATTGTGATTGCCCTGTAGAATGCGGGCGTGCAGCTCTCAGAGTTTAGCGGTCCATCTCGTCGCCTGTCAAAACGTCAAAGCTCTGACACACCAAATCAGAGGGTTCTGACAGCTGTCTAATATGGCCTTGACTATACGGCTGTGTGTGTGTAAGTTTAGGTTTGTGCAGGCATGTCACCACTCGCCCCAACTTTAACGACATACGTTAACCCTTGCAGACATGACTTTTTTTAACACCCACGCCCGGACTTAAAGACCACCTATTAACCAATCAGAAATTAGTGACACTAATGGATTGAAACTTTTTTTACTACTCAGTTGCGTGTAGTTTTCAATTCTTAGCAACATTTGCAAATATATTGAATCCTAATCCTAGTGTCTCTTGTGTCATTCTCCATAGAATGTATCCAAAAAATCTAAGCCATGTCTGTTTATAAAAGGGGAAGTAATTACCGGTTTACAAGAGGTTGGGTAAGTTGTGTTGGGTCGATGTTTGTTTTTGGCCATCTTCCGTGCCCTCTTCTCACACGGAGGAATTCGTGGCCTTTCTGAATGTCACAACTTATTGAAATGGATATGACAGTAGGGTGGTCACATGCCGCCACCTTGAACCCACACACACAGTTGCAGCAGGTTTTGCTTCTTTAATTTAGTCTCCAAAGGCTCAGTACTGCAGTTTTCAGTCATCTCCCTGGACGTTTTACCCATTTGACCAATTTATGTTTGTCTAGTTTTATCTGTATGTGATTGTTTTACTGTGTTTTGTCTGTGCCCACAGATGCACCTGTATATTGCATATTGCATTTCCTTGATGTAACAAAGTAAGGAAGGAAGAAACTAGGCGGGAACTGGAGAACATTAAACCACTTTTAATAAAATAAACAAACAATAAAACGAACGTAAAGTGCCGACAGCCCCCTCACGGTCGACTGCTGGCCACACAAACATAATAAAACATAAAATAAAATCCAGGCCTGGTTCTCTCTCGTCCTTCACTGCTGTCGCTCCTCCTTTTATGCCTCCGAGCTCCTCCGTGAGAGGTGCGAGACCGGTGCAACGCACACCGGCCTTGCACCATTCCCTCACGGCTCTCGTCCTGCTCTGCTTGTCACACTTATTTACTTCGTATTATAAGCACTGTCAGCACGTAAATGTAAAGATTTAATGTCACTTAAATGTGTTATAAATAAAAAAAGTAAAATATTTCATACATATTAATTATGTTTTATATATGGTCATTTAAATGTAAAACAAAAACAATATTTAGATTAATGTTTTAGATTTTTGGACTTTCACAAATATAAGTTACATAAATGAAAATATATAATAATAATACAAATATTTATATTGACCTGGACTTGTTATGTTTACTTATAATTCACCATGAAGCTATGCCTGATTTTAAAACATACTCTTTAGGTTCAACCGCCTATGCGTTAGCCTGAAGAGAGAGTGTGTGAGTGTGTCTGAAAAAAGACTGAAACACAGAGAGTGAGTAATGAGATTTTTAGGTCTCTCGAGATGCTAGCTCGGAGATGGCAGCACTCGAATGACAGCCTGAGTTGAATCTCATCTTTTTCATCACAAGTTTTATTTTTACCTCCTATCCGTCTGAGAGCAGAAATAAGAAAATCAGCTCTCAGAATGGAGGGAACACCGAAGAAATCTTCGGTAGGGCGCTCCACCTCCGAGAAACGCAAACGTTCTCCCTCACACACATTCGCTTTTACAGAGGGTCTGTGATCTTTCATCTTGTTACTCTGTGTAGCAGAGCGCAGACAATAAAAGCGGTAGAGTGATTTATCAGAGTGAATCAGCACCTGTAAGGTAGAGACAAGAGACAGACATTTAGAATAATTGCCTTGAAGCAGTTGTCTCTGTCTTTCGTCCTCTCGTGACACCATATGGGCGCCCTGCGTTCTTTTCGGTTGCCTGAGGAACAGCTTTAATATTAATACATGTGATGATGTTTCATTCTCAACTGAATTTCATTGAAATTCTTACATTTTAACATCCGATTATGTGCTTATATCTGAGAGATTTCTAGCAGCTATTGTATGGCAGCAGAAAACTTGAAATGTAATGCACAATTACAGACCATTGTTTGGCTGAATCTCAGTAAACCTGTCAAGTCCAGGTCATGTTTCAACCAAAAAAAATCTAAATAAATTTAAGGAATGACTTTGATGACAGTTAACATGCCCATTCCCCAATTATTATTATTTTCATGTATAAAAATCCAATTTACTTTACTTTTATATGAACCATATATGTATCATTTAAATTATTTAAATTGATTTATTTAACTTAAAAAAACATCAATTGCATTTCGATCTAATTTCATAATATGTTTAAGGATTAAAAATAGCATTTTTGAGAGAGACAATGGTAAACAATAAAAAAAAATGGGTGGACTAACACTTCAAGAACTAGCACACCCCCTTCTGTTATTCAGCACTGACCCTCAGGGTTCAGCTAAATAAGCATCACTGGTCCAGCCTGAGATGTTTTCCCCGTTTTGTGCGAGATAGAGAAAGCGTGAGAGATTAAGCAGAAACGCAGCAGGTCTGTAGGGTGCAGTGTGGGCCAAGGGGTGGGAGATCTTGCTCGCTCTCTCAGGCAGATGATGAAATAGTTTTATAAAGCAGGAAATCGCTTTCCTGGGAAATAAAATCAGCCACACAGGCACAGCACACAGCTCTCATTTCACCAAGAACTCCCGTCGCTTTAACCGGTGTGTGTGCGCGCTTGTGTACCATTATCAGTTTATGCAGTACCACCGCACACGATCATTGCTCTTCTAGATGCTTAGCTTTCCCTTTTTTTAACGCTTTCTCCCTGGCACTTTCATTCTGTTCATGCAGGGCTGCTCCTCCCCAATGGTAGTGAAGTTTGCTGACACACAGAAGGACAAGGAACAACGGCGGCTCCAGCAGCAGTTGGCACAGCAGATGCAGCAGTTGAACAGCGCGTCTGCATGGGGCAGTCTCACTGGGCTGACCGGCCTCACCCCACAGTATCTGGCAGTAAGAGGACACACCCACGCAGCCACGCCCACCAGCAGCACAGCCAGCGCGGCCGCCGCAGTCAGTCACTGTCTCCGCCCCATCCCTATCTTAGTGCAGACCACACCCTTTCTCTCGCTCTCTCTTAGCCAATTGTAGCCCTTTCCAACCTCTCATCCTTTTGAACTTTGATCATTCCTTGATCGAAACCGGTCCCTATACTCGAAATAGTGATGGGTGGTTCTGCCGTTCGCAAATCAACGAATGTAACCACTCGTGTTAATTCAAGTTACCACATAAGTAATAAATAATATTTAATGCTCAGGAAGTCCATTTCGCGCACCCATGTCTCCGTTCTCCTGAATATAAAGGGGATACAACCTGGTGGTGACATTTAACTTATTTACTTTATAGTTTGTCCATAAGGACATGAGCATTGGGACAGGTCACTTTTTCCCTTCCATTTTCGCTCTTTCCACTTAGCTTTATCCATTTCTCTGTCATATTGAGGTTATCTTCTAGCTATTATAATTTATGATGGTCTAGTTCAATGTCATCCTAATCCTCTAGTGTCATTTAGAGTCCATTGTCCACCCCCTTTCATGTGCAGAAACTGCCCAGCCCAGCAACACAGTGCAAGCGAAACTCACAGGCGACTCTTAGCATGAAAGTTTTCACAGGTTTTTTCAGGACTTTCATAATAATTTTAAGTTTAGTTTTATCATCACTTTTACTACGAGCATTATGTTTTGTTGGTTGAGCTGCTCACAAATAATTGTTTTTAGTAGCTGATTACATTTGGCAATATTTTTTGGTTCTTGAAATATTAAAAGTTGTTGAGTTTCATAATGATTATCAAGTCTTAACTAGGCAATTAATGATACAAGAAAAAAAGAGTGAATCTTTTCTCTGTTTACAAAATAAATTAAATGTTTTAAATTTTCTCCTAACCATCTGTGCAGTCAAACTAAGTAGCAGTCCTATCTTTATAGCTGTACATTAAATATCAATTATGTCCTAATTGGCTGTGATTTTATTTGAATTTAAGTTTGTTACTCTCAAATTTTTTGGTAATCTCAAAATTAAAGCGAGCATTGTCCTGTTACTTGAGGGACACCCTTAGGTTATACCATTTTAGAGAAACTGTTGTGTTGCTTTACTGTTGACAGACTGCCTTATGGAATACATAAAACATGTGAAAAGATAAACTCAACACTGCTCCATCTTAATGTAGCTAACACTACCTCCTTGAGCATTCTTTTTAGATAGCTATTATCATAACCCAAGTATAATGATGATTGTGACTTAATATTGTTTTTCTCACTTTTTTTCTCCCAGCTGCTCCAACAAGCGACCACCTCCAGTAACCTAGGAGCGTTCAGTGGTATTCAACAAATGGCAGGTGAGATACTGATCTCAGATTTGTGTTAACCCAACTTGCCCCATTGTAGCTCCTTAACTAAACTCCCATTCCTCTACTAAACCATTCAACCAAGCTCTGGATGACGTAAGAAATGCTGTTCAACAGATCTTAACCTAAATGTCAGAACCAGGAGTTTCTGTCTCAAAATTTTGTTTCAACACTCTACAGAGTCGTTGGACGTTACAGTGTCTAGCACAGTTGGAAGCGCCTGTTTGTCTGCAAGAGTATGTGTGATTGTGTGTCAAAATGTGAAGATGAACTGAGACTTGACTATGTGAATAAAATCCATTATTTCCACAGCTATTCTGCTGTATGTCAAAGCTTCTTTTGTTACTTGAAAGAAGAGTTTGTCTCATCTTCAAATCACATCCTCTGTGAGGCTTGTCAGTGACCAGATCATAACGATTTGACCCATCAACGGTTACCTGTCTTCAGCTTTTTACATTTTCACTTTGCCAACACTCCAGCAACAGACGAACCAAAACGGCCTTTATCTGAAGAGTGTACTTATCACAATTTGTCCGTGTGGTGGATTCTGTCAAATTTACCTAGAACCCATAGAGAATAAAGCAACATGAAATGGATTTCTCATGGAAGCAACATGACATGTTATTATTTCTTCATGCTGAGTTGGTTTAGCTCTACGGAATATGATTAGTGTTTTCAAAATCAGCCAGTGGGCTTCTGCCTATTCGCGCTCATTTCTTTATTCCTAGTTGGTTAGTTTGCTTTCCTCTTTTTCTATTTTTACTGTCTTTTCCGTAACGTTCCCTGTGTGCATCTCTGTTGTTGTCAGGTCTTAATTGTGGTCTGTTTTTCAAGCTGCCAGGCCTTCAAGGAAAGTGAAATATTTATAGCACACGCTCCTGCCTAATTGCAGCTGCTAAGGATGAAAGACAGAGAACGTATTAGCATCCAAAATGGCTCATAGTGTGTGTAGGATGAGTGCCTTTATCTCCTAAAGCCTTCCCCCAGGACAGCAGTTTTGCCCACCGGAGAGTGGCTTCCTCATTAATGTAGGCTCTCGTGGAGAGGGCAAGCAGGACTCTGGGGTTTTTTGTTTATGATTATAAAGAGAGTTCTGGAAGATCTTGTTTAAGTTCAGTCTTGCATCTGTGACAGCCTCTCAGCAAGAGTCGGGTCCGCAACAAGCCAAACCAGCGGCAGCTGCCACCTCACAATTAAAGAGCGAGAAATTTTCACATTAACATAACAATTGAATTCATTTCCTGGACCTCATTTTTTTAAAGGAATGTATTGGGGGAAAACAGCTTAGTTTTAGCTGTTTAATCACACAGTTTATTTGCGGAAATGAACGCCAGTTGCCCACGAATGGTGGGCGCTGTGGTTGCTTGTTATAGATGCAGATTATGTACAGAATTATAAACCATTTAAATTTTAAGTCTTCATTTATTCACACTCATGTTGCTCCATCTGACATTATTGAAATGTGGTGACATTTCAGATCTTTCAGTCAGGATGTTCCATACCTGAATGAATGCAACGCAAAAACAAGATTTGAAAGCTATCAATTAGGTCCAGATTTCTATTTAAAAAGACTTAACAAGGTAAAATAACCACTCACATGATCCAGAAGAGTATTCTATTCCTGTTCCACGGTTTCCATCAAAGTGCCACATGCCAAAAAATAAAACAAAGTTCATTGTGGACGGTCTTCAGATCTTAATCCAGATTCTTGCCCAAAAGGACCAAAGAAACATAACAGTCTGCATATAGTGTGTACGTGCACGCTACTTGAAGTTCAACCCGACAGGCGCTCTCAAACTCAACAGGATTTGAAGGCTTTTCTCAGTCGAATTGTGAAATCTTTGGGCCCCTCCATCTGTCACCTGGCAACCGTCTATGATTGGCAGTCGATATATACAGCTGACATCTGCTGTGTCTGTGCTGTGGGTGGAGTTATGAGCCATAAGGAGCTCCATTACACATGCTGAACATTCAGCGAGAGCCAACATCACCTCTCCTGACACCTCTCTCTCTGCTCAGTCTGCAGAGATGGTGTGAACACAGCGCATGGATCGGTCTCTATCACTTACGCAGAAGTACCCCGCTCGACCACAGAATTCACATTGTGCCAAATACTCAGCGCCCATTTTCTTACACTCATGTGCCAGAAACTCGAAATGATTCTTTTTCCACTTTATTTAGAAGCACAAAGGCGGTCAAAGAGCCCTCGATTTCCGTACGTTGCCTTCCTGTTTGACCTCCCAACACTGTACTTACTTATCTAGTAAACATAAATGCAGCTTTTTCAAGCTTTCTTCTTGTAGAATACTATTCTAGTCAACACGGAATCCAAATAGACTATAAGACCTTTTGGTGTTATGAATGATTTATTGGTGCACGGTACTCCAAAAGCAATGGCCTCATAGACTAGGATCATATTCGTTTGATTTTCGGATCCCTCTTTTCACCTCTTGCAACCACATTTGATGTACAGATCACCTCTCACAATGCAAATTGAATTCTACAAATGAGTTTTTACTTGGAATGATGTTGCATGATGGGAGCCTCATGCCTACCTTGATCTGTAACACGTTGCGGCAGCAACGCTTTGTATCACGACCTGGACTTTGTTTTACGATCAGAGATACATTTAATGCCTCTAATTGCTTTCTGTGGTGTGCTAATTAGACTCTTAATGCACTGCTCTTGCTTGCTCTTTGGATCGAGAGGGCAGACAACCGTGGCGTCCCCAGAGCACTGTCTGACCAATCCAAATTACACACCGCTGTGATGAAAAAACTAAATATTTGATCATGATCGCTCAAGATTCTGTGCGTCCTAGCTTTTCAGGCTGTTGACAAGACTTAACAGTTCTATGGCTGCATTTACACTTGGCATTAAAATGCAAACGCTAATCTAATCAAGCAGGATCGGATCACCAGCCAATCAGGATGCAGTATTTTTATACATGTCAACATCAGGTGGCATCTGTATCTTATTGGATCTCTGTTTTCCGCAACATATCTTAAAGGCTGAAGCGATGTAAATTCTTTTACATTTGTGATTTTACTTGTAAATTAACTTCTATTTGACCTTAAAATACAGTATATTTTACAGTATATATGGCCGAAATTGTGGCCAGATGTGGGAAATGTGCATCTAATTTAGTGAGAACGAATAGTTGTGCAATGTTTGGGCAAGAAAGCAAACTTTCAACGTCCCACACCTGATGCCCTTCATTATTTCTAACAGCCTTCAGAGAGGAGGCTGAACAATGATAGTGGGCGGGGTTTATGCGGCCGATTGCTGTATTGCATTTAAATTTCCTTAGGATATGAGTAGAAGTACACGCTTGCCTACCTCTGCGCCAGGAAAGGACAGACGAGATAACATTTTGATCACAAACTTGTCTCTTATATGTGCAACATCCGGATAGAGGTCGGAAACCATCTTCTTTCCACACCTCTTAAACATTCCAAATTTAGACGTCCTGCGTCTTGTGTGCGTGTTTCTCTGTGTGTACGTCCTACCTCATAGTATGGAGTATATACATTGCGTGTATATACGACACATGCTGCATTTTCCTGTTGTATCACTTCCGATCTCTGTCCTTCTTGGCTACGAGCCACTTCCTGCGGCGTGCTGGCGTCACGGCCGCTGCATGCAACGCGCTAATCTAGAGTCACCTTTGGAGTTTTTCCCTCCAAAGGGGAATTATTTCGCCCTTACATAGACACACACCACGATTTGAATTTTGTAGAAAGACATGCTGCACATGAGCATCCTTTAGTGCAGGTGTGGTTCCCTTCATTATTTTACCATGCGCAGTTAAACACACATCCACACACTGACACTTTCTTTTTCTTCAGGTATGAATGCTCTGCAGTTGCAGAATCTTGCCACTCTAGCAGCAGCAGCGGCTGCAGCACAGAGCTCGGCCAGCCCGTCCACCGCTAGCGCCCTGACCTCCAGCACAGGGTCCCTGGGAGCCCTGGCCAGCCCAGGTAACCAGAGGCCATCCCAACGCTATCATCATCATCTTCGATAGTGATATCATCAACACCATAGCATCGTTGTCCCCCTCATACGTTGTAGTATAGTCCGTATGTTTTGTCAGTCATCTTGTTGTGTGTTTTGGTCTTGTCCATTCCTCAGGGTTCACCGGTTCATCATGTTTGGATGAGTGTGTGGATGTTTGTGGTGTAAAGCCGGTAGTGACTTTGACTGTGCTTCACTCATTTTGGAAGTCCTTCTTTGTTGAAACGTACAACCAAAAGACACAAATAAGTGTGGCACATTGATCTACGGTTAGAGAAGCAAATCTGTGTCTCGCTTTGCAACTGTTTGCTGGTTTTCTTTCAGACTTGCATTTGGTTAAATGAGGCAAAGAAAAAACAAGTTCTGGATGAAAAGTTGAATTTTCTTTAAAGTGCTTTTCTATGATGTCCTGAGGGCTGCTTTGTTTGGAGTTTTTGATCTTGTAAAAACATTTTCATTGCTATATTCTTCATTGTCATAATTATTTTTTGTTACGAGAAAACTCATTTTAACTTATGTTCGTTCAGAATCAAAAAAGTACCATATTCATCTACTGTATCAATCTATCCATCCCTTTATCTCTTAACCTTTTAGGGCGGAGTGAAATCTAATTTTACAGTTAAGTACAGTTAAAAAAAGGAATTCAATTGTATTGGTCATTTCCTGGACATTATCTCTTAGTTTACAGACATTTCCGTTAACAATAAAACGACGCTGTTGAATTATCAAGATATAGCTGTAAAAATCATTAAGAAAAATTCATTAGCATTACTATAGTATATTGTGCCCTATATACATTTTTTTACAGTGTAATTATGTGAAATTATGTGATTTTACAGTGAAAATTATTATTATTGTATTGTAGGGGTAAACAATATATCCAAATTATCTAAACGTTTCTAATTTGCATATTGCAATAGACATTTTGCAGTTGTTTGCAATAGCATTATATTATTTAAAAATATATATATATTATATTATTATTTATTTTAAATTTGAATGTAGTTAAATTTACAACTTTAAGACATAAAAATTTAACATATTGTATATAGCATTTTTTTAAAAGGTTACAGTATTTTTTTCAATATTGTGCATCCCTGCCAAGTAGTGTAATGATATTTTAATACAGATAGTAAAGTATGTTAAAAAATATGTATTTGTTATATTGTTACATTTGTGTACATGAATATTGGTATAACCATATATTTTTTAAATATTGTAACAGGGTAAACACTACTGAACAAAACAACTGTAAATATATACATTTATAAAAAATAAATATAATTTTTACTGTCCTTGACAATGTGCTTAAAAATATCTTAAACTACTTGGTATGGCTGCATGGTATTATTTATATATATATATATACAGTATATATATATTTTTTTAATAAAAACATTTTGATACAAGTCAACCGTCACAAGCTGACTTTTGTTTGAAGTGCTGACGCAAACAAACAGTTAAATTAGACTTTGAATCAGAGATTCATTAAACCAGACAGTTTGAGATCAAAATTAGTCTAATGATAATTACGCTCATTAGGAAACTTAATGACTAAATAAAATACGCATTAAAATCATGCCAGTATTCACAATGTTGCAATTTAACATCAGCAGCAAAATCATCACGAATAATCAAGATGTTACCCAACCCGTCCATCCATCCATTTCCTCCCCTGAGTATCCCCACCAAAGCCTGTGCGTGTGGAATTGGAGCTTTGACCATTCCAGTATCATCTGTGACTTTATCTGTACATTCAAACGTCTCTTTTTCTCTTCCATTTCTCCATCTGTCTCTCTTCTCTGCTCTTTCTGTCTTTCCCTACAGCAGGTTCCGCGGCTAACTCTAGCATGGGTGCGATGGGTTCGATGGGTTCCATGGGTTCCATGGGTTCCCTGGGTTCTCTCGGCACACTGCAGGGTCTGGCCGGGGCCACCGTGGGCCTCAATAACATAAATGCACTAGCAGGTAGCGTCAACAGTGAGTACTACCCTTCATCAGCCTCTCCATCCCAAACCATACAGCATCATCTCATACTGGCCGCCCGCTGCTCATAGAGATGCCCTCTCTCATGCACACATTACATTTACATTTAGTTATTTGGCAGACGCTTTAACCAAAGCAACTTACAAGTAGGAGAGCATATAAATATTTTGTCAACACGCTAAACAGTACTGTTAGTTTACAAACAAACTAGTTTACAAGCCAGAACCAAAGTTTACATTGATGTTTATACTCTCTGATTATACGGCGACAAAAGTGGGGGCATCTCTCTGGGTTTACATGAGAGAAAGTTGGGTGTAGCGTAGCCCCTCAACACTTGGCCCAGCTTCATGTATGAATGTTATTTCATTATGTGACAGCATGTAAGAAACCCAGCTATGGGATATTTTTTCGGATTTACAAATGTAAACGATTATATTTTTCTCATTTCAAACAACGCTTTTTTGGCGAAATTTTCCTATGAAAAGGACGCTTGTGATGTTATACTTGTTATCCAATGAAATGACATTCATACACTGCGGCTTGAATGTACCATTACTTACTGGGGTCACTCTATATGTGCACAATGAATTTCAGTGATTTCTTGCTAACATATTGAATTAAAGTGTGACTGTTAAATTTCTTCATCCTTCAAATCAGATCCCATCCATCTCTTGCAGTTTTTTGTGTTTACACCAGTCGGCCACATCTCCACACACATGCTTACACACCACCACTCCATTGCTCACTGGGTGTTTCTATAGACGTGCACTTGTTTTGTCGCTACTGTTTGTGTACTTGTTCTGTGTGTATGTATGTATGTTCTCTTAGGAATGTGAATTTTGAACGAGTTAGGACTACACTGCATCCATTTGTAGTGCGCGTTGGTTAAGCTGAAGGAATGTCATCCTAATGGGCGTTGTGGAGTGTAATTACTAAGAATAGGCTAGCTAAAGATCACAGCGGTCCGTGCATGTGTATATGTCAGCGTGCAGGCACACGGGCAAAATCTCCTTCGCCGGTGACCTTTCAGCCAGGTTTCTAGTTTTATAAATCAACCTCTTTCTAACAGAACAATTTGAATTCATTTAAATGACTCTCTTACACGCACACACACATGCTCATTTAATAGGCTGTATAGTATAATTAAACATAAAAGGTCAGTATTGTAATTATTGCTGGATAAATGAGGGAGCTGACCGTCTGAGCACTTCGCTCATCATTTATTGTTTCCAGGCCGTCAAGCCCAAAGGCCAGTCAGTAAATACTCATGAATCAGTCTTTATAAACACACGCACACTGACACACACTGGTTAATCCTTAATCACACGTAGTTGCATTGTGAAATGCGTAAAAGCATAATTTGCGTTTGTTCTCTCAATGTCCGTAATAGTAGCCGTTCTCATAAACTGCCACTTCTTGGGTCAGATTTGTCTCTTTGAGGTCAACTGATGTCTCGAAGGAGCAATCGTTTTATTAGATTATTGCTAAGCAAGTTAGTTGAGGTTAGCAAAGCGGTTCAATTGATTATAGTTGAGTACTTCAAGTTGCTGTGTTTATTATTTTAGAAGGATCTATTGACAGAAATGCAATATAATGTTACCTATATACATTATATACATAACTGTGTATTCAGAGGTGCGTTAAGAGCTTACGTAATGAAGTGTTGATGTTGTTATTATCTCAGAATTAGCTATTGTTTCTAGAGTAGCCCAAAATGGACAAACTGGTCGTTTCGTAAATACGCTATCTTCTTCGGCAAATAAACGAAAATTATGACGACATCTTGGTCCTTAGCTTCGTTAGGGATGGGGGAATGGTGGAGTGAGCCGTTGGATGTAATTCATAACCTCAACGCTCAATCTTAAATTTCATACACTTGAGCATTAAGTTATAACACATCTTGTATAATGGCACTAACATTTGAAGGAACTTCATAACCTCCACAGTTTAGTACTGCCTCAGTAACTCTGAAATGCTTTAGTTTGAACAATAGGACTAAGCAGTCAGGTCTTAAATTGCCTATTTCTGTAAAAATTGTTATTTTTATAATATGGTGTAGTGTTATGGTTTCGAGTTGGCAACCAGAAGATTAAGAACGTGAACCATCCACATAATGCAACAAGATAACAAACGTCCAATGAACTCACGATTGCTATTCTACGGCAACGTTGTCAATTGTCGTCTAAATTAAAAAAATAAATAAAATTATAGACCTTAGTTATGGTATACCTGTATTTAATTTAACAGTGTGTATGAACAGTTGATAAATTCATTAAAGGTTGAGTAAGTTAAAATACAAAGAAAAGGTCTAACAGTATAGTGCCATAGTGTTAGAGGGATAGGTTACCCAAAAAGGAAAATTATTTCATCATTTACTCACCCTCATGTCGTTTCAAACCTGTATGACTTGCTTTCTTCTGCAGAACACAAAAGAAGATATTTTAAAGAATGTTGATAACCAAACAACACTGGCCCCCATTGACTTCCATTGTATTGACCAAACTATTGAGGCATTTCTCAAAATATCTTCTTATGTATTTCAAAAAGAAATATAATGTTTTAAATGACACAAGGGTTTTGAAAAGGGAAAGGCGTTATGTGCCTTCTTATGCCCGCACCTCAAGGATGAGGAATTTTTTAATCCCAGGGCCATAGAAGCTATGAATCAGGCTCGTGAGATATTTATCATATGGTTAAGGAACTTGGACTTTCTACCTACACTTATTGCTTGCATGATTTGCACTGGTATGATGTTGAAATATCTATTGTAACTTTAATAACTTCATTTGAATTATCGTTTATTGCGGAAACTCTATCGAAAGTTCGTTGGGTTGTACAAACCCAAGGACAATATAGAATTTAATTCTATTCAAAATGACAGAATTTTTATTTTCCGGTGAACTATCCCTTTAAAGTCATCATTACAATTACTAAACAAGATCTGGAAACAAAGTAAAGCCACTAAAAACTCTTTCCTCTGAGTATATCTGCGGTGATGTATCTCATATGTTTACTAACAGGAGTTGCTTCCTGGAGCACGTTTCCGCAGTCAGGGTTTTCGCTTTTAATGGATCCGAGGATGCATTTGTATATTATTAAAGAAGTTGAACACAGCCAAGATTGCTGATGGCGAATAATGAGATAATTAAACGTGGATCTCCGCTGTGTGAGGTTAGGGAGGTGATTGGTCAGATGTTTCTGTGTGTCTGAGGGTCGCCGTGGTGATCGTTTCGTGCTGCTGTTGTGACATAGTGTGCATGTGTAAGGCCGTGCTCTTCATTTGCATACACCGATCGGTATTTAATGTATATTATCTATCTGGTGTTTGTTTGTGTGCGTGAGTGGCGTTTACGTCGTTTTTAATGTCGTCTTTTATTATAACGTGTCAACGAGTGTTGTCCTTTCTACGTTTGTGGTTTTTGTTGGATTTGTGTGTGTGAGTGTTTGTGGTGTCGTGTGTTGTGCTGTATTGTAGAAACACTCCCTGAGTCCAAACGCTAACGAGTAAGAGCACTTCTTTTTTCTTTATTGTTGGGTTTTATGTAAAGTTGCTCACATGCTCTCAGGTATGGCGGCTCTGAACGGCGGGCTGGGCAGCACGGGCCTGAGTAACGGGTCGGCCGGGCCCATGGACGCTCTCACGCAGGCCTACTCAGGGATCCAACAGTACGCGGCTGCCGCCCTGCCCACCCTCTACAGCCAGTCCTTACTGCAGCAACAAAGCGCTGCGGGAAGCCAGAAAGAGGGTAGGACAACAAACATAGACCTACACAGACTCACAGGTTGCGTTTTTGTTTCACGTCATCTTTCAGTTGTTGTCTCTGTGAACGTGGTACAGGCAGCTCACGCTGTTTTTTAGGTTCTATAGCGAGCGTTGCCTTTTTTTAATGATGGCGTGTCAAGACATTCATGTAGATTTAGTCAATTAAAGCCTAGAGCCCCAGCGTGTAACATCAGACCGCTGGCATAACCAAACAAAATACATAAAATGATGTAAAAAACAACACTTTGAACGAAACAACAATGTAGTTTTTACCCTTTTTAGGGAGACCAACCTATGAATGGCTTGCTTATAGATGGTTTCAAAGTCACGACATAAACAAACGTTCCTGCGTATTCGCGCCAGTTAACTTCCAGTACACATTCACAAACAATAGAGCGCCTGTAGATTATTTCTGATGACAAGCAAAAGAATCCGAAAAGAGACGTTACTTTGCTAAACTTGTAACTCCAATATTTGAATTTAGAATGCAATACCAAGCTCAACCGCTAGATGTCAATGTACCGAACGGTTTGTTTAAATGCGACCGAACTACAGGACCCATTCAACAAATTGTCTATTTAATAAAGTAAACATACAACATACAAACATACAATTTAGTACAGTTATTATACAATAAAATAATAATACACATGAATATTAACATAAATAAAATAAAATATTAAGTTAACTGGGGGTCAGGCGCGCGCACATCCGATGAAACGCTCTGTAGTCTTTGTACATTTCCATATAGAGATACTGTCTGTACTATACGTTCAAACCCTAGCCTTTCGTAGTATTTCAGTGCCGCGGCAAGAGTTCTGGTTTGTTCGCTAAATGTGTACATGTGTTTCGTGTGTATGGAGCAGGACCTGAAGGGGCCAATCTGTTCATCTACCACCTGCCACAGGAGTTCGGGGACCAGGACATCCTACAGATGTTCATGCCTTTTGGAAATGTGGTGTCTGCCAAAGTCTTTATCGACAAACAGACCAATCTGAGCAAGTGCTTTGGTATGAACTGACACGCAACACACACATGCTAATGTTAAAAACGGCATAGAATTTATTACCCTCCTTGAAATCTCATGTATAGGAAAGATCTATATTTATTTAGCTACAGAAAAAATTCGAGACCATTTCATATATTCATTTAATCATAATTTATAGATATTTTGTGGCTATTCCAGTCAAGTGTCTTTTTAATTTCAACAATATCAAACATGAAGTCTTCGAAACAGCAATGTCAACAGCAATGTCAGCATGACAAGACACATAAATACTGTGATAATCGAGGTTATTAAATACTATTTTGTTCTAAAATAGATGTACAAATATTACTATTGTGTTGTTGTATTACGTGAGCTTTTAAGAGCATCTTACTAGTAAGTTGGAAATTCAGAAAAACTGAAAATTATTTTGAAATGGTCTCTTAAATTCTTCTGTGGCTCTATAATCCATTTAGTTTATCACACAAACATTTATATTGGGCAAAAATAATAATAAAAACAGATGAAAATGACAATTTAAACATTAAGACATATTTAACAGACTCTAGTGCTGTGTCACAAAGCTTTTGCACCCTGTTTACAACAAAACATTGCATCTTTGACACAAATATTCAAGTTTATTAAATTTATAAATGTGCAAATTCCCCCCCAAATGTCTTCTATATTCAGTAAGATTATTAGTGAAAAGAAGCAGTAAAGAAGATTTTTTTCTAAAAAAACTGTGTTTCCTAACAAGTTAGTCCAAAAAAAGCCAGAAGCTAAAATGTTAAATAAAAATAAAGCTCATCTACAGGTGCTTTTTCAAAAAGAAGACAAAGGCAACATTCAACGGATCCCCTTGGCTTCTGATGATATATTACACAAAGCAAAATGATGGGCCTGAGCATAAAACACAATATTATTTACAAAATTAGAACCTTTATTAAATATTTAGAGAATGCTGGTAAACTTGTATGAAATTTGGGGAACTTTCTTACCAAAACATCACTAACACCCCTCAAGGCAGCGAAAACCTCAACAAACTTTACCCAGACTCTGTCTGAATGGGTTTTAGTGTGAGAAAATATTTATTTCGGTTTTATACTTGCAGTTTGCTTGCGTCAGATGCGGCGCATTAGCAAGCAGCATTTCTTTCAGCAGGATATTTGGCTGCCAAACATGACTTCGGCGCTTCACAGATCTCTTTTCTCCGCAGGTTTCGTCAGTTATGACAATCCAGTATCAGCACAGGCTGCCATTCAGGCAATGAACGGGTTTCAGATCGGCATGAAGCGCCTCAAAGTCCAGCTCAAGCGCTCAAAGAACGACAGCAAACCGTACTGATCTTAGCACTAGGGCCTCTCTCATGTTACACTGCTAGGGTAAGTCCCCACTGCTGCCACGGTTACCAAACTGGGACTCCGGGGGGGAGGGGGGGGGGGGCACGAGGGGGAGTTCCACCCTTTGAGGGAGCCACTCTCCTCTAAACTTCTTTTTTGTTGTTCTTTTTTTATTATTAATAACAGTATTATTTTGTCTTTTATTTCCACATGAACGCTTCCATTTCCGCCATTATTTTGTAGGACGAACAGCTATTTACAGTCAAATCTTCTTTATTCTTTTCATTCGAGTCATGTGTAAAGTATTTGTTTTTTTAAAGTAAATATTTATACAATGGCTATTTCATTTTATGATGAACAACAGCAGAAAGGAACGATGTGTGAAGTATTCTTTTGTTTCTCTTTGCGAACCTGAGGCTTGTAAGGACAAGTAGGGAAGGTTCCGATATGATTAAAGCACCAATATGCACATTAAACTCCGCCCTTTGACCTCTGGTGTCGGTTCAGGGCTTTGCTGCTCCTTCGAACCCTTGGCCCTCTGGCACTAGAGAGGAAAGGGTTAAACCCGCTGTGGCCTCTCTGTAGTCAACGGCAACAACTGCCTGAACAGCTTCCTCAAAAAATACTTGCCGTCAAATGTTCAGTGACTTTTATTTATATTTGGGTTTCTGTCAGTAAGGGTTTTTTGATTAAGTTTAAGTTTTTGCTTCTTCTTTTATTTCTTTTCTTTTTGAAGAAACAAGTTAGTTTATGCGTCAGATGATTGTGGTCTTTGTCCAACAGAATTTGTGTAGAGCGTTACAAAATATTCTGATCTGTCGATGGTTAAAATGAATAAAGCATTCTAGGTTCTATGTGGAGGGGTGAGGGAAAGAACACTTGATGTCTATCGAAAGAAAAAAATTGAATCGCAGAAAGCCACAGGCCTGTAAATTTCATTTGTAAAAAAATGCAGTTCTATTTTTATACAAAATTTCTACTGCCTCTGAAGTAAAGGACTTTATTTATTATCTTTTAAGTTATTGGGTTCCGAAAGTCGTGCTCTCTCTATCCAGAGCCTGGTCCAGTAGTCTTATAAAGTCGTATAACACAACCTGTTGTGTGACAAGAACACAGAATCATGTGCACAACCCCTCTCTCTTTCTTTTTCCCGTCTTTTTCCTCTTTCTCCCTCTCGCCATTTCCCACAATCCCATCCGTCAGGTCCCTCTTTGTCCTTTTTCTTCTTTTCTCTCCTCTGTCATAAGTAGTGGAAACTTATTTCATTTTGTTTTGTGTTTTTGATGTGCACCCCCCCCCCCCAAAAAAAACAATAGTTTCTCCCAAACAGCGATCCATCTGCGATCTTATATCGGAGACCGGGCCGAGATGGATACTTTTGGGTGTGTGTGTTTCTACTGAGGAGATCAAGAGTGTTTGTACTTCATGTGGTTGAACGAGTGCCTCATTTACGTGTACGTGTTTGCAATCTATTTGAATTACGTGTATCGTACGAACAAAAAAATGTTGTTAGAAAATGCTAATGTGATGTCGGTGAAACGCTGGTTAATAGGGCTGCTGCTGTTGTTGTTTTTTGTCTGTTTGTTTCGTTCCTTTTTGTTTGTTTGTTGTTCTCATGGTTTAATGATGTTAGTTGTGTGCCGGAGCTGTGTGTGTAACTCTCCTCTCCCGTTTTCTTTCCTAGAACTCATCTCCATGACTCTATGCTCATCGTTTGCCTAGCATGTCTACGTGGCGTACAAAAAAAGTCTCATCGTCCCGTCATTGTTTCTGATGTCTTTCTGAGTTCTCCTGATCATAACCTGGTCTCCTTCTACTGATCTCTGAACTTTGATCTTAGCCTGATCTTTTTGGAATTTTTTCGCATGTGACCTCATTTTGAGCTTTTGTTTTTTGTTTTTTTTGATTAACCGGTGAGGGAGGGAACGAGGGAGGGAAGAAAGAGAAGAAAGTATAATAATAATGTGAAAACGCTGCATTCACTCTTTAGAGACAGAATATATTTACTAACATAACCAGAGCATCATTTTAAGAAAACAGAAAAAAATGTTAAAAAATCCTGTGGCGAAACAATTACGACTATTTGCTTTTGTTTTGTTTTTCATTTGTCAGATTATGATTTCTCTCTTTATGTTGTTTTCTTTTCCATTCATTTAAAGTAAACTTGAACGCTTAATACAGGGATTGGCGTCGGGACTTACTTTCGGCAACACTCTTCATTTGAGGCCTGCCGTAAGAAACCTACGCCGGTTTCTGAACAAAATAGACTACTTCCACACAGTTTTAATAAAAAAAACTGTCTGATCGATATTAGAATCTCTCTGGTTTTTACATTTTTCAGGCAGTGTAAAGTTTTTTAAGGCCATTTTAAGTGGCTTGATTTCTCATTAAAGTCTATATAAAACCACTTTTTTCTAGAGTAGTAAAGGTATTACAAAAAGAAAAAGAATAAAAAAACAAGGTTGCCCTGTTTGGGGGGAAATGCTACCTACGTGTCACACCTTTTGCTGAACTGACTTACAGTTAGACAATCCGTGGTTTAAATGCACATGAAATGACCTATATTTTATACTGTTTAAATGTATAGAGGAAAAAACAGAGTTTGTGTAACCCGCGGTCCCGTCGGTGCTTTTCGTGGATAAAGTCGTGGTTTCATCAAGTCTAACAGTCTTATTTGTCTCATGTTTTTAAAGAGAAGACTAAAAATCAATTTACTTGAACAATAGACAAAGCCTTTCATATTACTATTACTACTACGGTTTTCGTTTTTGTTGGTTTTGTTTCTTCCTGTTTTTCTTTTCTTTGTTTTGGTTTCGATAGGAGTCCCTCTTTGCTAAATTTCTTGTTGGGTAATTAGCTCTATAAAAATTCTTAAAAGTTACAGTGTCGGCTTGTGAAGCATCTGTGTCATTATATTATTTCATTTCTATTGTGGGAAACAATATTTAGATGTGTTATGTTGTTCAGCAAAATGTGATTTTTTTTTCTTATAAAGAGTGGAATTTAGTGCCAAATTCTGACGGTACATCCTGCCTACAGCTTCAGTGTTTTACTTGTGAAATTATTTGATAACATGGGTATTTTATTACGTAAGTGTTTTGTATGGAACCCTCATATTTAAAGATATAGATTTAAAAAAGGTTGTTAACTTGCTCTTCTGTGGTCTTGTTGCCTGAAACTGTTCATGTTTTTTGCTTTTCTTTCTTATTTTCTTTGTAAAGATGTAAAAAGTGCCCATGTGTCATAATCTCTCTCACAAGCGCACAGACACACACATACACACACACGCGTTCACGAGTGAGCACATATGCACACACATGCACGCATACACACACCTGTGCTAAAGGTTGACCTCACAACCCTCTTTTCTTCAACGGTGTGTGTATGTGAGCCCCTGAGATTGAGTCTCAGCAGTTCTCCTCACACACACACACATACATGAAGGGTCCACTTACACCACTGAAGGCCGACTTATTTACTTCAGAGCCAAATGTGACAGGAAAACGTCGTCTGATGCGTTATCTTTGCGAGTGAACGATTTATGCGTGTCGAGACACAACATTGAATTTTTTATGTGAATCGGTAGTTTCACTTTTGACCATCACACACAACAGCTGTTCTATGTTAGTTTCTGTTAAATGCGAAATCTAGGTGTAGTCTTGCTTCCCGCTGCCTTCGTCAGGACTATTTTACGTTAGTAGGACAAGCAAAAGCGTCCTGATGCCAAAGTTGTTCACACTTATTATTTAATAGCGCCTGTAGCACTGCTGAAAACGTTTACACATCTTCTTCATACGGCCCGTATAAGTATTGTTTACAAACGTAGTTTACAGGCAGCCCCCTTAAAGTCGTTTACTTCACTTTATAGCACTATTTTCTACCCTAGCTCTGCCGTTGCCTTAACGTGTCGATCAGTATTAGTGGGCTGGAATATTTTGCTGCACAATGAAAACGTGTGCCAAGGGTTTGTGTGTCTGTGTAAATGTGCACATGTGATCGATTGTTTGTTCTCTATCTGTCCACGTTATTTTAGAAACTTAAGCATAGATCTGCCAACTTTTTAGCCGGTTTAAAAGCAAAGGACCTTCTTTCATGAAGCACACACTGAGAGCTGGTAAATAAATGGACGAACGCGACTGTTGGGTATTAGGGAACCTATGTTGGGTTGTTTCAGCTCTAAATTCTCGGTTGTTTTAACCAATTCTTCACACACTAAAATGTTGGAATATTTAAACTCACCATTGGGTCAAAATGGACAAACCCAGCTGTTTGGTTCAATCAACTATGATTTATTATGGACCACATATTGGGTTAAAGCAACCCAGTATTTTGCGTTGAAACAACATTTTTTTTTTAATGTAAATAAAATACATTAAAATAATATTATATAATTTGTCATGTAAGATGACATGTTTTCATTGTAAATTTTCAGTCTTGTTTTGACGTATTGCAAAACTAAATAAAATATCTGTAATAAAACAGTAAATCACCTTATTTTTATATTAAATGCAGTGTTGGGTAAACCTAGTCACTAAGTAATTAGTTACTGTTATTTAATTACTTTTACCTCGAAAATGTAAAGTGAGTGATTCCTCTTTTTTCTTTAATTCGATTGAAGTTCATTCTGATGTAATTGAACTAAATACTGTTTAATATATTCAATATTGGAAATACTTACAAATTCTAAGTCTAACTTTTAAACGTCTGCTTTAACGTAGCCTCATATTTGTTACTTTATTCAGTTAATAAGGATCATTTATGTAGTTATTTATTTGAATGAATTACATAAGCCGTTTCATGTCTATCCTTGAATCAATTCTAAGTAAGGTTGATGTAGGATGTGATTTGTAATAAGTAATGAAATACTTTTTGGAGAGAGTACTTTGTACAGTAGTCTAATTACACCATTGAATATGTAATTAGTAACTAGTAATAAATCACTTTAAACTTACCCAACACTGGTTATTTGTTCATATCTGTAAAAACATCGAACATAGGTTAGCTAAGTTAAATTTATAATGTATTAAATTGCATTAAAGCATTCGTTTCTAGACAAAATTAGCATTTTGTGAACCATTTTGACCCCCTAAAATTGCTCTGCGCGTGTTTCATGAATAAGGCCCAACAGATTTGTTTTCCCTTAAATCGGTTTCGTATCGGGAAGTGACAGACAGTCAGTCATTGCCAAATTTTATAACCGCGAGCACAAACACAAAAGCACACGCGTTAACACGCAGTATTAAACCTGATGACTTGTTTGCTTACCTAGTACTCGGTACAGACCGGTTACCCGTCTCATAAATTTGAACTCATAAAAACCCTCGAAAGTTCGGCGTGGCATGCGGAGATTATAATCATGCAGAGGTTTCATTAAATGCCACTTTGTTCGATTTCATTTGATTTGCTTGATGTAATATCGCTGTAATGGACTGCGGTCCGGCTTAAGTATCTTTACCTCAGCTCAGTATCGGGGCTTCTGAAACACTGGCGGTTAGTTTCCACCATAGTTTTCACGTTCGTCCGGCGCACTTCATCACAATCAACTCCGCCGACCTCAGACAAACAGGGTACGTTTTCACGGCCAGCACAATTTTGACCATACACACGCATAGAAACACATTCGTTTGATGTTTAGTAAAGCACAAGCTCACAGGAGTCTTTGCAGGAGTTCTCGCTGAGACTCGGGACTCAGGGGTTAACACACCACACACATCTGAAACCTGTTTGTTGTTTCTTTGGTTCATTTCTTTCTCTTAAGTGCTGTTTAACAATTGTATTTTGAAGAAAAAAAATGATGTGTAGTTTCTTTGCATTTTGGCTTATGTCAAGTTTTTTGAAAACAATGTATGTGTTTATCTAACGTGCCGTAACAAAAGCTTGTCGTCTGTAGATTAATATCATTTCGTTTGATTCTGAAAAGATTTAAATAGTTTTAAGTATTGTCTTGAGAAAAGCCAAAGTCAATGCATTTCAGTGGATTATGTAAGCGTGATACATGTTTGTTTGACAACACTTTGGAAATCTGTCATTGGATGGGAATTGAAAAAGTACAAAAAAAGCAGGCTTTCCTATTTCTATCACTGATTGTACTTATGCCTTTTGTACCAGTGGAACTTTTTATACTGGCAATTAAAGGAAAAAAAAAACTATCCGACAGGCTGCGCGGCCCCAGCCCGGGGCCGACGGCGACTGCTTCCCGAGTTTGATTTCTAGTTGGCGACCAGAACGGGAGGTTTTGATATAACGTTTTTTTAGGAGAACACTTTGGCTTGGTATCCTTAGCCTCCTCTTCTTTAATCTTCACGTTGCTTTCCTTTCTCCTTTCGTTTGTTTCTTTTCTGGGAAAGAGGGTCGAGGAGTTTTCCATTTGGCTTATAAATACGTAACGCGGTTTGTCTTTACAAAGAGTCTTTGCAACAGCGGTAAGTTTCATTTAGTTGAGTATTGTGCTGTCACCATGATAAGACGATTATACGATTTAGAAGTATTTAGTCACCTTCAGTGGATAAATGTATTAGTTTGACAACGAGATAAAAGTAATTTGAGGACTTTGCTTTTAGCTGTTTAGATTTTTCTGGTTTCTCTGTCTTTGCTGTTAACCTAACTGTGTAGCTGGAACAGTCAGACTTATTTTTGTAAATGTATGTTGTGTGATGCAGTTTTTTGCCTCTGTCTCCGATATTAAACCATTTTTCCTAATACTCGTCTCTTTCTCTGTGGCGTGGCGTTCCAGTATCTGTCCAGTATGTTGTACGAATGTTCTGGTGTTTCACGTCTCTTCTCTATCTCCCGCCTCACTTTTCCCTGTATCGTTTGTGGTTTCATTTCTCCAATATTTGCTTTCGTTTGCCTTTTATTTACGTGAGTGCAGTTGATTTCAGTCCCGTCACCAAACATTGTAAATATACATAAATATCTGTATATGTATATTTCTGTGCTGCCCAACTTGCTGTAACAGTAGATGGACAGACGCTTCGCGCTCTATTTAGAACGTGACCCGATGTGAGTCCCTGTTCCTTCAGGACGTAACGTCCGACCTAAAAAACGAGGAACCGGGTTCACATCGAGTCCAAATTGACCCATTTCCTTATAGATTTCACTAGGCTGGATGAAACGCAATGTGCAAACTCAACGATGTTAGGGTTGAGGACATGCTGGTAGTATTAAACTGAAGGTGCTGACTATAATGAGGTCACACTGTTCTGTACTGTACTGCTGCTATGGGCGTAGCCCCCCGTCTGTTCCTGTGTCTGTGTCCCTTCACTATGTGATGTCCATGTCTGCATCCCTACAGAGATACCAGAGAGTCCCAAATCAATTTACTACCATTATAAGAAATTAGCTTTGATCATTTTTGTGCTCCAGAAGGTTGGGAATACCAGTTATCATATATAATATTTATTATATATGCTTGCTTTTTTTATCAGTCATATTAAGTACAAATTCATTTTTAGGGAACAGTTCACCCAAAAATACAACTTTTTATAAAAACAAAACGCTCATTTGACTTCAAATTGAATGAGTGGTACTCCGTTGAACACAATACAAGAGTTTTGTTCGGACAATAGTGGATGGTGACTAAGGGGTATAAGACTCAATACATAAATAAAAGTGTTTGCGCAGAGTATATATGACATCATGTGTACTATATTCCGGGATACTGAAGCTTTCTGTGTGAAAAAACTTGATGATAGAATGTTTATTCTTGGGTGAACTATGGCTTTAATGCTTCAGAAAAGACACCATAATAAATATATAAATCATTGAAGGAATGCAGGTATTTCTGTTCAAATTCACAACATTAAAAAAAAGAAGAAATGGTCCTACTAAGGCATACATTCTAAGCGTATTGAAAAGTAGTAAATTTGTGACTTACAATAAGTATCTATAAAAAGAAAAGGTTTTTTATTGTTGCGTTTTGTGATATGACACTTTTAAAATACATGTGACAGCTGCATCGCTTCAGAAATGACAGAACTAAAGGAGTTGCATGACTGAAAACTGTATAAAACATCAAATCATTTTATCAAAGAGGTTTGCTGGATTCCAAAGGCTTCACATCATGCGACAAAGAGTTTCTTCTGACTATGAGCCAAAGGAAGAGCAACATAATGGAGAAAAACTCATCCTGACCATGTGAGGCTGCAGGAGAGGTAAGGCGAGAATAGCTGTGATCATGAGCCAGTTTATTCAGATTGGCATATGGGTTTTTACTTCATTACATTTTACTATAACCTAACAATGAAAGCGAAGGTTTAATGTTACATTGTTATGTAATGTTATTATAATGATTTAGTGTAGTATCGACTAGTAATGTATCAGAAGTCGATAATAAAAGCAGTGACACGGTTATATTACAGTAATTAATCTAAAAATGTTTTTGTTCTTTGGCTGCATGATATAAAATTATATTTAAACTGGAAAGAAATGTATTAGAATATAGATTATATCTTTATTGTCATTGTGCAGCTGTAGGACAAAATTTTTGCTCTTCGTACAAAAAAGGGAACCGTATATATACATGTGAAGTGGAAAAAAACATATTAGGATTATTTTATCAGATTGTACACAATATGTTGTGTCACTGACACATTAAACAAATCAAAACTGATTTCTTAATAAATACATTGTGGTTGAAGGAATAAAAAACTAGGATATAACAATACATGCTCGTGTGCTATCCTCTAGTGTCCACAATGTGGAGGTGCACTTACAAGAAAATAGGGATGTTCACATGATAAAACAGCCACTTAACTGTATTTAAAAGTCTGTATTTGTGTGTATATATATATATATACACACAATGCATATATATATATAGTGAATGTATATAACTCCAATTAAAAAAATAAAAAACATTTTTTATAAAACACATATTTTATTGTGTTAGGAGTTAAGTCCAAAAAAACCAACTGCAGTTTGTTTGATATTAATTGGAATGCACAATAAAACATTTTTAAAATCTGAATGATCTCATTTTGGAACCAAACTCTTCATATTTGTAATATAGAAAGTCTAATTGTAAGATTATACTGCATACGTGGTCAACCTATAGGCTCATACATCTGACAAATCATGATTTTATATGATAATCTCAACAGGTATGGAGAAGTGGATATAATGTAATAGTTTTTTGAGATGTCCTTCAAAAATAAAGTGATTATTTTTATTCAGACAAAATAAATACAATCGGGGGAACATTATACATATGAAAATGAAGCAATATAAAAAAGAAAAGGTTAAATGACAACATTGAAAGGTGTAGAAACACATTTCCAAATTTCTTATTTGTTAAACATTTGATTGATTTGAGAAATTGTAGAATTCCTAAAAATAAGGGCTTGTCTCATCGAAATTTAAATTTATGGATCCTAAATGTTGCCAGTAAAAGTAACAAATTGATTAAATAATACTACATATAAAAGTCTTATGAAGTAAGTATTTTTTCATGTAGCAGTGCACAGAATTCTACATTATATACAACTTGTATACTACACGTTCTTCAATGTTTCACTTGTTTATGTATTCAGGTATACGTATAATAAATATTGTATTTGTAATCGGTTAAACGCCATGCTATTTACAAATAACATCAAGTGTGATAGGAACTACTTAAAAAGTACGTTTTTTCCCCAACAAAATTCACGTTTTAATTAATACTCTGATTTAGAATAAGCCACGACCTGATGCAATACAGCTAATGACCACCGGGGGCCGCCTCTCACCGTTTGGGAAGCGCTGTGCTATTCCATACTCTCATAGTTAACTCTATTCTAAAATGTGTAACAAATATAAATAATACATAAATGTTTTAAAACTTTTGAACTGCACTCCAATAATTTTGTTAGGGTTGTTAAACTTCACATTTCTATGTACACACAAAGCAAGTTTGTCACAGTACGATTTGTTTAAACTACTGTAACACATTTTCTTACTGTAATGATTCAACCAAAACTGCTGAATGTGTTTCTTTTACTCTCCGGCAGTACTTCGATATTCATTAACAACATTTAAATGTGTGAAATTGGGATGTAGTGACATATTATGCCACAAGATGGAGGCTCCGAGACATTTATTTTTTATACCATGTACACCAATATGATTTGAATCACGGATTAATGATGCATCGTTATATAATTAACTCGTGAATGAATGCATATATATATATATATATATATATATATATATATATATATATATATATATATATATATATATATATATATATATACACATATTATTCATTATAATTCATGTTCGAATATATGATACTAAAATTCGAGATGCTTTTTCTTAATCGTTAAGAGACATGAAGTGAAGTGTGAACTTTGTTGGCTGACTTTAATTTGACAAAGTGCATAGAAAGGCTCTTATCTAGCTGGACTCAGCACTCAGGCGTAAACAATAACAACGCGACTACTGTATTGTTTCAATGTGGGACGAGTTTGAGCTGCAGCGCGCGGCGGGCGGGCGGCGCGTGAGCACCTGAGCCGCTGTTGCAGGGGTTTCCATAGTGAGCAGTTCTCTCACTTCAACGGGATCACCACCGACTTCCTGCTGCTGGACTATGCGACTATTCCGCCTTCATTCACATCATGGGACCGGGTGAAAGGATGTAAGCGGAGAGCGAATGCAATATTCAAAGGTAAATGTGTGCTTATTAATCACCCGTGAATTGTATCTAATGATCATGATAAAGTTCGGCGTGTTTGTGGTCCGTCCTGCTAAAGTAGCGTTAGCGGGGCAGTTTGAGCGCCTTACATAGAAACGGGGCTGTTAAAGCGATATCTGTCACCCGCAGCATGGCAGTGTATAATATTGCGTGCGTTTATACGCCGTTACATAGGAAAGACGTATTTAATTCACTCTAAAGGTGTTTTAATATGTATTCAATGAGGCCTAGCGAGCCAAACGCTCGGACGGCCTCCAGCAGCGTATTGACGTGACGGGCTGTTCATAAACACGAACGGTGCGTTTTGGTTGGCTGAGAGTCGCAGATGCAGAACGCTGATTGGCTGAGCTTTCTGTCACTCATTAGGTGCACCGAACGCCTATAAATGTTTGAAGCATAAATGATTTCTTGAAATTAAATGCATTAAATCAACATCTTTTAACCTTGTACCCAACGCAGTGTTGTTCTGAATCCCTAGCATAGTCGTTTTTACCAACGTGGTGTTCTTTAAAGTATTTTGAAGTGCCGTGTAAAAACGATACTACACTTGCAATAGTATTTAGTATAGTGAATGCCAATGTGACGTCTCTGTATAATGGTACATTTATGGAAGAGTCAGATTCCAGCCATATTCAAATCATCAATGAATAGGACTTTATTATTATTACAGTATATTAGCTATTCTTATAATACGCTTAAGTGGTTTTATTTCAATATCTGTGTAGTGCAATCTTCAACCCCACTTCATGCTTCATTACCTTAAAATTAGTCTAATATGTCCGATAAAATAGGCCTTATGGGAGTTGTATATTATACTGTAGGTTTCACGCATGAGTAAAGATACATTATTAAGATTTATAGTGTGTGTGAGTCTTCACTCTCGCCGTTTTCACATTCTGCTGAGCCGTGTTGCATATATGTACTATGTCACTCACATCACTGTCCCGTCACTGTATATAGAGCAGAACACTCTAAGCTCTGACATCAGATATTAACTCATGAAAGAAATGTGACTGCAGAGATGACTTTTAATCCCAGATATAGATAAACAAATAGATAGGTACAGCTAAATTTGATAAAAAAAACGATATAGCTCCTTACAGTATCGGCAATTATACTTGTCTCATGTGAAATAAGGTCATGTAGGCTACTGACAGTATAAAAGATGCATCGCCGTCAGATAGCCCAGAAATAATCTTCTTCCAGTTTCTGTGAACAGTTGGCAGTTTGTGGATTGTGTATAATGTATTATGTTAATAAAAAGAAAACAGTGATCAAGTGAGCCTGCATCTTCTAGACAGTCACGGCAGCTGGCCTAAGGCCTTTATTCTTATGAAAACTGGTGTGAATGATTTAAGAGGCCATCCAATAGCT
The DNA here is from genome assembly GCA_008369825.1 of Triplophysa tibetana. Classification (NCBI taxonomy): domain Eukaryota; kingdom Metazoa; phylum Chordata; class Actinopteri; order Cypriniformes; family Nemacheilidae; genus Triplophysa; species Triplophysa tibetana. The sequence goes on along the minus strand of CM017897.1, from coordinate 11,775,452 downwards.
AAAACACACACACACACACACGTGGGTGCCGCTGGGGTTTCTGGGCCCTCTGGCTAATTTGTACTCCGGGCCCCCAAAAAGTTACTACATATTGCTTTCAATAAGAGACAAAAATAAATACATTTGAAATGTTTATTAGTTAATTCATTAAAAATTAATCTAGATATTAGTCTATAAATAAAAAAACCAAACCAAACCATTAATTATATTACCAAGTTACAAATACTTTTGCACACATATGTACTTGAGCTGTTACACACACCAATAAAATTTAAACATGCTAAACAAGAACAATACATATTTTCTATAAGGTGACATTCTCCCTTAAATAAGACTAGATCAAGAAATGCTTGACCAAAGCTTGTATTATTATTATTATCATCATCATATTCATAAAGGGAACCAGCAAAAATAACAACAGATCACTATAACAGTGAACTCGGGAAAACACCTATATTCTTAAATTATTTTTCGGACTGTTTTTATCAACAGGATTCAACAACGACTAATATTAAACCAAGAGGATAACTATAGCAGATTACAACATACATTTTGATTGATTTCCTAAAGCTGTTGCAAGGTGAGAAGCTTTAATATACATACATTGACTAGTTTAGCCTTTGTTGCGTTGTCTTTTCCAAAGTTAATCACAATCAACTCTACTCTCGAATGCCCTTAAAATTCTTCCTTGGCCTATTGTTACAAAACAATCGGGCGTGTAGACCTTACTGATAGAATTGATAGTTTATGTTAATTAATCCGTTTAAACAGTCTCAACTTCTCTCTCTTGTTTCTCTTTTGATATGCTGATTTTACCTGCTGCTGCACCATGCAGATACACGTACAGAACTGTGAAGCGCCATGCCAGTGCCGCTTCTCTGAATGATCCGCTTACGTATTTGAAGGGGACACACACACACACACACTGAATACGTCTTAATGGGACATGCACATACACACGGGTTCTGCTGGTCCCCCAGTGAAACAAGGGTCCCTAGAATCGTCCTCATCCTCCCCCCCCGTTACGGCGTCCCTGCACACACGTACACACAGATATGTGATGGATGAATGTGGCTGGAGAAGTAGAGATGAACTGATGGGGAACTGAACTGGTCTAGTTCACAGATAAGGATAGATCACTTCCTGTTTGTGGGGGTGGATCTTTGGATAGCTTTCATAGCAGTCACATTACATGGTTCTCTGGTGGGCACTGTTGTGGGACACAGTTATTACGTTTGCAAAACATGTCCCCTAACCCAGCAGCACACAAACTCACACACACACTCACAACACACACACACAGACACACACATTGCTACTGTTGTTTTATTGCTGGAACTCAGGGCTGGGTTATTTTGCTAGGAATCTGCATCTCTTTTTTTTGTGCAAATATTTCTATGACTTTTGATTACACTTGATGCACTTTAATATTTATTTCTATATTCCCTCATAAATGAGGGGTTTCAAGGATTTTTATAGCCCCTTTTTCAAATATTATTTTTCATCCAGAGATTGTTGCCAAAGAGAGGAATATAGTGGAAGTCATTCGTCACTGCAACGAATCCGAGCAAACAGCAAGACGACAAAGAACACAAACCAAACAGTTTGGAGATGGAAATGCGAAAGAAAAAAAAGTGTAAGCAGTGCTTTTTTTTCCGGCCCACAGGTTAACATGTAAGAGCGTTCATACCGCAGACGTTCTCGCGTAGCAGGAATCATTTCGGCACTGCGTCTATTTTTGCTGCCCTGCTGATGCTCAATTAAAGCGACAGTGCATGCATTCCGGGCAAAGTTCACATGGATTGACACGAAAAAGTAACACTTTTAACTTTAAAGCATGTAAATGGTGTCTAATGGGTTTTCAACAGTCGCTGGAGTTTCGAAAACACTTTTGCCAGGAGTTATATGCCAAAACCAAACAGCACGATTTATAATACAAATATATCTTAAATGATACGATTATATTGCAAATGAAGGAGTGGAAAACGATCGCAATAAGCTGATGCACGCTGTCACGCGCATGCGGTGCATGTAGCGGCGCACCGAGGTGAAAATATCTTAAGCTTTCAGAAAGGTGCAAGCGCACCGCAGGTCATGTGACAAGAACCAACCAGTCAATATAGACAAGCTCAATGAAAATGGAGACACAGATGATCACAGCATAACTAAATCTAGTAGCAGAGTTATTGTAAGGTATTTTCAGTCCATATAATCCATATATCCTTTGCTTATACCTACTCGTCTCAACGTCTGTTGTGGCCCATGGTTGCTCAGCCATGACAGACATCTGGAGAGCACAAAGTCCAGGCGCTATGGAAAAATAATGAGCTTGCGTTAACCGCACGGTTTTAGAAAATGTGAATGGTGCCTTACATGCTGCTGCCGCTCCGCCTACACGTGGTTAAATTAAGAGTCTGCACACTGTCCACGTCGCACGTGAGCTGTAAATTAACAGAATGCCATTGCTTGTGTGAATAGCACATTTGTGTATTTACCATTAATAAACCAGAATAATTTTATCAGTAATTTACCAGTATTGAAGTGGAAAAAGGGCCATATGGGTTGAAGGATATCAAAATAGTTATTGGTTAAAGGTACAACATGTACATTTTTTGCATTAGCAGGGTTATACATTTTGTTTACTTGTGTTCTTACAAAATCCCAGATTTTCCAACAATGTCTGAATCCAGAGAAATTTGCCGCTTTACAGTGTAGTGTCCTGTATAATTTTTCAATACGTTACTTGCAGCTAATTCAAAAAATAAAATAAAAATCATGCAATGAAGCATAACAGAAACTTTATTTCATTTCGTCATCCACCACAAACATGATATGATATTCCCTTCGTATTGATTTCAAATAGCAGTGTAGGTGAAGATGACAGCTCCCTGTCATTCCACGCTCCTTGATAGTGTCGTTATCATAATACACCATGTATGCAAAATTTCATGTTACTATGCTATTGAAACAGTGCAGATACACTGGGTGCACAACTACCAGGGCAGTGTTGTGCATTTTAATAGTGAAATTAAAAGTGTGTTAAAATCATTGTGATGTTGGTTAATTTTATACCGGCAACAAAATAATAGGAAAAATATATCCTAAACCTAGTTTCAACCTAGTATCTGAATTCAAGATCACACTGGATGTTCAGCTACAATAATTGAGGCCCATATGCACGTAAACGCAAAGCGTTAAAGGTCTCGACATTCCTGAGCTCCATCTCTGGTCCTGAAAGGTTGCCCAGCGCCGCTACAGATGCCCGCTGGCACAGAGAGATGGTTTGGCTCGAACAGAACACATGCACTGATATTCAGATGAGGACAATGTGCATGGGTGATGTGGTTCTTCTGAATTCACTTGTATAACTTAACCCTCACATGGCTGTTCCTCTTTCTGATGTGCGAGCTGAATGTGCGAACATATGGCTGCAGTAATCCCATCATTAAGACCGGCTTTTCCACAGTCTCCCCCTCTCTTTCTCCCTCACATACCTACTGTTTTTTCTCCCTACTTTATTTGATCTTAGAAGAAATGGTTTCCCCCAAAAGGATGGCTTCCCTTATTTACGCCACGTTAATGTCGTTCCAAAACCTGTATAGCTTTTTTCTGAACTCGATAATGTTTTGAAAAAGATTCACACTGCTACTCGTGTTCGCAGATGGTGAACACTGTATTTCTTCTGCAAAACACATAATAATATATTTTGAAGAATGTTGGTAACTGAACAACTGCGGAACCCTTTGACATTGCATTGGTTTGATGTCCATACAATAGAAGTGAATGGGTACCGCAGTTCATGCTCTGTACACATAGGGCTGGACGATATGGCCAAAATTGATATTGAAATATATAAATGCATTTCGGTCAATACGATATATTTCCGATAACGATATAGACAATATAACAAAAAGTGAAATGTAAGATAGAAGTTGAGGGAGCCCTCTAATATGAACAATAAATAGCTGATGAAATTCCTTCTAGATGCCACCAGTGTGCAAAGCTACATACGATTATTTGAATCAAATGTTGTTGTATAGGACTGTGCCCTTACCTTGTGTAAGTAACAAATATTAGAATCATGTTTACCAATAAAATTAAGAATAACTTTTCTAAATGTGCTACAAAGTATAATTCCATAACTTTAAATGTGCTTTAAAGCATTGGCATATTTTCAAAGCTCTACAGGGGCACAGTCCTCCAATAACTTGATAATATTCAATTATTAACGTTCACTGAATTTTATGTATGATTTATTTCCAATAGTTTTTGACAAAACTTTATACAAGATCTGCCAAGCTCTACTGCAAGCTGACAAGAACCGTTTTCCTTTGTTTCAGTGCCTTTCAAAGGTCCTACGGTGTGCTTCAGTTAGCTATAAAAAACTACGAAATTTGCCATTCTGTTCTCGAAAATTGACATTGAGAACTGTTTTAAGTTTAACGTTGTTCGTCTTTATTTTCCGAAAGCAAGCATTAGTAAGTTGCAGATCCTTTTGCAAATGAATAAACGGACAAAAATCATCCAGAATAAACTTAGCCCGTGTTTTCACTTTACTTCTTTTTCGAAGCTGCTAGTGTTTGTTTTACATTTTAATCCTATGTAGTAAACTGTGTTTTCAAAAACGTCCTGTGCGCTTTTCTAAATACCAGCTCCGGCGTCTTTTTCTGCAGCTCAGAGCGTCTCCCGAGTTTGAGAATAGTTCAACTTTTCTGGAAAAAAAATGGCCACGATAAGGTCCTTTTCCCCAGCTTACCAATGACAGAGACCTGTCGTTTCCATAACACCATGCGAGGAACGTGATTGGTCGAGAAGGCTTTAAAAAATAAAATGGCGGCCGAAACGCCCATTGGAGCATAGTTTTGTATAAGTGCAAGTTTCATTTTCACTTTCAACAACTTCTGATTGCATTTGTAGAGAGAAATTAGTATTGTATTTTTGAAATATGTGATTATTGCAAAGATGCTCTCTGTTTGTAATTCAAATAGACTTCTGTTACGCTGCCTATCTGTTTCTCTGGGCTGCCTTCTTGCAAAGACATTGACGACGAAGTCATGGGGTTCGCTGCTGTTTGTAACCAAACGCTGCCAGCAGTTTTTTACTAAAAAAGCACCTTGGTCAACTTTTTCTTCTCAAAAAAGAAGTTAACTGTTAACAAGAGTTTAAACTAGAGATTTGCACTGAGGAAAGATGGAGTGGCGCTCCATAACACCAGTAGCCACTGCCACGGAGCAGAGCGAGGGCTCAGACACAGAAGTGTACAGTTCTACTCCCTTGCAGAATCTGGAAAAAGCTGAAACTTTTGGAAAAATAAGAGGATTTTTGAAAATTATGGTTTATTTTTAATGAAGTCCTGCCCTGAGCAAGTTATTTCACTAAATGTTAACATAAACTTCACACTAAAGAAGAATAGCAGAATTAAAAAAAAATAGCCCAGGGGATTCTTAATATGATTACTGTTGTACTTAAACTGATGATGTTACTTAAACAATCAATGACAGTTTTTATGTTTAGTCATAGTTGCTTAAGGGTTTCTTGTTCGTCATGAGTCAATAGACTGTCCACAAAACGTTTGACAAAGTCAACACGATTCATTTAGTGTCAGGTGGGTGTAAACCTCTGAAAATGGTTTTCAGTGTAAAAAAAGTATTTAATTCCCTGAAAAACATTTATGTATTTTTTAATCTTCTGAAGGACATTAGTAAATGAAAAAATAAGATGTATAAATGTAACAATAACCTTTTGCGCCAAAAACGTTTTCAGAGGTTAACACCCACCTGACTTTAAATTAATAGTGTTGAGTTTGTGGGCAGCACTGAATGTTTCTATCTATTGTAATAGTTGTGTATGAGTCTCTTGATTGTCCTCAATGTAATAAGAGGAATCTCAACATCATACAGTAACAGCTGGACATGAGTAAAATATCCAGAATGCTGATAAAGAAAAGATTGTGGAGGACCTGGGGGATTGTTTTGAAGATCAGTGGACAGTCTAATGACTCAGGACAAACAAGAAACCCTTAAGCAACTATGACTAAACATAAAATTGTCATTGACTGTTTAGGTAACATCAAACAATATTAAGAATCAGGGGCGTGTAAACTTTTGCCCTGGGCTATTTTTAGAAATTCTGCAATTATTCTTTAGTGAAATAACTTTCTCAGGGCCGGACTAAATTAAAAATCCTTTTATTTTCCCAAAAGTTTCAGCTTTTTCCAAATTCTGCAAGGGGTGTGTAAACTTTTGTATTGAAATATTGAAAAACTGTTTTGAAAAACATATAATCGTTATCGATCATATGAATTCTATATCGCTATATTGTCCAGCCCTATGTCCACACCAGGTTTATTAAAACTTTTTCGTGTCGCAGTCTGGACTTTAAAAAAAGGCTTTTGAAAATGATGACGCATTTCTCATCATGTAATGCATTGGATGCCATTCTCCAGTTTGATAACATTGATGTCAGTTTGTATATTCTTCAGATTGCATTTCATAAAAGGAGAATGAATGTTTTCCAGTTGTTGTTCACAGTGAAACATGAGGACATCTTCACTCGCTTTTGAAATTTGGTATTTATGTGTTTCCATGCAGCAACAACTCAACCTCATCATTCATCTATTAGGACGTTTTGGAAATGCTTGAAAACACTAGTGTGGACAGAGTGCTTTTTTAAATAAAAACTTTGTTTTCAAATCTGTTTTGAATAGTGTAGACGCCACGTAGTCGCACTCTTATGTTTGGTTGGAGTATATGATTTTCATACCTCTTTTATCTAGTTTGACTCTGCAAGGTCAAATTTGAAAGCTTCGAGAGAGGGGAGGATGTTTAGAAAATATTCAGTCTGTTTTTCTCTATCATATCTATCGTATGACTCATACAGACCAAATTTTGATACTTTTATTCTGTCTTGTATATGGCTTGCCAGAATGTTCAAATTATTTTCCATTAAAGGGATAGTTCTTTACTACTTTTTTCTAGTGCAGAACACTAAAGAAGATATTTTGAGGAACGTTGGTAAACAAACAACATTGGACCCAATTGACTTCCATGGAGACAAACCACGCAGACATTTTTCAAAATATCTTCTTCTTTGCTCCACAGAAGATAGTGTGATATAGGTTTTGAACAACATGAGGGGGAATTTACTATGGCGTATTTTTATTTTGCGGTGAAAAACAGTGCAAAGTTGAATCTTCTTTAACGAAATAGCTTTGAAAGAACAAAAATATGAAACTGTAAAAAAATACATAATTGTCATTGTGAACATTTCCTTGAATTATAAATGATTGCTCATCTTACAAGCGTGTGAAAGGCAGAGGTCTTATTCCCATCTTAACCCACCCTTATCATTTCCTGTCACCTCCACCCATTCTGCATCATCTTATTACAGTGATCACCTCCTCTCACTGTCATCCACTGCTTTCCCATTACTATCATCCACTCACACACATACAATGAAAGTAATCATTACTCTACTATAGTGAATGGTGACTGCAGGAGGCCGGGGCAGTGTGTAAGTGAGAGGGGTTATTAGTTGTCCTATGTGATGGAGTTATTGGGTAAAAGCAGAAAAGGCAGGAAAGATCATGACAAGGCGGGTGATGTCAAAGTCTTGCTATCATCATGTGTTTGTGTTTAGAGCTGGGTGGGAATGATTTTCATTGTGGTTTATGTTATAGACCACTTTGAATTTTAAGTTACTGGGGGCGAATTCTCACCTAGACAGCTGCAAGCCATTCATGATATTATGCAGAAGACTGTAAATAAATACTGCGGTTCAGTGAATCTTTTTTTTTCTGGAGCATCCCAACCTGTAATTTTCAGACCAATGGGTAACAAAGTTATTTCTGAAAAGAAATCTCGACCTTATTTTGAGTGCAGGTGGCATGCGCGGTGTGATATTTAGTTTTCTACAGTAATGCAATCACAATCATGAATTTTTATGGTTTAAGTGTTTAGATTTCGTGGTTGTAATCTACCGATTAAATTTTAAGTACAGTATCATTTTTGCTTTTTACTGGTTGACATTTAAAAATTCTAAATGTTTAAATATTTAAAACAACTTTTTTGCACGTAAAGGAACAGTTCACCCAAAAATAAAAATTTTGTCTTCATTTAGTTACCTTCAAGTTGTTTCAAATCTGTAAACTTTTTTTTTGTTTTGTTGAACACAGAGAAAGATTTTTCGAAAAATCTTTGTAACCAAACAGTTCTAGGCCAGCTTTGACTACCATAGTAGGAAAAATTGCTTTATAAATGTATTTGTTCTGTTAAAAACAAAATAAGATATTTTGAAGAAAGTAAAAAAGCAATGGTCGTCACTTAACTGTTTGGTTACAAGCAATCTTCCAAATATCTTTGTGTTCATCAGATCAAAGAAATGTATACAGATTAGAAACTAGGGTTGTCCGATGGATGATACTATCGATAGCTGCGATAGCTGATAGTGAAAGCTGATTCCCTAAACGACGTTTGGCTGTTTGCCAAAATATGTAGCAAATCGATATTACGAGCATGCATTGCGCATTTCTTCATGCAAGAGAACTTGCAATGCGAGCTTTACCTCATGCCAGAGAGAGTTTATAATGTGCGGCCTTTGAGTTTTCAGTGCAAGATAGAACTTGTAATACTCGCGTCTCAGGCTTTTCATTGCAGGAAGTGCTATGCGCGTTTAAAACCAGCGCATGAGTTGTTTCAGTTTGGCAATCAAGTAATAACAGCGCATGCGGCCATCAATTATGCATTTGGATGAATGATATTGACTTATAGCAATAGTTTACTTTCTCTCATTTAAAAGGTTGTGGTGGTAAGTAACAATTTGCCAACTGCACTGAACTTAAACTCTGATAGAATGCTAATTTCAGTCACACATGAGCATTTTCTAGACACGTAAGATTCTGTTTTTGTCAACAAATCCAGCTTGGATAAATGTGTAATTATACTATAGAGACAATATAGAGAATATCGCCCAACGGTATTAGAAACAACTCGGTGAGTAAATGATGACTGTCCATTTAAATACACTGATTAGGGTTAGATTTCAATCGCCATTATACTAATATTTTGAATCATCTATTACTTTGCGAGTATACTTCCAAGTTTTATGCTGGATTGGACTCATAAAAGACACTCGCATAAAAATGTCTATAGTTTAGTATTATCTATTTTGTTTGGATGGTGGAATGTTATCTATGCTCACTTTTGAGAGATAACATTATTCCAGCACATTTAACTGGCTGACTGGAGTGCTGCAACATTCTGTGGATGTTTGTCTTGCCTTTTTTTGCTTATCAATTTGACTCATTTTAATCTCGGTTCCACCAGTAAGGTGGAAAATAGATTAACAACTGTATAATCGGCTAATAATATCAAACATTTTTGTAGTTATTAAATAACCTGACAAAAAACACATTCACACAAACTGAACCATCCATTCCGAATTAACTCACAACATTAACAAAAATGTAGAATGTTACATAATAAACAAAAGAACAAATAGCGCAGCATATTCAATATTTGTGAGAATAAGCAAGTCAAGCCTGCCTTCATAAACTGAGATAAAGAAAAAATATCTGTAACAATTGGCTTTGGTTTACCAATACCAATAAAAAAGCATATATTATTAGTGCCTATTATCGATACTTATATAGTCAACCTCTTGTTTTCACGCCAATTTTTTGACATTTCTACATGAAGTTCTGATATTTTTGCTGGTCTTTTTGTTGCTGAGCATGTGTGTGTTTGATCTGTGCAGGTCATGAGTTCCTTGAGGAGAACAGCTGTTGAGAAGATCCTTGCCTGGTGCTCACACCCCAACCGACACGCAGCATCACAGTATGAGTGAGTACATACATCATAAGCATAACACAACAATGTTGATACAAAAGACGAACACACTCATTCAAGATATATATACACACTCGTTGTCTAATGTGTTAAAGTATTTTGTTGTAACTTGTAGCCTTAAAAAGGATTTGTGGATGACACATTGAATCTGAGCATCTGCGTGACCAAGTGTCACCATTTTGACTCAGTCTGACTTAGAAAGTTTTTTTTGTGGTAAGCTGATATGTTTTTTTTAAATTAGAGGATTGGGTAGTCTAAAGGTCTAGTGTATGACATTTAGCAGTGTCTAGCGGTGAGGTTGCGAATTGCAACCAACGGCTTACTCCACCCCTTCCTTTCAAAGCACTACGGTGGGTGACACAGGGCTACGTTTTTGCTTTTTTGCCGAAGGAGAGAAAGGAAGGAAACGCACTCTGGAGATCCGTTTGTATGTTCAGGGCTACTGTAGAAACAACATGACGAATTCCAAGTCATTCATTTTAATGGAACCCCCCTACTTCCCTTGACAGGAAGTGGGTGTGTCTAGCGACGTGACAAAATTTAGATTTTCTCACCTTTATGCAAATGATGAGCGACTTTTGGGAGCCACTACCAATAGGAGTTCTGCATTGGAGCTCACGTCGTCATTTCTCGACACAGTCGTGCTGGTGGTGTGCAGTATGGTAATAAAACCATAACGCTTCATTATATAATGTCTTTATACACCTCTGAAGACATAGTTATGTATATTACATTGCACTTAAAAAATGACACACAGGACCTTTAATATCTGTTCTTATTGACAGTGTGACAGATGGAGGGTTTTTAGGAAGTGGCATGCAACTTTCTTGTTTTAATACATAGTTAGATATACTTTGCACACCTTTGAAAACTTTTGTTGTTCACTTGCATTAGCAAATTTGCAGTATGCAGGAAGGCTACTTTTCCACATTAGTCATAGCAAGGGATCCTAGATAAGAGTAGAAAGAGTAGAAGTGGCTTTGGGTGTGTCGCTGTGTAAATAACTTCAGAAGACTTTGAAACGTGAGCGATTGATTTGTAGATACATAGCTCATTGAATCTTGTTTCAAAACAGCTTGAGTCCCATGAAATCTGGTTAAAGAGCCACTCTTGACTCAGATTAGATAAACTCAGATCCTTCATTAAGTTTCTGTAAGAACAGGGTTTTATGGGAGTTTGACTTGTAATCTCACAGATGGCTTGTTTTAGGAGGGCAGTGTATTTAAGTGTATGTGGTTGCTGTGGCGACTGTGGAGATTAGAATGGTCATCTTTGGTAGGGCTGATTTAAGAGTTTAACCGGATTTGTTTGTCCCATGTGGAGTCCGCACCATACCATTTAACAACAGCAACTGTACTGAATAGTCAAGATTTTAACACTTAAAGATGCACGATGCTTTTCCACTGTGAAAAAAGTTTTATAAATGAATAGTGCTTATGGCAGATGTATTTACAATCGCTTACTTGAGGCTTCAGTCATATAGGTGGGCTAGAAAAGTTTGTTTTAGTTACATATGGTATGGTCCTGGTTAATGGTGGTTGCCATGTTGTGAGCTGTATAAAGCTTTATCTCAAGGGGTATGAGGTGTTTGATACCTTATGTTTCAATTGAAATTGATTCTAAGGGGGCACGATTCGATTCGCAATCCATTCTAGACATACTAATAGGCCTAAGCATATTCGTGACATCATCGGGTCACATTTGTATTTAGAGTCAGTCTAGTGTTAGCACTTAAGCTTCTAGTATCTAAACGGTTATGTTTCTGTTGTGAGACATTAAAACAAGTATTAAACCGTGATTGAACAAAACTCATGCTGCATATTAACTGGCAGTCATTCTACGAAATGGTAAAACCTTGATTTTTAGATGTGAAATAGTATGAAAAAGTCATTACCTATGTCAAAGGTTTTATATCGATTACATCATATTATTATGATGTTATCATAATACTTTCTTTTAAACTTATGCATGTGTAAAGACAAATCTTGGCCTACCATGCCTCACCACCTGACATTTTAAACATTTGCTGCTAAGGTATTATGTTTCAGGAAAGTTACACAACAAAGCTAGTTATGTTTAGGGTAGTCGTGCGTAGCCAGACCTCAATATTTAAGGTGGAAGTCCTGTCTGTGTAAGAGTGTAACAGTGATGCATACCTCAAACATCCTAATTCTTTTGTGCACCTTTATGTTTCAAAACCCAGAGCAACATTGTAACTGAAAAACAGAATTTCACATAATAAAAGAAAATATTTAAATAATACAGTAACACGTTATTTTATCATTATCTCAGCTCACTGACAGTCAGGGAGCCGAGAAATTTTCCCTTGTTGTGTTATTACTCAGTACCCACTGTTTTATAATCCTTGTTTTGAGCTTTCAATATGGTTGCATAGTAATGTTGATTGTTTATTTTAAATGGCTGTTTGGAAATCTATTAGATGCATCATTCTTTTGTTTTTATGAAATGTGAAAATGCTGCAGTCTGTCTTTCTTTCTATCTTTCCTTTTTTCCCTCTTACGGGTGCAGGCACATAAGAACAGGTGCCCCCAAATATTAGATTTCTGTCATTTTTACTAAACCCAAACGTCAATTCATACTCGTATGGGGAGAAAAAAATGATAAATTTTTCAGGGTTGCTAACTTTTCCTTAAAAAAAGACACTGCAAACCTTCACCAAACAACCATCTACAAATACGCATGTTCTGACACTCACGGCATATTCTTGTTTTCTTTAATGTCTGAGCTTGTTCTACATATGTCTTTCTTTTTCCCACACCCTCTCCACCTTCCATTTCGCATGTTTCCGTCTTTTAGCCTCTAATGCTCGACTCAGCAGGGTCTTGACTCTTTCATCTTTAACATCAATCAGGATCGAAAAAAGAGAAAGAACACAAAGACCACGTTAAAAGGCACCTGAAATAGCTGGACAGCTACACAGAAGAAATGTGTCTGCGTGTGTGTTCTTGGCAGCTCTTGTGGATGTGGTGCAGACAATTTGATTTGGGTTTCTTCTGATCTAATTTCAACTCTTGTTTATGTGTACAAGAGAGTATTGGAAGCACAGCCTATTTTGTGACATTGCATTTGAGTTGTTTGGTGTTGAGGCGTAGGATGTTGTGTGTGTGTTTTCATGTGCGTGCGTGTGTGTGTGTTGAGTTAATTACCCTAATTACCCCCCGCTCATACCCCTGTGAGTGCCGGCTCTAATGAGGGACCTGACATCAGCCAGAATGCGCTTATGTGTGTGAACCATTATAAAAAAAGATGCCTTTTCATTTTTTCTCCTCAGCATCTAATGTTTTATAATCTGTGAAAGATTTGGTCACACCCTATAATTGAGTCGTAATGTACTGTGACATATGGCGGCTTTACCAGCTGCCAACACAAGATTGGGTTTATTGATGATGCGATGACAGATGCACATTGAAAACTAATAGAGAAGATGGTGAGTTTATTATAAATGCTAAATTTGCATGCAAATGTGTTTGGGTGGGTAAAAATCTGATAATATTTAGAAAACATCTGATATAATCTGTGAATGACGGAATACAGACAGATCAATTTGTATATTGCCCAGAAATAAACACATGATTCATGAATAAAGACAACTTAGTTCAGCCAAAATTTAAATTCTTCAAAATTGACCCTCTTGTTATTCCAAACCTGGATGACATACATGCTTTTGAAGGACACAAAATAAGATGGTTTAAAGAACGTTGGTAACCAAATAAGATTGGCGCCCAATTAAATTCGAGACACTTTTCAAAATATGTTTGTTTGTGTATCACAGAAAAAAGAGGGTCAGAAGGTGAATACATGATGACATTTACAACATAATGTTGCAGGTTACTTTCTGCACATATTTATATGGGTTGAAATCAAATGACATCAAACTGACATTTGCCACAAAATTGTACTCGACAGCTCAACCAATGATTTATTATGTACCTGCTCAATGACGGATTTCTTTAACTTTTTAACCAAAATAAGTTACAAATTGCCGCTTTAAACCATTTGTTTAGCATACTCTAGCTCTATCTGTTTACATAAGTCACTTATTTGAATTGTTTGTTATTAAATGCAATAGGATTTACGCATGTGTAAGTGTGGCTTAAGTGTCGTTATATACAAATACTTGTTAGACCCACTGTGTTTTTGTATTAAGCCGACATCAAGCCATCTAAAGCTCAGAGTTATAGAACAAACATGCCCGTTTAGCATGTCATGTGATGTTCACCCAGATGCCCATGATGTTGAGTATGTGGGTGTGTTTGCACAGCTACTTAGATGGATGGTCACAGGAAGGAAGTCACTGAGGAATGTGATTACATTTCACAGTAAACAGTGGAACATGAGGAAATGGATATGTGCCCTTTAGTTTGCACACACACAAACTGTCTGGACTAGGCTACTAACAGGTTACCATTACATGTAATAACAGTACATGTTTGTGGATATTTTATTTATTTCATTAACCAACTTTTGCGGGCTCTTGATTTAGTTAGATAGAGTGTATCATGTTTTCTTTGCCGCAATACATTATCTCTTGTTGAAGGGCGTGTGTGACTCAGGAGAGTGCATGAGGGTAAAATGTTCTCAGCGTTTAAATGCCTACAGTACAACATTTCTACTTCCTTATGGGTGGACCCAAATGAACTCTATGCCTGTAGACCTTGTAACATTTCCACTGATGATGAACGCCTCACTGTCACAGAAAACTAGTCACACCTTGCATGGCAAGTTTTTTTTCATAGTTGTAATGTTTATACATTTGATGCAATTTGTGCAAAAAATGTGAAGTAACTTGTGGTGGAAATGCAATCCAAGAAATAACTTGTACGTTTGGCTGGTTTCACAGGCAAACAAGTCCTTCTTACAAGGTTCAAGGTTGTTAAAATGACTAAGGCCGTGTTCAGACTTGACTTCTTCTTTGATAAGAAAAAGTTTACAAAGGCGCTTCTTTAGTAAATAAAAGGCTGGCAACGTTTGGTTACAAATAGCAATCGAACGCCATAACTTCGGAGGCAGCCCAGAGAAACACCGTAACGGAAGTCTGTTTGAATTGTTATCAGAGAGTGTCTTAGCAATAACTAATCACATATTTAAAAACTACAATACTAATTTCTCAATTCGAAAGCAATCAGAAGTTGTTTTAAGGGGAAATTAAACTTACATTTATACAAAACTATGTTCCAAAGCGGCGTTTTGGCCGGCATTAAATTTTTTCGAGCTTGAGCCTTCTCGACCAATCACGTTCCTCGCATGTTTAAAAACAAAGTTGAACTATTTCCATCCGCATCACCCCCTTTTGCGCACGCCTGCAGGGCATCCTCATTTTAAATACTGAATATGCAAATTGAAAAGACGGGGAACGTATAATAATGTAAAACAGATGCTAGCAGCTTTAAAAAAGAAGTCAAGTCTGAACATGGCCTTAGTTTCTGTTTTTAAGAATGTGTGAGTTAGATGGCATTGAAATGGAAAGATAATATTATTAAGGACATATCTATGAACAGGGCTGTGTATTGTGTCTTGGAAAATATGTCTGTAAGATAATTTATATAGGTTCGGATGGACAGACATTTTGATCACAAAGGTTTTTTTGGTGTCTCTCACAGTTGCCAGGTTTCCATCCAAAGTTGCGAATTCAGCTTTTTTTGCGCAAAATTGGAATAACAAATTCAACTAAAGAACAAAATTTCCCCTCCAACAGTTGAATGGACCAATCAGAATTGAGTAATCTTTCGCAATGAGTGTGACTCTGCAGGATAAGAGTTTGGCAAACAGGATGTGACGCACTTTTAGCGTTTTCCCAATCCTCTCTGCTTGACATTATAGAAGGCACATTTTTGTCCGTCTTCATCTCATACACATATACTGTTTGCTGTAAACGCTGTGTGGTGCAGTGAGATTTCAGTGTCTAAACCTAATGAGTGCACTCTCCAACATTCATTATTAAAGCTCAACTGAGCCATGCAGTTAAACTCAGCCCGGTTTTTACAAGTCTGAGACTGTTGTTACAATGACGCAACACTCCATCTGACACACTGAGGATCTGCTCAGCACATCTTGCGATAGAAAGGCTGATTTCAGATCAGTTCCGCTCAGTCCATTTATCAGGTTTAACTGACTCAGAATAATATCCTGGAGTTTGATTATGACCCAAGATCACAGAAGGTGTTGAACAGACCCTCTCTCTTTGTGGCTCTGTTACACGGGATATCACAATTGTGGGGGTGGGGGAGAGGGGGAAGAATGTCCCCTCAATTTCCCATAACGTCTCTGTGACAGGAAGCCAGGCTGAACAAATTGCTTTTTGGTTCTGTGTCTGTTTTCTGACCTGAAGCGTGTAATCAGAGCAGTAGCTGTCTGTCTGGTCATCTCTCTGGTTGCCATCTATCTGTCTCTATGACGTCACTTCATCGATGCCAACTTGCTAAATAATTCAATATGCAATACAACAATGCCTTAAGTTTGTCAAATATATTTGAATTATATTAAAGCTGCAAGCAATAACCTTTTTGGTTAAAAATAAACAAAATTTACCTTTACTTTAAAAATTAACCAAATACAAAAAATTCTGTTTTCCAAACTCTCCTTTCCCTGATTCACAACGTTAAACTGGTAAGGATGAATTAAATTTGTGTGCTTGGGCTTGATTTCGCTGGAAATAATACTGGAGCCGACTACCAGACTGTTGAGAAGTCACACAGTTTTTTACGGCTGGGGGTGAGTGGCCATTGGGCTGGGTGTGTTACCCATATCTGGCAACCCAAATTCATCGACACACTCACTAAACGTCCACTTTCATGTTTCAAACAAAAAAGGCACAAAAGGGGATATGTAACGCAGTGCAGCTTTAAAATATGTTATAATATAAAATACTAAAAATGATATAGTCAACACGGTTGACATTTTTCTGGAATAAAAAGCATCACTGCAACGTCTGATAATGACATCACAAACCAAAACAAACTTTGACTAAATCATTTTTTAAGGTATTAAAGTCATTCAGTTATCACAAACCATTGTGACCATATTTTATTAATTTGGATATACAGTATCTTGTAGCTCTACCTCCATTCACCCATTCATCTGAAATGTTGTGTTTTGTCCTGCGTTTTGTGAAAGCGTAGGTCTCATGAACTCTAAAGAAGACATTTGGAAACACCGTCAAGGTGTTATTTACTGGTTGCAGTATTGCTGAACTTGCACTGCAGTTTGGTAAGCAGAGGGTTATGCAGCACTCCACCTGCAGTCTTGGGATAGTTGTGGTTAAATTCAGTCACATGATTCTTTTGGTTTACTCGCAGTATTATTTTGTGGTGAGGTGTGATGATGTAATGCTGATGTAATGTTACTGTAATTGTCTCCGGCTGATATGTGTTTTTGACTGTTTTAGCAATAATGAGACCATTGTGGAGATC
This sequence comes from Triplophysa tibetana, assembly GCA_008369825.1. Taxonomy (NCBI): domain Eukaryota; kingdom Metazoa; phylum Chordata; class Actinopteri; order Cypriniformes; family Nemacheilidae; genus Triplophysa; species Triplophysa tibetana. Next base: position 11,758,177 of record CM017897.1, on the reverse strand, counting down.
TATTACAGTGGAGCTTGCATACTAAGATTCTTTACAACACAACATGTCATCTTTACAACACACATTGCATTAGTGTGCCATGATAAAATTCTACCTTTGAGCGACATCAGACTGGTAACAGGTAACCTGTGATAGGTAAAGGTAGTGGAATGGCATGCTTAGAGGTGTGTGTGTGTGTGTTTGCTAATTCGTTTCTATGCATGAGTGTGTGTAATATTAGGCCTGTGTATTGATTTACTGTATATGTTTCAACAAGCTGAATTGAGTCAGTGATGATCGATTTAATACAATGCCTATAGATATTTCTAAAAGAGATCGGTAAACATCAGATTCCAATGATAAATAAAAAATTGAAATGAAGAGCCACAATCCTGGATATTAAACTTTATTTTTGGGTACACTTGGGTGTATTGAAACAGAACAGTCGCACCTTGATCAAACAGGGTCGGGTTATTTTATATTTAAGATTTAACAAATAGAATTACACAAAATGAGCTTTAAAGAGAAGCTGCAATCATATATACTGCTGTCTGTTATGTGAAGGTGATATCAAATTCAACGACCATTCCATATCCAAATGAAATCTTTCTGTCTGTCTGTCAGCCAGCGTTGAGATTCAAAAAAGTTCACAACCAAACAAATGACGATTCCCATTCATACTATCCTCAAAATGATAGATGACCGGCCACGTTTTCTATTCCCGTTGTGCGGATATTCTGTAGATCAAAACAGCATTCACATAAAGCGAGTCCTGAATCAAGGAGGAACAGAGGAGAGAAATGAGAAAGAGAGAGTTGAGGGGAGGGGCTGTTGTAACAGATGCTCTCTAATTTAAAGCTGTCAGAGCACAAGCCGGGGTTGTGAAGAATAACGGCAGAGAGAGTAAGAATAGAGCGGAGCAGTCCTGGTATTGATTTGGATGTTTGCAACAGCAAGAGAGAGAGAAGTCGGTAGATAGAGAGAGAACTGTAGTCACTTTATCTAGACGCTCTCTCTCACCTGACACACAAACACACTGCGGTTATAGGAGATTGAACCGGACTTGGTGTCTCTCTGCCATAAACGAGAAGAATCGCAGCATCACTGAGTGGAAGAGGAAGTTGTGTGTGAGAAAGAGAGAGAAGCAACGGGAAAAAATGTAAGCGATGAAGAAAGAAGACGCGGACCCCCGTGTTTGGACCCCCAGGACTTGCAGAAAGCAAATTCTGAAGGATTATTTCTGCAGGACCCGGTGTTGTTGTTCTTTAACCCTGAGGCTGTGGATTTGATACGGAATAAGGAAGTTAGGAAGGTTGAATTTATGAACTATGCATTGCTAATATGTTTTTTTCATGTTGTGGACCAAAGCTATTGCTGGATTTGCTATTTTATTTTAAATCAAATTACATAAATGGGACAAGAGACAATATAAGGAGGAGGAGACAAGATACTCGAAAAACATGAATGGAAGATCCCATTCACTTTTTGATAGATGCATCAGCAGTTTACTTTAGAAGTGCAACATTTTTTTATTTTTGTTTATCGAATCGGATGTCATTTTTGATTTGATTTTAGATTTATTGAAACGTATCCCTGACAAACTTCTGGACCTGTGCACCGTCAAAGCATTACCACAAGGACCACAGAGTAAATTATAATATTTGGATGGATGACCTGGTCAAGACTTTATCATAGAATTCTTTTCATGTATATTTGTGCGACAAGAATGAGGCTCTTCAGTCTTTGTTCTGCACTGGCCCCACCTCCTGCTACACCTTGTATTCACATCTCGGCTCCGCCTACATCTAAACATGCAGGTGCTGCAGATTGTTAAAGAACTGGTGTCGCCCTCTCGCCGCCGTGCTGCTAGCAGGTTTGCAGGTGTGTATGTAAAAATAAGCGAAAGTGTTTTTGTATGCGTATGGTTTGTAAAACTGGTGTTTTATAGCTTGTCATCGGAGTTAATTTAGAGGTTTCGCACCAGCCAACACTCGACAGGTGCAGAGATGTACATTGTGTAGGGGAGGGAATACGAGTGGAGTTGGTGGTGAGTGTGTGTGTGTGTGTGTGTGTGTCTCTGGCAGTCAAGGACAAAGTAAGGACTTGTCTAATGATGAAAGCTGCTTTATTTGCTATTGAAGCAATAGTCATCCTCACCAAACCATTGAAGCATGTTTTTAAATATTAAAGTAATGAAATATTAGTAGTGATTTAAAATGTAAAAAATATCATTCATTATCATTAAAGATTTTTTGTGTGTTTTATTGCATTTTATGCAGAAAAATGAACATTTTGCTAGAAGTTCTCAAATGACAAAAATGGCAGAATATTCATGTATAAAAAAATAAGAAATAATGGAAAAAGAAGTGTCCATGTCTTCCTCCTCGGTTAAATTTTTAAAGGACTGTTTACACAGACAGATTTTTACATCAATGAGTTTCTATGTAATTATTAGCGACATCTAGGGGTGAGGTTGTAAATGGCAAACAACGGCTCATTCCACCCATCTCTTTCGAAGCTCTACGGTGACTGACACAGGGATAAGATGTCGTCACGTTCTCTTTGCTTCTTTGCCGAAGGAGATAACGTACGCACTGTAGAGTCGTTTTTTCAATTTAGGCGAATACCCTTTAAGACCCAAAAATAGCTAATTCTAAGGTAATAAAAAACATAACCCTTCATTATGTAAGGTCTTTATACACCTCTGAAGTCATGGCTATGTATGTTATATTGCATTTCTGTCTATACATTCTAATTGGATATACCTTCCGAATTGCTACAAAGTTAACAGATTTCTTTATATTTTTGCGGTTAAAAGTTTAATATTTATATTGCTGTACTGCGTACATTATTGATGATCAATACCAACAGGTGATTTTCCGCATGAAAATAATTTATATTTAATTTCCTATAAAATGTATACTTCACTAATGTCTAATTATGTATGATGATGATTAAAAGCGTTTTCAGGCTTCATGGCTAAACATGCTATATTGACTTGTTACGTTAATGTGATTTTTATTTTTTTAAACATGGCAAATGGTTTTTAATTCAAATATACATGTCTGACCTTTATTTTGTTTATGTCCTAAAAGGAAATAATTTTTTTTAATCATTTTTGACGTCTTGGAAACCAAAATTTCTTTAATAAAACCTCCAGTTTGCTCAAATTTACACATTTAATTGACTCTCAAAACTCATTTGGTTTGTCCCGTTATGTTTAATTAAAAGAAAAACACTTTGAACATTTCTTTAAAACATTTACTTTTGTGCTCCACGAAAGAGATTTTGTTGGCAAGAGGAGGGTGACTGAACGTTTTAAATATACCAAAGGAGCTTTTAATAAACATTTTTTTGTATGTCTGCATGTGTATACGTGCGTGCAATTGCTTCACAAGGGAGCTTCCACTCTTGTGTTTGCACTCTTCTTTGCTTTGCTTTTAATTCCAAAACTTTAATGATCCAGCCTCATCATTTAGCAAAAACGAATCCCCTTTAAGCTTTGCTAATGGTAACACTCACAAGCACGCTCGCCACAGGGTTTTATTAAGGATTATTAAGTATTGTCTCCGAAGTAGTTTATGTTCAAAACAGAGATGGCATTGTAGAAGCGAATGCTATGGATTGCAGCCTTAAGTGATGTTTTATAAAAAAATATGCCTTTTCAGCCAAGGTGGTATCATATTTTGACGGGATATTCGAAGAATGCTCAACTGCTTGGTTTGTGTGTTCGATGGTCGGCACTTTCAGTAAATTGCTTCTAACACGTACTGTTTGATAACAGGATTACACAACATGACTATGTATTTATCTAATTTTTACCTCTTAGTCAACAAGTACGCGGTTCCATTACTTTTGTTTAATATTGTTGTGGATCAAGGGTTACAGTAGATTTTTTTATTCTTTTTTTTTACTTTTCAGTCAGTATTTGGTTCATAGTACATTAGTTGTTAAATATCAACATAGCTGATGATCTTATTGGCTCATTGATCAATTGCAAGGGATATAATGCATTGCTCACATCTGATTGGCTAAAAGAGTTGAGTCTTAAATGATTGATGTAACGCGCACTGTGGTTAATCATTTATCCTTTTCTTCTCACAAATATTTCTGTCCTTTTCACCTTTTAATAAAGTATGTTTATAGAAAATTAGCATTGATCAAGAAAAGTTTTCACAGATTTAATATTTTGGAATGCATATACTGTAGTATATCCTATAGAGTTTATACATTTATTATTGCTCAGATAATCAGTGTTGTTAGAACTTGTTGGAAAATATTTAAGTTTGTTTTAAGATTTCTGCCTTTGGATTTTAGAGTTGGTATCTTGACAAATCCGAGCACAGTTTGGGATGTCTTCTAAAACTCTGAAGGACGAAAAGTATTTTCAAGCTAATAATATTCAGGCAAAACAATTTAAATCTTAAAGATACATTTGGATTTTTTCGAGATGAGTGTACTTGTAGTTTTGCCTTGTGTGTGTGCTCTGAGTGCTCTGTAAAGTGTATGTGTTTGAATAGGAGCTCTTGTTTGTCAGTCAGACTGGTATGTAGTGTGTGGGTCTGAAGTGTGACGTTTCTCTGAAGTAAACAAACAGAAGTATTGTCAGAGCACGTCTCATTGCCTCCTATGCTACTTGCTGTCATATTTGTCCACCAAGGATTTTCTTATCTCCGTTTTATTTCCCTCTTTCGCTGTCTCTCATTCGTGTTCTGTTTCGCTTGGACTGATAAGAAACTTGATCGCTTTTAAGCTTCTGAAAGTTTTTTTCAACATGCCGAGTGAGGGAATCTGATAAGTGTTTGTATGTTTGTGTGCTTTTGTCAAACTCATGCAGACCAAAAATCTGAATAGCAATGACGCAGATCTTGGACAGAATGAGCCAGGTAAGACATGATGACATCACCTGGGTTTTGATATATCACTATTTTCTGGAATGCTAGACCATTTGTTACTCTTTTATCTTGTTTACAATGAGATTGGAAGAGAGATTTGGATTGTTCAAATAGGAGTTGCGAAAAGTTGCTGGTTTTGATGTTTACATTTTTGAGAAGCACACTTCTCCCTTAGTTAGAAGAGGTGGCACATTTTTTAAAGACTAAAATGGTAATTTGTCAGTGTACCATTTAAAAGCACAAATTGAAAAGCTAAATTAAGAATTATATTGAATAAGCAACATCTTCACAAACCAGGATATCAAATAATCGGCTTGATGCTACAGAATAGATGAAGATGGCTGTCCATGTGTACATTAACCAACTATGTTAAACTAGAACAGACAGAACGGAAATTAGGGCCCCCGCTGAAAGGCCTCATTAAAAAAGTAATAAGCAATAAGAGTTTTTATTCTGTTGGAAGTAAATAAAAGTTCATGCCAACTGTTACTCAAAAAAGTATACATTACACATTTTTTTTGGGAAAATGTGAGTGAAATCCACATAGTATTCCTTTTATCACAGCCTCGTAACGGTAATAAACGACAGAAATTGGACTGTCAAACCTTTGGATTTTTTCCGCCCTTTTGTGCCCTTGGTCCCTGCTCAATCCTGTCTTTCGTTAAGGCTGAAATAAGGGTGAAATGATGTACGAGTGAAGAGGAGGTGAATCTGGCTTCAATCAGACCTAACATTATATTCATTTGCTCAGAGAGAGAGACCAGCAGCTTAATTGAAAAAGAAGGGCAAAACATAATGAGTATCTGTGCAGGCTAAAATTTGCAGCACATATTCATCTTGTCTTTGTGGGTTATACTGTAATAAAGACCGTTTCATCGGACGTGCGCGCTGGGACTGCATTTAAATCCGTCTGTGTTTGACTATTGTCGAATAATGTATAACAATTTATATTTTACTTAGTGTACGTTAATATTAATTATATCTTAATATTTTATTGGATAACAGTTGTTTGAATAAACGATTTGTTGAATTTTGTTGGAGGTTCATTTTATTAATTTTGTCGAATTAAAAGAAACCGTATGAGACATTGACATCTAGCGGTTGAGCTTGGTATTGGATTCTTAATTCAAAATATTGGAGAGACAAGTTTAGCCGGTTCTTCTTGTTTTCTTTTGCTTGTTATCAGAAATAATCTACAGGCACTCTATTGTTTCTAGGGCTGGGTTTTGCGGCCAAATTGGCGATTCGATTCTTGTTTTTATGGTTTCGATTTGATTTTCGATTCGATTCAATATCGATTAGTTATTAGTACTTCAATTAGAATGCTAGTTTTGCAAGCATGGAATCCACATTTAAGTGTATTCTTGCAATATAGTCAGGGGTGCACATAATTTTTTCTATCTGGTTCTCAAGAGAGCACGTGGAGATTCGGTTTGGTTTACCTATTAAAAATAAAAGTAAAAAAGTAATTGCTTTTTAATGAACAATAAACAAAATAATATAGTGAGATAATACTATATTAATATTGCTTTAAAGTACACTTAAAATACAATGGCATTGTATTTATTCTTGTTTTTCATTTTAAATTAGTAAATATTAATTTTCAACAGCAAATTTAAACCTAAAACGGCAACCTTTTTGGTTTTGGGCTGGTTGCTGGGAAGTGCACTTGCGAGCGCACATGGACCTGAACCGCAGTGCAGATCCAGACATTCACAGAACCAACAAAGGCGGAGCTACCGATACTCCGTTTTTCATAACTTACACCCAGGTCCCATTTAACACCGGGAACAAACGATATAGCAGTAGTTTTAGCAGCATTCAGCTCAAAGGGAAATCTTTTCCATTATAACATTTAGTCGGTCTAAAACAGTGATTGTGCATCAAAAGGTTTCAACCATGTCAGTACGCAGATGAACGGTCTAAACTTATTGAGAGAGCGCAATTTGAATTTCTAAAGCACACGCATTAAGAATCGATTCGGGATTTCCCGGGAGTTAGGGCAGTCCACGTACGTGTGCATGAGCGGTAACGTTTGTTTATGTTGTCACTTTGAAACCGTGTATAAATAATGCATAAAATAATTAATGCTTGAATTTTGGTTGACATTGCTAATAGAATTTTTATTAAAAAGTTATAAATAGCTACTGAACAATATTTTTGAATAGCTGGTTCATAGGCTTTTAGCATTATGGTAGTATGATGTATTAGATTTATCCATTTGGCAGACACTTTTATTCAAAGCGACTTACATTGCATTACACTATACATTTGTTTTTTAAATATATTTCCCACAAGTGACGCTTCACTGCATTAGTAAAATGAAATAAAAGATGATTCACTTAATAAATGTGAGTAAACAAAAAAGACCATTTCTTTTTTGCGTTTCTGCACTAAAATGTTAACACTTTTCCTCAACAAAACAGTGCGTAGTATAAGTAGGCAAATTGTGACCCAGTATACGTGTCCTTGATGTGTACTTTCAGTGTACTTTATAGATAGTTACAATATGTCTTGTACCTGATAATAGTGTGCAAAAGCTACTTTGTGTGCCGGCTTTGCATGATTAATTGATGTTTAAATAGTATGAATACTTGAAGATAGTGAGGGATTTGATCAGTGTGATATTAATCCCTGTAAAGTCTTTAAAAAGTGTAAGTAGACTCTTCTTTGTAAGTGCATCACACTAAATGTCATTTTGTTACAAATGGCAGACCGAGGGAAGGGTCTGAATTATTTCATTCCTTTAAAAGGGCTGATTTGTACAATTAAAGCTACGGAGGAGGCTGTGGTTGGAATGGTAGATTGGTGTTTGGCCAAAAGCCGCCCCTGTACGAGTTTGTGTGAGTGATGTAATGTAATGTAATGACAGACGCCACCACAGAGTTTAGTTTGTTTGTCTGCGTGTGAAGTCATAAAGAGCCAGACTATTCACATTGACATCTCAAAACTGAAAATACCATTTTGAGGAAGTTCTGGGTATTTTAGAGAGGGTGAGGGATTGAGAGACAGAGATATTAAGAACACAGCAGGAATTGAGGAGTTCATAATAGGGAACAATCAAAAATAACTTCCTGATGTGTCGATAAAAATAGCCAGGGAATGTCTGACTGACTGATCCTCTAAATACTTCTCACTGAATCTTTGTTAAGTGGTGTCAGACAGTGTCAGTGCGCGGGAGACATAAAGCTGGATGGCTTTCGAATCCGAGTGAAATGATCTGTGAGGGCAAAGATTCTAGTATGAAGTAATGAACAGAGGCACGTGTCTGTGTGTGTCAGTATGTCTGTACACCAACAATGTGTCTCAAAATTTGGTTGTATACCTTGAAAACATGTTTGGGCATCTTATGTTTATAAAATATGAAATAACCAAAATTTTGACAGGTTTTGACACATTTGTTTGGTCTTGTACTATAGATCAGCAGTAAAAAGACAATTTAATCCCAACTAAAATTGACCTTTCACACATAGTTAGCCTCACCTTCAGACCTGCAGCAGAGACTTGCATAACTTATGCATGATTTCATGGCTTATATTTAATTGTAAGTGTTTCATGGCAAATACTAAACTGTAATCGTCCTTCACAGCTTTCTCTATTCATTTTCAATATACTTTTACTTCAAATATACTATTACTTACCGATTTTTATGTTCTAGATGTGCTAGATATTGCAGTCTCTTTATTCTCACACATTAAAAGAAGCTCAAAATCATTTGAAGAAGGATATTTTATTTATATATTTGAAAGATGGAAGTGTAATAATAATGTTCACCTGCTTCAAAAAATACATTAACATTAACCATACAGTAGAACAGCTTGACTCAAGGCCTAAAGAAAATGCTATATTATATTATATGATGACTGCGTAGCTTAACATTGAATATAGTTCAAACTAGAACAGCTGAAATGTAAAAGCTATAATGCGGTAAAGCTTTAATAGCAAGAGTACTTTTATACATACAAAAACCTCCTTGAAATATGATTGCGTACAGCAATTATCATTTTCAACCTATTCTAACTGATGAAGTCATTTTCACAGCTTGAACAAAACCTCTGTGTCAGCCAGCTGGATAATGTTGCCTTGGTAACTATATTCTGAATTCATAGCAACAATGGTCGATAAATCAAAGAAAAAAAAATTTCATGGCTTTAAACCACATGTACAGTATTGACAATTGACATATTCTCTCTTTATTTAAATATATTATTAAAAAGGCATTTTACATTTTATATGCATGTGGCATTGATGTGTTAGGGATAACTTAAAAGTTTAGTGCTTCATCCGTTTTGTACCATACGCCTCATATTTTGATGTTTTCATCGAACCTGAGGGAGGATTAAAAGCAAATAATGTACAAATATGCCAACCAAACATCACTTTTGGACACTATTGTACAATTGATCAACATGTATACAGCTCTGTCCGCTCTGTAAACCTGAATATAAGTTGGGATAACTCCAAAAATCTGAGGTAATCAGTCACATTAAATGGTTTGAGTTATGATGTTCCCCATTTTAAGCAAGCATAACTATCAGGTTTTGAGTTTGTTGTATTCATGCATGTTAATTCCTGTTAATGTTTAACATTTGGTAAGGTAAATCATTTTTATTTACAGCTAAATAAAAGACAGATCTTATTATGATAACGTAAATATTTTAACTGCATCAACAATTAATAAACAGCCTTCACAGAGAGTGATGCAACATACATGACTGCTATGGCACCTCCCACAACCAGCAACACTCTTCTGTACGATGGTAACCCCAAAAATCAAAAATACAACAAACTCTTCTCAATATCCAAGATTATGAACATTCCTCATTAACAAGGCTTACCCTTTCTAAAAACAAAATAAATAACAGAATTTTAAAATTTAGTCTTAATCTGCAAACCATGCTGGGAAATGAAAATCATTCTCAACAAATCATCTTGAATTCACTTGTTAAAATGAATTTAAATGAACTTAAAAGTATGAATTAGTTACAGGAACTCAAATGTTGAAGTTAGTTATATTTTTCATATAAAATTAAGTTTAGACTACTTTTAAGTATATAATTACGGTAGAAAACATGTTCAATGGGGTCAACTGTCAAAAAAACTTTTTCGCTATTGTTGTGCCCTGGTTAATGTGGTTGTCAATCGCTGGACAAACATCGACTACTTCCTTTTGCAAATGTGCTGAGCTAATATTTGCGAGTCCCTCACACCAGTATTTGCGAGCGATAATAACACCAGCTATAAAATGAAGGTCCCGCCGTAAAAGTCCAGATTTCACCACTGCTGTTGTCTTTTCTTACTTATTTACTCTCACACTAATGATTTCTGTCAATTTGTTCTAGTATCTCTGCTTGAGAGTACGGATGTGTCAATTGGCAGGAAAGATAAACTGTGATTTCCTCAGTCTTATTCACATGAAATGAGCACTGTTAATCTGACAAATGACCATTAAGAAGGTTTAAAATGCGTTTCTGCAGCCAAGGCCTCTGGGAACATTCGCTGGCTCTTAGAAATTAGTTTGTGCTCACATACGCTTGGCGTGAGCTGTCAGGCTGATGTATGGAGCATGAACGAGCAAGTGTTGAGAAGAAACAGTGTGCTGAGTGAATGCTAATATGCCGTGGAGCCCCTTGAGATTTAAGAAAGGTAACTTTGAAACCAGCAGCAGTGAGTAAACACTGTAAACTCTTCACACCTTGTTGTCTCTTTTCATTTTTTGTCATCTAGTCTCTTCTCGTCTTGACGAGTGTACTTTTTTCCCTTGTGGTTGCTTTCTCTCCTTTGTTTCGGGGCAATTCAAACCTGTATGATTTTCTCTCTTTCGCGGAACACAAAAGATGATATTTTGAAGAAAGTTGGAAATCGAACAGCACCAGCACCTATTCACTTACATTGTATGGACAAAAAGCCGATTAACAACATTCCTTTAGAATAAAAGTCTCACATCTATAACAGTCCATATCCCTCATGATTGGGCACATTAAAATAAAATAACGATTTTATTCTACAAAGAGCCAATTATTAATGAATTAAAATTTATATAATCTTAATTTATATTAGTAAAAAATAAATTGTGAGAATTTATATTTTTTAGTTTTTGAATGAAAACGTCACATTCATAACGCCGGAGTTTCCCTTTTGCTGCTCTTTTCCCTTCCTCTTCTCCTCTCTTTTGAGTGTACATCAAACAGACACACAAACACACAAATCTTTCATAAATGTTCATTGGCATTAAAAGCCTATTCATCCAGCATGGCCAGTCTAGCTGGCTTTGACCCAAGGGCACTCTGAAAGCTGGTGGAAGTCAGGAGGATTATGTGTGTGTGTTAAGTGAAGTACTGCCTGAGAAATATTGTCTAGAAAGGGAACAATGCCAAACAGGAAGTGGCAGAGTTAACCTAAATCCTGGAGGGGTACATTGTGAATGTCTGTAATAAATTGGTTCAAAATGTTTTGACACAAAGACATACAAAACACAGTCCTACATTTGTAGATGACGGGAATTTTTCCATCTCAACGTGTGTGTCTTTACACACTTTACAACATCAAAGTGCAGGCTGAGATCCAGTTGGTTGGGTCTGACAAAGAGAGAATGTTCTCTTATCTCTCTCTCTCTCTCTCTCTCTCTCTCTTGCCATCTCTTTCTATGCTTCTTTTGTTGCGATAACGGATGGGTCGGGTTTTGAAACGGGTTACGCTGTATGAAAAGCATTTTCTGTTGAATTCCTTTGAAAATCATTACAACTCATCTCTAGTTTACAGAAATAAAAGCAGACATGAAATCGTCTTTAGAGTAATTCAGAAGCAGCAATATTAGTATGCTAAAATGTCACTGTGATGCACGGAAATGTTTAAAAGCACAAATGTGTACTCTTAACGTATTATTAATTCCACATATCCTTTGAGTAGTGGGACTTCTTTTCTAGGCTTTGTATTAGTATTGTAAGCAGGATTGATAGTTTTATCATCAATGTCTGGTGTCTTTGTGCATTGTAACCACAAGACACTTAAGCATGAAAAGTTTGTATTTTAACATTTATTCGGATTCAGTTTATTCGCATTTGCATTGCAGTCTACATGTTTTTTAAACGTTGTTTCTTTTACAAACAGAGGTGAAGTCAAAATGTATTTTCTGTGGTAAATGCAGCAAGCTTTCCATAAAGCCTAACTTGTATTAGACCATGAACACTATTTTAAAGCAGACCTTAGTTGTTTGCTTAAGATGCGAATGACGCACTTTGCCCTTGAGAACCACATACTCGGTCCTGTTTGAATTGCCAGTTGTTGCTATGCTTTAGATATTAGAAAGAAGAAAATGTGTGTGTGTGCACATGCGTGTATGATTCAAAGAGGTACAGCGTCTTTTCTCCCAATGTGTCCAAGAAGCTTATTAGGTAGAGGATTCATGTATTGGCCAGTGAATATTGTGTCTAATTTGTCTCTCTTTCTCTCTTTCTGGTTCTAGCGTCTGATTTGGAGCAGGATGCGGCAGTAAAGTTGGAACAGGAGCGAGCTGAGATAATCGCCAAATATGACAAGGTGAGGAGCAACAGCCATTATTCACTCGCCCACGAAATAGCTTCCAATCCACTTTCCAACAATTACACAAACAGAACAACAAGATCCGAAACACATGCTTGATCCAACCAAATGCCTACTTCTGCTGTAGTCTAGAAATACTAAGCTGAGGAAGTGGATGAGTACTTTTTATTGTAGTGCATTTCTTAAACACTCCTTGGTGTAAGAACAGCATGCAACAGATGTTTTTCACAATGTATGCATTTACGATGCATTTATAAACGATCTTGTATCTGTATGTAGCTTTCCTGTAGCTCAGTGGTGAGAGCATTGCGTTAACCACGCAAGGTTGTGGGTTCGATCCCAGGGGATTGCAAATACCTATGTAAAATGTATAGGATAAAGCAATGTAAGTCACTTTGGATAAAAGCATCTGCCAAATGCCTAAATGTAATGTAAATGTGGTTAAATTGTTTTCTCTGAGAGGAAGAGACGCAGTAGATGAATGTAATACAATTTATATTAATAATAATAATTTATGTTTTTATGATTTAATAACAGATCTTTTTCACAATGTTTCTTATGTACGATGTATGTATGTAATACATATATAATACAATTAATATTAATAATAATTATCATAATATGTTAATAGTTGATGCACGGATAACATTTTTTGTTTTCATTTTAATACCGTATAAAGCTGTGTTCCTCTTGTGTCCAGGTTTCAAATTGACAGCTGTAATTGAGTATAATCTGAGCTCTCATTAGGGGGCTGGGATTCTGAAAAATGTCTGCTAATTGGATTGTGATAAGCTACCTTGCGCTCCTTTCGTGACTCAGAAACCACAACCACACTTTTGCTGTTGCCAACTTAATTGACTTTTTTTTTAGGACCAGTATGATGGTAATAATGATATTACAGTGGGAATTCACCCAAAAATGAAAATTCTTTCATCATTTAATCACTTTCATGGTATGGTATGACCTGCTTTCTTCTGCAGAACACAAAAGAAGATATTTTGAAGAACATTGGTAACCAACATTGGCCCCCATTGACTTCCATTGTAAAAAAATGTCTATGTGGCCCACGCCTGCGTCTCACTTCTTTTGCCGCGTCCCACACATGAGCGCCACGTTTATTAGACGTCTTGTCAAGTTCAAAAGAATTTCAACTTTTAACTCCTCAATGTCAGCTCCGAAGCAGGGGACCAATCAGAACTCCCCGAAGATGGTCCAAGTAAGCTTTTGTTTTCAGTAGCTAGGTGGCATTTCTGTAATCAAAAGCGCATCCCTAGACCCCCTGCGTCTTGGATTTTTAGACGCAAAGATGCTTTCTGTGTAAACGACCCTGTGTGAATTAGGGTTGGGCGATGTCTACCAAATTGGCATTGTACGATGCCTACAGTGAAACATCACGATGGATGATGACATCAGCGGGCAGGGGTATATCAGTATGCTAGATGGCCATCTAACAGAACATTCAAAAGAATTACATCGTAGCTCCTGGTTGCGACCAAATCACAGTTTGCGACCAGTTTTCAAGACAGCGTGAGCATTTTTACAAGTACCTGCGCACGTACGACCTTTAAATTTGGAATTTCTTCCAATTGTTGTTTCTTTTGGAAAGAGGAGTAGATCTCGACCCTACCAGTGGATGAGCTCGACACATGCACAGACTCGGCTTTCAACATTTGTACGCGGACAGGAATGTGCGGACGACTGTGGCGCGTACCCTCCTGATGACAAAAATTGCATCATGAAGGAGAATCCCAATGCCGTTGTTGTGCCGAGAAATGCACCCCTGCCAGATTATGCACTTTAAGGAGTTAGAATTAGCCAATCGGACAGCGTGTTATTGAAGGAGGTGCATAATCTGGCAGGGGTGCATTTCTCAGAACAACACCAGCCCAACATCGTGATGGCTGTTAGCCATCGCAACGGCGATGGACGATGTCATCGTCTATCGGCCCAACCCTAGTGTGAATGTACCTTTTTTGGACGGGTATGTACACTGAAAGGGCAACAAAAATATTAATGAAATATGAATACCTTTCATTTAATTTCCCAGTTTCTGTCAGATTTGCTTTTAAGGTTTTACATCTTACCCTCCTTGACCAATATGCGATGGTATTACATAATTTCATCAAATGTATTTAGTAGCTGTCTGAAGGGATGAGTCAAAATGGTTGACTAGTAGGTTTGTAGATTTGACCGTTTTGTGTAGATTTGAGCCACTCTAGTTGTGTTGTTGTGGGTCATGCGCAAAGAGGAAGTGAGACACAGTATTTTATGAATGCCACTGACCTAGGAAAGTGATGTAGTTTAATCCACACATATTGTTTCATGTCAATAGGTAATCAGATATTCAAAAATACCAAAATACTAGAGTGTGGTTGCTGCTGCTGTGTGGTCATTGTCTGAGACATCAGAGATGGATGGATGATTGAAAAAAGAGTGCAGAACGGGTGTGTCCTTGGTGTGTTACCCAGGGAGAAATCCATGCAATGCATGTCTTTTATGATCATATCTCACTTTAAATTTATGTTTGCGGCATACATGAGAATGCAACACACATATACACGACTCTATGCGTGTGCCCTTGATATGGCTTTTCCCTGAAGCACTTTTTTATCCTCAGTATTTTTATCTCCTCCGTGCTTTTTCTGTCTCTTTTATTGATTCGTTTCTCATGTTCTTTTCTCATCTTTCAGGGTTCCCAAAACAATTAAGATACTCTCATTTTCTTTCAGTCTATCAAGAGGATATATATCGCATATAGCTTATTAGTAGTTCATTTGGCATAATTGCAGATTAGTACTATGATGTAGCTAAAATGCTTTTTTATATATATGCACTTTATTGCAGTGTCTAGATTTACATGTTAAAAGCATAACCAATTATTGCATCGCATTTTAGTATGTTCATACCGAAGTGGTGTCATTGCCTTTGGTCATATTTTAGTATATTTTAGTATGTTCATACCGCAGTGATGTCATCGCCTTTGGTCATATTTTTAATGCTAAATAAATTTTAAGGGTAACTTTTTACCACATGCTCTGGCTGTCCATGTAAATAAGAACCGTTTGATGCTTATTCAATAGTTGGGTAAACTTCTATAGCGGTGAATGGGAGACTACCACATATATAATTTTGTATTCTCATTGCAGTCTGATAACAGGAGTCAAAAGAGAGAATGATGCCAAATTAACGGTGACTTCCACAGACACTGTAAAAGAAAAACTCTCAAAACAATAATTTGATGCAAATGTAATATAATACAAAGTATAGTGTTCGAAACCTACATACATTTAAAAAAAGGAAAATATTAAAAACTTTAGAGTATTTACAGTGTGGATGACCGTTGATCGCGTCATTGCAGGCTTGTGAAAAAGGTCCTTTTTTAACTATGTCTATTGCATATTAGCTTAATACTTACATTTCTTACAATGTTTAAACAATGCGATATACATGTTTTAAACTATAAATACATTCATAGCTCACTTAAACAGATTTGTAATATTAAGTAAATAAAACTGCACATGTGTGTCGGTGGTCAACGGTGTGGTTGGTCTATTCCTGCCAGCTTCCTCTTTCTTTATTTCTACTGTTTGAGTCTTGAATATGTTCTGTACTGAATTGTTTATACTTCCCATGTGCCGCCCACTCCTTGTTACCTGACTTAAAGGGATAGTTCAACCAAAAATTTAAATTCTGTCATCATTTGTTCACCCTCATGTTGTTTCAAATCTGTATAAAAAAAACACAAGAGAAGATCATCAATCATGTAGGAAACCAAACCCTTCTGGGGCACCATTGACAACCATAGTAATTTTGTTTCCTATTATGGGTGTCAGTGGTGTCCCGCAACTGTTCGGTTACAAACATTCTTCCAAATATCTTCTTTCGTGTTTAGTGGAACAAGAAAATGTATACTTAATGTGGTAAGTTTTGGTGAACTCTCCCTTTAAATATGTTTAAGCAGTAGGTTTATAGACCATATGGATCCATGGGGCTATATCGATTGAAAAGTCAGACTTCTATACACACATACAGACTCACACTCTGTCTGGACTTTTGTATTAACAAGTTTTGATATTTGTGCTTTCAGGGTAAAGAAAATGCACAGGTGGAGACGTGGGAGGAGACTAACTTTGATCTGTATAAAGTAGTGGACCGCTTCGGCTTCCTGCAGTAAGAGACATCCATATTCACTTCTGTGAGGTGTGCCGTGTTTATGTGTGTGAGTGCTGAAAGAGTCTGGCTGTTCTTGACATCCCTCTTGCCCTCTCCTGTCATCTCTTTTCTCTTTTTGGCAAAGAGGACTGTGGTTAACCCATGCCCCTTTAACAGCAGTGCAGTATGGGGTATTTATAGGGTGCCACATGTAGCTGGCCGATCAGAAAGCTACAATTATACTTTCAGAGAGAGATGGCAAGAAAAAGGAAACAAAAAACAGCCAGAGATACTGAAACGGAATTATAATACTGGAGGAGGACGTGAAAGTATAAGCAAATAATATGGGCAAGCAGACATACAGACATATAGATACTGTAGATGAACAAGCACACAGACAGAGAGACAGGAAGTGTGATATTGTACAGTGACATTTTTGGAAGGTGGATAAGCTGAAAGGGAGAGTTTACTTAAAAATGTAATTTACCCATAATGTAGTCAGCCTAATGCCATCCTAGGTATATACCGTATCACAATAAGAGTTAGAAAAAATTACACTCTCAGGTGAACTAATTTATTCAAGGTTTGTTAACACCAAGAATGATGACTACAGTACATCGGTAACTGTAAAGCGCCCACACCAACAGACAATTGCAATACGTTTTTCTAAACTTCTGAGCTGAAGTTTCACATTTAAAATGCACGAGGGCTGAAAATGTATTGGATTTTGAATTGATGTCAATGGTTTATTGTTCATCAGCTACATAAATAAAAAAGGCTCTGACAGTGTCCCAACAATATTGTCCCTCTGTACGGTTATCGTTGAATATGTGGATTCACTATTCTCTCAAATTTTGAACGTTTTTATAGTAAAATAAACAAATATTATAGAACTTTTATGGTAATCGTATTAGTTCTTTATGTGAATCGGGGTTATTATACTTTTTTTGTTGTTGTTTTATCGTAGTTTTATGAATATTTGGAATTAATTTTATTTGATCAATTTTTTGTCAATTTTTTGTTTCTTTTATATCGGTCTTGTACTGTGCTTTTGTCATTTTATTATTTATTTATGTATTTTTAAATAAGATGGATTCATTTTATTTAAGTTTAGTTTTTATATTTAGTTAATAATTGTAGTGCCTCTACTTTTTGTTTGGTTCTGGTTCAATACCGGTTTAATACTGTTAGACTTAGTAAACCTTATTTACCTCGTGAACATGTGTTCAAAACAAAATACGACTGTTTTCATTATGTACATATATCATGACTTCATACATGGGCATTATAAGATTTCATAGATGCATTTGTGACATAAAAGCTGTCCTGAACAGAAGAAAGCATAATTCTGAGCAGATTTCTACAGATATACTGTAATCATTTTCAAAAATGCGTTATTTTGAGCTACTTGTGTTCTTAAACTTCGAGCAGAAAAATTGAGCTTTATTGGATCTCTAGTCACTTATGAGGTTTGATTTTGGTCCAGATGCTACGATACAGGCCATAGATGTCTTTTCTTTGTGCACAGAAGACCGTAAAACAGCTCAGTAGGGTTTGGAACAGAGCCATAATGTCATGACATCGGTTCCCTGGGTTACATCGTGAACGTCCCAAAATGGTTGCCATGGAAACGACTGTTTCCTGTTTGTCTGGCTGACTGCGACCTCACACTTTGAACAGTTTCAAGGGTGGGGGTTTCAGGGGCATCGTTACCAATAGCTATGTTTATTTATCCAGTCAGTGTACTTCCTGTGGAACAAAGTAATTCCCATTTTCAGTAACGCATGCGAACGGCTTGCAGGAACCAAGATTTGACGTCAGCAAAATAACCAGTGTATGATTTATGGTTATGTACTGGTTGTACCATGATGATATCAGAGCTGTGGGAACATATTAATTGCTTATAATAGATTCATAATTTAAAGCCTAGTATTTGAGATGATGTCTATGAGAATCAAATGAAGTAGGAAATTCAGGAAACGTTTTGAATGTGACTGTTGCAGACAAAAGTTAAAATATAAACTCTGCGAGAATGTATTTATAACCAATATTTTGGAAGGTTTGTTTATATTTTCCTAAATCCCTGTCGTTTGAGTCCAAACATTAGAAAAATAAATGTGTATAAAAATGTTTTCGATTCAAGGGAAACAAAGATGAATTATGGATGTGACAAAGGGACACGGTATGATACTTTGTATTGTTGTGAATTAAAACACAAAATTCATATGCTTATGTATGAGGACCGTAATGTATGTAAACGTTTTTGGAAGTGGCACCAACTTGACTCATGGTTAAAAATGCTTTAAAAACTTCAGAGACCTCACATGGGTATTTAAACCACCAACATCTGACCTACCAGTATGGTGAAACCTTTTGTTTTTGAATGTGAGGTTGACATCTGCAAGCAAATTTCCCACTTCAACTTAATATTATATACATGTTTTAACTGTATGTTTATTTTGTCTTTTCACAGTGAGAATGAGCTTCCAGCATATGACGTAGGGGAGGAAAAGGTGAGCCCAAACCTGTGTTTATGCCTGTTGCACCAGATCTGTTTCATTTGAGCTGGAAACTAAACTCAGGCCCTACATGTTTAAATGTTGGCTCTCCATCGAAGTTCAGGTGGCATGATGTCATCAAGTGTATTGTATGAAAATCATGTCTTTAAATACTTGCATTTATGTATGTGGCAGACACTTTGATCAAAAGCAACTGACATGTGCAGTGTTAGCTATACGTTTCATGACTGTGTGTTTTCATGTGAATTGAACCACTTTTTCACTGGATTTGTAATGCGAAATTGAGGTACAGGAACAAACTTGGAGGGAAAATACCCCTATAAAAAGAATCTAGGAAATTATGTTTAGCAGATATGCAAACATTGATGAGTGGCTTCAAAAGTAGATTTTACACATACTTTTGAGGGGACTGTGAAATTTGTCTTGACTTGATCATTTTCACAATCTAAAATTATAAAACTGATATAACATGGCAGCTTTAGAAACCATTATCTTCTCATGTAGAAGTAAATGTTCTTTATTTCATGGTAAGCAAAAAATCTTTCAATGTAATACTGCATAAACCGTTTGCACTGCAGTCAAACGATTTAGACATCAGTGCACTCCAGTGCACTTCCTATTATGTAAATTCATTTCCCCCCCCCCAGAGGTGTTTAATGTGTTTATTGTCGTTTCTTCTGTCTAGCAAAAGCATCTAGAAATTGAGAGAACCGCAAAATGGCTGAAAATGTTGAAAAGCTGGGAAAAATACAAGAACAGCGACAAGGTGTGTGTGTGTCCAAAACATAGTTTTTATCAAAATCCGTGAGAGAGATACAATCTGCTTTTAAGGAAAGTATTTTATCTTGTATTTAAATGACTAAACCTCCCTCTGTTCTGTCACTGTAATATGTTTAAATGGTCCCATAAGAACAGCACTGTCCTGCTTCAAGTGCACAAAATCTGTAATGACTGTGTATGTGTGTGTGTGTGTGTGTGTGTGTGTGTGTGTGTGTTTGTGTGTCTCTCTCTCTCTCTCTCTATATATTTAAATACCCTAATAGGACATCTTAATAATCCAGTTATCTAATTTATTAATAAGAAACATCACACAACTAAGAGTGCACTTGTGCTAAATATCAGTACAGCTGTGGTTTGACTAAACATATGAGACCACAAGCCATAGTTTTAGATGTAATCCAATGTGTTTACACGATTTAAGGTTAAAAAACACTTTATTTTCAGAAAACCGTGCATGTTTGTATCTCCTTATTCATGGCTGAGTAACTTATAAGATACAGAAAAACACGCATATGACCCTTTTAAAATTTATATATTCTATCATTTCTATGGACGATCTCCTTCATCATTTACTCACCCTCATGTCAGTACAGACCTGTATGACTTTCTATCTTCTGCAGAAAATAAAAGAAGATATTTCGAAGTATGTTGGTAACCAAACAAATTTTGACTTCCATCGTCATATACAGGTTTTGAACAACATGAATGTGAATGAATATTTATTAGGGAAACCATCGCTATAAGATAAAACAATGTTTAAGTAACAAAATTTGGTTCACTCGCTCCGCATTTGTAGTCTTTTTTTTTTAACCAAACAGATGAAGTCCTTGACTTCACACACACATCGCCAATCCCCCATCAACAAACACGTACAAACAAATACACAGACACCTGCCAATTTCGTTTTATCCAAAGAAGCAAAAGGTCTTAATTCTCTCATTTTGCCATAGCTATCGAGATTAGAGAACCGCATATACGAGCATGTTAGATACGTGGCAGTGAGATATGTGCCCGCTGCTGTCTGTCAATAATTATCTCATCACTGGCGCTCCCAGAGATTATTAATATCATCATTATCATAAGTGAACTACTCAGCAGCCATCAATTCACACACACATACGCAGATGGCCCTGAGGGAGGGAAGAGATGGTCAGGAAATCACTTAGCGCCAGTAATGTGGACAGATGAGAGTAGGAAACGGAAGAATGTTCATTCTTTTCATTTACCTCTCCACCCCTCTGCTATCCTACAACACTCACTATATCTCGCTCTCTCTGTCTCTCTCGTTTCTAGCCGGTGGGTTTAATTGTAGCTGAGAGACGGTTCACGTCGCCTATTAGCTTTTGTGGGCTCAGCGTTTTGCTTTTGAGCTCTTAATCTAGCCTCTGATGGGAATTTAATCTTGATTGACAGCACAATTACCCGTGACACACAAAAGTGTGTTCTTATAAACTAATATTGAATGTTTAGACAGTGGTTAACTACAGTATACTGTATTGAGGATGTGCTTGCTATTTTATATACTTCATTATTGAATAGTGGAGGCAGTGAATTTCAAAACAATCTGGATTTCCTTCTTCTATGCATGTATTAGTCTTCAAACTCTATGCACATTTGATGCATTAATATAGTGAGAATTCTTTGGTTTCAAAAATATGAAATGTGTCACTTGTTGTATTGTGGCCATTCCAGTCCAGTGTCTATTGAATTTTAACTAAATCAAACCCCAGGAGTGACATGAAGTCATCCAATATACAATAAAAATAAGTTTTGAACTTTTCATAAATAAACATAAAAATATAACTATTTTGTTTCTTGAATGTGAAGATGAACTTTCATTTTCATATGAATTCTTTGCACTATTTGAGGTCTGATTAATACAGAGCATATTTTCAAGTGTTTCTCCAGTTTTCGTTTTCTGCAAATAAATAAACATAAAAACGATATTTTAATTTGAAAATTGGTAGGGATATTGTTAGTAGTTTACAGAATAAAACGAAAACGATTATTTTAACCCCCCCACAAATAGTACATTTAAAAAAAAAAAATTAATGGTTCTCCACGGCTGTTTTTTGGGGGGGTTTCATTGGTAGTGAAACCATGAGTAGTTTTCATGAAGGTCGGGAAGGAAGTTTTTTGTTGGTTTATTTATTTTATAGGGATGCACCGATAGTTCAGCCATTAAAGGGGTCATATGGAGCGAAGTTTTTTGTGTCTTTTGTGTGACATGAAATGTTGCTCATGCATGTAAGTTGCTCATGCATGTATTAGACACGTAAAATTGCAAATATTAAAGTGTCGGAAACATATGAGGCATTCTATTTAATAGCAAATGCTCACCCAGACCTGCCTGAAACGCCTTGTGTAACCACACCCCCACAAATTTACGTCAGTTCATGGTGTGATTTGACTAAGACCGCCCAAATGTATACGCAAGTAAGGTGGGCGTACCTGTCAGTAAAATTGCTTTGGAACCTGATGTTCTAAATATGGTAAAAGGCGTTACATTTCCTTCACACGCTTGCATTATTCGACCAATCACTATGCACTGGTTAACTGGCCAATCATAACACACCTCGCTTTTCAGAGCAATGAGCTTTGTAAAAAATGTGCACTTTTCAGAGAGGCGGGGCAAAGGGGAGATACTAACATGCAGGGTATGAGGAAAATACAGCGTTTTTTTAACCTTAAATTGAGAATTTCATTTGATGAGGGCATCGATAATAAATTTGTTTTGACTTTGTTCATTTAAGCTAAGGATGATTGAAACCGTGTATAAAAGCAGAGCCATCTTTATCACTAGGTGTCATCTATATAATGGAATATCGGTATAGAAATATCGGTGCATGTGTAATATTTTATTAAACAGCCGTTTTAAAACCATTCTACATGTGGTTCAATGTTTCTAACCCATTTGTTTGTTTGTGTAGCTGATGAGGAGGATCTATAAAGGGATTCCACTGCAGCTGAGAGGTCAGGTTTGGTGTCTTCTGCTCGACGTCCCCAAAATCAAGGAGGAGAAGAAGGACTTTTATGAGGTAAATACACACACACACTTACTCATACACAGGGCTCCTTGTTTTATGGGGACTTTTTATAGACGTAATAATGTTTATACTGTACAAACTGTGTGTGTATATTCTATACACAACCTTTTATGTTTAAATAAACATCACGTTCAGTCCCCACACTGTAGGGTTTAACAGGACCACACTCACGTTGGACTTGAGTTCCCCCAGGCAAGCACAAATGTTATGGTTAAATATGACTTTCTAAAATAAGCAGCACCTGAGGTTTCGAACGTAACACTTATGTGGTTTGACACACGCACCGCATAATATCACTCGGACAATAGCAGCTTTACTAAAGCCCAGCAGCGTCCAGCTGGGCAGAAAACTCACTTTTCAGTTTGCAGAACTGGACCTTTGTGTGTGTGTCAGAAGTCATGCTGTGGTCTCTGAGCGTGTGCTTGGATTCATTTGTGGCCTGTGGTGTGTTTGACTGTAATTCATTGGAAGTTTTTATTTTTTATACAATCATTTGTCTCTCTCTGTCTCTCCAGAAACTGAAGGTCAAAGCAAGGAGTTTGTCTCCAGATGTTCGTCAAATTGATCTGGATGTAAATCGTACATATAGAGATCACATTATGTTCATGCACCGCTATGATGTCAAGTGAGTGCTTTACACGTGCACACACACACATAAACAGTTCTTATCTA
This sequence comes from Triplophysa tibetana, assembly GCA_008369825.1. NCBI lineage: Eukaryota > Metazoa > Chordata > Actinopteri > Cypriniformes > Nemacheilidae > Triplophysa > Triplophysa tibetana. Next base: position 11,734,591 of record CM017897.1, on the reverse strand, counting down.
ATTGCATCAGTACTCTGCTTTAATAATGACATTTCCCATAATGCACCACTCATGATTTTCCATAATGCAATTTAAAAGGGATTAAAATGAGCAAGTCTTCTGTTTACATTTATATCATTTATCATTTCAACCTAAACTCTAAAGATAAATGCAGGAAACATTATTGGATTATATTATTTAACCACAGTTTTAATTGCTTTCAAGGTTTAGTATAATTTACTGTCATGAAATTAAAGACATTTTTCCATCCACACAGTGCCACAACTTTCCAGCCTAAATAACACATTTTTCAATAAAAAATATTTATATAATGGCTTTAAGAAAAAAATGGTCCGCTTTACACATACTCCATAGACTTCCATTAGGGCTCGATCACACGGAACGCGTCTTTTGCTGTGAGGCGCTCCTCTTTTGAATTGTTTTCAGTTTCCATTGTCGAATAGAATGAGTGGAGAGGCGGGGCTTCCCTTGTGGCAACGGATGTTTACAGATGCTCGGAACGTCAGGAGACATGGAAGAGGCTGTTGTGGCTGTTTCGGGTTACCTAGCAACATAAAAAAATGGGGCGCCTTGCGTTTTTGAACATGAAAAGCGCGTTCTGTGTGATCGCACCCTTATACTGTACATGCACTTCGGTTTTCTCAAACATATCACGGATGCTCTCTAACTTCTTAGTTTTAAACCCAGAATTGAATTATTGAGAATGATAAACATCCCGCAATGCACGGCTTTGTCGCTGATAATTGTTCTGCGAAAAGTTGCATCGAAGCTTGTTTCAACTGGAGTGAATTGCACTATTAATGGAGTCCCTCGATTTGTGCTTTGTCGATGCTTTTTCATTTGCACGCTTTATAGGATCTCTTGAGTGTAAAATACATTTTTACAACCTCCTCAGCGATGCTTCCATTTATCATGGCCATAAAACTGCAAGCCTGAAGCGAAATGAGAAAGTCGAGCGCCCAATTGCGCAAGGAAGAGCGAGACGCCCGGACCCTCCAATTCTCGTTGAGTTATTGGTGTATTGAATTATGACAGGGCTAAAGTGCTGGTATTGACTGATGTGACATTTACCTGGAGAGATGTGAAAGGGTCGGATCGTTCTCACAGTGTGACTATACAGCTGTAAGCTGGACAAGGAAGAAAACAGCAAAACACTTAGAAAGAGATGGAGAGAACTCTGAAATGAAATAAATGATGTCATATATCATAGAAATGCAGGATAAGGTATATGAATGTGTTGTGCTCTGTATTTCAGACAACAGGATCTGTTTCATGTGCTCACTGCATACTCCGTTTATAACACGGTGAGTCAAACATCCGTTTTCATCCTCAGGACTTTACTTTAAAAAGGTAGTTTGTCATCAGGTTGTTCCTCTAGACTTATATCATTTTCAGACATGAGTATGTGTTTGCACTTGTTTTAGTGTGGAAGGAACTTGCAGATTATGGATTCTTTCTTTTGGTGTGTGTGTAGGAGGTGGGCTATTGTCAGGGCATGAGTCAGATTACAGCCCTATTACTCATCTACATGAATGAAGAGGATGCTTTCTGGGCGCTGGTCAAACTGCTGTCGGGACAGAAACACTCTATGCACGGTACATTCTCACTTGCTCTCTCCCTAATACAGTAGTACAGTAGCCAAAAGTGAAGTGAATATGACGTGTATTGTACAAAATAGATGAAACAAAATAATTTGCAGAATTATTACGGGATATGTTTTTTCTAATATACATAAAAAATTTGGTAGTCTTCACAAACTTTGTGTGTAATTTTAAGATAAGCCTCCTTAAATTATTCTCAAAGGTGAGCTTCAGTTAATACTCCATACATACAAATGCAATGCATTTTTATCTTAAAAAAATATTTGGATGAAGGAGGAAGATGTCAATTGTCGTTACTTCTGGCCACTACACATGCATACAAGTACATTTACTCTATAGTATCTCTAGCATTTCATCTTTGTTTCCTCGGATAACCTATAGAGCCCTATGTAATTCTCTTAAAGCGCACACATTTAGTAGAGATTCAGTTGGGGCCAAAGGTCAGGATCCACATTTAAATGGATACTCCACCCAAAAATGAAAATTCTTCCATGGATGTTAGAAAATGATATTTCTGGGCCATAATTGACAACCGTAGTAGAAGAATATATCATATAAAAATACTATGTTTTTTGTTCTGTTAAACACAAAATAAGATATTTTCAAGAATTTAGGAAAACAAATAGTTATAGGGTAGATTTGACCGCCGTTTTTTGACTCCCCTGAAAAAGTCAGTTCCTTACATTCTTTTAAACAACTTTCTTGGTGTTCAACGGAACAAAGAAATTTATACCGGCTTGGAATAACTTATGGTTGAGTAATTCATGACAGAAGTTTCATTTCTGGGTGAACTATCCCTTTAAAAATGAACTAAATATTGATATATACTTAACATTATAATCATTTTGTTCAACCTTTCATTTGAATTATTACAATGATAATATATTTTTTATAAAAATGTAATTATATTAGAAACATATGATAAGTATTATCCTCATATGCACATCACAGTTCATACTTGCAATTTGACAAATGTTCACTTTAACAGTTCTGTTTGGATGTATGTATGCAGGTTTCTTTGTACCAGGGTTCCCTAAACTACTGCGCTTCCAGGAACATCATGACCGCATTCTGGAGAAGCTGTTGCCCAAACTCAAACAACATCTAGTAAGACATACACCAACATCCACCTCCTTGATATACTGCACTACATTTCACATGCAAGCTGGTTCCAGGGAGTACTGGGTTTTTTACATCCATAAAATCGTTGTGCATATATACACGTTGTATATAATCACAGAAGTCCTAACACGGGTCATTTCTTAACTCGTCTTCATATACAGTTTCAGTCTTATAGGTCGAGTTTTGATGACGATTACAGTATATGACATATAAAGACCATATATCAGTAATTATTGAAAAAATCCATCCTGAAGCTACGATTTACCATTTTTGTACCGTTTTGTACTCCAAAGCTTGGTTGAAATGGTGCTGTACTTGTTGTATTAACGTCTTTTGCCAAACAAACCGAGTTAAATCTCAGGGGCAGCTGGCAAACCCTGAGTCTCTTGTAACGGAAAGAGCTTAAAAGAAATGCCAGCCCCGGGATTCATTAAAGGGCAGATTATTTAATTAAAGGGAATATTAATAAATAAAGAGAAAGATGAATGAATTCATTATATGTGCGAGTGAGTCCCCTTTGATATGAGTGGATTAAAATTTTAAGTATGTTGAAAAGGGATTCGCCTCACGCTTTGTAGTCCTTTGTTTCCTATCCGGGCACATATACTGTATAGTATGTCTATGTTTAGGATTGGAAACTATCATTTTACTTGGGTTATTTTTACTCTGTGTAATGTGTACTATGGACAGTGAGTGCAGTTCGAGATTCCGAAATGATACATTTGCGGGAATTGTGCATTATGCAATAGCTTACACTGGAAAATCCCGTTGAGCTTGCATTTAGACTGAACTGTATAAGAAAATGTAAATCTCTTTCTTTCATTTTATTGTTTGATCAGACCAAAAGTTTTAATGCTAAAAAAATATGTGACGTTGGTATAACACTTTTACTGTGTACTGTTTCTTTATTTATTATCAAAAAAGTGCATGTAGATTGTGATTTTGCCTGTGAAAAACCTGTTTAATTCATTTTTTTTTATGATTTACTGTTTTCTAAATCATGCCACACAAAAGTACATTCTGTGAAAATGTAACCTTGATGTCAAAAATTGAAATCATATTGAAATAATTATTGAAATCAAACTTTAATGTCAGATATCTCATAATATTAATAGTTTAAGACCCTTGCAAACAGGGTGGAAGATGTTCATAATGTTGCTGTGTGCATGCGTGTTTGACATATGGGTCTTTGCCGCCCTCTACAGGATAATCAGGAAGTGTTCACCAGCCTGTACACCTTGAAATGGTTCTTTCAGTGTTTCTTGGATCGGGTATGTACTCTTAAAAGCACTTTTGTCATTTAAATACACTGTTATCATTTTAAAGCATTATGTCATTTTGTAGGTCTTTATATGTGTGTATTTGTTTTTTTAATAGACTCCATTTACTCTCACCTTGAGAATTTGGGACGTTTATATTCTAGAAGGAGAGCGAATTCTGACCGCGATGTCATACACCATACTCAAACTCCACAAAAGTAATGACACCTCAGATTGTGTGTGTTTACATATTTATGTTTATGTATTTCTTAATGCTTATTATTTGGTCCTTCAAACGTGTGCAGTTTACAGTCATTATAATAAGCTTTATTTAAAAACTATAGACGTCTATATAAATATCCAGGTAAACGTCTGTATGTGTAATTCGTCTTGTCTCAGTTTTCAGACATGCTAGTGTCACTTTCTAGTTTCATTCTGTGTGTGTGTGTGTGTTTTAGAGACCCTCCTAAAGTTGTCCATGGAGGACCTGGTCAAGTTTCTTCAGGTGACTCTGTCAAAGGATTTCTTTTACGAGGACGACATTGTAATAGAACAGCTCCAGAACTCCATGTCTGAGCTCAAACGCTCTAAACTTGAGCTGCCACCTCCAGGTACGGTCACATATTTACTTACAAACATACAGTTCTATCATAAAATGTAAGGCTGCAGTATGTCGCCATTGACACATCCCACTGCAAACATTGTTAATCTTTTCCTCTTTCTCTCTCTGTTTCTATAACACACACACACTTTCTGCTGCTATGTGCCGTGTGTCTAATCTGCGTTCTCTCCCTCTCGCCTCAAACGTAGCCTCAGCTCACACTAGTGCGTCTGGGAAAGGGGGGCGCCAACCCTCCTACAAAACCAACCGGTGGGCAATTACATGCTGACTACTCTATCTGTCAATCAACCAACCATTCGTTCGTCTTCTCCCAATACGCACACGCCTCCCCTCGTTTGTTTCTCTGTCTTTCACAAAACCTGGGTTCTTCAGTACAACGTTTTTCTCTTTTGGTACCGTTAAACTGTTTCGGGAAAGTCTCAGAAACATTTGATGAAAGATTATAGAGACTGTGGCAAATCAGTATGCATTCGTTAATTTTTTTAATGATTTAGTATTAGTAAGTATTTTAAGTTCGGTTAGTGACTGTCTGATCAAGGTTGGTACATGCGAACAGGGTCCAAAATTAACTTGATGCCACACATGCCATGCAACTGGTACTCGGCGGTTATTAATTTTGGACACTGAATGTGAATCACCAATTTATTGTCTTCTTAAATGTGAAAGGATTTACGTGTACGTGATTTCTCATGGTATTCACCGCCACTCTTTACACAAACCAAGAGCTGCCCCAACCATCAATACCTCTTTGTGTAAATGTTCATCATTCCCTTGACGTTCTCCTCAGTTTTCTTCACTGCGAAATTTCGCGAATATCGTGCGTATACTGTGTGTTCCGAAATGTACCTAACACATCCTTTCTCAACATGGTTTACATGTCACTCAGGCTTGAATTGTAAGTGTTGTGTTGATTTTTTCATTAATCGTATCTATGTCTTCTTGAATCCTCAGTCTTCACAATCTGAATTTTGATTTGACACCAGCTGTGGATGTTTCTTTGGTTTCGTTTTGTTTAATCGAGTGTAAACTGTAACACTTTTTTGTTGGCAGTTTGGTTCCTCAGAAAGACTGTTGCATGACTTTTACACTGTGGTGTTTGTTTGTATTTGTATGTTTTGAAGACCCCATGAAATTGTGTCGCGTGTTGACGTACTTCCCATTGAAACATAACGAATGACTTTTTATTAGTTTTTTTATAATATTACACAGATAGTAGTATTGATGTAAGGGACATTCTCATAAAAGGCATTTTAAGGAATCGTTCACCGGAAAATGAAAATTCTCTCATTGTTATTTACCTCTTGCCATTCCATATGTAGACGTCTTCCTTTCCTCAGTTAAACTCAAACGCATCATTTCTTTTATCTTCTAATATGGAACCCAACTATTGATGAAGCATCCAAAAAGCACATCCAGCCATCAATAAAGTAATCGAATTGAATCTAGTTAGTAATATATGTCTTTTAAAACAAAACGAGTCATATTTAGCATTTTTAGCTAAATTAAGATGAAAACAAACAGTTTCAAGTGACACATTCAAACACAGAGGAATGTCCGTAACTTCGAATCCCATTGGTTTTCGCGTGTCTCGTGACTAGTTGTCATATGCATGTTTCGTCACAAGGCACACAAGGACCAATGAGATTTCAAGTTTAAAGCGTCCAACCGTATTTGTCTGTATCACTCGGATCAGTTTACGTCCGGTGAACTACTTCTTCAATTGGGTCCAAAACTGCGCACTTAAGTCCCTTTTTGGTCTATTTCCTGGAAGAGAGAGGCTGTAGAGTATTAAACGCAATTATGCATTTAGATTGAAACACAATAAAGATGATCTCAAAGCCAAAAGACACCACCCTAAGCAACTCCAAATGTGATTTCGTAGGGTCTTAAAAACTTCTATGCCTCTTGTGTTTACGTCGACTCTAATTGGCTGCTCTGCTATCGCCCACACAGGTAAAGACGATGAGTTTCCTAAGAAACCATTAGGTCAACTTCCCCCCGACCCTCCTGGATTGGCTGGATCAGCGACCAATCACGTGGGTAACGGGCAGCCGGTCGGACAGAAAGTCGAGGGTCCTCCTCGTGGTCTAAGCCATGCTGCAAGCGCCGTCAGTAAGCCGTCCATCTCTGATGGATCGCCTGAGAAGCATCAAGAGAGCCGGCCGACAATCTCCCTGGACAAAGTGCACCATCCTGGCAAAAGTGAAAGGGAGAGGGGAGCGGACCCTTCCAAGGAAAAGTTCCCAACTCCCAACAGCACGACAGATAGTGGCAAAGTATCAACCCAAAACCAGATAAATCGCAACACCAGTGCTAGATCTAGCATGCGCCGGGACATCACACCCCGCTGGGTCAAGCCCTCCGAGGTCAAACTGGAAGCGGTCAAGGCGGCAGCACTACGGAAGAGCCAGTCGAGTCTAACGACCGGCGTTCCACCCTCCCCGGGCCCCCAAACTCCTGAGGAGGTTGCCGGGGCACAACGGCGGCCACACTCCAGAGGGTTTGCGGCAGGCACCAACCGCGCATCCAACGCCTCGCAATACGACAATGTACAGGAACCGGACGGGGAGGTCATGGAGATCATAGAGCTGGAGACGCCGCCTTCTCGCCCTCCCTCCCGACCACACGGGGGACCCTCCATGAAGCAAGGCAGCCCCACCCGTCCCCCTAGCGGTGGACCCAGTGTTTCTCAGAATAGAATGCCTAAACAGAGCATGATGTCATCCAAACCAGAACTGCGTGCACCTTTGCACTACCCGCCCGGCATGACGCCTGTCTACACTAACTACTTATCAGATTCTCGGCAAGAGGAGAGACCGTACGGCCCGCAGTTTGGCGAGCTAATTTACGCCACAACATCACGTACCTCATCTAACAATTCTCCTGAGAAAGCACTAATGCACAACAGCTACATAACATACCGGCGGTCACCACCCAGCATGCCCCCTTTAAGGGTATCTCAGGCGGAGCCTCAAACCCAAATGGACAGTGTCGGTGAGAGCGGGTATTACCTGAGACAGCCCACACGGTTGATGGGTTCTCCCGCTTATTCAGCCACAGAACTGCGATATGAGGGATCCAGGCGGAGAGAGGGCTGGTATGGAGAAATAGAGGCGGGGCCTCCACACTCTTCAGCAGGATTACCTCGATCTCCCAGCTTCCAGAAAGCTCAGCTGTCTCCCCTTCACCCCGGTCAAGAGTTTTCCTTTGCTCCCACCGCCATCTCGGATGCTGTGCTCAACTTTAGAGGATCCTACCATGAGCATTCTGGCAGGCAACAGCTCCCCCCGCTGTTTGGAGTTCAACACTACAGGCAAGCGCAGGAGGCCTTTGCAATGCAAGAGTCCATGTTACTCTGAGGTGAACAAACTGGAATAGAACTAAAGGGACTAACGTAAGTGATGGCAAGCGAGAGGTATTGTTGTTTGTGTTATGTTTTGTTTGTTGCGCTCCAAGTCTTACTGTGACAAACGGTTTGTCCGTTGCAACCGTTTGTACTGTACAAAGACTGACTGAAAAGAGTTTTATTTTTGTTCCTGTCAGTTCTTTAACTGCCGATGTGAGCTATATAATGGTTTAACATGCTGCGAGAGATTTTGTTTTTCTGGTTGGCACACTGAGATATTTAAATGGATTTCCGGAGGGCTTCTCTCATATGGACACAGTTACTGGTTAACATCTATTTTTTACATGTTTGAGATATAAATACTTTAGAGTACAGTTTATTATTTGATTGTGAATACATTTTTCAAGAACAAGGACTTGTGTAGGAAAGTATAATCACGAACAAACTATAACAGTGAAAAGAACTGTTGGATAAAACCTTTCAGTGCATAGCTACAGTGTTCAAATATTTTTTGTCACGTTATAAGAGTTAAGATATTTTATGTTAGGCTCAAAGGGAAGTCAATTTAGGACGCCCTCAAAACCTTTTGGGACTGACCTGCAAATGCAATACATTATAAATCATGAAGTGATTCTGAAAACCACAAATACCAGATTTAGACTACTAAAGGTAAATTATGTCACTTTTTAATAGTCAAAAATGTGTTGTTTTATCTGAATTCACTGTATGTCTGTGCTGCAGTGTATATTTTAATATCCAATCTCAAATCTTAGAATGCAAAAAATGTTCTGGGTGTTTGTGGTGACATGCAGCCGGTGTGTGTGAAAGTCAGTCCAATACGTGTTATTACCTGGTAAGTCTTGTAATATTGAACCTTTTTGTAATTGCGAAATTGTTTAATTGCGGTTTTACAAATAGCACAGGTTTTGTGACGTGATCAAGCAATGAGTTACACTGACACAGATCTATTGGTCCTGTTTTGTAGGTGCGCCGTTTTCTAATCTAAAAAGGGAAACTAGATTGAGCTCCTTCCTTCATAACCCATTGACCTATTTTTGAGGGAACGCTTCTTGTCTTTTTTTCTAAAACCGTCTTGAAATCGTAACTTCTGGCTCTTCATGTGTTAAAAACCTGATACGAATATTCAACTAAGCACACTGCTGTTCTGCGCGGGTCATCCGACTGGGTTTCGGCTGTGATTTGTATGTTTTATTGATTTTCATGAGTTTTCCAAATTTTACTTTGATATGCACCGGAATATGATGTATAGCTGGGTTTTTATAATTTTATTGATTAATATGTTTATACCTGTCCTGGTGGCATCAGACACTACCAACTCAATTGCCACTTTCATTTCTATAACACACACCTAGCATATATGCTGCTTGACGTCTGCGTTTCAAATACCACAAAAACTGTTTTCAGACTGTATGTTGTTTTTAAGCATAGATTAACTTTATCAAAATATAACCTGTCTATAAGCTCTACCGGTCTTCCAAACAGCTTCCACAACATTCCACGCAACACACACTCTTGAGGTATTCTTTTTTATTGATTTGCATTGATTCATATCGCTGCAATAATTACAATGTTATTATTTCAATGTTTTATTTGTTAAAAAGCAAGCTAACTTATTTTCTGCTGTAGTCCCAAATTGGGTTGTCATTATACAGACTTGTTTATTATACCCATATTTCATTTCATACAACATCCCAGTCTTTTGATTGTTGGATTTCACATTCTGCTGTTAGCCTACTAAATGCAACTTTGTTTTCAGATTGTCCCTTCTCTAATAAATAACATGAGGTGGTTTAAAAGACAAGTGCCAGTCATTATGTTTGTGTGTGTTAATGTTAGAAATATTTGATTGTGTTCTCACACGCCAACAATCAGACTTTAACAAAAGGCACATATGAAGGAATGAGGAAGGAACAAGTTCATCAGAATTTACTGGATTGACAGATACTGTCAACATGTATTTGATCATCTGTAAAGGTTATTAAATTAACACAAAATATCAAACCAAGCGGCATCCGTAAACACATACATTTTAGACCTTTTCACGAACTCATTTCCAAGTCAGTTCTGTAATTTGAATCGATTGTGTCAAGGTTATTTTAGTGGATGTTGGAAGTCAGTCTACTTTTAACAAACTCTAGAAAGAAGTTTACTACTTGTTAGACAATTTAGATAATGTCCACATTTCATAGTGTATATTTTGTTACACTTTTAAACCTTAAAGTAAAAGTAAACAAACAAATATTTACTATATTAATTCTTCAATGAAGGCCTCTTGGTTTGATGTTTTGTCATCATTATAATTTTATACACTTCACATTCAATGCTAGTTGCAACCACCAGGTGTCTCCCTGCTTCTCTTAGACACCTTGGTACATTAGATCGCTTATTTTATGGAGAAGTTGGTTTGGAAGAAAGTGATATAGATGACACTTAACATAAACTTTAATCTTAATTGTATATTATTTAATTTATTACACTGGAATTGAATAAATGAGAGAAAATAAATACAGGTCGTAATAACAAAGAAACATTGTCCCATTCAAACACATGTACAAAAATCTTGATTTAGCATAAAAGCTTTTAATGTTACATGCTAAACTGGTAGATCATACAGTTATGGGAAATCCAGAGATCGTGGGTTTTATTCCTGGGATGTTGCATCCAAATTCTGTACTTCAGGTTAAAGATATTCATTTTTAATACGGAAACTTCTCGTGAGAATTTAAGAATATTTGTGAAGATTTAAGGGACCTACGTTAATAATAAGAATGATTGATGTGTATTCTTCATGTTCAGGAAGTCATAGGACTATGCCTGTTATTTCTAGCTCCATTCTTTGTCTAAGCAGATCAGCGTCGTTGAAACTGGGAGATCGAGTTCAATCTCCAGCCGTGCAGTTCACAGGAAAACATCCCCTGGCGTGAATGGTGGTCTACATATTGAGCCCCTCTGGAGGAGAACATGACATTCTGTGATAAAAAAAAAGGTGAATTAGATGAAAAACAGAGACCCAGACAGTCACCTGACATTCAACTAAAGCATTCGTGACATGCTTTGTTTAGGAACAAAGATAATATTACAAAAGTTTTTTACTGGCTTCACTGGAAACTTTTTTTAAAGACATGAGTCATGCGCATCTTCTTAGAACAATCAATAGAGCTTTTTTGTTTGTTGATGATAACGTCGATGCACCCTATCATTAAGGAGAAGCCAAAATAACCAAAGAGAGACCGACCTTGCCAAGTCTACAAGAGTTAAAAATCCTTAAAGGGATAGTTCACCCAAAATTAAAAAAAATGTCGTCATATATTTACCCGCATGTCATTCAAAACCTGCATTTGTTTGCGGAATACAAAATGAAAGTCAGCAGGTTTCACTGTGTTTTGCTTACAAATGTTCTTAAAGCGGCGATCCGCGATAATTTGGGGCTAATAATAATCAGAAATCAATTACTCAGTAAATACATAGACAGATCAGTGTTCAAAACGATGGTCTTATCTTGCCCTGATTCACATCGGCAAAGTTATAATAATGATTTATAAATTGTGTTGTCTGGTCGCCCCATGCACGAAAATTGAATTTGTGGGAGTACCTCTTCGCGTCATTACTTCACGTCTGTAAACGGCTAATTGATCACGTGTTTACGTGGATGCCGCTGCAGCGGCACCGCTACGGGTGACAGTATGTTGTTCATTCTTATAGCGCTTTCAAATTAAAATCATCGTCTAGATGGCGATCGTCTTCAACATCTTAATTTATTAAATTCTGATGCTGTTTATATCTGGGGAATCATCTGTTGTTAATAACAATGTAACCTCGCGCTCCGATCTAAAGTGACAGCTTTGTGCTAAAGCAAAAGCTACATGCTAATATCTACGGGAATTTTGAGTATTTGCTCGGACATCTGAAAAGATTGCATTAACAGGTAAGACGTCACTGTCGTGATTTGTTTTTAAAACGTCTTTGTTTCATGTACACATGTTTCCCGTTGTATCTGGTATAGACACGGTCACATGTTACTGTCACGATGATATACAGATGTGCTCTGATGCGGATTGAGTAGTCAGTCATTAAGCAAATCCCAGTTGACTTCAAAGGGGGGGCTCGGGATGACTAATAATAAAAATTAGACAAAATGAGCATTGAAATACATTTTAAAACAACTAAGCGCCAATATATTTCTTATTATTTGTCCATTTAAATTAAGATTTTTCCAGTAAATTCCAAGCTCTGAAATATTTTATTGGGTAGAAATTTTGAGTTTTCGTGAGCGGGGCCTTTGAATATTGTTGAATACAATGGGGGGCCTTGGCGTCAAAAAGGTTGAGAACATCAAAAGATCACCCTGGCTAGACTGGGAGAACAGCTCCCTTAAACGGATTTAAGGTCTTAAGGGCCGTTCACATTTTAACGATAACTGTAAAAAATAACGCTTTACAAATCGTTCTTAATTCAGGAGAATAGCGAGAACCATAACTATAATGAAAAAGATACAGAAAACGATATCGTTGGGATCACTTTCAGAACGATTTTTTCCCAGCTGATGAATGATAAAACACACTGTCAAACAATTTCTGACAGATAATGTTTGACTATTGGTGATCGCAAGATGGCTTTTATGTCAGAATTCAAGACAGTAGTGGTCGGAAAGCGGAGTGTTTACGGAAGGATATTATATATGTAACGTTTATGAGTCAGCAAGCTGACAAATATATGCTTTACGTCCCGGAGATGAGCAGCCTTCAGAGAGAGCATGCAGCTCTTGCTGTCATATTTTGAAGAAAAGACGTTCGGGAATGACAATGAAAGCATCAGCAGGTCATCTACATTCAGTTTAGTGACTGAGAACACTGCAGCCCACATGCTTAAATTATCATAAGGTTATTGTTATCGTCCACTGGTGCGGATGCAAATATTGTTTTTTTATAGTAATTTTGTTTAACATTTAACATAAGCTCATTGTTGGAGAGGTCAGTAATCAAAACTAAACGTCAATTAAGGAGAACCTTCAACATGATTTGATCTAAATCAGATTTAAAACTGGATTTTAGGATGTTTACACACAGTGGCCATGCCTGCATCAACATCTGGAAACATCTTCTCAGATCTTGTACAGTCATATCCCCAAATCATCTGAACATGCAGATGTACACATGAACACACTCTCACCACATAGTGCACCCTCATGCAACACAACAGAAGATGAGCCTGTCAGACTGCAGCTGGTGCGGCTGACTCCGAGTTAGTATTACGTGGGTTTTAAACCGTAATTATAGGCTTGAATTCATACAGAACTATGCGGCCAAATTCACTGTTACTATTGCTCATATTTAAGATTGTGGATTTGAACAAATCCGTAACCCTAAGCAATAAAACTTTTGTGCTGACTGAAAACCTCAAAGGCTTACTTTAAAGGAGGAACCCAACAATATTTGCTTTTGAACTTGGGCCAATAAGCTGCTACAAAGAAGCATATTGCTCCATAGTCAAGTAAGTGAATTGTCACATCCATAACGTAATTGTCCCATCTGTAATGGTCAATATGTAACGTTTAGTGTGTGACACAGTTCTATATTAACATTTACATTTATTCATTTAGGAGATGCTTTCATCCAAAGCTGCTTACAAATGGAAAAGACTTTAACATTATGTTACTTAGCTTCCGGTAAGTGAAGATTTTTCATGTAAGGACAGAGTTACATTGTGGAAAGATTTAGGGTTAGTCGGTTCATTTACATAAACATTTATGCATTTGGCAGACGCTTTTATCCAAAGCGACTTACATTGCATTGTATTATACATTTGTTTCTGACTATCTTACATCCCCTGGGATGGAACCCATGACCTTGGCATTGCTAGTGCCATGCTCTAACCACTGAGCCACAGGAAAGCTGTTCAGTGCAGAATAGGTGTGTTTTCATTTTAATTTTCAGGTATAGTCTGTTTTTATAGTTGTGATGGTAAAAGAAACCGCTACTTTCCAAAATGTTGTCTTTCAAGTATGTCAGTTTAATAGAATTCAAAGTATGATATATGCATATTCATGTATCATGTTTATTGATCGAAGCAATCTGTTCGTTGTTTCCATTGTATGAAAACTAGGACAAAAGTTGGCTGGAATTTAAATATGATTTACCGTCTATGCTTTAAAAAGGAATAGGTCTGCTTTGAGTTTGTGAAAAAATGTTTTTTGCCGTTTTCCAGACAACTTCTGAGACCTTTGAAATGTTTATATTTCACCGTCTTAACACGGTAACACATACATATTCACGAAACTAAGCTAGAGCACATTTTAAAATCAGCACAAAGATTTAAGAGGAAATGCAAATGTTTGCGGGGATATTTTAACATGTTTTGGTTACGTTCTCGGGGCAATTGTAGCCTATAGGCTTTACATGCATCATTAAGTCTATTATTATGAATAATACAGTATATAGTGTACAGTAAAGAATGAACTTGCAGCGTCGGGTATGTCATTTATCTGGTTGTACTGTTGCCCTGAGGGACTTTGCTGGATGAGTGCTGCACCTTAAACTTGACAGCTGCAAAACTGAACGGATCCCTATTTCTATTAATAAAGAAATTAAATCGTCTTGTTTCAAACCAGTTTTATTTATCAATGATTTTAAACAATGGTGTATAAAACTGAATAATGAAAGGGTGACCGCAATATCTGAGTGTTGTTATTAAAGTACGCTTTTTTTGACATAAAGACACTTTTTTCTGATTGCTCCATTCTGTAAGCAGAACATTTTCCTGTTTTTTTTTTCATCTTGAGCTTTTGAATCATGTCCACTCCAAGGCAGTAAACACATATTTAAATAGTATTATATATGAAGAGTTTGGTATCAATATGAGATAAAAAAACAAAAATCCTGTTTTTTTACTGTGCAGTACAATTAATATCATACTGCATTTGGTTTGTTTTGATTTGTGACACAACAACTTAAAAAATGCATCTAGTTAACACAATAAAAACATGTTAACTTAATATAAACGTGATTTTTGCTATCCTTTTTAAATAGAGGAATCTCATATTCAAGCCAAACTATGTAAATAAAGTCATGCAAATGTTTTGCAAAGTAGCCATGACGTAGAGATTTTCTCATTGCAACGTTATATTTGCTGAACAGTTTGTTGTCAAAATAATCAACAATTTAAAATGATGGATAAATAATTTGTTGTCATAAAAAATATCTGATTATAATCACCGCTGATACTTTAGGCTTGTTGAACACACACTACGAACCCACTACAAGAGAATGCGCTCGTGTGTGTGTGTAAAGCTCCGCCTCTGACTCCTTCCCTCAGCCGCGGCACACACGACGCGCTTCGATCGCACGAGACTAGAGTGAGTTTAATACTGCAGTATGGACGAAGACATCTTCATATCACTCATGACCCCGGCAGGGCAACATCATATCAACTTTCGAGGCACAATATGAGATAATATAATGACCGGAGAGTAACTTCACACACAGCGCAACACCAATACAGCAACCGGAGATATCAAACCTTCACACAAGGCGCAAGGTAAACTCAACATATTCCGAAATATTTATGGCTTTATAAGCCTTTTGTTTAGTTTAGTTAAATAATACAGTCATGCAGTGTTGTTCTACTTCTCGTAAACCTTGTCAGTTTGGTTGTGTCTGGATGCGTGCTAATTAGATTCATTATGCTAATTGTTATTATGTGACGTCGCATTTAAGTAGCCTAACATGACGTTGACTTCTAAAGACATAACTGTAGCACTATCACGGTAGGATTAAACTTTTAAGTACCTTTAGGTATCAAGTTAATTCACTTCCATATGGCATACGAGCATTGGCACCTGATACTTGTCAGCTCAGCTTCCTCTCTTAATGTTAAGGCTCTTTCGTAATGGTGTACTGTAGCCTACATAGGTGACACTAAACAATGACTCTTTAGCCCGTTAAATAAATGCTATACTCTTAAGATTATGAATACTAGATACTATACGGGTGCTACATAGAAAAACACGTGATGTCAATAAATGTATTAGGGCTGGGGCAATAAGCTTATCTCCCGATACTTGTGTGCAAGTAAGATAAAATACTTTTAAACTTGAAACATGTGATGCATTTTTTTTCTTTCACATGTTTTGGCACTTGAATATATACCCTGATAGCACGCATACATCTGGCTTTGACGTCTGCATTTACATCTAACAGACATCTACAATACATAGTTTGCTCATCTGCAATACGTCTCGGAGATGTCTGCTGTCAGACGTTATATAGACATCTTGAAGACGTCTGTAAGATGTTTATGATTTAGAATGGATGTAAATCTGCTCTTTCTAAGATGTTTAGCAGATGTTTTTACGCAGCAAATCTCAAGATCTTTAGCAGACGTATTACAGACATTCAAACGTCTCCGAGACGTATTGCAGATGAGCAAACTACGTATTGCAGATGTCTGTTAGATGTAAATGCAGACGTCAAATAGACGTAAGCCAGATGGATTGTGGTATCTGGGTAAAGGCTTAAAACACATGCTAATTACATTTCATGATGATTTAGCACTTGGCTGATCCCTATAGTCATAGATTCATCAACTGTCCTGAGCATTGTTGTTGATCCCTGTGTTTGGCGGGCACCGTACAGAGTTCATGCGGGCTACGAGAGGGCACCACGTTGGAGACCACAGGTCTAACATTTCTAGTTTGGTCAGACGTAGGGCTCAACAAAAAGGATGATTTCTACCTGCCTGCCACAATTAAACGGGATAAATAAACAAAAATGATAGCAATAGCGCAAATGAATGTAATAAAGCAAACACTGTGCTTCTCAGGTGTTTCAGGTCGGTCTAACAGTTATCAGGTACAGAAATTAGAAAAAGTAATCAAATGTAACATAGCACTTTACTTTACGAATAAATATAGTTTAAACCTTATTAAATTTACAGAGGTAAATCAGTCAGAAGTGAGTGTTTTTTTTCCTTGATGATCATTAAAAACAGATAGGCTATGTTTATAATGCTGCTGCTGTCCATATGAAAGCCAGCGCACGTTTTTCAACTGTACGTTCACGTAACACTATTTCACAAGAATGCATTAAAACATGGGCATTCTGTCATAATTTTGTGTAGATATGTCTGTTTAGGAGTGAGAAGACGTGAAAGCGAACTCAGTACAGTATTTTGCGCTGTCTGAGAATGTTGTCACAAGCATAACTTGATCATATAGTTTGGACAAATGTGATCATGGTTGTGTATGAAATTCTAGTGAACATTCTACCTAGACAGCATGTTGGGCATCTTAAGTGTGGCATTTTTGAATATACTATTATAATAAAATGCCTATTATGCATAAAAGATACTAAATAGCCAGTGATGCCATAATTTCAATAATTCAGCAACATTAGACACTGAAATGTATTTCTCCAATTTAAACTCGGATTCAAACGAAACTTTGTTTTTTAATTTTAATAAATCAAATTAAATAAAAATGTATCAATAATAATAATAATGAAGGATCCACTTATGTTAAGAGGTTGCCATGTATAACATTTTAAATGGTAATGTTTTATTAATTGAATATCTTTTTGAAGCCTGAGGGCAAAACGTGTTTGGTTAATCACAGACAATAGAAAGTATCAAAGACATGACTGACCTCTTATGTTTGTTTTTATGGTTTCTCCCATTGTGTTGGCTGATAGTATGATCGTCCTCATGCTTTACCTGTTCTTCTGGTCCTGGCTGCCATCCGCTCACAGTTTGATCTTTCAATATCACGACAGCGTGGAAATAGAGAAGTATCTGAAAGGCATCAGCAGCACTTATCCCAGCATCACGCATCTACACAGTATTGGCCAGTCCGTTGAAGGTAAGACACAACAAGATTCAAAACAGGCCATCATGAAATGTATCTACATTAGATCATAGTTTATGGAGATATATGGAAGTAACTTTTAATCAGGCGGGGTTTACTAGGGGGAGGAGTTATGACCAAAATCCCGTTCACACTAGGAGTAATTTTATTTTACAAATATAATATACACAAACATATAATTATATAGAAACTCAAAACATTTCCATGTCACACCCCATTTAATAATACAGTCTATTTTCAGCTCGAGACTCATTTGAGAGTCCTCCTTACATTTTGACATGTTAATTTCTGTAATATGTAAAGTTATTTGTACAGTATTTTGTATGTTAGAAATTTGTTTAGAATCCGTTAGAGGAATATGTCAATTGACTGTGGAGGGTTAAAGGCATAGTTCACCAACAATTAAAATTCTGTCATCATTTACTCACCCTCTTGTTATTTAAAACCTATATGACTTTATTTCTTCGACAGAACACAAAAGAAGAAATTTTGAAGAATGTTGTTAACTGGCCCACATTCACAATTATTAGTCCATACAGCCAGTGCTGTTTGGTTTCCGACTTATAAAACTCTTTTTTTTGTGTTGTGTGGAAGAAATAACTCGTGCAGGTTTGAAATGACAAGAGACAAGAGGGTGAGTAAATGATGACAGATGTTTCATTTTTGGGTGAACTATCACTTTAAAACTGAGCATGTATGGGTTCTTCAGAAGAGCACGCAGTGTGTTTGAGGGCAGGCCTATGGTGACAGATACATGCAACAGGTCCAGACTTCTTGCCTCGCCTTTCATCAGAGCTTATTGTGTATTTTTATGTCTCTTCAGGCAGTGGTAGATTGAGCCAAATGCATGTTGTGCCATAGCTTCAGTGGAAAACTATATGAATCTTGCAATGAATATGGATTAATGGCACAGTTTATATAAAGCAAAAACATTTACAATATTGTTTTGTAAGTAATAAAGTGACATGTGATGTGTGCTTATTTTGTGAAATTGCCTCATTTTATATTGCATTTGTAAATGTATTTGGACACTTTATGTGGGAGTGGCATTTCAAAACATCATAGAAGTATTATTTACTGCAAGGGAAGACTATTTAGAGGGCTAAAAGTTATAATGTATGGACATTTAATGCTTACCAAATGGATCTTGTTTTTATTTAATGATTAAGATACACTA
Source organism: Triplophysa tibetana (assembly GCA_008369825.1). Lineage (NCBI taxonomy): Eukaryota > Metazoa > Chordata > Actinopteri > Cypriniformes > Nemacheilidae > Triplophysa > Triplophysa tibetana. The sequence continues at coordinate 11,715,587 of CM017897.1, read as the reverse complement.
GACCTTCATTAAACAAGCAGGTCATGAGCTATTTAAGTGTCCAAATACAAGTTCTTTAGATTTGGTACTTTGTCCAGGAATACCGAGACCTTTCAGTGCGAGATTCTCTTTTTCTTACTTTCTACGATTCGCTCTCTGATATGGCTGGGGAATTTTACACCAGTACCTGATACCCTTTGTAATATCCCTTGTAAGTGGGTCATTCCCATCAGCTGTTTCTGCCCTGCTAGGTGTTGATCATAGTAACGTCAACACGAAACAATATCTTTACTTACTGAAAGTGATGTCCTTCCAGTTTGATTACATTTTTACCTCCATTTGCATTCAGTAGATGTTGACAGTTATGCAGTATTCATGATTATTATAACCTAAATAAACATTAAAACAATAGTTTTACGGAAACTGGGACAAAACATTTGACTGGAATCTTGGCATCTGGCTTAACTTGTGACTTGTCTTGTAGTTTCGGAGTGCCAAATACCAAAGCGTTTAGTGTGGCAGAGCGGTTCATGTCAGTGACAAAAATCCAGTGAGATAACACCTCTCATAAACATGATCAACTTAACATGTCTTTTACAAGCTCTTACTCAAGAGTATCTTTAGAAGAATATTTAAAAAAGTGTGTGCATAGACATTTCATCCTTACCTTGCCTATCAATGGTCAAATTTAGAGAACTTGAGCCTTCAGATAAGTACAGAAAAGTGAAAAAACATTTGACAATCACAGGATCTGAACATTAGAGATTGGCATATAAAAAGCCTTGGACAGTAAATATCCTCTTGCTTATTTGCCACAAGGTCTGAAGTCATTTCTTAGGGTTAAAGCCTAGTGTGATTGCACCATTTACTCAACAAAAGGATTCAGTGCAACTACAATGCCACGGTTCAAAAATCTGACTATGCCTATACGCCCATATTGAAAGGAATGTTTTGATGCAGCCTGTTTTGTCTGGGGACATTTGCAAGAATGGTTTGCACATCTCCTTTGTTATTTGAAAGTGAAATCGGTACAACAACTAAAAGTTAACTTTTTTCTACAGAAGGTCAATCTGATAAGAGTTGAACAGAGACAGTAAATTCAACCCAGGAACACAATGTTTCTTCTGCGTTGGAAGAGTAGCAAATAAACCAGACCTTTGATTTACAGACAGAAAGGACATTGTTTTAAAATGTATTATTCAGCTCTTTAATTCCATTCTATAGGTTAAGGCTTAAATTTAACCTAAATTTCAGGAAAATTTCAAGTTTTTCTTTCCTGGGGCAATTTGTCAATAACTAAATGTAGTAATTTTATGAAGGGGTCAACATACTCGCATGGTGTTAAAGATTATAGGGTGTTGGAGACATTGGTTAATCTTTTGCGAAACTGCTGTTAGTCTGTGACATTTTAAATTAATTCTGTCCGTGGAATCAAGTTGCTCTTTTGGCTCGACACAAAACCATCATTGAGTAGAACACATCCGCTTCCAAGCCCCTCTCTCTCCCTCGTCTCTCTCCTTTCGTCCTTCTGATTTAAATGCTAATATGTCGTTGTACTCAACCTCTATTTCGATTAAGGGGGGTTCTCCATATGCTACAGACCAAATCTCTTTTTCTTCCACTAAAGAAAAGCTGAGTGCCCTAAGGGTGACCCTTTGGGCCCACGTTAGTTTATTAAAACCTCAAGTAAACCTCTGCGTCCCCTGTTAAAGATCTCCCCCAGCTATGGCAGGTAGGTGTCCAAAGCTAATCCATGGACATCATAGCTTTTTATCTAGATGATAGAGACCACTTAAAGAAATCAACCTTTAATGAAGCACTAAGGTCTCATTTATCTCCTGTGAGCCTTTATTATTGGCTGATTGTGGCAAATAACTCAAGCCCGTTCCTCAAATCCGACCTCAAAGACATTGTGTAGCCATTGTGGGCTCTTGCCCCGTCCAACTAACCTCTTGTTCTAATCCCTCTGTGTTGCCTATTTAAGGGCAGGAAAAGAAAGACCCGAGTTGACTACCAGTAATCCAGGATACCACCTGCTAAATCTGGAATACTGTCCTTGTTTGTTGACCTCACTGTCTTTGTCTAATTAGTGTTACAATTACCCATCAAGGCACAAAGGGTGGTGTACATGCGTTATGATGGTCTATGATGCAATATTTTGTTTTGTATGCTTGATTTGTTAGGCCTTAACTTCAGGACAAGGCTAATCATCAACCCAGAAAAAACGGCATTTGGAAACTGAGGCTTAATCTCTTAATCATTCATAATTCTGTTTTATCCTGTTTGACGAACAGAAGTAATGAGCTTTTAGATCTGCTGGCGAGAAACAATGTTGGTAGAGGAAGTGATGACATATTATGTCCTTCAAGGGTTAATTTAACCTGGCAGTTGGCTCTTGAGGACTGTGGTTTTGGAAAGAAACTTGAGAGCATATTCCATTATAGTTTCACAAAAATCAAGATGATCCAAGAGAACTCCTACTCTTTTATAGATTTGGAGAAAAAATGTAGAGGTAGATTAGTACTAGCTGTGTTAAATTTATAACAGCATATTGAAGCAAATGGCCACCAGGACTATTACAGTTTTGGCCATACTGTAAATCTATTTTTCTGTTTTGAGTTGGTGTGTGAACAGAAGCAGCTATTAAATTCCTATCACATAAAAAACATAAGTCTCAATTGTGTGTAAACAAAGCCGCAACTTGAATTGTTTAAACATGTATGCGGTAAGGACGCTCTAACCGAAAAGTTCTGATGGAGCTGAGTCAATTATTTCTTATTCTTGAAGGTTTATGTGGCATCTTTGTTGTGGTCAGACTCTTTATAGTCTTGGCTCAACACTAAGTAGCACACTCAATCTCTGAAACAACTCTGTTTCTTAACCAATGTTTGCAATATGGGATTACTAAAATAAAGTGACATTTCAGTTGGCAATTTCATATCATGTTGATTTTAGAAAAATATCCAGCAAATAATTTCAGAGAGTTTTAAAGGTGGTTTCGCCTGCTTTGTAGCTATATCTAACAAGAAAGCTGCTGTTTGTATGAAAAACCTTGGGATATCTTTACAGTAACGCTTATCACGCAAGGAATCGAGAAGCATTATAATCCTCTTTTGATCAATGGGGCTTCTTTGAAGGGAGTGAGACTTCATAGACCACACCTCAGAGGAGTTGACATGGACCACACACACAAATGCTTAGTTCAGGCACAACAGTACAGCTATCGTTGGCGCCAGTGGAGGTTCTTGGACCTTTAGATACAGAGATCCTTTTGCATAAAAAATTGTCTGTTGGTGTGGCTGTACCAATAAGTACAGGAATTTTAAAACAATTGAAAACAACTAAAATCTAGGATTTTTACCTATTTACATTTACATTTATGCATTTGGCAGATGCTTTTATCCAAAGCGACTTGCATTGCATTGTCCTATACATTTGTTCCTAAGTATGTTGAATCCCCTGGGATCGAACACACAACCTTAAGTTATTAATGCAACGCAATGCTCTTACCACTGAGCTACAGGAAAGCTATAATGCCATATGCCAATAATACTACTGTCATGTTAAAAATATTTATTTCTGAAACGCTTGCATATTAATATTAACATTTTGAAAACAAAAAACAACATTTTTTTTTCAAATTAAATGTAAATAAGCAGCCAATAATTGGCAAGAATAAATGGGATACTGTTTAAACACGGTTTAAAAAGTATTCAAGGGCGGTCCTTCAAAAAAATGGCTGATAAAATGCCATATTTATCAAATATAGCATATAAATAGCATTTATGTTAATACCACTGTAGATTGAAAAATGACTGGCCAAAATCCGTTAGGAACCGTTAAAAAAGGGTTGAATGACTTTCTCTCTTCAAGCTGGCCTTGCACTTTTCTTTCCTCCAGTTCACCCCATAGGAAGCATGCTTAAACTTGCTCAATGAATGCGAGACATCCATATACAATAGTCCTGAGAGACAGACAGCAAGAGAGAGTGTGAATGAGAGCTAGACATGAGATTACATGGGATTGAGTTGCCAGGTACCAGCCCGAACTGTGCAAAAACATTATTTGAGTATCTGGTGACTAATGAAAACAGTGACCCATTATTCATGTGTCCAGCAAAAGGTCCACGGTTGCCTAATTCATTTGCAAATGCACGGGCTCGCTTATTGAAACAGTTGTTTGCAGTCGATTAACATTTACATTTGGTCTTTTTAGGAAGAGAACTCTGGGTCTTAATACTAGGTCAACACCCCAGAGAGCATCGGAGAGGCATTCCAGAATTCAAATATGTGGGCAACATGCACGGCAACGAGGTAATGCTGTTATTTTTTTTAAACTATATAATTTCACCATGACTTGCAGCATTATAAGCTTGAGCTATTGTGCGACTAAGGTTTCATATAACTTGATTCCAAAGGACCCAGCCCTGCATGTCTGTTTTTCTCTAGATGGGGCTAAATTTGGAATCTGAGACGTCCTTAAATAGATCCCGCTATGTGTTTGTTTAATTTTTGTTTAAGTGAGAGGGGGCCTATGGCAGTCTAAAGGGATACATTTGGTGTGGGAAAGGGGGTCCTTGCACTAAAGCAAAGCAGTCAGTGGAACAGGCTCGGGTGGATGTGAAGAGCGGTGGACTGTGACACTCACCGGAAAAAAATCAGGGTGGGGTGTTTAGGGGGGATATTTTGCCCACTTGAAGCACTGTAAATGTAGCACTTCCTGTCTCTGTGGGTGGGGGAGTGGGATAAATTTGGTCAAGTGAGACTGATTGGAATGATCCATTTGAGATTTGGGGCTTTAAGTTATTTGGGTTATTGGCTATTTAGGTTAGTGAATGCAAGCTGCATACACCACTGCCTTTAATGCGCAAGACACCTGCCAAAACGCACTGAAATTTTGTCAAGTTATGGTTACACCCATAATTGTAATATTTTTTATATTTTTTATTCATTTTGCAGACTTATGACAAGAGATGTGTTGTTTCCAGGCCCCTTGTATTCTAGCGGCAGCTGTTTTGTTATGTACTATTTTGATCCTTGCTAGTAAGCAAACACATAGAACAGCACGCTCAATCATCACTCTAATTTTTTTTTTAATATATATATATATTTTTGCAAGTAAACTTTGTATGACCAACATGGTTCTCCACGGTGTTCTGATGGCTCTTTAAAGTCAGTCTGTCAAAGCGTCGCTTGTCTGACGGCATCTATAGCACTATAGTGTCATTTAATTAGACGGCATCCTGTCTGGATGTCTGACACGGAGCACTGTTCAAATCACGCGAATGCGAGGAAGCGCTAAGCAAACTATTCGAGCATTTAGGATGGGAGGTACATCTGAATTACTGTAAGCTTCAGCTAAGCGCACATCAACACACACTAACAGACACATAAACACGTAAACATTACTCAAACAATCCATGAGTCACTCGCTGTGAGGTGTGCCAAACCTTCGCCATCCTCATAGGACTGGAAAAAATGGATTTGTTTCAAATCTTAGTAGCGTAAAGTCTCTTTAAAGAAATGATACAAATTAATGTTGATGATGAGATGGGAACCGACTGTTAAATTAGATTGAATTTCACAAGAGTGTTCTTGTGTAAGTTATTAAATCCTCTTTGATGCAATAGTTTGAATAAAGATGACTTATTGTACTGGTTTTACAAAAATGTGGAGGAAAAGTTACACATCAAAGTTGAATACTTACTGTAGGTTTAAGTACAGACCTTGACCTTTCCATCTCAGGCATCATCCTTTATACTTGTATTATACTTATGTAAACAGGTTAACTTCCAAAATGGACATTTCGTGTGTTTCTTGCCCTAACACTGAGAGCCATTCATGAGAAAGGTGAACTCCGGTGAATGTATTACACTGGGTCGAATGACCTTTGGCCAGTAGAGTCGGTGTAGTGTGACTTGCTTGCCTTTTTCAGCTCTGGTTTTACTTGTGTCTTAAATTATTCCACTCCGCGCAGCTGATGCCAGACTCGGCCCACTGCCTGCTCAAGCGGCGCTGCATAAAAGCGTGATTGTGAATCTACAGCCTGCTCTAAATCCGACCGGAGATTTTCAACAGTGGCTTTCTTCTCCCCCTTGCTCTCGATTTCACTCTCAATCTGATTAAGAACAACTGGATCTGGTTTAGGGACAGTTCAATTTTATTGGGAGAGTTATGAGGGGCTGGAATTTGGGAGGTCTTGACAGAAGCTGGGGGTATAGTGTGTATGAGTGTTTATCTTGGAGAGTTTTCTTGTTCTCTTAACTGCCAACTGACACACACATGAACTGTACAAACGTGCCAATGTAAACACGCAGGCCACGTGCCTGAGTAATCTATGGAATGATGTAGATCCTTGCCTAATCTCCCTGGTTTAGGTTGTTTTCGATTATTAAAAAAAGTCTTCTTGAGGCTTTGCAGTACTGCTAACATTTTTTTACTCTGTTAGCATAACGTTTGCAGCTTATTTTTGCCAGAAAACCATTCATTTAGACCGTATAGAGAACATCATAGTTGTAAAGGGATCAATTATGACGTGATAATTATCGGAAATAATTCATATACATAAATAAATACATTTGATGTCATTTAAACACTATAACTAAATAAAAAATATATGTCAAGATTTCAATATCTCTCTAAAATCAGCCAGCTGGTCCAGCTTAAACCAGGCTGGGAGAATGGCTGAAACCATCCGACGAGTTTAGCCAGGTTTTATCTGTTTTTTTCAATAGGGTTATTAAAAGTGATTATTTGATACTTCAAAAAAAATCTGTTGAATTGAGTCATTGAATCATGACGATAAACAAGTTTTGTTGATGCACCTTCGGCATTTTTATGTAATACAAATCCATACACACTGTCTCCCAGACAATTTCGCAAGCGTTTGCTGATTTTGAGTGCAATATTTGTGATGTGGTCAGTCTGTAGCCGTGCCGTCTGAGATTAACATCTGTCAGATTCCCCAAAAACATTTGAACAAAAAGTTTCACAACATAAGCTTAAACCAGATGAACACCATCTTGGCGAGCTTTGTTAAACTGGTTGGCTGGGTTTAGCTGGTTTAAAATGGAAGTAGAGCACTGTAAATAATGATTCTGATGAGTGTTTAAAATAAACCATTGAAATAAGTTTGATTTTACTTAACTGTAGTATTTAGCAGGTTTGATGAATAAGAATGAGTACATTTTACCTGCACTACATGTTTAGAGTTACAATGGAAACTTTAAAAAAATAATACAAATATACCCCAATATGATCGATAAAAACAAACCATGAAACTCAGTTCGATTTTACTTAAAGATATTAGCTATAGTAAAATAGATAAAAATGAGTACATTCAACCTTTTTGTTAAGATTAATAGTTGTCACCATTAAAATATTGAGTAACGTTTACCCTAAAATATTAGCCATGGAACTGTGCGTATGCTTCAACTTCGAGGCGAGAATCAATGGATTCAAATCATCATCTTCCGTTCTACTGTTGGAACCCGAAAGTGTCGATCTACAGGTACGTTTTGTTTAAAGTGTTGATATCATTATGAACGCAAATATTTACTTGTTTAACTGTAATATAGCAAAAAATGTGTAATTGGTGCGCTTCTGTGATGTATTGTCAGCACCTGCCTGACAGGACAGCGCAAGTGACATGCTAACAATAGACATGATCTCTGAGTAGAGAAACAGCTGGAATATTAATGTTATTTCATTCTGTTGATCTAGTTTCTAATTAACACGTTTTCCAGTCGCGACGGGACCTCGCAACACACTATAAAAGGTACAATTTCTGTGTTATTTAAAGTTTTTTGCCTCATTACTAGCCGCTTCAATGAAGCCGCTTTTTAAAAGCTTTTGTTTCAGTTGTTGCGGCTTCTGTATTATCTGGTTAGGCCACAGTGTAACAAGGGAAGGATTTATAGAGCTATTTCGGTATTCTTGTTTACTGAGTTATGTGTGTGTTTTTCTGCATGCTTCTTTCATTTAATGTCTGAGTTTCTGACCTTTTCTTTCACAGATGGATCAACACTATGAAACATCAGAAGACATCAGGGAGAATTTGCGTATATTTGACCAAGATAAATAAACGTCGGAACATGGGGTATTATTATAGGTGTTTTTTTTATTGTAAATTAATTGACTTTAGAAAGTATATGGAAAATGTTTTTGATTTGTTACTCAATAAAAAGTAAATGATTCATCTTTTGTGTTTTGTGTTTTAGCTGTTTTTTTCAATAGGGTTATTAAAAGGGATTATTTGATTCTCCAAAAAAATCTGTTAAAGTTTTGTTCATGCACCTACGCCCTTTTTATGTAATACAAATCCATACACACACTGTCATTTTGAATCTTGTGATTTTCGCAGAGGTAGATTTTGAGTGCAATATTTGTGATGTGGTCAGTCTGTAGGCGTGCCGTCTGAGATTAACTTCTGTCAGATTCCCCAAAAACATTTGAACAAATCGTTTCGCAACAAAAAAGAAGAAATATCAGGAATCTACTGGAGCTCACCTTGGGTTTATTTGGCTAAGCAATGTGTCAGCACATCCTGTGTAAATGTGTATTCCTGCTAAATGTTTTACGCCGGACCCATATACCTTTACCTCTTTCTCACAGGTGTTTCGTTTCAACAAGTGTTAACAACTTTCCCTCACACAGACCCACACATTCACACACTTTGAGTTGATATAGAGGTGTTCAAGTGTGAGGATCAGGGTGCTTTGTGAGAAGCTTCAGAGTTTAATGGCTGTTCTTCAGGCCTGGTTGATTTTTAGCCCTGTTATGGTGCTGAGGAAACTGAGGGAGTGCTCTTTGTGTTGATGTGGTTCTTTGAAGAGGAGTTGCTTCACCGGTGTCAGATCTCCTTGTCTCAGTTCCATTCAGTGGAGCTGTTTTTACCCACATTGTACAGTTATGTGGATGGACACCACATAAATTGTACAGTAAACAAAAACCAAGCCACATCAATGAAGGTCAGGCCACATCAATGACATCAAAGACGTTTTAACTGAGAAATGTAAAGATAAAACAACGTCTGAGCTCTAAAGAGAGCAATTTGCTTTAGTGCGAACTATAAAATGACAAATTTGCTTTTTACGGGTTAAATAAATAAAGTGAAGCACAAGAACTTTTGGATGTCTAAATGTGGGGTGGAAAACAGTCTTAACTGTTCTCCTGGAACAGTGTTTGTGCAGAAACAGATGTTTTTCATAGTTTTTTCTGTCTCAATTGTGTCAGTTAGTGAAAGCTGATGGTGACAAGTGAACTAAGCGTGTCAAACACAGTATTCCTTGACAGTTTCAGAGTGACAAATGAGTCCTGAAATGAAGACTCCATCTTGTTTATATTTCTCTTCTCACTTGTATATCTTTCTGTCTGCCTGCCTATCTATCTCCTCTAGGTTTTTCTTGTTATTTGTTAGTGGTTGATCTGTAGTCAGTCACAAATTCTAAGTTGTACCTTGCATATACAGTACAGTAATGTTTTTGGAGTTTTAAAATATAAGATAAGTATAAAACTGAGCGAAAAGTTGACATGTTAATGTAATATGAATGATCTTGCTATTTGGTTTGTCCTTCTTTTGCTTTAAAAGAATCACGCTCTGGGTATTGACTCCAAAAGTTTGTGCAAAACCAGATGGCCTTGTTGTCCCAGCATGATCTTACAATGTTCCAAAAAGCAGCATGTGTTTCAAAGCAAAGAAATCTTCCTATTATTACACAGGAATTAATGGCCATTGTCACCAGTTAGCTAAGCTTCTTGGTTATTTCACAGGAATTTGTAAATATTTTACGGGGTGGCTGATATATACGAATTGGTACAATCTTGTTTGTAAATTTTAGTAGGATATACTTTCATGCCAGTGACGTTAGGTTTAGGGATGGGGTTAGGGGAGGGGCTTTAGAATTGCTTTTTCTAATAATTGTGTATTTTTTTATGTGTCACATCATATCGTAAAAAAGTTACGAATCCACAAGATACAGGGTTTTGTCTGGATCAAGATGAGGCGGAAGTGGTGCCATCCTGATCTTGTAACCACACACAAAGCATGTACCATACCCTTAAGTGGCTTATCCAAAGTGACTTTGACATATTAAATGTTGAAAATGCAGAAAAAACCTTGAGATAAGATCGTAATTACTTAAAAATCGTGCAGAATGCTAAATATTTTTTGATTCTATTAATGTTTTCATTTCCAGTGTTTAAACTAGAGATTCACCGATATATGGGCCAAGAATCCAAGTAGATAAAAGCAAATTTTCACATTATCAGTTATTGGATGATCAGGGGCGATATCTCCTGTCAATCAAAATAGGACAGGATAATGCAATGAATTTGCATTTGATGTTGAGAATTAATAGTCATTATATGAATTCATAACATTCAAAATATCTGTATCGGCTTATATCGCTACGTATAATCAGCTATTGTATCAGTGGAGAAATCAAAACGTTGTTTTTATTTAGAAATTTCAAAATTCCAGCTTTTCAATTACTGTATATGGACCCCTATGTGTCTTTTAATGTTTTTATTCTTTCTAGAAACTGAAGCTACACAACAAGAGTGAAAGGAAAAAAAACGGTATAAATCGGTATGGGGAACAACACCTAGGGAAATAAAAAAATAAATGTTTTATATATGTGCGTGTCATATTTTTATTCGTACTCTGTTGCCTTCCACTCAATGGTGTGTTCTTACACAGAGGACTGCTGTGTGCTTACAGTCCGTTTCAGTTCCAACACACACGCACACTTAGACACAGGGGCAGTCAGAGTTTAACCCACGGCTCGGCTGGTCTGAACTTGTGGTATGTAATCACAGGTCTTACTGTGTCATCTGGTCTCTGTGAGTGCGTGAAAGAGAGAGACAGCGTGTAGTTTAACCAAATCTCACTCGGCGACATCTTTCTGAAAAAAGGCTGTAACTTTTCTGCTGTACACACACGTGTACACTCACACACTTACTGCAGACCGAGACCATCTGTAGTGTTGATCCGTGTCATTATATAGTGCCTCAGGCAGGAGGTCCTGAGAGCAGTTTCGGTTATAGCTTTCATACTGTAATAAACATGTCAATTTTATTAAAAATAAACAATGTGGGTCGATAAGAGATACATTCAGGTTTTTTATTATTATTGTTACAAGACATGTTGTCACTTGCTTGCCGGGTCATCATGCTGGTTGGCCTCTGTCACTGTGCAATGTGATTGGTCCTTTTTTTAGTCATCCAAGTTATTTTGTTAGTCAATAGTAGTGCACAGCACAATACAAAATGTCTAGTTGAAGTATCATGTTTTTGATTGTTTGCGTATTTTTGTTTTAAGGTTGTAGGACGTGTGTTGCTGCTGCAGCTGATCGATTATCTGACAAGCCGTTACCTGACCGACCCTCTTGTGACACGTTTGCTGAACAGCAGCCGAGTGCACATCCTGCCCTCCATGAACCCAGATGGCTTTGAATCCTCCAAACCGGACTGCATGAACACAGTGGGCCGGTGAGTGTGTGTGCCTCAGAATGGCATAGAACCATAATTGTCATCCCTAGAGGTTAATTTCCCAGATTTTTATTTAATACATTTTTTTTATTATATTTAAATTAATATGTTTTAATAATAATTATTATTGTTTTACATTAATAAATAAATCAATTTAGTATTTATTTATTTATTCATTGATTCATTTTTTGCTAAGAATAGTTAAAACATGGACTCTATTGTACCTTCTGTTAAAGCCTCTTGTTTTAATATTTAGTCTAATGGATTGGTGGATGAGGAATGCATTTAAAATTGTATATCTACACATAAATTGAGAAGCAAAAAATCAAGACAAATGTGCCAAACTTCATACGAATTTTAAACGGTTTATTTCCCAGCTGCATGGGAGTCTTCAGTCTGACCGTGAAAATCAGATGAGACATTTAGAGACACAACGCTCATTTCCCCCAAATCACCCAAAACTTTACAGATAAGCAGGATACAAAGGCTCAAAACATGCGTCTTATCTGACACTTGGCATCGCATACACACACACACACATCGTGATAAAGTTCAACTGTAGCAAACATACTGAAACTCAAACAATGTGACCCACAGACTCAGAAAAGGCAGTAGATATTTTTTCCTGAAGGGAGTAGATGTCATCAGCTTAAGCTATGAAAAAACTACTTGATCTGTTGTCATGCCTGATAAACAAAACTCCAGCCATGTGGAAAAATGATGAGTCATTTCAAATCTACAATCGGAAGACCTGTAAATCTCAGGTTTTGATCGTTTTTGTACAAACTGTTGTGACAATGCTGCTGTTGAGGAGACCGTACAGAATAAACAATATAGTCATACATTGACTTTTTTTTTTCAACGATACAATCAAAGAAGAATAGATCAAAGCATTGTCCATTATCTAAAGCTATATGGTTGGATAGAGATGGATGATTTACTGTCCGTTTTACATAGGGAAGACAGGAAGATCCATATTAAAGACCTGAAAAGGCTTTGTGTTATTTGCCAAAAACTGATTTCATTATCTAAACTCACTAAACACTAATGATATGAAGGCAAATGTTGATAAAGGAGTTAAATACCAGTTAAGGACCGGTCAGGATTATTTGCTTTGATATATTGTGTTCTAAATAACGTTAGGAATATTAAGATGCGGTTTAAATATGTAATTCACTTTTTTGTTTGTCTGTGAGTGAAAGAGTGGCGAGAGGAATCTCCGTCTTGCTAAACAAGGACGCAAACACACAAACTGCATTTAGTATTGAGTGTATCAGAATATAAAACAAATGGCCTGGTAAAACATTAGATGTTCACTTTTTTATACATATTCGACTGGGCTCAGTTTATTATATATTATAAAAAAGTATGTCCGGACCTCCGCTGCAAAGAAAATAAAGAGACCCCCCAAAGCCATAGACCTAGAGGAAAACACTGTAACTTATTTGTACTTTATACATTATACTATTTTAACTTATTTTTCCTTGAATGGTTCAAAGGATCTACTGTAGATTTTTATATAGTTTTTAAGTGAATACTGTAGTATTCTTGGGTATTTGTGGGCAATATATTACTAATGTGAGAAAATGAAGGAAAAGAGAATCCCGAAGATTTCATAGGCTAGGGCCGTTTTACTTGACATCAGCATTCAATGACATAGATTATCTAAATCCCCAAAAGAATGCTTTCTAACATACAGGACAGCAACATGACAACCTGTAGTCACCCACTGTCAGTACAAGCACATCTTTAGAAGTGCACAGTGAAGCAGCTCATTTTTAAAATGAAGCCATCACATCAGATGCCCCGCTCTGTTATATGCCCAACTCAAAAAGCCCCATAACTTTGGAGACATACCAGCCCTCATCTAATACCATAAAAGCCACATCCTCGAATACAAACCCATCCTCCTCCTGCAAGTCTGAGACCACAATAGTGCTTCTGCTCAGATGGGGCGAAAGTGGAAACAGATCTGATCTGGGTATGATGTTAAAGTGAGAGAGGGAGAGGTACAACAGAACAACAGCCATGCAGCTGTGTACATTGATGATGATGATGATGATATTTATATGTGCTGTGGTTTGCTCTCACTGCCGTGGCTCTCACTATGAGCTTCCTGTGAGGCTTGGCTAGCCTGTGTAAACCAAAGCTCTCAACCAGCTAAAACAAACAACACAACCCCCGGCAGCCACCGTCTCGTATTTACACCCAATAGATAACACATGAACTTTCATGTTATACAGGTATGTTTACACATACAATGATGACATCACTCGAGGATGCAGGGTCTCTATACACATTTTAACTGCAATCTTGTCGGTAGTTGCTGAATTGGATTGCTGCTCATTAGCTTTGTCATCGTTACTTTGTCACATTTGGTGATGGTACTCATTTTCAAGTTGGTAGAAATCGGCAACTCTCAAAAAAAGATTTCATTTAGATCTCGTTCTGATTACAGTTCTTTTAATAAATTAGTAAAAGATAGTATTGACGTTTTACAAGTGAGCATTGAAAGGGTCATGTAGGCATATTTCGGCCATTTCAGATGGAAATGTTAATAAAATATGCTCTGCGTTTTTGAAAGGAACACAATATTTTTGATAGTTTTCTGCAACATGATTTTGCTGTTCAACTCCGGGACAAACTGTAATTTCCTTTGTTGGGAAGTATTTTGTAAAACAATTTGGAATGTTTGAATATTCAGATGAGCCCTCTATGATCACAAGAAAATAATTCTTCTGTAATACTACTTCGATGTATTACTTGGATAATGTCTGTTATTAGTCTGTGGGAAAAGGTTATAGCCATCCTCTGAAGACAGGAATAATAAGACCAAAATAAGCAATAGCATACGGTTACCCTTTCGATTCAGAGGAATTGTCGTTCTCCAAGGACTAATTGACAGGATATGGGCGTTCTGATGAGAAACCTCAAAACTGCAGCGATTCATTTGGGAAACAGGCTATTTTCAGATGCTCAAGTACTGTCGCCATCAGATTTACATCCAGCACAGCCGGACGTTTTCCTTCCAGCTTAAGAAAAGACAACTCCTGAGGTTTTGGATGGCTAGGGCGACTTGGATCAGAAGGTTTCACAAAGGTTTTGGCTTTGGGTTCCACAGTTTTCCTATGGTGAAACGAGGCAAACACACACGCAAACAAACCACCGGTCAGTTTGTCACTGGTGCAAATCAAAATTATATGAGTTTCAGTGAAAACACTATAATTTCATGCCGAAGAAACATCTGGACTATGAAAATGATTCCTCAGGGGTGAGTTTGAGAGTCCTACATCTTCATTTCGGTTCACCATGTCAAACATGTGATAGAAATTATAGGTATTCAGATAGACTGGGACTGTTTTTGGCTGTTGTAAAATGTGTCAAAAGGTGGACGGATCTACCTGAATTCACCATGTATCTCGATTTGAAAAAGTGGCCAAATCTACTGAATTCACCCTATATCTCGATGTACATAAGTGGCAAAATCTTCAAATTCACCCTATATCTCGATGTGCATAAGTGGCCAAATCTACTGAATTCACCCTATATCTCGATGTACATAAGTGGCCAAATCTACTGAATTCACCCTATATCTCGATGTACATAAGTGGCCAAATCTACTGAATTCACCCTATATCTCGATGTACATAAGTGGCAAAATCTACAAAATTCACACCAAGTACATAAGTATATCTCGATGTACATAAGTGGCCAAATCTACTGAATTCACCCTATATCTCGATGTACATAAGTGGCCAAATCTACCGAATTCACCCTATATCTCGTTGTCCAAAAGTGACCAAATCTACTGAATTCACCCTATATCTCGATGTACATAAGTGGCAAAATCTACAAAATTCACCATATATCTCGATGTACATAAGTGGCCAAATCTACCGAATTCACCCTATATCTCGATGTACATAAGTGGCAAAATCTACAAAATTCACACCAAGTACATAAGTATATCTCGATGTACATAAGTGGCCAAATCTACTGAATTCACCCTATATCTCGTTGTCCATAAGTGGCCAAATCTACTGAATTCACCCTATATCTCGTTGTCCAAAAGTGACCAAATCTACTGAATTCACCCTATATCTCGATGTACATAAGTGGCAAAATCTACAAAATTCACCATATATCTCGATGTACATAAGTGGCCAAATCTACCGAATTCACCCTATATCTCGTTGTCCAAAAGTGACCAAATCTACTGAATTCACCCTTAAATCAAAATTATATGAGTTTCAGTGAAAACACTATAATTTCATGCCGAAGAAACATCTGGACTATGAAAATGATTTATCAGGGGTGAGTTTGAGAGTCCTACATCTTCATTTCGGTTCACCATGTCAAACATGTGATAGAAATTATAGGTATTCAGATAGACTGGGACTGTTTTTGGCTGTTGTAAAATGTGTCAAAAGGTGGACGGATCTACCTGAATTCACCATGTATCTCGATTTGAAAATGTGGCCAAATCTACTGAATTCACCCTATATCTCGATGTACATAAGTGGCAAAATCTTCAAATTCACCCTATATCTCGATGTGCATAAGTGGCCAAATCTACTGAATTCACCCTATATCTCGATGTACATAAGTGGCCAAATCTACTGAATTCACCCTATATCTCGATGTACATAAGTGGCCAAATCTACTGAATTCACCCTATATCTCGATGTACATAAGTGGCCAAATCTACTGAATTCACCCTATATCTCGTTGTCCAAAAGTGACCAAATCTACTGAATTCACCCTATATCTCGATGTACATAAGTGCCCAAATCTACTGAATTCACCCTATATCTCGATGTACATAAGTGGCCAAATCTACCGAATTCACCCTATATCTCGTTGTCCAAAAGTGACCAAATCTACTGAATTCACCCTATATCTCGATGTACATAAGTGGCAAAATCTACAAAATTCACCATATATCTCGATGTACATAAGTGGCCAAATCTACCGAATTCACCCTATATCTCGTTGTCCAAAAGTGACCAAATCTACTGAATTCACCCTATATCTCGATGTACATAAGTGGCAAAATCTACAAAATTCACCCTATATCTCGATGTCCATAAATGGCCAAATCTACCGAATTCACCCTATATCTCGTTGTCCAAAAGTGACCAAATCTACTGAATTCACCCTATATCTCGATGTACATAAGTGGCAAAATCTACAAAATTCACCATATATCTCGATGTACATAAGTGGCCAAATCTACCGAATTCACCCTATATCTCGTTGTCCAAAAGTGACCAAATCTACTGAATTCACCCTATATCTCGATGTACATAAGTGGCAAAATCTACAAAATTCACCCTATATCTCGATGTCCATAAATGGCCAAATCTACTGAATTCACCCTATATCTCGATGTCCATAAATGGCCAAATTTACTGAATTCACCCTATATCTCGATGTCCATAAATGGCCAAATCTACTGAATTCACCCTATATCTCGATGTCCATAAATGGCCAAATCTACTGAATTCACCCTATATCTCGATGTACATAAGTGGCCAAATCTACTGAATTCACCCTTCATCTCAATGTACATAAGTGGCCAAATTTACTGAATTCACCCTATATCTCGTTGTCCATAAGTGGCCAAATCTACAAAATTCACCCTATATCTCGATGTACATAAGTGGCCAAATCTACTGAATTCACCCTATATCTAGATGTACATAAGTTGCCAAATCTACCGAATTCACCCTATATCTCGATGTACATAAATGGCCAAATCTACTGAATTCACCCTATATCTCGATGTACATAAATGGCCAAATCTACTGAATTCACCCTCATCTCGATGTACATAAGTGGCCAAATCTACCGAATTCACCCTATATCTCGTTGTCCAAAAGTGACCAAATCTACTGAATTCACCCTACATCTCGTATCCATAAGTGGCAAAATCTACTGAATTCACCCTATATCTTGATGTACATAAGTGGCCAAATTTACTGAATTCACCCAAATCTCATTGTCCAAAAGTGGCCATATCTACTGAATTCACCCTATATCTCAATGTCAAAAGGTAGGCAAATCATATTTTGACTGGTAGTGTAGATGTGCAATAGATGTAACTTAAGGATAAGGATAACTTAAGGAGACTTTTGGTTTCCTAAAGTGATGGTTCACCCAAAATAAAAAATTCTGTCATCTTTTACTCACCCTCGCCATTGTTTGGTTACCAACATTCTTCAATATATCTTCTTTTGTGTTCTGCAGAAGAAAGCCATACAGGTTTGAAATGACAAGAGATTGAGTAAATGATGAAAGAATGTTCATTTTTGGCTGAACTGCCCCTTTTATGGCTATATTGTGTTATTCCCAGCTGAATGTGTATGGTCCAACAGAGTACTTCCCATTGGTTTGTCGTCCTTTTGTTGAGTGCCAACAGTGTTGTTCAGAGGCACTTTCAGACAGTGTTTTTATAGAAATATTCTTGCGTTTGTGTACATTCACACATAGCATGTCAAGCCAGGTTTGACCTTGATCAGCAATCTCACACATCATTGTTTATCATGTCAAACCTGGCGTAACTTGCGTTTGCGCTCCATTTACTGTCATTGTTATTTTCTTTGAAACCCCATTGTATCTCTGGGTTTGGAATGCCACGCTGGAAAAAGATGACCGAACGTTTTTTATACAGTTATAGAATTTTGTTGAACTGTCCCTTTAAATAGCAGAGCAATACACTTCAGGAATTTTCCACTAGCCACAAAGCATAATTTAATGCCTTTCACTCTGAGATTAATGGCTCACACACATGCAGACGCCTAATGACATCTCTGATACTCCTCCAAACTAAACTGACAGCACTAGAATGCCGTCGGACGAGGATTTTTTCTGGCTACGTGCTCGCATCGAGCTCTGTGTGGCATGCAGCGAGCAAGTGCGTGCGCGTTCGTGAACGTGAAACCACACTAATGCCTAAGTGAACCCAAAGAGTAAACCGTGGTAAATCAGTCTTTACACATAAACAACGACTCAAAGAAAGTAAACCCCGCCACTCTGCGTGTACTCGCCTCATAAATCTATTTTTCGGATGTCAGAGGTGAAGCAAGGTGCAATTTTAAACCTGAACTTGGATCAGTCACCATATCTAAACAGTGACAGATACAAAAGGAAAGCAGATGAAGACTGTCGGACAAGATAACAGATGCTCACTTTGTTCAAACTAACAACTCCCCACTAATGGAAACCTTGAGGGCACTTTCAGATAAGTAGTTTATAGATGTCAAGGCTGTTGTTCAAGCATTTTTACGACAAAAGAGGCCTGCGCTCCACAAAGGTCAGCGTAGGCGTGCGTCATGATTTAGATTTAGGGCTCTTGCGAGAAGAATCAGGTGTCTGGACGAGACCAGCAATCAGTGAACGAAAACAACTCTTCAAGCCGGGCCTGAAACACAAGAGAATACAATTGGATTGATGAGATAGTTGCTCATTTCTCAAAGCAGATTTCAAACCGAATAAAGAGGTCTGAAATTTTTGAAAGAATCTGGCGTAAACAACTTCATCTCTACCATTAAAGTACAAGAGCAGAGATAACAGGAAAGTCGTTTTTTGTTTTTGGTCTGTTGGTATGCCGGTGAAATGTGGCACACACATCCTGTTTATTGCGTCTGGGTCGGTTTCACATTGCGTTGCTTTTCGACGTTGACCACCCAGGGAGACTCCCGTCTCAAACCTCTAAAGAAAAAACAGAGAAAAGATGTCAACCTTTTTTTGCTTGTTTGAATTGTCATAAGCTTAACAACAGATCTGGCCTTGTGTAATAATTTGTCTGGCTAAACATAATGGAAACTGTCAAGGATGTGAAAGGAAAAGTTCACCGAGAAGAAGTCATTTATTCTCCTCATGGGGTTCAAAGACTGTACATGACTCTGTTATGAGGAACACTGAAGAAGATATTTTGAGAAATGTCTTGGTGGTTTTGTGTCTATACAATGGAAGTCAATGGGGGTCAGTGTTGTTTGTTTAGCAAACTTCTTCAATGTATTTTTTGTGTTCTGCAGAAGAAAGAAGGTCATACAGGTTTGGAATGACGTGACTGTGAGTAAATGACGACATCGTTGTCATTTTTGGGGGAACTATCCCTTTAAAAAGAAGCAATGTCAAATATTTTTAGTAATGGGTTAGATTCCCAGGTACACATACTGTTGGCTTAAATGGATACCTATAATGTATTTATGTGCATTGTTATTTTTATGCAGATTAAAAACAGGATGGTTTAAAATCGAGCTTATCATGAGTCCAGTTTTCTTTTTACCACGTTATTTATGTACTAAAGCAGTATTGATGATTTTTCAGCTTAACGTATTATTCAGACCTGCTGGATCAGCTCTGCCACATTTGTTGACACGGAGCGGCTCTTTAAAAGCACTTCAAAGCATTGAGACAGTAAGAAGATTGGAGACCCAGAGGGACACATTTTTGCGCTGTGTTCAGGATTAAAAAGAGTTTCTTTTCCCGACAGTGTCACGGCAAACATTCCAATCCACATGCCTTAATGTAGGCCCGACAGTGTGTAAACTATTGGGAAATGCAGTCGTTGGGACTATTTTTATGTTGATTTGTTAGCTGTTTGATGTTGAAGATGTTGGTTTCAGCATAGGTTCGGGTTTTCATCTAAGCCTTTAAACTGCAGATGATAGACTCAGGTGTGCTATTCAACACATCAACAAAAGAATGAGGTTGATGTAATGGAGCTTTTACAGTGCAGTTGACATTGGTAAACATGTTTTAGCAACATCAATCAATTGGACAGATGGGAAGATAAGCGTAACACACATGACAGGTGAACAATTGTGACTGACAACACATTAATGGAATTTTAGCAAAGTTTTATAATAAAGGTATCAGGTTTTTTGTTTATGGAGGGCTGCAGTGTAGCACACTAATTCCTCCTGATACTTGTGTAGCTACTATGTACACTGTAAAAAATCTAAAGAAAATAAAACACAGAATATTTATACAGAAATATTCTGTAAAATAACATGTTTTCCTGTAAAATTACACTTCTGCTGTTGTACTTGTAAATTTGCTAACATTTTCTGTAATTTGACTTTTTTTTTTTCGTAAAATTGCGTTTTTCCTCTGTTTTTCTCGTGAATTTGCAGTCGTTTCTGTAATTTGACGGTTTTTGACTGTATTCATATTTCAATATACATTATTTTGCTTTACAAAAATATTTTTTTTACAGTGTATGTAAAATGTGAGTGTGTCTCTTTCTTATGTTTAGGTGCTTTAGTGATCTTTTTTTTCAACAAAATGTTGAAAAATATAATTAAAGTCCATTGTGCCGTGCCAATCTACTTTCTCAAAGTCTCACATCGTTGATTTGAGTTCCACAGTGGTGAATCGGCACTGAATGATGGGTTTTAAATAAAAAGACTATAATAACTACTCTCTCCTTTACAGGTATAATAAAAAAGGAGTGGACCTGAACCGGAATTTTCCAGACGCGTTTGATGTGAATAATAATCAAGAAAGACAGAAGGAAGTCAAAGCCATCATGAATTGGCTGAACACGGAGACCTTCGTCCTCTCAGCCAATCTGCACGGAGGGGCGGTGGTCGCCAGCTACCCGTACGACAATAGAGGTCAGTTACTTACTTACGGATATTAATGAAGTCATTTTACTGCTTTCATCTGCTGTTTAAGTGAGAAAGTGACAGGAATTCATGTTAAAAAAATATTATGGATAAGTGTTTAGCATAATGTTTTATTAGTATTAGCTAATTTAACCAAACAGATATGCATAAAGTGTATAGGATACCTTATATCCTCACGAGAATACAAAGCAAAGGTGGCCTACTGTGGTTTACTTTTTTGTTTGCGACAGCAAAAAAGCAGAATTAAAGATGCGATGTGACTTGATTCAGAAGCATTACAATGAGTAAGGTAGCATGATGTTCCTACTATTCACAGGCATTACTTGTAAAAAGCTGAATATTTCGACCACCCATGCTAATGCTGTTATCAGGATATAAGGTTTAAAAAAGGCGTGTTATCTTAAAAAGTGGCCTTTCACAGATACGCCACAATGAATGCGATGAATTGCGAGTTCAGCTCGGCATGGATCCCACTGCTGGGAGTGTAGACATCTCTGGCACAATACAGTAGGATTAACAGGAATTTAATTTGCTGTCATTCAGGAAGTGGGGTACAGGAAGGAAGCAGTGTCACTCCTGATAATGACGTGTTCATTCACCTGGCAAAGACCTACTCCTTCAACCACACAGATATGTATAAAGGAAATAGCTGTCCGGGCTCAAACTTCCCCAATGGCATTACTAATGGATTCCAATGGTATTCTTTATCAGGTAAAAGAGATTTGTATGTGAAATGGAGTGATCTGTATGATGCTGTTTTGAATACTAAGGATTTAATTGAGTTAATCGAACAATTATTAAGAACAAACAAATTAAATAAGGTAATTATTTCTCTCTCTCTCGTTCCTCAGGGGGAATGCAAGACTATAACTATGTGTGGGCCCACTGCTTCGAAATAACATTGGAAATCTCTTGCTGTAAATATCCTCAAGAGAGCGAACTTCCTGCTCTATGGGAGGCTAACAAACCTGCTCTGCTAGCCTACATGAAGCAAGTTCACCTAGGTTTGTACAAAGAACATACACATACACCCACGCACCAACAATGCCAGACGTTTACACTTGAATACATTCAATTTACAAGCATTTGAATGTCAAAGTTAATGCCCTTTCCTGTGGAACACAAAAGAGGATATTTTATGATACGTCAAGAGGTCCCCTGTTGTTCGAATAACAACGCTACCATCTTCTTTTGTGTTCCGCAGAGGAAAGAAAGTCACGCATTTTTGGAATGGCATGGAGTTGAGCAAAAGATGAAAGATTATTTTTTGGGTGAACTGTGAATCTGAAACAGGAGCCACTGAATCTACACTATCTGTATGAACAAGCTAAGCAAATATTTAGACGGAGATCATATTCCAACAAATGTATCATTTTTAGCCACACACACAAAATACGTATAATGTAACAGTGAGAAATAAATGACACCCACAAACACACTACCGTCCTGACCTTTGGTGATGTGATAGTCCCACAGCTAATTTATTGTAACAAAGCTCTCATTATGGTCTCTCACTACTGTCCACACCCTGTATTGATATTACGTCCTTGTAACCCAACCACAAGCAAAACAGAACCTCTGTGAGCCAATTTACACACCACACCTGAGCTCTTAAAACACACGCTGAAAGACAAACCTTAACCAACTGGGACTCACCGCTACATCCTGAAAAGGGCATGAAACTCTTATTTGTGTTACACTGGATACTATAGCTTGTTGTTTGTTGGACTGGGTGTACACTTATAGATCATATACAGTATGTACTTTCAGGTGTTGCAACTTTAATTACTGTTTACATGTAAAACTGACTCCAGCCATACAGGATTTCATAAGTAAATGTAGCAGGAAACCAAGAAAAATATTGATGCTTTAGTGTGAAAACACATCTCACTCTGTCAGGTCCAGGGAAAAGAGACGTACTGTAGATGTTTAACAAGTTTGCGCAGCTGTCTGCTTTTTCCACACATGTATGCTCATTTTTTACAGACTCCAGTGCTGTTGCTCTGGTCACGTAGACTCGTCGGGCTGTAATGATGCGGGCACTCATTTTACGCTTCATTTAAACTGATACGATCTCTCTCTTGTGCTGTAACAGTATGTTCACACGTATAAGTGCGAAAATGAGTGCAGAATTCACGAATGTGATATAAGTGGTTGGACATTTGCCCAGTTTAAAAAAGACCCATACCTAAAATATAAAATGACATGAATAGCACAGAATTTGAGGTATCTATCATCTTTATCACAAAAGTTGTTTGGCTTGAATTTTTATGCTTACTTATGAAGTTTAGCATGCTGAATAAGAAAATACTTTTTTTACTATTGATGTCATTCACGAATAAACTAAAAATTACTTTCGCACATTTATACATTTTGGGATTATTAATTGTACACAGAAATGACAAGGTACTGACATAACACTGAGCTCAAAATATCAGTATAACATAAGAATTAGCAAAAAAAGGGTGGTCCAAAACTTCAGAAGTGTACATTTGAAGAGTCTGTTTTTTTGTCCAAAATAATGTTTTTATTGTGCATTCCAATAAATGTCAAACTTCAGTTGGTTTGTTTAGATTTAAGCCATAATAGCTTAAAAATTCAGCTAACTTCAATATAAAACATGATTTTGGATTGATCTCACTTTGGAACCAAACTCTTCATTTGATGTTTTTTGTCTTTATGTCTATTACTGTCCTCACGAACCAAGTTCCAGACGTAGTCACCCATCCACACTTCATCCAACCTTCCCCGTGCTACAGAAATTTTTCACATTTTTTGACTGGGACAACAGGAAATATTTATTTTAAATATGTGAATATTTGTACAGTTTTTGTTTATTTGCAATATACCAATATATCCTGATTATTGATATAAGCTCTAAATTCACATGAGCTACACTAAAACATTGATGCTTCATGAAGATGAATATAACCACAATAATAAGCGCCTCAGAATTGTACAAGAAGTATAAAAAGGTCGGGTGAAACAAATATGTGTTGCATTGTGTTACCGTCACTTGGTGTGGATGCTAATAAACTCTGTTTGTAGGCCCTTTACATGCCAAATGTATTTAAAACTAAAAACTTCAATTATCTGAACACACCCCTGAGTTTAAGTATAAACGACAGCACAGCAGAAATGCCCTAGCAAAATAAAACGCTAAAATACATTTATTTATACTGAATGTCCATTTGTAAAATGCTCAAGCTGAAGTGTTTTAGCAATAATCGAAGATTTTCTGTGTTGTTATATGCAGGGGTGAAAGGTGTAGTTATGGACTCAAATGGAAACCTGGTCCAGAATGCCATAATCGAAGTGGCAGGGAGAACTAACCTCAATCCGTTTAAGACTGACCTTAATGGAGAATACTACAAACTGCTGATGCCCGGCACCTACACCTTCACAGTAAGAGTGCGCCCCCTTGTGGTCAATTTCAAACTTGCTTGAAAGACTTCTAAATATTGTGTTCATTGTTGTTGTTTAGAATATGGCTGTGATTTTCAGAAAACAAGGTCCAATTGTAAAAACATTTACTGTAGTGTTTAAGAATGTTGAGCGACAGGTTTTGGATTAGCAGGAATGCTATTTACATATAAGGAAGGAAGGCAGTAGACACCATGTTTATTCATTTCCTCCTATCAGGCTTTTTTACGAGAAGTAATGTTTGTTTTGACGTTTCTTTGCCTCAGGATCACCGTAATGACAGATGATTACAAGAGAAAGACTTAACAATGTTAACAGACAAGTAGACAGGTGAAAGATGAAACAGGCTTAAAAGTTAAAAGTTAACTGGACCTTTAAATAGTCAATACAGATAGCGACAGGTGAGAGGATCAGACTTCAAGAATGTGGTGCCATAAATTTGAGTTGAGGCTTCTGAGGGTTGGGGGGGGGGTAAAACAAGTCCAGTTATTGGAAATAATTGATTTTATGATTGAGAAATGAAATGTACTTAAAGGGATACTTCAAAAATGTTCTGATGAAAAGAGAGAAAGATATTTGGAAGAATGCTAATAACCAGACAGACTTTGCCCCAATTGACTACCATAGTAGGAGTATTGTAAAATCTGTTTGGTTTTAAGCATTCTTCCAAATATCTTTCTCTGTTTTCATCAGAACAGAGAAATCTATACAGATTTGGACTAGATGATGACAGTATCCCTTTCAAGTCAAATGAACTCTAAATGTATCCTTTACGAATAAACACATTTGACACTTTCATCAACCTGGCTATGTTCTTGAAAAATTAAGTATTATTTATGTATATAATTTAAGTGTATTTCACATTATTTAGAACCGTGTTACTTTGTTTACAGGTAATATACCCAGGGCACAAATCGACGACCGAGACCATTTCTGTACCGTATGGTCCAGACACCTTCTCTGCCGTCACGCAAAACTTTCTCCTTCAAAAGCTTGACTTCAGCGCATTGATAACACAACTGCCAATGGCCACCACTACATCAGTTAAAAAAAATCCAGAGAACAACAGCGCCTCCCTGCTGGCCAACGCAGTCACTGCACTTACAGCACTGATTATCCAAAGACAGCTGCTGTCCTGAGATGGTGCAAAAAAATTGATGATAAGCTCTCTTTTGCTTCTCTTCCACAATCAAACTTTTTATTGACTGTTATATTTTATACAATATAATGAGACCATCTATCATAATGCAGGGAAAGAATGAATACAGAACCTGACATTTGATGTCGGGCTGTCGTCTGTCATGTTTGCGAATCAAAAACTAACGTTACAAACTCTTAATGTGGGTAAAATGGCCCCTGGGAGTTATGGCAATAATGAGTAAACCATTAGTTGATTAATATGTTCATAGTGGTTTGGGTTTTAATGTAATACATATACAGTTTATATAATAATACACATAATATACAAACAGTCTTACTTAAGACTGGTAAATTTTATGTACTCAATCTGTTTACATCAAATCCCAGAACCTGATATGGAATATGAAGCAATGAAGGTGAATGGTATCTGAGAATGCTACCTGTAGTGAATGACTGAATAGTGACATGAAGATAATATTGATACCATTCAAAACTTGAAGGTAGTGCATATACACATATGTACGTTATATAAATATGTATATATATGTGTACGCATATGACACATGTATACGTTTTTGAATCTCTCACTGTGTTTTGTTTTTAAAATTTGAAGATTGTGCCAATAGTTTAAACAAATGAACATAATCATTTAATTTCCTTCTATTCGTTTTGTATATTAACGATGTCTCTTTGCCAGATGTATAGATGTAATAATGAAGAGCGAAAACAATTCAGCCAAATTGGTGCCCATTCTACCTCACTCACTCAATCTCAGATTATAAAGGCGGGCAGTGCCTTAAATAAACCTCTCATGAATATTCACATGATTTCTTGTCTGTTTTTAAACATCTATCTATTACTTAAACAATGGGCAATTCCATGAACATGTCAACCTTAAAGTTTTTAATAAAGGTTTTCTCTATACTGATTGAATTCAACAGTTTTCCAAAGACAGGTAAGTGAATTGTCATATCCACATCGGTCCATATTCCTCATAAACGGGCACATGAACAATAACATATACTTCACTATTCTATGTTCTATAAAGGAGCAATTTGTCTCTATGGGTTGGGTATAATTGCTTCTTGTACATTTTAATTCACAGAAATCCTACAGGGTACGTTTTCTCTCAAAACCATGCGTTTTTTTCACATCCATAACCCATTCATTTTTCTATTTTTAATATAGAAACCTTTAAGTGCATAGACAGATATTTTCTAATGCCATTGCCAGGACTCTTTCATCAGGGATTTAGTCAAATATTACAGGTGATTCAATATATTGGTAATGTTAACATTCAGTTAGTAATTATTTCCAAGTTTTGACTTAAAAAGTCACATCCATAACACTGAAGTTACCCATCAAAAGTTTTAACTGCTAACATTAGTTAATGCAAAGTGAGCTAAAATAAACAATTATCACTAACCATTTACAATAATACTTAAATCTTTAGTGCTCTGTTTGCCTGTAAATAGCATGAAACCGAAAGAGAGCAAGAGAGATATGAAAGAGTGAGGCAGTGACCGATGAATTTGAAAAATATAATTTTGCTCACAACCGATTATGACTTTACCCACAATAAAACGGCAGTAAACGATAGCATTGACAAAAGCATTGAATGCTCCTAAAAACTAACACACCATCATCCCTATATGCAAACTATCTGTCTATAGTATACTATCTATACTGTCTGTCATCACTATACAGTTTCCTCAGGAGGTCTCCCATCCAACAACTTTATTACAAGACTGTACCCAAGATTAAAAATGATAATAGTAATGTTAATCGACATTCAAATGTGTATGTCCCAAACCATAGCATGTTATTTTCCGTGGATCCACCGACACTCAAACGGCTGATATTACAACTCACCACAAGAGGGCGGAGTTTAGAGACGTTACACCTGTTTGCATTTAGCCACGCCCTCTTGTTAGTCACTGATTTGTCTCACTGGTCCCTGTCTAATTAGTATATGATGTCTGCGGGTGAGCCTTATCATGTGAGTCCTCTATTGTTCCAGTGCTCAAAACATTTTCTCTGATTTCTTATTGTAACCAAAACTTGTGTGATATTGCATGAACTTGTGTCTGAAGCTGAACTGGATTAACTGTAAAGGTGGGAAATAGTGGATACAGCAGCAATTTGTGAACTTTAATGAGGTGTTAAAACTACTGTTTGTCTTGTTACTACTTCTGTAGGGTTTATTATGAACTCCTTTTCTATATTATAGTTAATGGCGCACTTTATGTTTATGGTGAAATATCACTACAATTGCAGAACAATTGTCCGTCAATTCACATCGTGCATAATACATTTGCAGCTCATTACTCTTTCCAGGAAGGCTCATGAGGTAAAGAGCAGCAGATATCATCATTTATACCTTGAGATTATAGCCTACCTGCAATTATCACTTAAATTAATTTAGCTACATTCCTGTTCATCCTGAAAGTTAAGACCTTTCTAAAAGTACTTGACTGTAGATTGTTTTTCCATCTATTAGATGGTGTTCACAGATCGTGTTGTTGTGTTTTATTTGACATTTGTGGTCACGTATATTAGCTAATGTAATTTCCAGTTTTTTTACAATCACTTGGAAACGATTTCAATATTTAAGTCATTTTTTCACAACTGTCCAGTGAATCATAACAGCAGTCTATGTTGGCTAATTTTCATTGCAGTGGCACAAAATGAGTGACGACATCTTTTAATTTAAATTAATTATTTTCTCATTAAGACACTAACACTATAGTTACAGTTTCCATATCACTTCGCCAAGTTTAAACAAGCGAAAGGTTATAGTCTGCACGCAGCACCCTGCTCTTGATCTGCGGTTAATAATGTCAAATACACTGTCAATGGAAACGTGTGCAGTTTCGTTTCAATAAACTATGGTATTTCAAAAACAATATAGAAATACATATACTGGAATCGAATAAATATAAAAACTTGGTGCATTAATAAACACTTATAGCACACTGATTCGTTTTCCTTTTCATGCTCCTTGAAACTGATAACAAATATAATTTGATAGACCTACTCTTTCAAAAGTTTGCATACTTTTTTTACTCCTGAAGATAGAAACAATACGAGGAATAAATCATTTATTATCCCTGGCTTTTCTGTCACATTACTGAAAACAAGCAGGTGTGCGCGCGTTCTCTCGCACGCGCACGCACATCGCCTCCAGGTGGCTCAATCTTCCAAGTCGGAACAAGAAAGCAGTCCTACCATCAACATCACTTTAAAGACTACAAAATGACAAACGTTGAAATTAAACATTAAAACAATGTCCTGTGCAGTGGTAACCGGGGTATAAGTTAATGCACACCCAAGGTCCGTCGTCAATTATGCCTTACTTAAACTACATTTCAAAATCTACCACGATACAGAAATGAATAAGAAATACATTCGCAACATTTCTTCAGTAACACAATATTGAAATATATTTTGATTATAATTCTTTTAAATATTACTGTACAAAAGGTGAATGTGTTGAAATGATCTTGTACTGAAGCATAAACAGTAGAGGAGAGAGTGTGATTCCTGTTTTGTAAGGAATTTTTACAAAATAAAACAATGCATGTTGTTGTTTTTTAGGTCGGTGATTTAAATCATTTCTGTGTGTGTTTGCTGGGTGAAAACCTTTGCTAGTGTTGTATAAGAATGACTCGATTTGAAAAAGTGTTTCGGTAGCTATGAATGTAAGATTAACTGCTGTGGGAAGTTGAAGTTGGTCAGGAGAACTTAGTACTGAGAAATGTGTCCTTGTGTGTGATTGTAAAAAAACTAAAATAGCAACTTGCAATTTATCTGTTTCTTTGTAAAAATAAAAGGGAAATACACACATTTTAGACTTGTCTATGCTTTTCTGCAGGGTGCCGTTCCATCATCTAGCAGGAGGATCTGATGAAAACATGGAACGTTGTAATTTCCTGACCCCAAGGTTAGTGTATTATAAACACTTTAAGTCAGTGCTTCCCAAATAGACAAATAAGTAGACATTATTGTGCATGATTGATGTTCAGTTTTGCAAGCGCATCTCTATTCATTCAGCGATTGAAAAGTGGTGGGGACTTGTCCCACCAGGCAATTACGCCTATGCGTACGTTTATTTTAATGTTGATCTTCTGAAAGTCAACATCAGTCTCTTCACAAGGTGGCAATTGAGAATGATCCGCGGGTCAGTCAGTGATTGTAAACTGGACCGTTTTCAGTACTATCTCAAGATGACGTCCCTGTTGACATCCTATTAATGTTTTCAACTAGCCTTATATGATAGACCATTCCATACTACATTGTCAGACCTTAAGGTATTTTATCTATTAGACGGCTAAAAGTAAATAGATGAATGATTTTAAAATGATTGATGACATTGTTGTTATTATTAGTGCCTATTTATAACATTTCCATCTAAGGTATTTACTTAATAAATGTAAACCAAATAAATGCATCATAAAAAACAAATCTTTATACATCTTGTTAAACTAATTCTTAACCATGTTTCTATGTCAAGCTGTCATGTGTGAATTAAAGTCTGTGAACTGGTGTCTTTTCCATTGGTGAAAAGTGGCAACTCTACACGTTACAAAGTTTTCTTGGTTGGCTGTTTTTATATTCAACTTTTTGAGTGGTAGATCTTACCTTTAAACAATTCTGAGGTCGGGGACAATGGGCTCAAAAAGGTTTGTGACCACTGCTTTAGTGCATACGTTTGAGGGGGTAGAATTCAGGCAGGTGGACAAACCAGATCAAGCCCCAATATTCCCCCCCAAAACATTATCATGTCTTGTTTAACATAGTATGTTTGCACTTTACAAAAGGCTCAGTGTTCTCACAGTTTCAGCTTCTACTCACAACGTTTTCCATCAAAGGATGAGAAAGTATCCTGACAACTAAGAATGTTACTATAAGACAAATCATCGTACTATAGAACACGAAAAAAAGAAAGCCAGGCCTCAATCCGACAACTTGCAACCCACAAACCCAATGCACTAACCAATGGACCACAGGGCCTTTTGCTCAGGCCAGTTTGAATGTGGAGGCTTTAAAGGCTGTATTTTGCTAGTTATGTGATGACGGAGAATGTTGCCGTCAGATACCATTCTGTGTTTGATTAGATTCTTCATATATTGTCTCACATTAACACTGCAGACGTTTAACATCTCAACAAGTAGATTCTCTGAGTTTCAGTCTGATATTACTAAATAGAAGAACATATACTGACAACTATGTTGCGGTCAGATAAGGTTTCTGTATTGATCGAGAAAAAATTAAAGCCTGGCCTCAATCAACAAAGAAATGTAATTAATAATTGACCCGTATCATGATACATATGTGACCTTGAACGACCAGTCTTAGGGCTCAATTTATCATCTGAAAAATGAAGAAATAAGCTTTGTATTGATATATGGTTTGTTAGGATAGGACAATATATGGCTGAGATACAACCGTTTAAAACTGAGTGCAAAACAAATCTAAATATTGAAAAGATTGCCTTGAAGTTGTTAATCAGGGGCACTGTGGCAGGCCATCCACTCACAAAAATAAAGTTTTTGTATATTAAAGGTAGGAAATTGACAAAGTATCTTCATGGAACATGATCTTTACTTAATATCCTAATGATTTTTGGCATAAAAGAAAAATCTATAATTTTGACCATGCAATGTATTTTTGTCTTTTACTAAAAATGTTTCTGTGCTCTTTAAGACTGATTTTGTGATCCGGGTCACATTTAGTAAAATAGATAGTAGGTATGCTAGATAGCTTCTCTCCTTGGTTCTTAATGACCTCATTTGCTGAATGACAATGACAGGATGTGCTCTAAATATTTATAATTTTTATGGATTTGGCTCAGGACTATCCTTTAATTTATCGAATGTTTGTGACTTCATAACTCATAAAATCACCAAGAAGCACCAATAGATCTGAAAACAGCAGCACAACTGTTACTGAATTTAGATCCTTTCGTCTGATCAAATGCACTATTAAAGGAGCTGTGACATAGTTGTTTTCAGTCTTGGCTGTAAGAAAGGAGAAGGATGGCTGGCAACTTCCCTGCAATTATCAGAATATTTCAGCAGGTGTCAGTGTCGCTCTTTCATGCATCCCTTGACCGTGTATCACTTATATAACTAAGAAAGCTTTACTCAGCTTTTCCATTCAGCAACCAAATCCTACAACATACCTGTATGTGTTAAACCACAACCCCTATGTAGTTTTGGAATAACTAATGCTTCACACAATGACCCTAAAACGTATCGGGATACTTAAACGCCACTTAAAAATGTATAAATGCCTTTGTACTGTACAACAAATTATTGTAAGCAAATCTTTTCAAGGTTATTTTATTTTTATTTTTTGAATGATCAATAGTTGTGGTTTAATCATATGAATTGAAATAACATATAGTTATAAGCTACAGCCTTCTTACTAAGCTTCTATTGGTATCACTATACAGCATATATAGCTGGTTATTTTGTTGCGTGGCAACATGACTGTTTACTTTCTACTTTGTGTAGAAACGTTATCAAAAAGGATGACTGGTCACCTGTAATATTTAGAAACCACAGAGAGCTCTGCATGTGCGTGGGATGATTGGTTTATACAGTAAAAGCTTTATCTTCAGACTGGAAAGCTTCAAGTGATTTAACATCTGCAAGCATTCCAAGGTCTCTACCTTCAACTTGCTTGATCTTATACTGAAAGATTTTGCCAAAATGTGTTTGTTTTGATTATAACTTTCAACTTGTCCTTCCCAAGTTAACAAAATGTCTCTCATTATGGCTGGTTGTTTATATTTATGATAATGTTAGTAGCAGCTTTTTACCAGCACAAAGCACCTTGCAGAGAGCTACAGTATTAGAACAGACAGCTGGAAATACGCAATGCTCACCAAACAGACCTCAAATTCTTATTACACCTGCCTAGTCAACTAAACACATGAAACATTGCACATAATCTACCTTCATTACAATTACTGTTCTGGGTGACAATTAGAAAATGGGTGAATAATGTACCATCAACTGAAAACAAGCTGGCAGTTGTATTCGCATTTGGATTTTGGCAAAGCTAAGCGATAAAATTGCTCACTATGCCCTGCAATAATGATTGTGGTTGTCAATGCATTTAAGTTGTGAATGGCACGTCGCATGTATTTTTGTGTAAAAGACAAGCTTTGTATTCCCAAGTGAATGTTATTCAGGTCTGCATGGTTAATCTAGAAAATACATGTATAACTTCTGCTGTAATGTGAAGTGTAAATACTGTATTGTTCTGAAAATAATACAATCCTTTTCGAGATGTATGTAATGGGAAAAAAATAGTTTTAAGTCTTGAATAAATAAAATGTATTTATCTGAAACAATTTTTATATAGACCAATTCACGAGATGTTAACACTGGTCCAGAAGCACTTCTGGTTGATAAAAAAAAATCTTGCATAGATAATTCACTCTTTAAGGGATGGTTAAACATTATAATTTGGTTATAAATGTTCTGTTAGGCTAATTGTATATTGTTCGAACATTTGTGTGGTTTAAAAAAACTGAAACGGTAAATTCCTCTTTACAAGCCTTAAACCAGCTTTATTTCGAGCTAGCATTGTAATTGGTCTATATCATTTTTCTTTTTTTAAGTATGGTAAATACTGATCAAATGTATTCACAAACACTTTATAAAACAGTCAGTTCTGCTCCTTGATTCTGATCGTTTGAGCCGAGTTCTAAGCCGTTGTAAAATACCCTTATAACCAGAGCCGTTGATAGAGAGAGTCACGTCTTTTCAATAGTTTCCAGAACTTACTAGAGCATCGGCTAAACAGACCAACTGCGGTAACCTTCTGACCCATATAAAGACGAAAGCTATTAAATGAATAAAATAATGAAAGAAATAAAGCATTTAACGAGAAAACTTAACTTCCTGGAACTATCTGAAGGGCTCCATGAATCATGTGACGCTTCAGCGTTTTGGACTTCCGTTGGCAGAACTCTCTCTCTTAATGGCTCTGATTATAACTGCTAACCCCATTACTTAGCCAAGGCCTAAATATCACTTTATTTACTTTATTTTATGAAACCTTGCTACGCATATGGAATAACAGTTTATAGAAGCAATAAGCCCTGTGAAGCAGTGGGTTTTTCAAGTGCATTTTAGTGCATTATACTTCGATTCGCTACTGTAACCCACTGCTTCACGGGGCTTATTGCTATATTATGGCTTACCTTGAAAATAAAATGCAGTCCAACTTAATTTAATGTTAATTATTCATCTCTTAGTAGTGAAAACCATATAAACCTCAATTTTCATTGACAGTAGAAATGAAAACTTGTTGAAGTTATAAAATCTGTCTGAGCGAGGAATAAACATAGATTTTCATAGACTGTTTAAGTCTTTAGTGTACAGGGACAGGTCGCTTTAGTCCTGAAGACGCTTGTCGTTACACACGTTTTGACGCCACCTATTGTTTCGTGTGTGTTATTAACAAGTAATGGTCTAGACTCTATTTTTTCATGATGTGTTTCAGAAAAAACTGTCACAAAAGCAATTTTTCTGCAGTACTGTCATTGTTATTGACAAGATTCCCGAGGATCGTTCGATGGTGACAGTGAGTGACTCTCATCACCACATGTCGAACCTAATTGCTTTACCGACCCATTGAGCTGATACTAGAACGGCTATACAATTTATATGAAAGGTAATGAAACATCACCAGTGCTTCTTTAAAAGCTGATTCGTGGTCAGTGAACATAATCACATATAAGCAATGAGTGAAGAAATATAGGAGGAGATGAGGTTTGATTCTCATTGACTCCTTTGTTTTGTGCTGGAAACATTATTATTCTAATTGCTTGTGAGCTGGTCCTGCATTGTTCATACCGGAATGAATCGCTATTACATGGCACAAATAAGCCATATGGTTGAGAAAATGACGGGCAAAATGAAGTTATGATGGGTAAATGATGATGAACAAATGCTGTTGTTTATTAATATGTGATGTATTACCATTACATTACATAATGGGGGAAAAAATAACTGGTAACACTTTCCTTGAAGCATGCATGTATAATGCATTATAAAGAGTCGTTAAAGGATAACATGCATTATAATTCTTCATCTTGGGTGTTGTAATGCATTATATGTAGTTGTAAAGAATTATAACCAATTTAAAATGTGTATTGTTATAATGGATTAACCGTAATAACAATTATTATTAAAAAATTAAAATGCATTAAAAGGTGCATTACAATGCTTTAAAACTACTTTTATTGTGCATTTTACATACATGCTTCAAGGAAAATGTTACCAAACTTTAATTGGGGAAATAATTTCAAAACACAAATAATGAAAAAAATTATAAAGATTAATTGAGACCCTTGGCAAAAGTTTTCTGATTTAGTTTGTAGGTGCACTTTCAAAAGAAGATATTTCTTGTTTGACTATAGCCTACCATTTCAGACATTGTATTATAGATTGCGGCTATTGATTTATTGTTCACCAAAACAACATATCTGCTGTCAATTTGAGATGAAAATCATCATTATAGTGTTTCTATATTGGTTTCCTCACATTTTTTTCCTCTCAAAATGCAGCAAATCATCCGCCCTCCAGCTGAAGGTCCTTATTATCTTGTTCCACCCACTCGCCTTTTGAATGATTTGTTATGCTCAGTTTGGTGGCATTAGACAGACTCCATCATTTGCAACTGGGTAAAGCAACACTCATAGAGCTGAAAATAATGCCGACATGCTGTCACAGTTGATTCAGAAGGAAACTTTGGTAAAGGTATAGTTCACCTCAAAATGCATGGATTTCTTTTTATATAGAACATTAAAGAAGACATTAAAGGATGTTGGTAAACAACGTAGACCCCCATTTCTCAAGATTTCATCTTCATTTCTCGAGATTTCATCTTCATTTCTCAAGATTTTCTGAGAGACAGATTTTTGTGAACTACCACTGTAAAGCATGTAGCTTTCCTATAGCTCAGTGGTTAGAGCATGGCATTAACAACGCCAAGGTCATGGGTTAGATCCCAGGAATTGCACAAAGTCACTATACATATGTATTTATATATAATGTCCACCTATGATGCCTTCTGCAAGGCCAAAACATTCATGAGACCTTTTTATCAAAAAAAAGTTAAAATTTGTTTGCCGTCTGGCATCCAGCACCCATCCGACAGTTTGACTTTAATATCTGAATGACATTCAATGTTTTCTGCTTGGACTGAGAGAACTGGTTGATTGCACAGACAGGCTTTTATTGCCTCTGTTCTGTGTGTCATCATGTAATCGACATCACACTGACATCATTGTCACTTTAATGTAAAGTGTCTGAAACATCTGTTCTTTGCTGTGTGAGCTTGAAATGAACAGAAGTTCAACATTGACAGTATTAACACAAAATATAAATTCATGGTATGGTTGTGTTTGATTCATAAGTACACTTTGTCACGTTTGTGTAATCTTTTATAATCATTGTAAAATGATTTTACATTCTCAATGAAAATACTCTTCATCTGAAATGACTTAAAAATCCACCCTTATTATAAGGCACTTCACCTTCTGGCTCTATTATTGCTGACTTTCACAACCCGATCAATTCCAATCCCTACATTTCTGATTGAATATCTGCCTAAAGAGGAACATGGATCAATACAAAAATACAACTTGCTATTGATTTTGGCCAGTAGCAGGTTACAAAAGACATTAACAAAAGTATTTAGGACAACCATGGCCTTCTGTGAATTAGATGACTTATTGACCTATTCACAGGGTAAGGTTGAATATATTCAACTTATTTCGAGTAGAATATACAGTATTTTAATAATAACCGAATATAAAATTTCCGTTATACCAAATTTACAGATGGGAATCTATTTCTTCTATTTTGGGAAATTCTGTCCTCTCTAAAATAGAGTGTGTCTGTCTTATGCTTTTTGGCTATTTTATCTACGCCTAAATTGCAATGAAAAACATTCTAGAACCTCCTTCATTTCTCTTGACAGCCAAATAAATAAACACAGTTTGAATATGTAAGGTATCATTTGTGAGATTGGAGACACATTTGAGCTTCTGGTGTCAGATGTGTCAGACCTGAGTGGTGAATGTTTTTCTACAGGCCATGAGATTGAGTTTGTGTTAGTCAGGGCTGCCCACAGGGATGCAGGAATGCTCAATACAGAGCTAAAGCTGAATTACAAAATCTGAATACACTGTGTCTTCGACATTTTTGGGAAGGAATATATTTAATTTCTCATGTATGCATCAGTGACTGAAAACAATATTTTAAAACGATGCTTGCTGTGGGTCTTTATTCTATGAATTCTTCACACAGACTCTGTTATATTCTGGTCCCTTTACATGATTCGAGTCTCCGCTTCAATGTAAAGCGTATTAGATCTTTCACCTGTTTTATTGTCCGTCACGTCTGCTTGGAAAAGTAATTGAGCACCTCTCGACAGCAGGCATATCCACTTAATAGGAGGCAAGAGATGTACATTTTCACAGGAATATCCTCAAGTAGGTCTGCTAATAAGGTAGGCCAGATCTTTAGAGCACACTTTCCTTAATTCATGTCTTAGGTTGTAAAAAAGTCTTGTAGTTAAGTGCACCTGTGTTATTTGTGTTTATAGGCCTGTTGATATCATGCTTCTGGGGATTACAGATAAATGTGATATCATTAATGGATCTCAAGTCTCTGTGAGTCGCAATAAAAAGGAAAGGTTTGCTCGTGCCTCTCAGATGTTTCTCCTGGCGAAAAGGACCTAGAAATCTTGACTGGAGTTTCAGAATGTGCTCAGGCTTACATGTCTGCAATCTCCTAGGTTTTAATGTTTATAAAATACATATATTTTTGATTGTACTATATAACAGTTCTTTCTGGTTCTCAATCTCATATTCCACCAGTATCTCCACTGGAACTGCGTTCTCCGTTTGTATCACTGTGCCACTAAGACTTATGAAACGGAAATTAATCAAACACACATTCTGCAAAATATCACTCTCATATTCGTGTCATAGGGCTCTGTATCAGCATTTCTATTAAAAGGCGAGAGATATGTGGCCGCAGGCTCCTGTATAACTTCTAATCTGCAACAGTCCAGTCCATCCTGCTCTTTAAGTTCACAAAACTATAGTCATTCCGTTGTTTCTAGAAAAACAAAGTACGCTAAATGCGTATCTCATATGCCACCTATACTCTGAAATTGCCTCCCTTAAACTGTTTGAGAAATTATGTATTATATTAATACTCTATACTGTTTGTCACACTTCACAATGGAAGCAAAGGGGCGGGTGCCACTCACTTTCTAACCGCCCTCCATTTCTTGTTGTTTTGGTTGGATTGAAAGCTAGAGAAAATCACATCTGTTTTTAGGTTCGGTAAGTTTTGGGTTCTTTTGTTGCATCGGCATAAGCCAACCCCAAAGCGATTTTTGCTTCCTTCTTTTGCATACCAACATGGTGGTGCAGAGGCTTCTCTGTTTTGATGTCATGAGCAATCCAGTTCAGTATTACAGATCAATGGTTGCATTATTAGAGATGTAGATATTTTGATCTACTTAGCTGTGGCCACAAACAGCAGGATTTTGTACTACAAGAACAGGTTCATTAAGGGACATATTTATTAACACATTGTGGCAGCGCAAACGGCCCTTAAGGCGTAAATAAAAAGATTGCCATTTACTTAAGACACGCAGTGAAAATTAGCACTGGAAAGGTGTGGTCTCCTCTTCAGACACAAACTTTAGGGGGGAGAGTATTTAAATGAATCATGCAATGTGATTTATTTAAGGTTTATTTAATTTGCACAAAAGCAAGGTTCTTTCGCTGTCCAAAGACCCAGTAACTGAACAATGCCAGACCACCTAACACTGTGTCTACACCGGACGCGACCCGCGTGATGCAACACAACAAAATATATAATAAACACATTAGAACACATTATAATAAAAAAAATGTCAACAAATGCGACCGTCACATCCGGTGTAGACATGGTGTAAGACTTAAACCAAGACTTCTACATCACTTTAAATGAACTGCCGTGTAATAGAAAACAGATACAGAAGTGGAGACTGTCCACTCTCTTTACATTTTTTTATTGAATTGAATTGCATTGCATAAGGATTAATATTTGTGGTCCTTATGTATTAAAGAACGGCTAGAACGATCTTGCCTTCCATGTGCAACAGAAAAGCTGCATTTAGTTGAATGTACAGGAAAAGTATTTACTTGATTTTTAAAACGTGTGGGAAATCCAGTGGGTGTTTGAGGTGGATATAAAATGTCTAAATGCAGATTTTTTGTGTGAAAAAGTCCCACACACTGTATGAAGTGCAAATATGCAAGTTACCCTTTTATCCTCTTAGTTTAACTTACTTGCTTCTCTGCTTTGGTGCCCGAGTTGAAAAATATCAAAGCATTTTCTTAGTGACACAGCTGATAACAGGTTTGCCTCAGGCATCGCCTACCACATTGTTTTTCTTCCTTTATTGGAAATCTGCTCTTGAGATTCATGCATCAACCCCAGAAGGAAGTATCCATATTGATTGACCATAACATTTTAATCTCTGCTGTGTAAATATGAGGATAACATAAGAATATATCCTCAGATTTACAGGAAGTGAATGTGTGTAGCCTACAAAAACCAGAGGTTCATTGTTGCTTACAGATATAAACAAAGCTTTCCATTTGGACTTAAAGGTTTCTTGCTTTTCATTATATAATCATTGTTCTCGGGAGTAAGCCATGTTATAAACCTTTTTCACTGAACACCATGGTGACAGGCTAGTGGGTGTCTTGGCCACTCTACTGGTGTTTATAAGCAATTTTTTGACGGAAGAAATATCAGGGTTTTATTGTAGACATGCAATGGTGGGTGGAAAGCCATTTGATTTTGTTGACTGTGTCTTACTTGATTTTCTGTGGCATTTGAAGAATAATGAAGCTCACAGAGAGTAGGGGACTTGACAGAAACACATTTAAATGGGACCTTTGTGCTCTGACTTGATGCGGCACATTAAGATGGCACATATTATGTTGGTGCGTTTTTGTCTGTGAATGCAAAATGTACTTGCCATGTTGCCCTTGTGAAATTTATGCAAGAAATTGTATGGTCCTTATTTCTCAGAGAAAAGTTTTATTTGTACATATTTATATTTATGCATTTGGCAGACGCTTCCAAAGCGACTTGCATTGCATTATCCTATCCGTCTGTTTCTGAGTATGTGTAATCCCCTGGGATCGAACACACAACATTGGCATTGTTAGCGCCATGCTCTTACCTGAGCTACGGGAACGTTGTGCAATAGATTCTCAAAGGTTCAGTGACTGAAATTTAGCAGCATCTAGCGCTTCACCCCCTCCTCCTTTTCAAAGCACTACACCTGACACAGGGCGTCCGTTTTACATCATAATTCTATGGAGTAAACAGTGTCCTGAGCACTTTTTAAATCACCTGCGCCGTGTTCTTTTTCTGCAGCTAAGAACATTTTTGAAGTTGAAAAAAGTTACACCTTTCTGGAAACAAAGCGCCTTCATTCAAGCAACTTTTCCTCAGCAATGACAAGCGAGTAACCTGTCGTTTCCATAACAACATGCGTGGATGGTGATTGGTCGAACAGGATCTGTTTTGAATAAATTCATAAAATCTTCACTTTCGTAAACTTTTGATTGCATTTCTAGAGAAAAATTTGTATTTTAGCTTTTAAATATTTTATGGTTATTGCAAAGACGCTCTCTGTTTATTATTCAAATAGAATTCTGTTACGCTGCCCACTGTATGAAGCATGTTTGAATCTGTTTCTCTGAGCTGCCTTCATGCCCAAATGATACCTCTGAACATTGCCAGCTGCTATTTGTAACCACAACGCTGCAGGCTTTTTTTTAATAAAAAAAGTGCCATTGACAACTAGCCTGATGTTACATTTTCTCTTCTTTGCTGGAGAAAATAATGTTTTTAAGAAACACGTTCTTAAGAGCAGTTTGTCCATTTAGCAGTTAAAGCATTTTTTGTGTTAGTTTTACTCTCTGCTGCCAGATTCTTTAGCCATATACGTTTGACCTGATTAAAATGTGTGAGGTTGAAAACATGGATTTACTTAATGCTCACAATCTATTTACAGTGTTGGGTGTTAAAAAAAATCTTAATACTATGAAACATTGACCCTGCAGTCTGGTAAAGCACATGGAACATGCAACAATGTATAATTACAGTGCAATAGTATTAATATCAACTGCTTCCATTTAATAACGCACTGTCAACAGCGCAAACAGCGTTAAAAGCATAAGCCTGCTGCGCCCTTGAAATCATAATTAATCTGTAAAGGGAATGGGGAAAAAATTCTCAGGCAAAACAATTTATGACACAAACAGGTTTGAAATGTCTCTCTGGGAGTTTTATAAAATGAAACTTAAGTGTTGCTCGTAAATGGATGGAAACAGCGGTGTTTGGGATTATTAAGGGTGTTATGCTCTTTTTAAGGTTCATTATTTGATTTGCTGAAAATGAAATGTATAAGCATTAGAATCAGAGATGTTGGAGTTACAGTTGTTGAAATATGCTTGTACATTTTAACAAGTTGGAGGACATATCTCATATTCATATTATTCCCCAGACCACATGCTGCTAAAAATTTAATAAATGTAGTAATCACTGTACACAATGTGCAAATCTAGTTATTGTCGTCTGACCTGCTAAAATCCATAAAAATAGGTTGACAGCACGGATTTGTATGGAACTATTGAGCGCTCCTTGAACCATGTGACCACACTGCAGCGAGAACGAGTGTCATAACGCTGTATTTCGACGGCTCAAATAAGAGCTTTAACAAAGATTTATTATAATCATTTAAGGAGAGTAAGGTGGCATGACTTTGCAAGGACCTGAAGATTACACAAGCATAACTTTCAGAGAACCTGAGGGACCAGACAGAGCCATAATAAACCAGGGACAGTGTGATCTTTCCAAAGTTTACTGCAAAGTTCCTTTACTAACAGTGTTGCTTTGTGTGTTGATGGACACTTTCCTTTAATGAAATCTCATCAGCTCCATGAATTCCCTCATATGACACTCGGCAGGACTAAAATGATCATCCCATCAAATCCTGAGCAAATTTCATCTGGATGTCAGTGCGAATAAGTCAACGGAAACACACACTCAGTCGCTGCAAAGAAAGAAATCGTATGTTTTCAACCTGTCTGGCTGCTTTGTTTCTAAGTGTAGTTTTATCCAGGGAAATCCTGAGTGTTTGTGGAGATGATGAGATAAAAGCTGCAGAACAGGAGATCAATCATCAGACTATCATGAGGAAACGTGTTTGAGTTACTGTGAAGAAGAGCAGAGTGTTTGTGGAGCATCTCTGAAATCATTTCAGTGTCCCGTTCGTAAAGCACTTATCACCTCTGTGGCATTTATCACGTAGGCTATAACACACAGTAGACTTTAACCCTCTTTATAAATTTAAATAGTAGAATCTATTTATAATGAATCAACAGGAGAGCAGAAGACAAACCCTCAGTGCAGTGCAAAAACTTCTCTCATTATGACCTTGGTCATGGACAAGATGTCATGTGGCTGTTGAAAGTGAATTAATGCTATTGGAATTTTTAATAATAGTTTATTGTAGTTGATTTATTTATAATAGATTTATTATTATAGTTTAAAATTAAGCTCAAACAAATCTTAACAAATGTGATGCAATCACGTGCTGATATTTATATCATTGTTTTTTTAACATATGCAATGCTTGTGTAAATTTGCCATTATCCTTGTTAAGCCAACCGGTCAATGTTAGTCAAATTGCTGTTTTTAAAACGGACTGTAGGGAACGACAGATTAAAAGCATTTGGTCAGACAGAACAATCGCTCTCATGTGCTTGTTTTGATAAGCAGTGGTTCTTTGTTTGGAGTTTTAATGGCACTTTGTATGCTTAGGCTTTGCTACGATAACCAAAATGCATATGTAAGTTAAAGCTCAATTTTTTTGAGTGAGAAGGGAAACTACTTGCTGTAGTGCAAACAGTTTAAATTTTACTTTAAACTCGATGTGTCTGTTTCTTACAGATGATTGTGTCATTTCTAAAACCCACTTTTCTAATTTAAGTTGTAAAAACTGTTCAGAGTTATCTTGGCTCGGGCCTTTGTGTATTTTCTTTTTATAAAGTAGTGCATACTCGCTTTATTGTTTGCTTGGCTATAACATGGCTTGAAAATATCTGGAGAGCATGCTGATGTGTTATGGTCACTAGTGTTGTGAGGTCACCGTACAGTGACTGCTGTTTGTCAGCTGTTGATGTGTAAGAAGGAGTTTGTCAGTTCAGTGCTTTCTCAGCCCTCATTTAAGCAGTTCACATGATAAGAGGCTGTTGATCGATGCATCTGATCCATCCGACAAAGTCATTGACCCGGACTCAGACTCGGTCAATGCAATTTCATTGTAAATGGTTCTGTGGTGCTGCTTCATGTCGTTGTAGTTAGAGGAAGCATGAGGGATTGCGGGATTGCGTGAGTTAATATTTTAGGACTTCCAGTTCCATCGCTCCTAAGTCTTTGGGTTTTCTGAAATGCTTTTTGGTAGTTTTGGTTGTGGTAAATAAAACCTGTAAATATTTTCACGTTTTATGACATAAAACACAATAATTATAATCCACTTGTGATTTTTTTTAAAACCTTATGGTGTCATAAAAACGACGGTTGCTATCAAGTTGCTAAAAGTTTAGACGTCATCGTGCACGAAGCTAACATATTGAAATATGGGCACAAATTTTTTAAAACGTAGATGCAGATTCAATCACTGAATAAATACTCTTCTTACATGGGAATACATTTTTTATAAAGTTCGAAATGGTTGTCAGTGGCTTGGTGGTGGTGACGTTGATATCGAGCAACCATTGTGTAGTCTGTTTATAGCATCGTGTTAGCTTTTTATTTCTGCCAATTGTATTTCTCCTTCAAAAGTAACAAATGTTGTGTTCAATTGTAAAGATTATCATGATAGACAAAACGTGTAAACATCATAAACCAGAGCTTATTTTTTTGCGATTTTCCAAAGGTCTATGGGAAACATGCATAGGCTTTCAGTCAAGGGAACCTGCAGAGAAGGTTCTAAACAATAGCCCAAAAAATACGTCATATCTGTCCCTCTCCATTTCTCTCGAAATGCATCAATTTAGTTTTGTAAACAATCGCAACGTCCGGTTCACAGGGAGTTTAATGCTGCTTAACAAAATTTATAAATGTTAGTTAAACACATTTCTTTGTTTTGAGAATGACAGGGAGTTTTTGGTTTATATACAGTAAATGATCCTCTAGTGAGGCATTCCCAACAGCAAAATTTAATTTCACATTTATATTAAAGTTGAAATTAAAACTTTAAACATTACAGGGATAGTTCACCCAAAAATGCAAAGTCTTTCACCATTTATTCAAGTTGTTCCAAATCTGTATACATTTCTTTGTTCTGTTGGAAACAAAGAAAGATATATGGAAGAATTTGAAAGGGTGAGTAAATGATGACAGATTTTTCAGTTTTGGGTGAACCGTTCCTTCAAGACGATAGCAAAATAATTATTTCTCTCAGACAGGTTAAAAATAGTTCTGTCATGTTGGAAGGAGTGTGAGGTGAGTTTTAAATGACACTGCAGGTAGGCACATTCATTACCCGAAACACAACAGCTGTTTACGCTTGTAGACATCTGCGTGCTAGAACACAGGACAAGGACATCTGTCTGCTTACTGAGATATAAATAACTGCAAAGCTTCCCTGGTATCATGAAGACTGGATTAAAGACAATATACTTGAGCAGAACAGTTCTGGAGGAACTTTATTTTAAGAGGTCTCAACCAAACAAATTGACAGACCAATAGTATCAAATCGGAAGAACAATTGAGGACATTTCACAAGACGGAACAATATTTCACAATTTCGGGTACCTGAAGCTTAGTTAATAATGTTCAGTGGCTTTGATTGCAAATATTTAACGTTTATCAATCAAACAGACTCTCCATTTTGACTTCTGAATGATAATGTCACTTTTGGACTGTAGGGGGAGATGTTTCTCTGCTCTATGTATTTACTGTTGTTGCCCATGTTATAA
Organism: Triplophysa tibetana; assembly: GCA_008369825.1. Classification (NCBI taxonomy): domain Eukaryota; kingdom Metazoa; phylum Chordata; class Actinopteri; order Cypriniformes; family Nemacheilidae; genus Triplophysa; species Triplophysa tibetana. The sequence goes on along the minus strand of CM017897.1, from coordinate 11,670,825 downwards.
AATTCTCTCTCTCTCTCTCTCTCTCTCTTTCTCTCTCTTTCTCTCTCCTTCTCTCTCTCTCTCTGCCCTCAAGGATACTTCATATATTTTTCATTCAATAAAACTCTCAAACTCCCTCAAGACTGATCTTGTGTAATGTTTTTACATTTCCTTTTGCAACAGGAGTCACATGGTTCACCCACATTTTGTACATTTATACTCCGACACCACATGGAAATTGCTTATTTTTCTCTTTAATGCCAAACATTTTTATGCTTTCATTTGAATGCATCCAATGATCTCCCATGACATTGATTTTTTCCCAATAATTTCATAGAATTCACAGCTTTTAGAATCTTTACCTTTAAGATCTTTGAATAGGAATCTAAATGGATTTCTGCCCGTTCTAGTTCAGAGAATTTAATATGCAAGTAAAATCAGTTCATTGAGAAGCACCTTTATCCTTTCCACTTCATATCACATCGTCTTTACACCTCACATCTCCTTCAGTGGTCTCAGCACACGCTCAGTGCCTTTCTCTCACTATTCTGTTTAACCAGCCATGCAACAGCTGCAAATTGAGAGTGTTATTTGGAAAATGGAGCTGTCACATCGTTCAGGGTGCCATTGGTCTCTTGCAAGTCATTTGTAGGGTAGCTAATAGTCGCCACAAAGTGGCTCTGTGACTTTCAAACCATTGCTCTGTTTGAGCATACAGCCTGAGACCAACCAAAAGTGGTGTCATTTGGTCTTGTTGTTCGTTTCAGCACCATGGACAGCAGTTGGTTGTTGCACAAATTATGACATGCTGGATGATGTCAGAGTTTTAGTGAGTGAAACTCAGACACACTAAACACACACCATGCAACACACTCTCACTCTGTATTAGAGCATTTCATTTTTTTACACAAAGTATATGTAAAGAAACATGCACTCTGTTAACGGCCTCAACAATTACCTTAACACAGATTTAATCATTAGATCTGAATTCAAACAATAGTCCGTTTTTTTAAACTGTTTGATATATTAATTTTGAAGCCGTCTCAGATTATCTACAACATTTGAGAGGTACATACAAATTTGCACTTCCCTTGTGGGGTAGATGTAGAGTTTTATTCAGCACGGCATATATAATATTATTTAATATTTAATTAGTTGTTATTCTTTTCAATAATTTGTCAATATTGTATGTGAAAGAATTGTGTTAATAAAGTACTGGGAAATTGAGAGAGGTAGAGAGAGGAAGAGCACCCCACTGGGTAAGAAACAGCAATTAGAGAGCAAATATAAAAGCAATTAAAATTGAAGTGGGATTGAAATAGGGAACAGAAATTTTCTTCAATTGACTTATCATGAAGCAGCTGTGCCGGGACTTAATACACTTCAGACTCATGTCAGAGGAGAAACCGTGGGATGTGCTTTTTTTCTATTTGAGGTCAATTGCTGTATGTTTTGAAATGTCATATCAAAATGAGTATAATCTTAGTATAAGTATAATCTTTGAAGGATTTATCAAAATTCAGATAAATCAGTTCTCTGGAGTGTTAAGGGTATTAACAAAGAAATCATTAAATAGAAAATAATTAAAAGCGGTCAAGCAATATAGGCCTAAACAGCAAGCTTTTGCCATTATGTTTTGATGACATTGTAAAAGAAGTAGGCTAGTAGATTTACTGGAGTACAGTATTTTGACGGTGTTGCATGGTGAAAATTGGGAAGGTTAATGAGACCTTATCAAATCAACAACATTTACCAATGTGTTACTAAAGTGACAATATAGTAACTAACTATACATGTAGGCGTTGACATTTGAAACACTGATATACACGAGTAAAGATTTTTTGCACTTTAAAGATACAAGTTGGATTTTTTTTATTTGTTTGTCTTTTTAACAGTGTGTACCAAAAGAATGGCAAAGTCTGTTTGTCCAGCATAAAGGGACAGTTCACCCAAAAATTCTGTCATTTATCACCCTCAGGTTGTTCCAAATCTGTATAAATCTCTTTGTTCTGATGAACACAGAGAAAGATATTTGGAAGAATGTCAGTAACCAAATATATCTCATCCCCCATTGACTGAGAATAAGTAAATCATGACCGAGTTTTCATTTTTGCGTGAACTATCCCTTTATTCACTGGCTCTTCTTTAACCATGTTGCTAGTTTAATTCCAGGTCAGAGTTTGTGTTTGTCCAGTTTTAACCTCTAATCTTACAGCGTTGTGCCCCTGTAGCAAGTTTCAGACAGAGACTGAGACCTTATTGATGTCTAGAAGAAACTATCAAAAAACAAAGGCGATTTTCCTGTCCTATAGTAGGGAGTGTGGCACAAAGATCTGGATAAACATTGGTAAAACCTTGGGGTTTTAAAGTGACAGCTGTGACTGAGCACTGCAGTCAACGACTCATTTACTGTGAGACTAAAGCTCTCAAGTTTTCCACTTCCATGAATCCATGCAGAGTTATTTTTGAAAAGCCTTCTTTATACTCCCAGGGCTATTTATACAATATGCAGTTCCTATAAAACTGAGATTGAAATAAACTTTTTTTTTTATATTTATGCCCATATGTGCTTCTGTTTAAGTTCATTTTTCGATATTCCAATACAACTTAAAATAAGAAGATTAGCACCAGCTCATGTTTTTTTTACAGGATTGTGGAGTCTTGCTTTTACAGTTGGTTAATGCCCTAGATATCTCAGTGGTTTTAAGCTTTTAGCTTCCTGCCTTTTTGTCATCTGACAGGAACAATGGAGCAGTATTTGACCCTGGTTTTATGGCATTTGAGGTATTTTTAAGTATTTGATTTACCACAGAGGAGTCACTTTCATGGCTTCCTTCATTTCTTTTTCCAGCTTCACTGTCTTTGCCAATAATAAATGGAGGTCAGGCTAAGGACTCGCATATTCCTGTGGGGTGCCGATATCGTAAGATCTATTGAGGATCACATTTGAAGTAAATGAAGCAACAAAGGGCCCTATCGTTCACCTGGCTCCAGTCACGTGGCGAGTGTATTTTTGCTAGTTTTGCTAGTCAACGTTGTTTAAATAGTAAATGCAATTGTGCTCAGTTGTGCGTCAATGAGCGTGATGGTCTGAAAATGAGGTGTGTTCAGGCGCAATGCTGGCGTGTTGCTATTTTGAGGCAACAGAAATAGACTGCGTCTAAATCCGTCCTGAATCCTGGTCTACAGTCAATGCCACAATATTTTTTGGTAATTTAAGACCTTAAAATATGTACCTGTAGGCAATTCACAACACGCGCACATTCTGCTTATTATACATACAGGATGTACAGCAGTACACAAACATTTTAAAATATAAACAATCAAAGGATTCAAATGTAAATGATAATTATTGTGTGCATAAATATAAATATCCCGCTTGTCCCGTAGATGGTCGAGAACCGTTTCCCCCTGCAGAAGCGTTCAGTCTTAGCTCTTGCAAGCTCCTCCGTGAAATGAGCGAATGGGCCACGTTGCAAGCGCATTTGGCTTTTAAAAGGAACTGGAGATGACTCATGGTTTATTTCACTTCATATGTAATGTCTTCCTGCTGGCAGCTCTTATATTTGTGATCAGTACTTAACAGTAGAGGTCTGATGTGATTTGGAGAATGTCTGTCTGCACAAGAATGTCGTGTTCTCTTTAAGACATGCTCAAATCATCTTGTCTTTTGTGGGTTTAACACACGTTTATGAGGGGCTATTTAGGCGTTATTATTGAAATACATCTTACAAACACTAGTGAAATAAAACCATCGATTGACCTTAGTGAAAGTCATTCATATGTGTTACTGAAATACTGTACCATTTCAATAATTACGGCCTAAACGGCCCCTCATATACATTTTCTTCATCCTTAACTAATTTAACTTTCCTTACATCTCAGTGATGATTTTCAATGGCCTTCTAAAGCATGCACAGCCCTACATCAGCAGCATACAGCATCAGTGACAAATTATAACACCTCCCTGTGTTTCACCGCAGGGATTTTCGCTCCAATATCCTCCCACCCCTTATTGATCGGTTTTCAACACACAGAGTTCATTTCTGATGAGTCACCAACCTTGTCTGCTTGCAGCTTAACGGATGCCTTTAAATACTGTAACAATGTTTAAGACGATCTTTAAGTGGTAAACTGGTTTTCAAAGATAATTATGAAGAGAGAGTAGAGCCCATTCTGCCTGGTTTTCATGCTGTGGGTAGTGAAGTCAAAACCCCCTCTGGGATTAAAGTTGAGCTTTGATTTGCATTAATGCAGCGTGCTGGAAATGAACTTGTGATGTTGAACAGCATTACAAGTGTCACATACTGCATTCCTGATTCTGGATACAGTAATCTCTTTAAAGCCAACGGCTCACTCTCTTCCCTCCCTAGACTTATTTTCCTGGTTTCTGATTTTATATCGAACACAACATTTCCACAGGTCTTGTAGTATCTGATTCGGTTCAAGCAGGCCTTTTGTTTTCTTGGCGTTGTGCTATCACAGAACTCATGTCTTAAAACTGTAGCCCAAAAAATATCCACAACCGTTACTTAATCAACTGACAACCATAAAAGTGAGAGTACTATATTTTTTGTTTTAACATTGTTTTAAAATGTTTGTTCAGGTCTTATATATTTATTTTCCTCTTTTTCCTGTCATGATTCTGCAGGTATCTGGCTGTGACGCAGTTCTCTCCCACTCAAACCAGAAAGGCCTTCCCGTGTTTCTACAAGCCCATTTTTAAAGCCACATTCAGAGTTTGAAACACAAGAGCTTGTATCATTTTGCTGTCCAACATGCCAGTGGAGGTGTCTACATCTGATGAGGGCAGGTGGGTGACAAACCATTTCTCCAGGACACCCCGTAAGTCCACATACTACCTGGCATGGGCGGTCTGCAACTTCACCTACAGAGAAGCAGTAACAGATAATGGTGGTGGTGAGTCACTTTGTATGCACTTGCATGTAACTCACATTATTTTAATAAGAGTTATAGTTTCAATTCTGATTGGTGTAGGTCATGTTCAACCATTTTTAAAGATGACAAGCACAGCTCTGACAACACAGTTGAATTGTATGTCAATTTGCAAGGTTGATATTGCATGTTAACAGTCTTCAGTTTAGGAATACAGATATCACATTCATTTACAGATCTTTTCTGTCATATAAGACACTAACTCATTGTCACTTATTGGCTCCCAGTGTGTGACCTTGACCAGCCTTCTCCTCATATTAGTGTCATAAATCTCTCTGCAACAGCATGAGCTGCTCTCCTTTATTTAAGATAATCCCTGCCATTCTGACAGTAGTGTTGCAACTATCTAGAACATTTATATAACAGAAATAAAAGAAATGTCCAAAAACTGAGAAAGCTTTTCCTATTTAATGTATCATATCAGTTTGTTGTTGTAATATTATAATCAGTATAATACCAATTTCGGTAACACTTTAGTATAGGGATCAATTCTCAATATTAACTAGTTGCTTATTAGATGCCTATTTTTAGCATATTGGCTGTTTATTAGTACTTATAAAGCACATATTAAACATGACCATATTCTACTTACATATACCTTACTAGCTATTAATAAGCCACAAATTAATAGTTTTCTGAGGCAAAAGTCATAGTTAATGGTAAATTAATACCGAGAATTAGACCTTAAAATGTGTGACCTCAATTTCTTATCAATAAGAATGCCTGCTTTGAGTTAAACTTCAGATTAAGCTTTTTTATGTTCTTTTTTGATTCATGATTTTTTATTAAAGTGAAGTGAAGACGTCATGCTACTTTTAAATGATTTTGAAAGCAGCACACCCAGCAAAAAAAAGAGTTTTCGAATTAATAAGTGACTCATAACAAGTGTCACATACTGCACTTAACATGTGAGAAGGCAGGATCTATGCAGATAAAAGCTAATTGATAAATCCAAACATGAAAGTGAAACATGAAACCAACAAGTAACAACCCTCACAGTAATATACTGGAAATGTACTACATATATTTCGTAATATATATCCTTGAACCATGTGTTTATATGTTTTTTAATATATGAAAAAGGGCTATTCCTTATGTATTATTTAATATATTGTAATATGTTAAAAATGTGTTATTCTGTATTTTTTCTAATGTTTTAAACGATAGATATGCTATATAGTGATAGACTTATCCTGACTTCATTCTACTCCATTATCATAAACAGAACTGGTAGAGATTCATAGGTTTGAACGTTAGCTTTTAACTTGTTCCCTCAAGACAAGCACGGTTTTAGTGTTAAATTAATTCCGTTTAATGTGATGACATTACATTCAGTTAAAGCCAAGCCATCTAAATTCTACAAACTCTGGGGCTGTTTTTCTATCCCATAAAATCTGGAGAAAAATGTTGTTTCACGGATGACAAAGGATTGTACTATCTGCAGTCCAGAGTGCTAAAATATTATTCGTTTGGATCATTTGTTTCAGTTGTCTCCAGCAGTCTACAGGGTTTAGTGCTGTCGTGTGTGACTAATGTTGAGTCTTTTATCATCACACAGCTCTGTTTTAGTGAACATGGCCTTTGTCATGCCTGTATTGACCAATGTACCCAAGGATGTCCCATTTTATCATCAGTTTGACTCTATAGGACCTACACACAGACACATCAGAAAATTTCTTTCTAGATGTTATCTCGCCTTTGGCTCGTTTTTACTTGTAAAACTAGCTTTATATATTGGCTCTTGTATTAAAGGAGTGAATCTCTGGTGAAGTGATTCAACTATCATTCATACAGATCAAGTATAATCAAATGGTTATTGTTGTCAGGTCAAGTGATAGAAGTTATTTTGTGTGTGGATTTAATGAAACTAATGAAGCAGTCACTATTGGTATCAAATTGAATTAGCCGCACAATGGGTGAATAATGAAATGTCTCTTGAGTGGTTTGCCTAAATACTGGTTGCCCTCCATTTATTTTTAAATTAGTCATAGAGTCGATCGATACAGCAGCTTCAAGTGCGGCAAACAACACATCATTCAATATGTAATGCTGAAACCATGTCCTTCCTCCTGCTTGTTTTGAACTGTAACTCTATTTGGTTGGGTGAACATGATCATTTATTCTTTCTAGATAGATGAACACTCAAAAAGCTGTGCTGTGTATCAGACCGAAAATAAAAGAGCCCAACGATTGTTTTAAGAGTGAGAACATGTTTCCATAAAGATGGGGTTCCCAAAGCGGCGTCGGGACCCCCTGGGGGGTCGCAAGGCCACGAGGGTGGGGTTGCAAGATGATTTCCTGAAATCTTTTTTATTATTATAAGAAATAGCCTATTTAACCAATAAGTGTAACAACCTATACAAATATTAGTTAAGTTAAAAATAATACCATCCAAATAAAAAGCCATCAGCCTCCCCTCGATCGTGAATTCCTCGGGAATTCCTCCCCTCGATCGTGATGCCTGAGGGGATTACGTCAGGTCAGGTGCAGCAAGTCATACAGCACCATGTTAAATATTCCTATTTGCATGCAGATTATTTTTCAGGTTTTAGGTTTAGGAAATGTTTATTTGTCGAAAGGAAACGTTGGTTGATATTCACCAAAGACAACGCAGGGTGCACAGTTGCGCACGATTTTTGTATACTTTACCAACCTCCGAGGATAGTGGGGGTCTTGAGTCCTTGGTACTGATATTTTGGGGGTCGCTGACTGAAAAATTTGGGAACCCCTACATTAAGCAACTTTTTTGTTTTCAAATGTTTTGTTTGCCCCCCATCCCGGAAAGTGTGTACATGTTGCTGCGTACATGTAAAATCGATTATGCTCACTTTCTCAAGCGCTTGAAAAATAGGCCTATTCAAATACTATTACTGTAAGCAGCTCTGTGACTATGGCATATCAATATTAACTAATAGCTGGTCATTCTGTGAAGGTTATGGGATGATCAATAACTGTCTGACTGAATGCAGTCACAACAGGATTGATTTCCGTCTAAAGCTATCAGCATTCTGTCCTAATGAGACTTGTCATTGGAACATTCTAGTGATTGATGTCCTGAAGGATTGTCTCGCTGAATCTTTCATAACTTATTACAGCCTTCATTTTTATTTCAGCTGAGCTGTCACTTTCTAAATAGAAGGCCATGGTTTGCTGCTAAAATCTCACATGAAGGATACGGTCTGTGCATTGAAATGGTTCGTTTAAGAACGGAGAGCTGATGATACTTGTCACGCTGTTTCGTTAGCTCTTATAAAGATGATTTTGAACGGAGAACAAACTTAATAAAACATTCGACAGGTTATGTTTGCAAACACCTTTCATCACACAGATCTGTGAGCTGCCACATGTCAGATGCTAACAGTCTGCTTTAAATTCTCGAAACAGTTGGATCCCTTTTTTGTGTCTGCCGCTCAATCTGTATATCTAATAAGATGCCGATTCATCATCGTCCCATCTGCTTTTAGCACCAACATAGATCGCAATGCAACAAACATACTGATGGCTAATTCACAATATTTAGAGTTATGAAGAGTCACATGCATTTGACTTTCAGATTTATTTTAACATTTCAAACTACATGAATGAATATGGGAGACATTATAGATACTGACAAAATAGATGGACATAAGTTGGACATAAGTTAACTTGTTTATAATTTTCATGCTAGTAGCATCTACAACAAGTAGATTTTGTAGAAGTTACTGAAAACTGGGCATTTCCCATCATACATTAGTTCTTCTCAAAAATCAAATTTTTATAATTCTTTACCGTCTGCCTGCCTCTACTGAGATGACGATCTCTGAACCTCTTTTTCAGAATTTGCGAGGTCTGGTCCTTGATAAAAAATACTCAAGGGTAATGGTAATCTCCTATATCATTTATTATCTATAGCTAATCATCAAGGTCGGATGAGAGACATTTTAAAGGAGTAGTTCACTTTCAAAATTAAAATTGAATGATATCATTACACACCGCCTTGTCATTTCAAACTTGCATGACTTTTTTCCGCAGAACACACAAGAAGATATTTTGAAGAGTGTTGTTAACAGCCCCCCAGAAAGAAAGAAAGTTGTACAAGTATGAAAGGACAAGAAGCCATGTAAATGATGACACAATTTTCATTTTGAAGGAGAACTTCTCCTTTAAAAGCAAATTTACCATCATTGTGAAAGTGGCAGTCAGTAAAATCAGGATGCTTCAGTAGAGGTGAAAAATGAGGCACATTATAGAAGAAAGACAAAGCTGCATATCTGATGAGTGTATCTGAGAATAATTTTTTAAAGATACACATACATATATAAATCTATGATATTAATACATTTTAAACAATTAAACAATACATATTAAAACACTTAAATATTAATATTTGTTATCGTTAATATTTATCTATGTTTTGGTCTATAACATCCTTGAAATGTCAGGTGGCGCAAGCGTCTGAAAAACTATTTATGATAACAAATTGAAAATAAAATATGGCATGGCATTTTCATAGTTACCTTTTCTATAAACAGGTTTAACAAATAACATTAGTTTTAAAACTGCTGAGACAATTGAAATCAATTTATATCTTAAATGTCAGGGTGGCACTATTGCAAACACAAGCCTTTTATTTTTAAGTGAAAAGCAATGACAGTTATTGCAAGTCTTTATGCTTGATTGAATAGGTTTATAAATTTCTCTCAAATATCAATAAAATGCCTTCAACCAGGTACACTTACAACGATGTCAAATGTCGCTTTCTGTGGGTGGACGGAAGTCCAGGTTTGGATGCTTAAGATGATAAACTGCATGTGAAGTCATCTTTTAGACTCTTTCTTAAATCTACAGCGATTGGTGCTTATTGATTCAGTCCAACGTCTTTGATTTAAGTATCAACAGAGGAAGCAACAGAGGCTGTGAATCAGAAAAGAACATGGAAAAGGAAGTATCAGTGATGAGGGGAAACAGACCTTAGATTATACAAGAATACCATAGAGGAGGAACATGGCTGTGATGTTTCCAGCAGCTTGAGATGTAACAGGTGTTTAATTTCCTGCTTAATCTCTTCCCTTGTGTGTCTTTTCAATCATCCTCGGGTATGACTGGGACTGATGTTCAGTGCATGCTGCATGTGTGATGTAGCTCCTTTATGAAGAGACGCCATATGAATCCTGGAAAAAATGGGAAAATGTAGCGTACAAGATCACTGTACATACTTTTTAGGGAATGGAAGACAGTTGGCTGCACATTAGATTGCAAAGACCCTCCTGAATGTTTGCTAATGATATTGACCTCACTGCATAATGCAAGCAAGCTTCACACACCGTGTGAGGGCTAGTGGTATACTCTAACTCTAGATTTTGTAAGAAAAAGGACTGCGTTGTGGCGCTGTTCAGTCCGTTTGCAGTTCAGTGGCTGGGCAGCTTTGTGCTGTACATCAGAGTAATTTGTCTGTGAAACTAACACTGTCACTGAGTTTAGTCTGAACTCCACTGGATCTCCATTCATCACCTATGGGACGCCTGACACCTCGTGCTGATTAAACTTTTACAATCAACTGTAAAGAGTTGAAAGAAGGAATGAAAAAAAGAGCTTTGCTCTTGAGAAGGTTATAATTAGTTCATATTCATACCATACACAAGCCATAGTCTCTTTTATCCATCATGGCAGAAGTTAAAGTTCTATCCATCACTGTTGATTTATTTAGTTTTTGGATGTTGGTGTCAGCACCTATAAAACAGGTGTCTTCATGAAGGTTTTCACTATACTTTTACTAATTGACAATGATGCACATTTAGATGTGTCTCATCGTTTGATATCAGCTGAAACGATAGTCAGGTTGACAGATTACGTATATTCAAGATGGAGGCTTATGCGGAGCTTCAAATTTTTTGACATGTTCATATGTCGATTATTGCTGTAGCAGCGGGTATGAAGATGAACTATAGTTTCAAAAAAGCGACTGATTTTAATTTGTCTGGATTTTAGAGAAATTTACAAGCTCGTCTCAATCACGGTTTACTGTGTCATCTGTTTCGGTCACATTCCAGATGGAATGTAAAGTGGTATTGGATTAGCAATAAAGATTTTCTAAGTCTACAGTTTAAAACGTAATGTTCTTTCAACCGCATTTCTTTGACTCTTGGACAGTTGTTATTCAAAGAGTGTTTATTGAAAGTATCTTCTAAAGGACTTCATAACAAAAAACAGAACATTTGTTCCTTGTGCTTTTCTTTTTGGTTGTGTTGGCTTGATTTGTTTCGGGGTTGATATTCTCTGTTTTAAATGGAGTTTTCTCATTCAGTACATCAATCACCACCAGTTTTATTGATCTGACACTTGTGCTCTTGTAGGGTTTGCTGGTGTTTATGTGGCCCAAATGTACATTATTTTAAGATTTAAGTCTTAGCTTAAAGTTTAATCTTGTTTGGTGTGATCGATGATGGGTTTTTTTGGGCGACCGTGGTTTATGATGGTCATATGCTTTTATATTTATGCTGCATTTTTGTTCTGGATCAAAACTGGGATGTGCAAGACCAAACTAAATTAGTTTTAAAGGGTTAAAAGCCTATTTAGCATTGCTGCTGTCCTTCGGTAACCTCTGAAATCTCTGTTTTTTTCTGTATTTTTTTTAGAATAAATAATAATTCTTCGTCATCATTTATGTTCGTGACTGGGTTTTGCAAATATCTAACCAGAAAAAAGTATTAAGTGCTTGTCAGCTTGGACATCACCGTATTTAATGATGAAAAGTTTAATGTTTTTTCAGTTTCTTGAAAGACAGCGACTATGGACATTCAAGGTTTAGTAAGAATAGTGATGAAATGTTTAAACAGTATATCGCATATTCAGCATTGAACAGATTACCTGGGTTAAGAAGAAATACTCAGAACGTGCAAAATATGGCCTTTACAAAAAAATGTACAAGTAAACAACGTGTACATGTCTGTTTTGCAGGAGTATTTGCATTGCTGATTTTGAGAGATTATTTTGTGTGTGAAACTGGCAAAGATGCATGTCTTTTTTTAGGTTGTGTTTATGTGGGCTTGAGCAGAAAACACTGGCCACAGCAGTGCCAGTCAGTCAGAACTCTTCTGTTTCTGACTGCTTATGTAACAGCATCCAGGAAGATGCAGATCCAGGGGGATCAACAGTTCAGTGGTGGAACAAAAAATTACATTATGTATACTGTAATAACCATCCTTGTATGGCCTTTACATCAAACGAAATTACAGTGTGGTGCTTGCAGCTCCTGTTCATTCTTTCTGTCCAGAAGAAGGTGTAATTAGTGTAATTCAGCAGACAAGTTTTCATTTGTGAACACAGTGCCGAGCCATGGGTGACAAACTGTCTGCATGCAGAAACAAATTATGTTACGGGGTTGAAGGGACAGAAAATCCTTTCAAAACATCACATGACTCTGGTGAAAAAGACCGCTTCATTTCACAAAGATGGTCAATAACTGGGTATAAAAAATGCTGACGCATTTCATCTGCGGTTTTGGAAGGTGGACAATCTCCGGTATGGCCATTGCCCACAAAATCCCGCAAGTGGTGTGGGTGCTGTTCCTATCTCTGTTTTGACGTCAGCTTTTGTCAGCACTGGGCCTGTACTGTTTTCCATATTTCGTTCCATGTTGTCTCATTTCGCTTGAGAGTGTCACTATGATAGACTGCACAAGTTCTTAAGTTGATGCTAGGTCCAGCTGTGGAGATTGTGGGTAATCAGAGAAAACCTAGTGACACGAATCACATCCTCAAACAAAGTGAGCTGTAGCGTAAATTCGCTGTTTATGAGAGAATATATTCCCTTCGCTTCAATTTTTTGTCGAGCCTTTGGCTTACTCATTATATCAACGAGAGTTGCTCGAATTACAGGGAGTGCTGCATATTGAAAGGCCCACCCTGTCTTTGATAATCTCTTTAGCTTGACTGGAGTTTCCAATGGGTCCATTTCCGGCTGTTTTTTTCTCAACAAATCATGGGGAAAGAGCTTTAATTTTTTTTACACCATATGCACAGACTCAGCAGGAGTAAAATGCAGGAATTCTTCTAATACACCGTCATCGTGTAAATTAAGTGTCACCACAGACACCTGCTCCTTTTTACTGATATCTTTGCTTTCATCAACTATCAGAGCAAAAAGTCCAGCCTCACCATATTTGCCATCAATTCAATTAACTCGATTTGTATAGCGTGTATTTGTCTATTATTGCGTGTGTATTTTGCAGTTCTGTGATTCTCCATAATTTTTTCTCAACATTCCTGTCAAACTTGCCAACAAGATGCAAAAGCTTGATAAAGCCACCTCGGTTGCCAGAATTCTCATCCTCCCTGTCTGATCTTTGTGCAATTGTCTGACAAACGGTAAATTGCAGAGAGTCAACAACTCCTCTCATGTATTCCCTATTTTCTTGTACTGCCTTTACATGTTATTCACTTAAAGCATTGTTGATTTTTTTAACCATTGTTCTTACGAATTTAAAATTCTGTCCATCAGTCCATAGAGTATTTGTGTCCTGCACTGACATTGTGTGCTTTAAATGAAGATGTTGCTTTGCGCCAATTCTGATACACATCTTGTGAAAATGCCTTCTCTGTGTGGTCGATCCCTGGGTGAGAAAAACGTCTGCACATTAAGCTAAATGCACAGTACATGGAAATCAGTGGCGGCTGCTGGTCTTTCAAAGAGGGGAAGCTCATTTCACAATGAATGAATGAACAAACTATCTAAAAAATATATTAAACTCGACGGAGGAAATATGGATATACATTAAACTGAAACAAGGAATGTGGTGTATAATTGTGTGAAATGTATGATGAAAATTGGCAAGCAATTTCGGCAAGCAAATACCAAGAAATAGGTTGCAGTAGTTTGTATTTCGACTACACTTGCAAAATCCGCAATGGGACTGAGATTGAATAGCTTTAGCATCAGCGACATTTTTATAGAACAAAATCGCTGTCAATCAAAAGGAGATGCAGTCTTTCGACAGACCCTCCAATCATCACGCAGTAGCTTGTAGTCCAGGCCATCCCACTCCTCCATTCATCCCAGAGATGCTGAGCGTCCGTGGGCGGGACATAATCGCAGCATTATCCAATGACCGTCTTGTTTCTAAGCACTGAAAAAAACTGTTGAAAGCAGCCCCATTGAAGTCAATGGACGCTGGGCTTCAACAACAGAGTAATGGACTGTACGCTACGGGAATGAATGAGAAGGAAATCGAGTCAGCCGACCTAAGTAGCTGATTCTGAACGAAATTGTTTTCGTTCGAGATGAACGTGTTTAACACATTTTTAGTCTATAAAATGTTAACATAATAGTACATATATTTGACCATTCATTTTTTGACAATTATAGGGGAAGCTGAGCTTCCCTTGCAGTCTTAAAGAAATCGCGACTGATGGAAATGGAGTATTCCAGCCAATTATAGTCATCATACTGTCTGCGATTAAAAGATCTTTCCTGCTGACCATTTTAGTGCCTGGATATGTCCTTAGGAGTGGGCACCGTGGCCATTCCACAGCCGACAGGCTTAGATCAGTGATATGCGAGTTAGTGTCACAAAGGACACTGTTAATGGTGATACAACTTGGTTTACTACAACCAGCAATGGGTAATTGTTCCTCCTCATCAAATAAATAAATCCCTCTTAAATTTGAAACAAATTGTGTCAGATTCTATGAATTCAACTCGAATGTAAGTAAATTTCAACTGATTTTCTACTTATGACAATTTGAAGAGCATTGAATCACAAAAAATCTGTGAGAAAACACAGAGAAACTGTGGATAAATATAGCAGTGACACTACTGCAGATCAAATTTCAAATTTGGAATGAGATTATATGCCAATGTAATGTCATTTTGACTTCAGCACTTCAGCTCAAACTAGTTTCCTGTCCAATCAAATGCTGTTTAGAATCTGAATGTCTCGCCTATACAGTACATGATAAAATAATTTGAAGCTGTGCCTTAAAGGGATACTTGAGCCAAGAAACAAAATCTCCCCATGTTTAACTCATGCCTCAAGGCATCCTAACTGAATATGACTTTCTTCTTGAATAATGCAGTCAGAGTTATAATACAACATATCATTTTACTTCCAAGCGGTAGAATGGGAGTAATCAGAGGGCAAGCCCCAAAATTGCATCCATCGATCAAAGAAATGCTCAACACATCTCTGTGGTCTTAACAAAGGTCTTCTGAAGTGAATCGGTGTGTTTGTTAAGAGAAATATCCATATTGACCACGCTATTAACGATAAATGGCTGCGCATGAACCATGGGCTTGTTTTCCGGCAAATGATGGTTACGAAAGCTCCGGCACAGAGGAGACGGTATCCTATTGGAACAAAATTTCTGCGTTTTTCACGGAATCTCAGGTTCACAGCTGAGGGATAACAGAAGTTATACATTAACATTAATAGTGCTGTCAGTAGGGATATTTCTCTTAAACAAACGCGTCAATTCGCTTCAGAAGACCTTTGTTAAGACCAAAGTGTTGTGACGAGCAGTTCTTTGATTGATGTATGAACTTTTTGGGGCTTCTAAAAATTGCCTCCCATTCTACCATTTGGAAAAAAACTTATACGTGGGATTATACCTCCGACTGCATTATTCTTCAAGACGAAAGTCAAATTCAGTCAGGATGCCTAGAGCGTGAGTAAAACATGGGGAAGTTTTGTTTCTTGGCTGAAGTTTCCCTTTAACAAAACATCGTACTGTGCCTTTAAAGTGACACAAGTGGCCTGTAGAGGACAATTATTTACTCAAAAGGTAGAAACCATTGTGCAGAAATCCTATATTAAACTTTATGTGTAAATGGGATCACGAATTGTGTGTCTTGTTGTGGAGAGATATGCTGAGCGAATCAAACATTATCAGACCAAGTTTCTTTATCATCCACGTGTCTCCAGCATTTGCACACTCACCTGGTTCCTCTGTGTCTCAATTTCCTTGTTCACTTTTGTGTGCTATTATACTCATGCTTCTACAGTATCACTCTAAACTCTTTCTTATTACTTTTTTCCGCCCTTTGTCCTTTTCAGGTGCTCTTGTCTTTGCGAGTGGCGTGAAGTGCTGTCTATTCTCTGTGCAGGCCAGCTGTTAAGTCACTGAGAGCAAATGTGGGTGGGCTTCCCTCTGTATCGCTCAGTCTGTCAGTTTCCCAGGCTGAGGGTCACAGAGGATCACTGGGGTTGTGTGAACTCTGTCTCGCTCCTCTGGCTTTTGATGCAGAATGAGAAGAGACAGTGTTTCTAATATGCACACAACCATACAGTAGGTACTATACCAGAATTTTCCTTCTGCCGTTGCTGTCTCCGCGGCGGTACTTAATGTGTGTTGACTCTTGTTTACTTTTGAGTAGCAGATCTTCACTCATCACGAGTCAAGCTCATTTCCACACTCAGCAGACGGGCAGAATTTGAGTGGTTTAGGCTTAATAGGGAAACGCTGTCTACAATATCAAAGTTTCAAGAACCTGAATCCACATACACTAAAACATTTTCATTTATTGCTGGGTTGCATACAGCGATTTAATGTTTGTGTTCGCTCCGTTTTGTGCAAATAGAGAAATACAGCGTGTGAGATCAGAGGGCCTGTGGAAAATCGTATGTATTGCGATGGTCTTCATTCATAAAAAAAAACCGCACTTCATAAGTGAAACTGATGTCTGTGTTTTGCTGTCAATGGGTGCGCGTGCTTAAAAAGAGATACGTCTGCTTTAGTTACTTTATAAAGTGCTGTGTTGATAAAGAAGATATGAAACATTTAATTGTTTGTCATTCAAATTAAGAGGTAATTGTTTTAAAATGTAAAATTGTATATTGAAATAATTGAATATGTTAATTAGAAGTTGCCTGGTAATACCAAACTCTATGCTTCGTAGACGGGTCTGGAAGGGCATAATTGAGCGTTTACTTTCTCGTGGGGGGATGCTCTTGTCTGAAGTTTAAAATCATTTGTGTATCCGTAAGCCAATCACATAACGTTTGGTAATGACGCATGTTTTGCGACGGCTCAGCCGCCTCGAAGTTCCGCGCTTTTACATTAAATGTGATAACTAGTGGATATTTCACGTGCTTCCATGCCCAACTGTCTTTTTCAAAGTGTCTTCTAGCAGACCTGTTGTTGTGCAGTTTCTGTTCATGTGTGCCAAGACATTTATAAAAATCTTGTCAGGATAATGTTTTACGGTCATGTCCCTAATAAAGAATATGTAGGCTATGTGTGGTAACCCTATCTACATACAGTTAGGGCGATATTTAATGAATAGATTGGCTTCTCTATGCAACTTCATCAACCTCGTTTCATTTGGTCACAACACAAGGTGTCCCTGTGATATAAATAAAATGTATAAATATTCTTTTAATTTTGCTTTTTTACATTTCTTCATGGATTAATTTTTGTATTTATTTTTAATTAAGGCAGGTTTGGAATTCCATAGTGGTGATGTACTGGTCTTCAGATTACATGGAAGCTGAGAGAAAAGAGAGGCGTTGGACTGACATGTCCTCGCCACACTTCAAAATTGCAACTGCAATTAGCTTTTAGAATATTAAATCTATCATCTACCTCTTATATTTCTTTTTTAATGCATGGACACAAGCAACAGTGTTTGTCTCATGAAGCATGTTTTCATAATTACCTATACATGCTAAAATTTCAAGGCCACACACTCACACTACATTTTACACATGACATGACACGTCATGGCTCCAAATCAACCTCCATTTTACAAATACTATAGAAAAATAACATCAACTACTAAAGACTCGTTTCTCTGTATTCTCCCTGAATTGTCTCGGTTCTCTAGCGTTTCTAATAACCTAAAAGATCTTGATACTATCCCCCAAAAACTTGATTTTCTCAGAAACACTAAACACAGTTTCTCCTCTGCGCCTAAAGAAAATGAAAGATAGCAGTCCAACAGCATGATTTAAACAGCACGCGTATGCTCTTAAGAGAGCAGCCCCAAAAATGAACCATAACTTTGAGATAACAAAGCTTTCCTGTAGTTCAGTGGTAAGAGCATTGCGTTAACAATACAAGGTTGTGGGATCGATCCCAGGTGATTGCACATGCCTATGTATAAATGTTTTGGATATTGGAATGTATGTCACTTTGGATAAAAGTGTCTACCAAATGCATAAATGTAAACGTAAATGACAAAATTAGAGGCGTTTCTCAAAGCATGGAAGGACAAAATCTTAACATACAGTAAAGGACCTGAAAACGCCTAGATTTGCCTACTCTTCATCTATAATAAAAAAATTCTCCCAATCCTAGGCTTGTATTTAATATGGTGGCTAAATTATCAAAAACTAATCATCAGCGTCTTCAGATGTTGGACATCACTATAGTAGTGATGACTATGAACTTGATCAGGCTATAATTATCTGCTCCGCCTATGGCGCAACTGCAATTATTGGTCAGGATGAATTGTCTAAAATCGTTAGATCATCTACACCAGTGGTCACGTAACCCTGCTCCTTGAAATCGACCGTCCTGAAGATTTCAGCTCTAACCCCAATCAAACACACCTGAACTATCTAATCAAGGTGTTCAGGTTTGTTTGATAATTACAGACAGATTTGCTGAAGCAGGGTTGGAGCTACAGTCTGCAGGACGGTATATAAAATCTGTCATCTACCTTTTCAATTTCTTTTTTTTATTCAGCCTAGTTGTGCATGCACTGTCGTGCATTTAGAGATGAAGCAGCAGTGCCACATGAGAACTGGTTTTCCTGGCTGGGCCTTGGTTCTCCAGAGGTAATATTTCTCTACTGGAGTCAATGTTTGCACACTGGCTGCACTCGTTTTGCTCTGTGAGGGCTGCTGACATCAGTTGTAGAATTTTGTACTTGTTAATATTATTCTTAAATGTAACATTTCGCGTGATTTTTTTGTTCTGTCTCTACTGTGTGTCTATACGTGCGTGGTATATATTAAAGAGAGAGAGAGAGAGCGAGAGTCATTTTCTGTTCCAAATTTTTTACATTTGTTTAAACATCTATAAAACACTTTAAAAGCAACAAAAATATAATATATATTTTGATAGAGTATAACGTGTCGTAATGGGTAGATTAGTATAGAAAAACTGTTACACCCGTTTGTTCAGAAACCATCATGTTGTAACATCAAACCAAGTGCATATTACAAATTCCACATATTAACTCAATTTTGAGTATTTTGTGATTTTTGACACATTAATAACCAGCAGTGTAACTATGAAGTAATAGGTAATTTACATCTAGATTTGTCAATGCTACAATAAACAGTCTTTAAGTTTAATGCTTCACACTATCTCTCAGTTTCATTTTTAAAAATATACACTTTCATTTGCAGAATGAAAAAAGGTTTGTGGCAATATGCCTGCAAATGGTGTATTTCCACCATGAACTTGTTACTTTTGTGTGATTTTGCATCCACAATAGGTTAAAAAATCACATCAACCGGCAAAAAGTATGTAAAACTATCACATAGTGCACCTTTATCGGTGCCGGTGTGAGGATGTCACAGTTCTTTGTTTGCTAATGAAGCATCACTGTTACTGTTGTTCACTCAGTTCGGGTGGCATTTGTTGTTTTTAGCCTTTTAAAACGTGTTTGTAACTTGTACTGCCTAAATTTGACATTAATAATACATTAGTTTGTGTGGCTTGTTCATGTGTTGCTCATACACCTTTATGTGATCGGACTACTACAACTTAAGACAATAATAACTAGAGATGTGTGGAAGACAAAAATAAAGCATGCCATAAACAGTTTTTTTCAGTATAAACTATGGTTTATTTACTAATGTGTTTTGTCTTTGATTAATCTTTTGAACTTTTTAATTTTTTTGGTCATTTTCAAGACGTGTTGAAAGTGTTGATATTTTTTCTGCAATGCATATTGTATCAATCACGTTATGTGTTCCTGATAATGGAAGGGGTATTTTCTAAGCCACCCAACTTTTCCTTTTTAAATCTTCCCCCTGTGCTTAAGTAAATATTCTGTCTTACTGCAACTTTAACAGTAACGCATGATTAAGTTTTTATTCAGTTCGTCTATTTATGGCTCTTGTTTACTTTCCAACTTGACTGTCAGCATAAAAAAGTCAGATAATAACCAGCCTCAACTTTCTTCCTCCAGAAAACTGCTAGAGTTTTCAGAACAATGTCCTCAGCTCACTGATCTGTTTCATGATATTTTCAGCCGGCCTGCTGCTCTGAATTTCTCTCTCACAGAAGATGAGCTGATAAAACATGTTTGTGTCCGTCCGTTCTGCTCCTGTTCTGCTCCTGTTCTGCTGTGTTTGTAGCGAACACCTGAACTTGATCACTGTTATTGCCTTTTAACTCTAAAGATTTCTCTCCATTTTAGCAGCCTCCTGTAGCTGTGATTTGTGGATGAACAGAACGAACAGTCAGAGCTCATAAAGCAGACATTATTAGAGCAGATACCAGCTGGAGATCTAATAGCAGTAATACTGCATTCACACTCACTGAAACTGAGTGTTTTAGAGGGATAATTAACCCAAAAATGAAAATTCTGTCAGCATTTACCCACCTTCGAGTTTTTCCAAATCTGTATAAATGTTTTTGTCTCGGATAAACGTAGAGAAAGATATGTGGAAGAATGCTTATAACCAAACATATCTTTCCCCCCCTTTTAACTCCTAAAGTAGGAAAATAGATGCATCATATTTTTTGTCCTGTTGAACACAAAAGACATTTTAAAGATTGTTGGGCAGCAAACAGTTCTGGTGCACTTTTGACTACCATTGAATTTGTACATACTATGGTCAATGGGGGGCAAAATCTGTCTGGTTATAAAAATTTCCTTCTCTGTGTTTATCAGAATTTTTTTATACAGATTTGATTTGCAACAACTCGAAGGTGAGTAAATGATGACAGAATTTTCATTTTTGGGTGAAGTATCCCTTTAAGTGTTCCTCATGCAAACATGCACTTACTTGAAATCAGCCAAACTGAAGATGATTCTAGCAATGTGAACACTTCGATTTATATCTGTTTTAATTCCAGTCAGCAAATAGATTCTAAAACGTGTATGTTACACCTATCTTATGCTTATTTTATGTTTATGCTCGCCTCTATATTAACATTATTGATAGTCCATGCAAATGCTATTTTTTCACCAGATATGGTTTGCTACTCTTAATTGGCTGAGAGGCTTGGATTTTAGTGGCTTTTGTTATGGTGGATTATGTCTGCGCTTGTTTTAATTTGCTGTACAATCAGCCGGATTGTTCTGGATTCATATCTCCATGTGCTGCTGATTTACAGCTCTGCATTGTGTTTAAGGTTCCTTGTGTTCTCAGATTGCAAGAAAGGAAGCCAAATACTTAGCGCTTTTATTCTTATTTTGCAACGGGTAATACTGCATGAGCATTGTACTGTAAAACTCATCATATTGTTTGTAAAACTCCTCATATTGTTTGAGAAACAGCAATAAGAACCATTTCATATTTTTCGAGCTAAAATTAATGACTTCATACCATACATCATATACCAATGTATATAAAGCTATATAGTGTTTATAGTTCTTGCTTGCTAATGAAATAAGAATTCCACTTCACGCTGTTTTCACAGCTCTCTTGAAAGTTCTGCTCTTGCATGTTTTTTCTATCCAGATAATTTTGTAATTACATACACATCCCCACTTTAGATTTTAATCTCACACCCTTCACACTTCCATAGAGTTTATTGAAAAACTGCGAATAGTTTTCCAGCATTAATTGGTGCAGCTGCCTAATCAGAGTGGGTGGGGCTTAAACTAATCTGACATATTGATTAGTTTATTCATTAAAATGCATTAATTCAACCCTAATCCAGGTCTTATTCTCCCATATATCAAACGCTCTGTCCGTGCACTAATAATTCAGACCGAAGGCAAAGTGCAGGCGTCTAATTAATCACTTTTGGACCTGCTGAGAATTGATAACTGGACGACGGGCTGTTTGTTACTCTGTAGTGTTATTGTATATGTATATTCATCATTCTCTATGGGGCAGCAGAGCACCTTTTTTTCCAGAGGCACCACTCTTTCTCTCCATTCTGCATAATTTTAATACCACATAACTGTGGATTGTGGCAAAATTGTCAACAATTCTCTCCAGCCACCATTGTAAAAGTTTCTGCTCATTTTGCTAGTTCTTAAAACGTTTTGTCTGTTGTCAAACATTTTAAAAAAATGTAACCATTTGAACCATTTTAGTTGAGTTCACCACAGTTTGTTCTACATTAGGCAATAAATATTGAATTTGTCACATTAAAATATAATTGTTTACATGAGCCATTTATTTAACACATGAGCATGTACCAGAATGCATGTATAGGGCTACATTTATATTCTGAGGTTTTCCAGTTTCAAAACCTTTTACCCAAAAGACAAACTTGCAGCAAGACCTTGTCCAACCCTCTTCCCTAAATATCAGAAAAGAACATTCACATTCAGTTATTCTGCATTTTAATACAAGTGTTTTAGTTTGGTTGAGGACTTCAGGTTGTTTTGCAGTTCTGAGATGACAGTGTCCATTATGACTCAACAGAGCAACTCGGCTTCTTTTTTTTCAAAGGATTTTATAATCCTGCTTAAGGTTTCTACTAAGGAAATGTCCATTATATTCTGCAGTATACAATAAGCTCATCCTGCAAAATGTTTAGTTCACCTGTTCACAAATCGTAGGCTGTACAATCCCTGTTTCGTGATCACTCTCACTGACAATGTTCAGGATCTCACTGTTCTGCTCTCTATTGAAATTCTTGTGTTGTTGAATAAAAAACACGCTATTAGAATTATAGGCAGATCTCTTACAAGGCTTTTTCTTGTCATCAGCTTGGCTCATTGGCTGACTATTTACAGCAATGTGAACAGTAAATGTGCCAAAGCTTGACCATCTTTTAACATCTGCCTGCTGCAGTGCAGTTTTTCCTTACACATTTTCAAAATGTATTACAGAGGTGTGGGGTTTTCACAAACACGCTGTCTGTTCACACAGGAAACCTCTTCCAGGAGGGATTTGCTGATTTCCTGGAGTGCATTGAGGCAAGTGAAACATGGTAAGATTTCTTTCACTTTTCTAGTGAACAGGGGCCCGTTTCAATAAGGAAGTTCAACCAACACCAAGTTAAAATCTGAACTCTGTGTTGATTTACTCATAGAATCGCTACTCTGAGTTTTCAGTTTCATACCAGCTGACTGAGTTAGTTCAATCCACTCTGAGTCAGTTCACTCTAGGTTATGCGCGTGCAGCATGGCGATGAAAAGCCATCATCAATTGAGTGAAGATAGCACGATTCAACATGGCAACGGCACGTGACATAAAGCGCATGTTCATTTCTCGCCAATCGAATTGAAGGTACGGTTACAAGCGTACGGCGAATATGAGCACATACAGTGAGGAAAATAAATATTTGAACACCCTGCTATTTTGCATGTTCTCCCACTTAGAAATCACGGAGGGGTCTGAAATTGTCATCGTAGGTGCATGTCCACTGTGAGAGACATAATCTAAAAAAAATCCAGAAATCACAATGTATGATTTTTTAACTATTTATTTGTATGATACAGCTGCAAATAAATATATGAACACCTGAGAAAATCAATGTTAATATTTGGTACAGTAGCCTTTGTTTGCAATTACAGAGGTCAAACGTTTCCTGTAGTTTTTCACCAGGTTTGCACACACCGCAGGAGGGATTTTGGCCCACTCCTCCACACAGATCTTCTCTAGATCAGTCAGGTTTCTGGCCTGTTGCTGAGAAACACGGAGTTTGAGCTCCCTCCAAAGATTCTCTATTGGGTTTAGGTCTGGAGACTGGCCTTGATATGCTTCTTAAAGAGCCACTCCTTGGTTATCCTGGCTGTGTGCTTCGGGTCATTGTCATGTTGGAAGATCCAGCCTCGACCCATCTTCAATGCTCTAACTGAGGGAAGGAGGTTGTTCCCCAAAATCTCGCAATACATGGCCCAGGTCATCCTCTCCTTAATACAGTGCAGTCGCCCTGTCCCATGTGCAGAAAAACACCACCAAAGCATGATTCTACCACCCCCATGCTTCACAGTAGGGATGGTGTTCTTGGGATGGTCCTCATCATTCTTCTTCCTACAAACACGTTTAGTGGAATTATGACCAAAAAGTTATATTTTGGTCTCATCTGACCACATGACTTTCTCCCATAACTCCTCTGTATCATCCAAATGGTCATTGGCAAATTGGACTGGACATGTGCTGGTTTAAGCAGGGGAACCTTCCGTGCCATGCATGATTTCAAACCATGATGTCTTAATGTATTACCAACAGTAACCTTGGAAACGGTGGTCCCAGCTCTTTTCAGGTCATTGACCAGCTCCTCCCATGTAGTTCTGGGCTGATTTCTCACCTTTATTAGGATCATTGAGACCCCACGAGGTGAGATCTTGCATGGAGCCCCAGTCCGAGGGAGATTGACCGTCATGTTTAGCTTCTTCCATTTTCTAATGATTGCTCCAACAGTGGACCTTTTTTCACCAAGCTGCTTGGCAATTTCCACGTAGCCCTTTCCAGCCTTGTGGAGGTGTACAATTTTGTCTCTAGTGTCTTTGGACAGCTCTTTGGTCTTGGCCATGTTAGTAGTTGGATTCTTACTGATTGTATGGGGTGGACAGGTGTCTATATGCTGCTAACGACCTCAAACAGATGCATCTAATTTAGGATAATAAATGGAGCGGAGGTGGACATTTCAAAGACAGACTAACAGGTCTTTGAGGGTCAGAATTCTAGCTGATAGACGGGTGTTCAAATACTTATTTGCAGCTGTATCATACAAATAAATAGTTAAAAAATCATACATTGTGATTTCTGTATTTATTTTTAGATTACGTCTTTCACAGTGGACATGCACCTACCATGACAATTTCAGACCCCTCCATGATTTCTAAGTGGGACAACATGCAAAATAGCAGGGTGTTCTTATTTTCCTCGCTGTATTTAGAATAAAATTATTCACTTGTAGCACTTGTGCTAACAAAATAAACACGAGGAAACAGTATATGATAACCGCTGCTAACGCAGCACCTTTAATCAGAAGAATGACAAAGAATCTAACAACCAGGAACAACAACCTTAAAGGCTCCGCCTCCTTAAAGGGGCCACATGCATTTCTCTGAGTGAATGTCGGTTGTGAATTATTTATTTGAGTCAGTTGTGTGTGAGGTGCATGCACCTGCCACTACACAGGTCCCCCCAGAATTCACCAACACCGGCAATATCAGCTTGCTGGGGAGTCGAACATGTCGGCCTGAGCATGTGAAAAGATGTGGCTCGGCAACCGGCGGCACAGCTTGAGTGGGCAGTGATGCCTCCCTGGAGGTAGTACTCTTGTGAGTGGATGGGCGACCCCGCTTGGGTGCCTGCGCAGGAATCAGCGGACAACCTCGCGCTCCCTGAGCAGGCTTCCGTCGGTCGATTGTAACTCGTTCCGTGCGACCTCCAATGTCAAGTAGGAAAGTCTTCTCACCAGACTCCAGGACACGAAACGGCCCATCATACGGAGGACGCAACGAGTGTTGGCGCGCGTCACAGTGAATGAACAAAAAAATCAGCCGTAGATAGGTCCCGGGGTATCCATGACTGCCCCATACCGTGCTGTGAAGTAGGCACAGGCTGAAAAGCTTTGATCTTATCAACAAGGACAGACCGTCCAACGGAAGGGTTCCAGGGTGTAGTACAGGATGGAATGAAATCGCCTGGGATACGCAGTGTCTGACCATACACCAGTTCTGCCGAAGAGGTTTGCAGATCGTCCTTAGGAGCTGTTCGCAGGCCCAGAAGGACCCAGGGCAGTCGTTTGACCCATCTGTCGTCCGTTAAACTGGCCCTCAAAGCAGTCTTAAGGGAGCGGTGAAAACGTTCACACAGCCCATTGGCCTGCGGGTGGAATGACAGACTCAGAATGCCCATTGGCACACAGCCCATTGGCCTGCGGGTAGAATGACAGACAGACTCACAGATATAGTATTTGTAGGGTGGCGTGTTATACTGAAGCTTAAAAGAGATCAACTCAGGGATAGTTTACCCAAAAATAGAATAATTTAATCATTAACTCACCCTTATGTCATTTCAAACCTGTATGATTTCAAAAGAAGATCGTTTGAAGAATGTTGTAACCCAAACAACATTGCCCTCCAAAACCGTTCTTTGTTAAAACTACACTTAAAATAATCTTGCAATTTTAAGTACAATTAACTTGGTTTTACATTACGCCATAAACAAAGTAAGTCATGTAATTTCAATTTATTTTGAGTTATATCAACTCACTGCTGGCCAAAAACAAAAAGCCAAGTTGACTTGTATTTTTGAGGCAGCTAAGATTTTTTTACAGTTTTTTGAGACTTTTCTCAAAGCACAGAATAAAAAGTAATCTTCAACCAGGTTATGAACAGCATGAGGGTGAATAAACAATGATAAACAATGATTTTATTCTTGGCTGAACTCTCCATCTCATTGCATGGCGTGCATACACAAAATCATCCTTGTATGTCTTTTGTAGCTTTCCTGTACCCCCAATGTGTCTGAGAGACTGACACTATGTGGATCCCTGAAATGTTACATTGTAAGTCACTTAACCTGTCTGTTGATTGCGAAAATGTAAACGTGAAATGTGTTAATGTAGTCAGCAGCATTTCAAATAAGTGAAAGGGTGTGATTTCAGTTGTTAGGCTATTTATGGTCAGATATCAACTCTCTCAAGATTTGTGGTAAAATAAATTTACATGGAATACATTTTAGTAATATTGCCTGTTTTGTTTAAAGACAAATAGGCTGTCAGGTGCCTTGCAGGAAGTTAAGATGTTATGATGATAAGTATGTCTAAATGAATCATTGGATGCCTTGATAATGGCAAATTTGGACCAGATGGAAGCTCTTCATCTGCCCTAATTTTCATAACTTTCATAAAATCAGTTCTTAAAAAATTGCTTCTTCCTCCTCAATTTTCTTCAGTTAAATATGAAGGAACTATTATTGCTACCGTCCATTCAAGGTCCAGTGTATGAAATAGTGTGACATCTAGAGGTGAGGTTACGAATGCAGCCAACGGTTAACTCCACCCCTCCCTCCTCCCTTTAGAAACACTACGAGGCTGACACAGCACTATGAGGAGATTACATATTTCCCAAACACACTCTGTAGAGCAGTTGCAGTGTGTTTCCTTTATTTATGTGATGTCATCTAGAAACTGAGCACTGATTATAGGTTCCATTTTAGTAAATTTCACCCTTCATTATAGCTAGTTAATAGAAAGTGGATTAATATCAAGAAAAGATTCATCAAAAAATCATCAAAATGTTTATTTACCTGCATGCTTTTATCTGAACCCTGTAATGTGGGAAGGAATAGTCTGGTAAAATATTCGCACACACCTGGATTTAAATTTGACTTGTCATTGTACAAACAGACAGGACATTGAAACTGGTCCATGCATACACCTGTCTACTTTACCGATTTAGTCTTACCTGTGCATGATGAGGTCAGGTTTTGTTTGGTTTACATGTTTGAAGGTTTGCTCAATAGAGTCAAAGATGTCCTTTTGTCTTATTATGTTGAAATAATACAGACCATACAGTTTTAATTAAAATTTGTTACTTAAATGATTCTCAGTATGTTATTTATGTTTTTTGATTGAGCCTGAATCCCGTTGTTATGTGCTGCTCTGTTGGATTAATGTCTTAAATAGGATTTTAATCAAGCTGCCAAAGCTTTCACGAGCGTGAATTATTCATTATAGCTCTGAGAATGTAGGTGTAATAAAGAATTTTTAGAATCAAAGCCAACTTTTAAAACATCCGGCGATGTATGGTCCTCAGTGGAATGCTTTCATGTAATTTGTATATTTATTAATCTATTCTGATATGCGGATTGCCAGGTTTAAAAAAAAAGATTTGTAAGAGTGTTAAGAGACTAATTAAGCAGTCCAAATGTTTCTCGTCCACAGCAGAAACAGAGATTTGTTCTACATGAGGTGACGTTATTGGACCGTTTGGCTTGTTCTCATCCAATTTCTCAATAAGTGATTGAAGCCACATATATTGACTTTGGTTTCTATGATGCTTAAACACTTCCTTCACCTATAGCAATGTCATCTGTCAGTCATTCCAGAGCTGGGATGTGATTGGTGGTAGCAGAGGGCCTCCTTTCCCTCATTTTTTCTCTCATGGTTCTGTGATATTATGAACTCTGTCAGTCACAGTGTTGTGTTCTTGACACCCAGTAGCGATGCATCACCTCCTCCTTTCACTCCGTGGACTTTGATATCACACAACACATCACAAGTCTTGCAGCACTAACAGGAAGTGTCACATCTCACAATTTGTGGGGGATGAGATGTGGAGACTGAAGAGATGAAAAATCATAGGCTGCGCAGTAGCTCTGTAATCATTAAGTGATAGTTTACCCCAAAATTAAATTCTGTTATAATTGAATCACTCTCTTGTCATTTCAAAGCTTTATGACTGCAGACCACAAAAGGTGATATTTTGAAGAAGGTCCAGGACCAAACAGGAATGGTCCCCAAAACCAATACAAGTGAATGGGGTTCAGATTACCTTCTTTTGTGTTCTGTGGAAGAAAGTCACACAGGTTTGAAATGACAGAGGGGTAAGTGAATGATGACTGTAAATTATATTATTTTTATTTGAAGTATCACTTTAAGACAACATACAAATATAAAAATAAATAAAAATTGTATGATACAAATCTACTATAGCACCTTTGTTAGCTGTTGAAATGAATGAGCTGGCTCTGGGACATCTATATGTGAACAGAAACCAGGAGCCGCTCTGATACATTTGTTGGTTAATGTCATGGGACAGCTGATATTCCAGAGAGGACTTAGTGTAAGTCAATAGTTGCCCTCTTTCTCTTTTTATCTGCATAATTATAGACAGACCGCTCTGTGTTCAGAATGCTTGACCAGCAGTCATACTGTTGTCAGCATTCTGACCACTGTTAACCATCTTTCTCTCTCAGTGTATGATTTTGAGGGCATCTGTGGGCTGGTGAGGATATATTAATTCCTACTGGAAATAAAAATAGTCTCTGACCTATAAATATCTCTGTAGGGGCGGAAGTAGTAGCTGGATTGGCTGCTATATCTCACTTTCATTGCATTTAGCTGCTTCTGTCTCACTTCGTCTGTCTTTTTGGTCTTATGAAAAATCTGTCCGTCTCTAATATATGGGAAGTTATAGATCAACACCCCACCAAACAATCCACCTCCATTGCCTCAAAATTACTTTGATATGCAGAGAAATTGTTCACATATTTCTCCTTGTAACGCTTTTGAGGGAACTCATTTAGGAGGATGATGACTGAATTATTTATGACCTGCTTTGCTTGTGATAAAGATGTTTGTTGAAAACTCACGTTTTAGCTCTGAGGGATTTAGACAATGAAGGCGATCAATCTTCTGGTTCCCTTTTGTAAGCAATTTTGATACCAGGCATCGTGAACAGAATACATATGTGGTTTGGTCATTCCTGATTAATTGATGTTCAGTTCTGGTATCTGTTTTTGAGCAGAGTAACTAGCCAATGCAAATTACAGTGTAAATGAATTGCATACACAATTATCTCAATGGGATACAAAACCTCACCACCTGCTATAGATAATTTCAGCGGTGGCAACAACATAAAATAATGTTATGTGCCCCAAACTTGACTTCTAGTAGACCTCCGCAAAGAATCTATAGTTTTGAGTGCTTTTTATTTAATTTAATACATTTAAATAAAATGAAACATTCAACCATGCTGAAATAGTGGGATTCTTAAGCGAATCTGAACAATCTGGTTAAAACCAGTGATGGCTGTAAAATGGCAGCTAACAACCAGGGAATGACCTGGTGACAGCCTGGAGAGACTTCTGGAAGGAGGGAATAGACCCCACCGGGGCAAACATGGGCTACCTACCCATGTCGGCAGGATACGTTACCATAAAACGTATTGGGGCTATCCATCTATGGCTATGAAAAATACAACAGGAAGAATGCCCCTGGAGACTGCGAGGTAAGACCAACCGAGAAGAAGCAGCCAATGGCTGCGGTTGAAGCGGATGGACACTTTACAGGCTGCCAGATGACCTTGTAGCAATGCCACACAAACACGAGTCTGATCAAACTCCGGAGTGCCACCCTTGTTTTGGGATTAAGGGCCGAAACACCCAATGAGGCGGAGTTGCACAACTGACGATGTGTCGCATTGATGGGAACCATACAAAGGGCATTATACGCAGCACCTCACCAAAAGACATCTTTCACCCAGGATAATGGATTTAATGAAAGTGGGACACACAACTCATGAGATTTCTCTCGGATAATAGCAAGGAAAATTAAGTATAAATTTGCTATGTATTTCTATATTATCCCCAAAACACAGATGCCTACAATAACGCCTACCCGACGATCCCAGTGAATCCTCAGACCTCCTTTCATCTATTCATAATCGACTTTGAAGAGTTAAAAGTACATTCCAAGAGGTTCACTTTATAATAGTTTCATTATCACTCCAAAAAGTTTTGATTTTAAGTGAAGCAAAGAAAGATTAGTTAAAGGAGATGTTGACTCCAGAATTTAAATTGATCATTCACTTACCCTCATGTCATCCAAGACGTCCATGTCTTAATTTCTTCTGTTGAAAACTAATCCATGGTTGTTGAGTAAAACATTTCGGGATCACTGTGATGTAAAAGATGTAAACTCAAAAAGAGCTAGCCATAAAAAAGTCTGGATGTAAGAAACGTGTTGATGTTTCGAAGGATCTCATCCTTTGTGTCAGAAATGTTTGGTTAATAACGGCCCTGATCATTTCAGTTCAATCTTTATGGTTTAAACATCACATTTCAGCACTGATTGTTTCATGGATCTGGCACAATATATTCAAGCTTTCCAAGGAGTCTGTTATTACAGAATGAGGCAGCACTATATATCGGTTTAAACAGCAAACCAAAATACTTCAATTCAGTAAAATCTGTATAATATATTTTATTTAATATGGTTTAAATGATATGGTTTGTGTGATTTTTTTTTTTTTTACACTTTCCACTTTCTGAAAGTCTCACAAGACTAATATAATTTATTTCTTATGAATGACAGTAACAATCATGTTATTGATTGTTAATCACTGTTCTCACGTTGCTGCTTTTCATAATGTGTATTTATAATCCTACATTGCTCTGTTCATAATGTACATACAATCTGTGCATTGCACTCCTATTTATGTTCTGTATATACTCCGCTAATACTGTACATTCTGTAAATCGTAGCTTCACTTACTCTGCACTTTTTTGTATATATAAGTTATAACACTATACTCTTGCACTTCTGGTTAGATGCTAATTGCATTTCATTAGCTCTGTACTTGTACTCTGCATAATGACAATAAAGTTGAATCTAATCTAATCTAAAATTGTAACTTGAAAGCATATGAGCATTTTCTCAATCACATTTTTCTGTGACGGCTCAATCAGAGGATAGATTGAACCCCACAGAGTAACTTCAGGCTTCAATGTGGTTCAACGCTGTGGTTGTTAGAATCAGTAGTCCAGGATCGCTGTGGTCTGTGTAGAATATTGAGCATTTAAAATATTGCCATTAACATTGTGATTTTACAATCTCTCACTTTTTGACAGGCTGATGCAGCATCGAGGTGAACGACATGGTTAGCCTCTTATTAGCCTCCTTATGAAGTTTGAACTGAAAGCCAATCACACACAAACAGCTGGTACTAATTTGCATATATTACTGTAGACTTGTGAGGATTCAAATTCTTATCGAGTGAACTCATGTAGTCGTTTAAAAGTCATCAGCGATATTTTAATCCAAGTATGAAAACAAAATAATCCAAAACGAAATATGTGACTTTTGTTCATTTTTGTTTGCAGGATTACTTGATGTACCACATGTACTGGAGTGCAGCGAGAGATGACTCCTGGAACAAATTCTTTGAGGTAAGATTTTACAACTTCAGATCTTGTTATGCTCTGTAGCTTCCGGATGTAAGACAATTTTCTATCGACGGTTCTTACTATTACTGGGGTCAATGAGCTCTACACGACCAGTGAAATTGTGTGCGTACAACCTACTTAGACTTACCCAGTACATCTCTGCAGGCAGATTCATAAACTCCATACAGAATAGATCAGAAGCCAATTTATAACAACATTGACATGAACGTGAGGATTGTTTTTTGCTCTTGGAAAGATGTTTGCCACTTATGAAATTCAAATACAAATAGTCCATCTTGAAAGCAGAGGCTATTCACCAGGATATAAAAATAACACTTTTCCGCGGCATAGAGTGTAAAGTTAATGGTGATTACTTCTGATCATTGCAGGTTCGAAACCGCCTCCAGACTACTTTTTCCCATCCCATGTCAGATCATAAAACCATTTATTCTAAATAAAATAAAAAAAGATTGAAAAGTGGCTAAATCGCATTTATTGGAACCCCTCCTTTTAACAGCAAAGAGAAGAGCATCTTAAGTGCATGTAAAGCGGATTTTTATGCCTGCCGTGTCAAATCAGATGTTGTGTTTTTTTTATTCGTGAAGTGTGGGTGCTATCTGAGTAAACGTTATAGTTACAGAATCGTTAAACTATAACCGAATAATGGGTATGAAATAATTCTTTGCAAATTCTATTTCAATACAAAAAAACAGAAGAGCATAGTATTGATAAGTTTTCTTTTGGTTATAAAGCAATAATTAGCCCATAGGCTAGCCTAGTGAAGGACCTGTAGTGAAAAGACTAGAACCTTGTGCTTGTGGATATGCCAATTTTTTCTCAACAAAACCTTCTGAAGTAATAACAAAACCACACGCTGAATGGACGCTACAGTATAGCCTACTTGTAGGCTCATTTCTGTATTCTGCTTCATTTGTTTTTTGAGTTCATAAATACGTTTTTTTTCGCGGGGAGGCTATTTTTCACATTGGATAAAGTTTAAAAAAAAATCGTAATTAATTAAACATAAATATGTGCACCAATGGGAGAAGTGTAGGCTAATGCGCTACAACAATATATTTAAGATGCTGTTAATTTAATAATATTAGCCCACCCTCTTAAATTAAAAATATTAGCCCACCCTCTAAACTGTTAAGGACCCTTTAAGCACCCCCAAGAAAAAAGTCCTGGCGCCGCCCCTGTATACCATAGATCTTAAAAAAGGGAAACTACAAACATTGGATCTATCCGTTTTAGACAATTATATTGTATTTAACTTTGAAATCACATACATTTGCTCGTCAGATGTGATTCATATATTAACTAGTAAAGTACATTTTTATCTGATAATCATTATAAACAGCAGTGTTTGTCATTTTGTGATGGATCATTCAGGACATGAAGACGGTATCAGTAGCATCACATGCTGCATTCACATTAGTCAACACTGTTTAGTTTTCAGAAGACAAAATGTATCAAAAGGGTTCTGACCAGGACCTGCACCTTTCATTTAAACACATTAACAGTCTGTGACAGGCCATCATCTAATGAATACTGATATGTGCTGTGTTCATTAGCTATTCATGAAATCCAATTTGCTACAATAATCTGGCAGTACTTAGCGCCCGCAAAGTCCTTTGTCAAGCTCACGACCCATCGCTGAAGTTGCGTTAACTTCCTTTAATTATTTCCACCAGGACAAAGATACTGTAGTTTACTGATAATAGCTTCACCTCATCATAAGCCTCTGCAGAGAACCTTCTATCACACATTAAAGAAACCATGTGTCATTGACAGGCATCTATTGTCGTATTTGTGCACTAGATTTACAATGGTTAGTTCTTCTCTAATCAGTTATGTCCTAAGAGCCTGGTTTAGATTCAAATGTACAAATTCAAAATGGCCAGGTAATGTTCTTCAGGGTTTATGTTTGCCGGCTATGGTAAGCAGGATTGACCCAGTTACACAGGAAAGAGGACATGGTAAGCTTGTACACATTGTGGCTTCAAAATGTAAGAAAGCCTGACAGAGCTCTCCAATCCCACAGGTCTCCACACTCACTTCTGTACTGCTACAGAAGTGCAGTTATAGAGCTTCAAAGTTAATTCATATTTAGTTAATAAGAAATAAAGACTATTGATATAAACAAGATGCTTCCATGTTATTACAATGAATGGCGAAAAGTGCAGCGCTCAATACGACTTTTCTAAGCAAAATGAGCTTCGCATTCCAGTAAAGAGGTTGATGGTTGATCCATCGTGGATTGTCTTGGCCAGGAGCTCTGTGTACAGACTATAGACTGTTGTGAGATTCTTTCCAAACTTTCAACTAGATCTGAGTGTAAAATTGGTACAGTTGATGTCAGGTTTAATTGTTGATCGGAAGAATGATTTTAGAGATATTGTTCTTCACCCATTCAAGCAGGTGGAATCTGGTATGACTGAAAGGCCTGCAAGAGGCGTCACAAATATGGCCACTGAGTATAAGAATTGATGATATGTTTGATAAAACATGCTTTAACTTTATAGTTCTTTGCATTAATCAATTTAATGTTTAATATGATGCATACAGGAAGCCATATGCCTCTTTTTAGACATTCATTTGGTCTGGAAAGACACCTTGAACCTCTCCTCCTACTCAAGGATGTTTTCTAAGAGCTGCATCTTCTGCAGAAGAGCAAAGAGGCTCTATAAAACAATAGCATAGTTTCCCTCGAGCAGGTTTTCAGTTGACAACCTGCCAGAGTGCAAGAGGATTTGGCATCACTTGAAATGTAAATGTGAAGGTATTACAGGCTTTGAGATGGCATAGCAAAAATGTGCTGACAGAAACATCAACGGCAACAAAAGGTAAAGGAGAAGGTCAGTTTGAATTTATTTCACACCCTGTCTTACTTCATACACACTTCCATGTAATTGAAGTTTAGAGAGGACTTAGAGGTCCAAACCCATCTGGTCAATAGAAAGACTTTTATTCTGAGCCAATTTGCTTAAGTTTTCCAGATTTTTTTTTTTTTTGCATTAAAGTGATAGTTCACCCATAAATGAAACTTCTGTCATCATCTACTCACACTCTCGTCATTTTCAACCTTTATGATTTTCTATTTTCCGCAGGGCTCAAAATAAGTTATTTTGAAGAAAGTTGGTAATTGAATGTCACTGGTCCCCATTCACTTCTATCGTATGGACACAGAACCAATGCATGTGAATGGGGGCCAGTTAACAACATTCTTCAAAATATCTTCTTTTGTGATCAGCAGAAGAAAGTCGTAAAGATTTGAAATAAAAAGAAGGTGAGTAAAATTTTTGGGTGAACTATCACTTTAAACAGGCATTGGCAAAGATTGGTAATTTGCACTTCTGTGTTCATCTACGGCTCATTTCAACTGTCAGTATTCTCTTCATTAACACCTTTACACCAGAATCTTATCTGATTTCAATTATGATCTTCACAGACTTTTACACACAAACATCAACGGAATGTGGCTAGACACAGTACATAATATAGATGGATTTCAGTTTTTCCATGTTTCTCTATGCTGCCATTATTTTCTGTGATGTTAACTACATATTACAAGAATTGTTGTTTTTGTACTACACTAAATCAGAAGCAGTGTCTGAATTTCAGGGTTTAGCCCACAATGATGTCACAGTAGGCAAGCTCTGCCCAATGCTGGGTATTTTTATTTTCTCGCTGTCTGACTAAAGCAAAAAATGTTGGTCTATTTCAGCTCGACCTATCTTGCAGATCGTCATTATTTTTATCCACTTTGCAATGGTATGTCTGGTTTATGATGGTCTGTGGATGTTTGTTTTAAAATGTAATATAAACCTACAGAGAACAAATGTATGGTTGAAGCGTTTAGTTCATTACAGATTAAGCCTCTGGTGACTCATTATAGACTGGTGAAGCCAACAGTCCCTGGACAAAGTCTGAGAAATTATAACATACGCACACAAAAACAATTAGACTAGATCTCACAAGTGAGATAGTGAGTAAGGGTGGATGGGGGTTAATTACACAGAATTTTAAATGTAGACAAATACACTATAGCGTTTACTCCTTGACAGCAGTGAATTAGTGTCAAGATTTCAGACATTTCGCAAGGATTCATTGCAATTTCTAAATTGCCAAAAGTTCGAAAAATTGCTACTTTTTATGAAACGGATAATTACAGGTGAAAGTCTTGCTGACATTTCAATCTTTTTCTTAATTTCTCATTTAAATTGGTCGTTTCCCCCAACGGGTGCAACTGTACAATGATTATTCCAGAAATACATAAAAACCCACACACTAATGTCCACATCTAAATATATTGGAACAGTTTCAGATCTTAAAACATCATCACTCTCTTTAGATTTCTTGTGCGTATAATAACATGTAATCTTTCTGTCCTTGAAGTATTTTTTCTGTTTAATTTAGTAGCATTGCTGGCTTCTAAAGTGTCATAACTTCATGTGAAGAATAACAATTATTTTATCATTGACTCATCTTCATGTCATTTCATACCTGTATGACTTTCTTTCTCCCGCCAAACACAAAAGAAGCTATTTTGAAAAATGTTGGTAACCAAACAACATTGACCCCCTTTGATTTCCTCTGCTTGGACGCAAAACCACAGAGACATTTCTCAAAATGTCTTCTTTTGTGTTCCACATATACAGGTTTGAATGACATGAGAGTAAATAAATTATGACAGAATTTTTATTTTGGGGTTTAGTGTCTCTTTAACGAAGCACTGTATCAAAATGTTGATTTTAATACAGAAGCTTCCATTAATTCATTTATAAAATAAGCTACCAAGTTACTTGCATGTGGAGGCCTTTCATTTCCTTATTTTCCATAACTTGTTTCCCACTGATAAACATAGATTATGTTAATGTTTCAGGATGTGATTTTGTTTTAAGACCCACTTATGTTTCTGTTATTACTTAATTCATAAGCATTGTTAAATTATAGCTCATATAAGACAGTATCTCTCTATATAGGCCTCTTACAAAAATATGGTTTTTAAATAGTGTTTTTCCAGCAGGCTTCATCACTGGTAATTTTATGTTCCCAAATGTGCACTAGTTTCCTATGAGCTTCTTTAAACTTGAATCCCAGAGTTCGTTGCTGCCGTTAAACACTGACTTTGAAAATAATGTGCAGCTTACAGTCAACCATTATATATTTGTTATGAAAACCACAAAGTCTGATTGTAAAAGCTTTCCTCTAGCTCATCGGTAAGAGCATTGCGTTAACAACGCAAGGTTGTGGGTTCGATCTCAGGGGATTGCAAATGCCTATGTAACATGTTTAGGATAAAGCAATGTAAGTCGCTCTGGATAAAAGCGTCTGCCAAATGCCTAAATGTAAATGTAAATGTAATATTATTAGCAATTAATTATGTGTGAGATTACAGACTCATACATTATTAAATGACGAATGCATCATTTCTATAAAAATGAAAATGTTCATGCTTTGGACTGGTTTTATGATTTATTTAGATTTTCTTAAACTATGAATAGCAATGATGGTTATAGATGTTTTTAAATTGTTTAGAAGTATCTTTGGTGTCTGGGCAGTTCACATCAATCTATATGGCATATTAGGCATAACAGCATTAGGGGGTTCGATCATAATTTACTCACCTTCGAGTGATTCTAAATCCGCACAAATTTATTTGTTCTGACAATCAAAGAAAAATATATTTGGAAGAATGCTTATAAACAAACATTTTTTGGACCCCATTGACTACTTTAGTAACAAAAAATTAATGTAGAACACACAAAATAAAAGATATTTTGACGAATGTGGGACAGCAGATAGTTCTGGGGCATTTATTTCCTACCGTGGTAGTCAACGGGGTCCAAGAACTGTTTTGTTACAACTATTCGTCCAAATATCTTTCTAAGTGTTCAACCAAACAAAGACTTTTATACAGATTTGGAACAACTAGAGAGTATGCAATTCATGACAGAATTTTCATTTTCGGGAGAAAAAGTGTTAATAATCTTTGCTAACAGAAGGTGGCAGTAAGTACACTTTTGAAGTCAAATACAGTAAAAAAAGGAACAATGTGCTGTCATACAATGAGAACGGTTTATGTGGATTAACATTCACACAGGCATATGAACTGTAAACTTAAAGTATTTGGGTATCTGTGACATAAACAAACAAAATGTGCCAAAACTAAAGTATAATTCTCTGTACGTGGAAGCCTTAGTATCCAACATGACTCTTTTACTGCGGGTATTTTACTTTATTTCCATTTAACATCAAACAGGACATGTCCAAAGGAACTAAAACTTTGGAATGACTATAATCTCGTACGGCGCACAGATTGTCCCCTGTTCTGAAAGAATCTTCAAGAAGCAACCCATTACAACAATCCTGAGCAACCATATGTACTAAACTCCAATAAGATCATTTTATTATTGACTATTTTTTTCTACATTTGCTTTCCCCGATCATGTGTAAAGACCTTGGATAATAAGGAAGCACTCCTGCCTCCACTGCCCTCTCTGTTCCTTCGTTGGATATGTCCTGCAGAGCTTTATCATTAGCTGAAGTGTCACACAGGTCCACTGCTTAATGTGAGCGGAGGGACAGAGAGGAAGATAGAGGAGGAGAGGGAGGATAGTGAATAGTGACACTGATGAGATTGAGAGTACAGAGTGGTTCCTAAAGCAATCCTATCTGACAGAGTTCCTTTGAGGCTTTATAGAGCCACGGGCTGATTTCTCTACGGTTCTTTTTTCATGCCTAGATCATTTCACTTATTCTGTTTACTAAAGACAAGCATGCAAAAATATTCTTGACATAATTATGAGTTTGTTATTGAACAGTAGCATCCGTTGTATTTATGTAGATTAGTTCCTATTTCCCTTCGATTGACATCTTTTTTCAATTTTTTGGAGAAATAATCTTGTAACAGTTTTGTAATCTGTCAGATCCTCAGCTGGTAATTTATTGCAAATCAGTTCCTCTGGAAATGTCGAAAAGCTCCTTGGGTAGTAATGGGTGTCCATGAGTAACTGTGATTAATGTCCCAATTAAATGTGTGTTTGGTGAATCTGTCCTCTAGAATTTAATGAGTCCGTTTCTAAGTCAGATCACCTCCCTTCCTGTCTGACCTCTGATACTGAGAGCTTATGTACGATGCATGAAATGAGAAATAGGCCTGTACCAAAGGATGCTGCATGAATAGTGTTGGGGAGATGAGTGGTGCTAGCCCATGTAAGTGAATATTATTTTATGACTCTTGGATAGTCTCAACTTTCTCATGTTTTTGCTCAGAGGACGTTGGCCCTGCTCTCTTATCTCCCTCATGGGAGAGTTGTGTGCATTTCAAAAGATACAGAAGGGAAAATGTAGGGGCGAGAAGAAGTGGCAGCGAGGATGAGCCGTTTTTAAAACATTTGGATTTTGGCCAGTCTGACCAAAGCTCAAGGTCCTGTTGAAATACTTCATCTGAGGTTTAATCTGCTGCCCTGTGACAGTCGAATGTGTTTGATCTGTGCTCATTATTCCTGTATTTTCAGAGATTTTATGGATTTATGCAAAGTGAGACCCAACTGCAGCTGTACAAGAGAAGCTGTAGTTTCATTCATATTAGGGCGGGGTGGCCGACCACTTTCTCTGATGGCTTCTTTATTGGATAGGACAGTGAAGAGCAGACGGGAAATCATACGAGGTGAGAGAGGGGAACAGAAGTCAGGGCTCAAACCTGCCCGAAGCATTATTTCGCAGTATGTCGACATATAACCAGAGAGATGGGTAAATGTTTTAGTAATGTGAGGGCTCAGCACTGAATGGTGGTATTGGTGTGTGGGTCTGTGTCTGTCTGTGTGCGTGCGTGTGTGTGTACTTGTGTGTGTGTTCATGTGTGTTTGGTGTGCGTTAGTGTGTGTCAGTACATGTAAGATATTTAATAAAGTAATAATTTAAAGCTGCTTTTATAGCAATAACATTTTTAAATTTGATTTGAGTTGAGGATAATATTTAAAGAGAGTTTGGGTAATTTTGGGGCAGGATCTGTTTTACCTAGCTATCAATAACCATTTAACTGTATATTTACAAGTATAATCTGACCCTTGGAAATCTTTGTGCCAGTGCATTGGCTGTAAGTCTGAATAAGGGAGATTTAGGTGACTTGGCCTGAGAGTTTCTTGATGGCATCGGTCAGACTGGCCAAACCAATTCAAGCTGACAAAAAGTTGATGGAGCCAATGTATGCAGAAAAACATCTCTTGACATACATTGCATGTCACTCAGGCTCGGTAAAAAACGTTGCTTGGTCCAAAGTCTGTTTACGGAAGTCGTGCCACTTGGCGGCCTTGTTTGTAGTGCCTCCTTGCAGCTATTTTAGTATTGGCAAGACCACAGTCCTGTCTAATTGAATGAGGGAAGACGCCGTTTCTAAAATCACTGGCAAAAAAAAGGATTTCTATCGCAAGAGTGGCCAAATTGAGTGTTGCATTCCCTTGACCTTCCCATTCATATAACAACATAATAGGTGCAGCTTTTTGGACAGTGTCTAGACTAGGAATACTGTGTTTTTGTGCTCTATATCATAAAGTAGTTCCTTCTCCTATGACTTATGGGATAGTTCACCCAAAAATTTAATTCCGTCACAAATTACTCAATTTCTATTTGTTACAAATCTGTTTAAATTTCTTGGTTTGATTGAACACAGAGAAAGATATTTGGATGATTGCTTGTAACCAAACAGTTCTTGGATCCCATTGACTACCATAGTAGGAGAAATGACAGTGGTAGTCAAAAGCGCCCCCGACCAGTTTGCAGTCCTACATTCTTCAAATATCTGTGTTCAACAGAACAAAAGGAGAAAACAAAAATTTGAGTAAGTATAAGTATTTTCTAAATGCCTTTCTCTGTGTTAATCGGAACAAATGAACAGGTGCAGATTTAGAACAACTCAAAGGTGAGAACATGATGACAGACTTTTTTTGAGTGAAATATCCATTTAAATATTGTAACTTAGACCCTTTATTCTCTTTTATTTGGTTGGTTGTATTATGGATGAACCGAAAGAGAAAATCTTAGATCTGTGAAAACACCCATCATGGACATCTATGCGACTGTTAAACATTCTCAACGGGTGGATTCCTGTGTGGACAGTTTCAGTGTTAGTTTGTGCTAGGAATGATGACGTTTGCCTTGCCGGAGACAGAAGATCAACAAATCTTCTGTACCTAGGCATCTCTATGCTAGCATGCTATTTATTATATTACAGTAGTCTGCGTGGAACCTTTTCATTTTGTGTTGGTAATTGCGTTGAAAGTAAAATCAGTGTTTCTACACTGTCTACCATATACAATACACCTACTGTATACAATGTCTTAAAATGAAAAAAGCTGTATCCATTTCACAATTTACTGAAAAGAAATCTAGAAGGCATTAGAAGAAAATTCCAGCATTCACCTCAATAATAAACTATACTGCAAGGCTTCCCTGCTTGTGAGCTCATCTAATTTTTTATTGCTTCTTGGCCAAAGTTGGTCCTTTATTACAGTCATCTGCTTTAGATGGTCGATCAACTGGCTACTTTTGAGTAGCAGTAGTTTTGTATTGTTTTAAAAAGGTGTGCAAATATCATAGACCCCACCTATTGTTAAAGTTTCAAGTTTCCTCACTACATAAGATTTGCTTGCTGTGTTCATTACATTATGCTAGAATGATTTATGCAGATGTGTATCTTACTGCATTATAAGTCTGTCATGAATGCCAGTATACCGCTGCCGTTTTACAATCATAACAATGTCAAAGAGATGTAAATACCGTCACAATAATACCTGATGCAAACAAGATTTTAAAGTGTAAACGGGTTGAAAAAGACAACAAATTTAGATGTTTGGATGTTCCAACTTCATAATGTAGGGTAGTCTCCATGCGCAAGCAAGTTTTGCCAACAAACTGTGGCAATAATCTACATAATGTTCATGGAAAGATGACTCAACCTCAGAACAGCAGTTCTCAGTACAAAACTGAGAGACTCAAACCAGTGAAGCAATGACTCCACGTTATTGCAAATTGAAAACTTGTGCACTGTGGCCTTATGGGAAACATTTAATTTCCCATTTCTGTCTTTATCTACTTGACATTTCAGAAAAGTTTATAGTGAATAGGTAGGCCAACGTGTGTCTGCATTTGAATTCTCTTATCAGGTTAATTACTTCCTTAAAACGTTGACACAGTGTTATCAACGTTTTTTGAATAATTTTGCAGTGACCCTCAAAGATGTCAAGAACAGGATTTTATCCATTTTATCTAAGATTTTGCCTCAAAACTTGTTAAAATGTTCTAAAATTTTGCAGATGTTCTGCAGCCATTAATACGTTTTTGTTCTTCACGGTTGCCAAGTTGCCCACTTTCAGAGAGAAGTGGGGTATATTGAATTCCAGGTGTATATATCAAATACATTTCCTTTATTCTATGTTAATTTGTGAATATAACTTCTCTATCAATACCTGATACGAAATTCACCTCTCATAAGATATTTGTTGATAGATATGGTTTGGTTTGTTTGTGACTAGAGGGGGTGAGAGCATTATGAAAAATATTTATTGAATTAAACATCAAGTGTTTTTAATAACAGCTTCCCTTGGGTTTGCAGGTATGAAGAAACTTTATTTATGAACTCGTGACAGAGTTTCTCAACACATGAGTTGAATGAGGTGAGTCTGAGACAGGTTCAGCCCAAAAACACATCTGTCAATCAAATCAAACAACCAATAAACAATTTACGACTCTTCATTAGAAGAGCATTAAAGCTTCTGAAAAAATCAATATAAACTTTGGTTGAGGAAAAGTCTTCGATCTAGACAATTTATTTGGGATATTTTGTCATTGTATGTTCATTAAAGGAGATTAAACACAAATTCACTTATTCAAATTCATTCCGCTTCAGTCCCATAGGGATGCTGACTACTGATGCTCATTTCACTTCAGCACAGCAGTTTCTTGTACAGCTGACTTCACCTTCTACAATTTATTATTAAAGAAAATACAAAACCCCCATAGTGTTTCCTTAAACACATCATTATAATACTGTTATTGACGATGAACTGGTGCCAGAACACTGAAAGATTTAGTCAAAAATGTATTTCTTGTGGCATCAGCGATCCATTTATTATTAAAAGTTGTTTTATAATGGTTATTTTTTTCTTTTATATACACTCTTAAAAGAAAGGTGCTTCAAGGGTTCTTCACAGCGATGCCATTTAAGAAAAACAATTGTTCAACAAAGAACCATTCAGTCATATAACTATCTCTTTTTTATGACCTGAAGAACATTTTTTCTACACAAATAACCGTTTGTGAAACAAAGGTTTTTGAGATGTAAAAGGTTCTTTATGGAACCAAAAGGTTCTTCTATGGCATCGAAGAGCATTTTGAAGCACCTTTCTTAAGACTGTAGATGCATAGATACATTTTGCACGCTAAATTCAGAGATACCCTTACAAAATATTCTGGGTAATATCTCAAAACTAAGAAAATAAAAGCATTTGTGTTTGATGGTATTCATTGAGGCAGGACACTTAGGGTTTATTCAACATGAGGCGATCATATAGTGGCTTTGAAGCATATTAGACCGACAGCTTCTTAGGGAGACGTTGAAGATGTTAACAAGAACATCTGCCCATTTGTTCTGACAGTGTATTGGGGGTTTGGTTTTTTTCCATTTGCAACATTGTGCTCTTCCCCAGTTACCAGTGCAGG
Source organism: Triplophysa tibetana (assembly GCA_008369825.1). NCBI lineage: Eukaryota > Metazoa > Chordata > Actinopteri > Cypriniformes > Nemacheilidae > Triplophysa > Triplophysa tibetana. Next base: position 11,627,201 of record CM017897.1, on the reverse strand, counting down.
TTTGAGATTTGGTTTGCGCAGCCAAGTTCACACAGGTTCTCTAGCAGATTGCCAAGCAGGTTTGCTATTTTGTTCATTCTTTATCATAGCAGTGTCTTGTGATGGTAGATATTAACATCAGTTGTTCCAATATCCATGATCAGTAGAACAATAGGATGAGATTGAAAAATACCAACTAAATGGAAAAGTAGCACCAAGATCCAATTTAGCCGCTATTTTGGATTTCAGAATAGCAGATGTGTGGATTATGCAACCTTTATTCAATATGAGTTTATAGAGATAAAGTTTACTCAACCAGAAAAATCTGTTTTTCCATGGGGTATTGCTTTCCGTATGAAATATCTTACTGGGGTTAGTGGAGGGATCTCAAAAGAAAATCAATTTCCTATATGCAGCCTGTTTGAATCCCCTAATTTAATGTGCCTTAGAATATAAAGCACAACAGGTGTCTGCAGTCTGCTGACATAGAAGAGGATAAAATATTTATAAGGACTCTGATTATCAAAGGTAATTAAAGCAGCAAAGAAATCAATTGGATTGGTGGGCACCAACTGTGGAAATATACGTATTGGAATATAAAGCACACACACGAAACATAAGACAAACAAATTGAATAGAAATCAACTTGTGATGCAGGAATGAAATGTCTGTAAACAGCGAGACAAATGACTTGGTCTTGAAATGTTGCTCTGCTTGTGATTATTATTTATAATCTAGTTTTGCATGTCTATGTTTTCATGGGCTTTACATTTAATATTGAAAGTGTCTTGCTTGCCCCACCAAAAAAAAAGAGTAGGCCTAATAAATGATGCTGTCTATTTGTTTGTTTTTACCTATGTAATCTTAATAAATAAGGTTTGGATACTATACAAACTATGTGCCTAATTCAGACATTTCATATATTGATGAAGACAACTAAATAAAATAAGAACAATTCATTAAACCATGCATAAAAGCGGGGGAGCCTGCAGAATTTTATCTCAAGGTAGGCACAGAATACCCCGACCAATGTAAACTCTCATACACGCAATTTCCAAATACTCAAGAAATGCCCAAAATTAATTAATTTAATTTATTTGCTCTCATTCTCTCTTGCTTTCTCAATATATCATGAAACTCCATTTTAAATGCTATTTAAATATTAACTAGCGCCCTCTTACGGTACGCAGAGTGCGTACAGCCGTACGACTCCAGGCGTCACTGCTTGAATCAATTAAAGCATGGGCGATAGCGCAAATATTAAAGCGAACATAAAAATAATCAGTGCTTTTCAGGCGTTTCAGGTTGGTCTAAGGTACAGAAATCGATTTTTGAAGTATTTTGTAGTATTTTCTATTTAAATGAAATATTTAACAAACCTTACTTAAGGCAGAATTTAGCCAGTCAGGAGCAGTCAGTGTTTTTTGTCTCGGTCGTTTGTTGGAGAGAAACCTTGATCTTAAAATAGAGAAGTTTATTTACTGCTATTGTCCTTTTAAGAGATTCATGGATTTAATAGAAGGTGAATTCGGGTTTATTGGGACACTTTTTTTTGTTTGTGTCCCTAATCTTAAACATACGTTTTGTATCAAAACTGTTTACTTTTACTTAAGACCTAAGGGAAACTTGCAAATATGGCCATTTTGTATCTGTTATTAGCCTAAGTTACGCATTCAACAACTATTAAATGAATATAAATATGTCCGTCCATTATGGCCATCATTAAGGTATTATCAATTTTCTAATAATCTGAATAAATGTTTAATTGAAAGCGGTCATTTGTAAGTATTTTTAATTACTGGTGTTTTGATATGAATGCAAAGCTATGACGCGTTAGCTTCTTCGCGATTGTGACGTTAAATCGAGAGCGCGATAGCCTACAGTATGAACACAAAAACTTGGTAGGCGTCGGTACTCCTGAGAGTCCGAAGTGCTTCATCGAGTTGTGTGTAGTGTTGTTGTTTCCACGCGTTCAGTTATGGGTTTCTTCGATGCAAATTGTTTGCTGTTAGCCGACCAGAGTTTGGCTAGCCGTTTTGAGTCTAGCTCCGTTTTGAAGAGAAGATTCGACAGCGACGATCGACACCCCGAGCTCGAGACAGCGATGAAAATCTGTAAATTATTAATAGTACAAAACATGTGGTAAACATAACAGAAGGCACATATCCTTCACATTTCAACTTTGTTTAGTGAAGCATTGCATATCTATTGTATTAAAGCAACAAAGTTATGCGTATTTAATGGTTTAATGGCAGTAATGACATGTTTAATGTATATGTATTTAATGTATTGTATCAAGTATAATACATTCAAATTGACATGTTATAATTAATTTTGTTGTTGTAATGTTTGGCTGCAGCCTGTAAAATATCTTGAGAAGCTCATGTACGTTAAAGTATATCTGCACACATGTATAGTGTAAATATGATGTGAACATATCTAAAGTATCATCATCATTTTTATGTTCATCTGTCTGTCTGCCATTTTAGATTTGATTTATTTTGTTGACATTGCTTGGCTTTCTCACACCTGACACTTGTGGATGATATGCTGCTGTGCTCTTTTACTCTTGTTGTACTGTGACTGTATGTTTATGATGTATTTTTCAGTTAAAGGTCCAGATGGGATGCCCCGAAGAGCTGACGAGTCTTCTGTGGTAATTTCTGGGTAAGTGCAAACCTTATGCTTGAATGTTTGCCGAAACAGTTTTAAACAATATTTTCTATGAATTTATAGACCTTCATCTCTTCCTGACACTCCTCGTGGGTGTCGCATTTGTGACATCTCGAAGGTAAGATTTATAACAATCATATACAAATAAATATTACATGAACATATTTTTTACCTTGTGCAATTCACTGTTTGTTGTATTTACAGAAAAGTCGTAGATGCCGATTTGAGATGCTAATAAAGACGAGGATATTACATGTCCAGACTGCACGTTCTTTGAGGCAGGCTGCCAACAAACCTAAAGCCGCTCCAAAATCCCAGGCCTACTTTAAAGTAGATGTGCCTAAGTGGAGTGATTATTTCAGTACGGATGTGCCCGCTCCACCTATGTGAGTCCCTTAAGTTCATGTTTTTTAGCTTTAACATTTCTAATATTTAGTTTAGACAGGTAATTTTCAAAAATGATGGAGACAGCAAATGCTTTGTGCTTGAATGTTTTAACAATATGCTAAATGTATGTGCAGGCATTCATCTGATCCTGTGCCTGACCTAGATGATCAAAGACCTAAGCATCGCTGTGTAGATACCTCAGAGGTTAGATTTATTCCATAGCTCTGATCTTAACTAATAGCTTAATATGCATGCATTAAGTCTCTGTTTGTTGTATTTACAGAAGAGAAGTCGCAGAGAAAGATTTGAAATGCTGATTCAGAAGAGGGCGTTACGTGTCGAGGCTATACGTCGTTCCAGGCGGGCTGCTGACAAAAATGTTACCGCTTCAGCATCCCAGGCCTACTTTCATATAATCGTGCCTAAGTGGAGTGATTATTTCGTGGATTCACCCTGTGAGGTGTTCGGGACATGGCCTCTGCCTGAGAAGAAGATCTGTAAGTTAATACATTTGTCCATTTCACAATGTTTTGTTGTTCACAATTGTTTTATTTTATTACATGAGTTTTATTTTTGCTTGTAAGGTTCAATCCAGTCTGAGCTTCATCAGGTTCAGAAACCTGACAGGAGTCATTCTTCTGATACATCACAGGTTAGATTTATACCAAAACTTGTAACACAATTACTGCCAATTTCAAGGCAAAATAGTTTAATGCTTTATATCTCCATTTGTTGTATTAACAGCAAAGTGATGAAGACAGAAGTGAAAAGATGGAGCCAGTGTCAACAAACAGATTTACACCCGTGTAAATCCATCAATTCAAAGATTTCTAATATGTGGTTTAGCCATGGTAATAAAAATTGCAAACAACTAATGCTTTGTGCCTGAATGTTTTTAGGAATATTCTTCTAAATGTATTTATAGGCCTTTATCAGTGTGTGTTGATCGTGTGTCTGACCTGGAGGATCCAAGTGCCAAGCGTTGCCATCTTGATGCCTTAAAGGTTAGATTTATTCTAGGGCTCTGATCTTATTTATTATATTATTGTACATGCGTTATATCTCTGTTTGTTGTATTTACAGGAAAATGGTACAAAGAAAATGCAGAAGAAGATACTGATATGGCGTCTTGCCCCGACCTACATCTCCTTCACTTATCTGATGAGAAGAAAATCTGTAAGTTAATATGTTTGTGCTTTTTATATTCAGTGCAATGCTTTTCTGTAATGATCAGTCCTGAAATTAACATAACTCTTTAGTTACTTAAGTTACACAAGCATTATCTTGTTTTATGAGCTTTACTAGTATTAAAGGTTGTAGCAACATCAATAAATGGAAGAACAGGTGTTTCAAATATTGTCTGTGGTTTGTTCTCAGCAGCTTCTCCACAGAGTCTAGACGTTAAAGAAAGGCCAAAAAACATTCAGCCTGGGGTTTTTGCTGAATGATTGGGTGTTGTTATGAGAATTTGATAGATATCCCATTGTGAGAAATACTGTAATGGTACTCAGCAGCTAGTGCGGGTTGTGTTGTCACCTCCAGTTTGCTGTATTAAAATATACTATGGGGTTAACTTAAAAAAAAAAACTGTCTGCCTTTAGTTAATTTAATTTATAATTTAAAATATAAGTAAACTAATGAGTTTCATGGAAACTCCTTTTATTATTATACTCCTCATATTTTTAAGTTAAATTAATTTATTGAAATGGCAGAGATTCTAGACTGACGTTGTTGACGTTGTGTTGAGTCGTGATAAAAAAACTTGAGAAAGACATTTTAATAGAGATTTTTTATGACACGAACGCTTGTCAAAGTGGTTAATTATTAGAACAAACCACACAATGTCATCTAAAGACTGATCGATACAAAACAATCATTTATAAATGTATGAATGGAGACCATATTCCATCTAACGTTTCTACTCACATTTGTAAATGAATCGTCATATATATATATGATCCCTTATTTGACACACACATAATTGGGATTCAGTTGATGTTTTTACTAAACGGGAGATATATTCTTAAGTTGTTGTGTTTCTTTCAAAATACTTTTTTGTCAGAGCAGAATTATAATACATTGGAAAGCATCAATTTGTGATTGTGACTTCAAAAATGTTTGGAGTTTTACAGAAAAGCCATGAAGGTGAAAAACAGCCTTCAAACAGGCAATCGCTTCCTGCGTCTCATTTTCTATTTTCTGTGGCTTCTCATTAGATGAAGGGTTTGTCAAAGCAATATTGCCCTGAGTGCAGAAGAGCAGGACACAGTAGAAACGCATGTCAAATCTAAGTTGCACCACATCCTCTGGGGCAGAATAAAGTGATAGCTCCATTGATTCCCCAAGCTCCTTTTCACAGACACACATAGCAGCTGGAAGAGGGGGTGCTGAAACAATTTAAAAAATAAAGGCAGAGACTATTTGCACTTGGTCCGCCAACCAATATGTGTTTGGAATAGACAAAGTGTAGGACGAGACCATTTCAAACAGCGATTCCAGTGGCATAAGGTGTAAAGTCTGTATTGCGTGGCACAGGAGATCTGGGTTCCTAACCAGCTCTCGCTGGAAATGCTATTTTCCCCTTTTCTTTCACTTTCAGATCATAAAGGTCTTTGTTTTCAATAAACTTTATTTAAGACTTAAAATTGATTTTTATTCATAAAGTTTAGGTAAGGGTTGAAGGGCTTTAATATCTCAATAAGTTAGCATCATTTTGATAATTTTAATAATTATAATGATTTACACTCTGTTATCATGCATTATGTTTAACGCAGCTATAACACACGCGGTTTCTTCCAATCTTATATTAATCTTGAGTACCTGTAGAGTAGTATTGAATACTTTGTATATTTGAAGATTATTTAGTTTGATCACATTTATGAAAGATAGATACAGCTCTATGATTATTTCCGAAATCATACGCCGCGTCTGGGGGGGAGGTGTAGGCTGAACTAAGCACGTGCCCACCCATTGACAACAAAACACAGACATCATGCAGGACTTCATTAGCGTCAACCCAGAAAGAAAAGCCACTTTCTGAGTTTTGCATGCAGGCCAGCAGTTATTTAAGACAGTTATTTCTTTTTTTGAGATTGTGTAACGATACAGGTAGATTCCTATGAGCTGTCGCCGAGCAGCATGCAGTTTTGTTTAATCTTGTGAATGGTTTGCTGATTTTTTTATTCTAGGTTGATGTTTAGGTGGTTAAGCTGCCGCCGAGCAGCTAGTTTCATACATTAGATTGTGCTTTGGCTATAGGCTTACATATAACATGCGTTTATGTGATTGTTTGTATCACACTGGCATCCTTCTTTATACTCGGCAGCAACACATTTTGCCTCCGTTATTTATTAACATTAAACTTAAGCGGGTCGCCCATGGCACAGTCATAACTTCTACCTTGGCAAAAAAAACACAGCACCCTCTGCTCAAAATATGTTCCCGCGGCTATGCTGACACACATTATTTTTCATTAATGTTTTTAAAAGTATCCGGCTCAACTCAACAAACTGATGTCTTAGTTTACATGAGCTGTAATGTTTTTCTATGCTCTTTCTGGTAATAAGCTGGAGATTACTTATAGTGTTGTGAGTTCAACTTGTCTTATCATCTTTTTATTTCATTTGGTATAATTCATGTTTGTAACACAAATGGTGTGAAATGGGTTATGCATTTATTTAATACTTCCAGTCCCTCAATAAATGCATTCAACAATATTCAAAGGTCCCCATTTACAAAATCTTTTTTTTTTAAATCTGTACACCATAAAATATTTTAGAGCTTGACATAAACTGAAAAAAAAATGTTTATTCATAAAAAAATTGCCAAACAATACAAAATATATTTTTAAAATGTATTTCAATGTTAATTTTGTCTACTTTCAAAATACTTTTCATCTTGAGGCCCCCTTGGAAGTCAGCTGGGACCCCCTTGGGTGTCAGACTCTCCTGTCGAGGACCACATAAATAGTGTGGTAATAACAAGAATCATAATAATATTCTTTTTATATACCGCGTTTCCAAAACCCAAGGTCGCTTTACAATGATAGATTAAAGGAACAGTAATTTTCAGAATGCACTAACTGTTTTTTTTTAAATATCTGTCAACATTTCGAATATAATTTTGCCATCCTCTTGAGAATGTTATTCACCTTATGTTAGCTTTCTAAACCTCATGAAAGAGTGCAGATTTTTGAATAGAAGCACAGAATCAAAAGTATCCTTGCAAGCCGCTTTGTCACAGCAGGACTCCATAATCATTAGACATGTTTATTTCAAGGAGACAAAAGAAGAATGACCCAAAATGATTCTCGCCTGTTTGCAATTACTTCACATCTACTTCAACAGCTCTTCACACAAACTCCTTACACAAACTCTAAACCATGCAAGTTCAGCTTCTGTATTGTAAGAGCGTCTACTAGACAATCATTACCTGGCATGCCAACACTGGAAGCTAAATACTTCATTGTTAGAATCAATTGGCAACACAGGAAGTAGAAATTCCCCTCTGGGGAAATCTTTGTCAACAGCTCATTCTTGTTCAGACATTCTTTGACAGATCAAATAGAAGAGCTTTTAGTCTTTAAAAGTTAGCATCTAAATGGCTAAACAGATGGAATATCAATGTTGTTGTTTGTTTGCAAATCCAACCTCTCAAATCCCCGGGGTTGGCCTTAACATATTCTCCTCGTGTTTTTAAGGACAGCGTGTATGGCGCAATCCAATTTCCACAAATGGAGAAAGCGTGGAACAGTAGTAATCCATCCCAGGAGTGGCCGGCCTACCAAAATTACTTCAAGAGCACAACGACGACTCGTCCAAGAGATCATAAAAGATCCTAGAACAACATCTAAAGAACTGCACGACTCTCTTGCATCAGTTAAGGTTAGTGTTCATGATTCTACAATAAGGAAGAGACTTTGCAAAAATGGCATCCATGGGAGAGTTCCAAGGCAAAAACCACTGCTGACCAAAAAGAACACAAAGGCTCGTCTCACATTTGCTAAAAAACATCGTGTAGATCCCCAATACTTTTGAGCAAATATTCTGTGGACTGATGAGACAAAGGTTAAACGTTTGGAAGGTGTGCATCTTGTTACATCTGGCGTAAAACTAACACAGTATTCATAAAAAGAACAAACATGGTGGAGGTAGTATGATGGTCTGGGCCCTCTTTTGCAGCTTCAGGACCTGGACGACTGGCCATAATTGATGGAACCATGAATTCTGCGATCTACCAGAAAACCCTAAACGAACATGTCCGGCCATCGGTTTGCGACCTCAAGCTTAAATGCACTTGGGTTATGAAACAGGATAATGATCCAAAACACACCAGTATTTCCACCACTGAATGGCTAAATAATCAAAAATAAGGTTTTGATATGGCCTAGTCAAAGTCCGGACTCTCCAATTTAAAGTTTTAACAATCCTATTGAAATGCTGTGGCATGACCTTAAAAAGGCTGTTCATGCTCGAAGACCCTCCAATGTGACTGAATTAAAACAATTATGCAAAGAAGAGTTGGCCAAAATTCCTCCACAGCAATGTGAAAGACTTCCGCAAAAGCTTGATTGCAGTTGTTGCCGCTAAATGCTTTAATTTAATTGATATGAAAATGTTATGCTGTTTTTCTCCGATCATGTTATTTTTTCCTTTACACAAATAATTGGCTGCTTATGGTTGATATTCGTGCTGAAAAGTTGTAATTGGTGTCATTAGCTGTGTGAGGGAGAGCAGAGGGAAGGAGGTGAATGTCTTTTATGCTGAAATTATGTTCAGGGAATCGAGACAATATAGGAACGAAATAATGTCAGTTATGTGTGTTTTAATTGACCTAACGGTGAGTGAATTATGTCGTATTTTTCATTTCATTCCTTTAAATCTACACATATTGCTTTCATAAAAGGAGCTGCTGTCAAGTAGCATGACAGAGAAGGAAAACATCTGATATTGGTTCCTATGATCCCGTCTTGGTTTAATCAGCCCTTCAGTTATCTGTTCGAAAAATTCGAATCTCTTAAAAAGAGAAATGTGAGTTGGCAGAAACACACAAAAGATGGAAAACTGTCAGGCTGATATGTTGTGCATCTGTTTCCCGAATTAAGATGATACAGGACATATAATATTAATGACCAGTTATGAGGCTTATATGATTTGGTCTCCATTCCTGAATTGCACTAAATAACAGTCATATAAATAAACACAGCATAAATATGTAAGTTTTCATTTTAGCATCTGGTGACAGATGTGTCAGACCTCAGTGGTGCATGTCCAGTGTCTATGAGGGACATCTGTACACTCATCAAAGAACATCAGCAGTCCAGCAAACCTCTCTCAGTCTGTGTTTCCCGCTCTCATGTTTCTCTACAGGACATGACATTGAGTTTGTGTTAGTCACAACCTACAGTATTGCAGTTATGCTCAATACAGATCTAAGACTAATGTTAAGTGGATTTTAGTTTTGGAAAAATATGAATGAATAAGTGACCCTTACTGTACTTAAAAAAAAAACGTTGCATCAATTGTGTGTATAGATATAACACTCATACCTGTGGTATGATATTCTTTATAAAAACACATGCTCACAAATATTTTGCCAAACAATAAACATTTATGGCATCTGCCAACAGCTAAATCTATTGCTGTTAGTCATTGCTTCTTGATACCATTACTGTACTTTTAAGTCCATTTAAATTCCCTCTGTGGTTGTACTACTGCTTTTTCTTATTTGACATCTTTGGAAAGGAAAGCGGCTCACTTATGATTTATGCGTGCCATAAGTAGAAGAAAGGAATTGGAAAATTGAAAACCTATCAAAGCTGAACAGTTGCTCCCTGACTGGCTTAAGCAAAGAGAAAAGTCCTGCATCAGTGGCTGATCTGTGATTGAGAAAAAAAGACCTTTGTGTCCACACGAGTGTGATAGGCCTTCACATGCACGACTCAACATTACTTATCAATATAACTTATCATATTTTTGGGTACCGTACATTAAACTTCCTTAAATCTAAACCATATACACTCTGTCAGAACATTTACAATACTTGGCAACAGTTGATCGGTACGTGAGCTTTGATGAAACAGTTTTCACAAGCAATTAACTCCAGATCTGATGTTAGACGTGTTTACACAAGCACTTTGTTAATCAAACACACTACAGTTAATCACGGATTATCTCCATGTGCTCGGACTCTGTCGCTTGTATTGTTCGTTTTACTGAACATGAAACTATTTAATGAATTTGATGCAGAGAGTTTATTGTTTGACTGTTTCAAGTCAAAAAAAGTTAAACATTGATTTTTAACTTGCTGTATACATAGAAGTATAAGCTGGGCTTTATGGTTCCATAAAGAACCTTTAACATGTACAGAACCCTTATGTTGCAAACATGATTCTTTGTAGTGGAAAATGATCTTATTGCCCATTAGAATATGATTCATAGAAGAAAAGGTTCTATGGGGAATAAATAATGGTTCTTCTATGGCATCACTATTAAAAACACTGTAGCATTTTTAATAATGAATAAATTAACATGATTTGGTAGAGTAATGTCAACATTTCTGTGATCTTCTTGTGTTTAGCTGCTGTCCGTGGTGCTGAACTATCTGTGTGAAATATGTGAGGTTTTAGGTAAACCATGCTTATTTTTTATCAATTCCTGTCCTCAATTTAATAAAACAATTGCTGCTTTATTAGCAACAACATAGTTGCTTTTAAGGATGGAGAGACTTTTAGGATGTTTATTGACTTACAATGAATGAGCATAAAACAGTTAAAGTAGGACTGTGATTGTCAAGCTTTTTTCAAATAGAAAGCAAGATTCCTAAAATCAATGAACAAACTGAATTATCTTAAACAATGCAAATTGATAAAATGTAAGCAAGATTGGCCTGAAGCACAGGAACAAAGTAATAAAATGTGGGTACAGTTTACCTAACAAGAGGAAACAAATGAAACACGTGAAGGAATTAGCAAATCGTGCTAACGTTTAAAAAAAATTGGAAATGTTTATGCTGGATGGATGTGCAGGGCTCAGTAGAAGAAAGCTAATGCATATTATTATCTATCTATTATCTATTGTGAAATATTATTTCTCACTCTTGGATCCAAAAGCCAGCTGTTCACATATTAATGGAAAAAATTGTATGTTAAGCTTGCCCAACACATGCTTGCCGAATTTGTGTGTAATATGAATCTGGAAGGGGCGAGATTAGCATACAGTAAGTTAAGTCGCCTCATTTTAGTTAATACAAATTGGTAAAATGTACACTTGCATGATAAATGTATCATTTTAACTGAAAAAGGAAAGTCTTCATATATAGCACTCATTCTATAGGAGTAAATACTTAAGTTCCTCATTGCATGCCGAGCTGTTCCTGGTGAGGTGGATGGTGGCTGTTTGTTTATTTATTTGAAGCAAAAAGTTGCTTTATTTTTAGCTTTTCAGTGTGTTTGACGGTAGCTTCATTCAAACAATGAAATGTTTGTAAAATAAACTTCAAACAACTCTGTGGGTGAAGTTCATGTGTTCATGTCCTTGATAGCAAGATACAGAAAAATCCAGGAGTGTCACGCCTGTAACATGTTAAAGTGTGCAACTCATTTACTCGTGCACACGCAGTACAAGCAGATGACATATTTAAATAGTATAATTTAGCTTTCACAAGCTAGGAATTAATTTATAATACAAAAATACAATACATGACAATACAATGAATACAAATGATGTTTTAAGTTTTCTAATTTGTATGAGTGAGTAAAAGAAAGAGATCCTTCAAAACTCCACCAATGAACAAACATTTCTCTTTTTATGCAATTTCTGTTTAAGTGACTATGTGGTTGGGGGTGCTAAGAATAGCCAACAATAAGACAAATGGAGCCTAAATAAATACAAATGCATGAAAAAACAATGATCCATGTTTTGTTAAAACAGTTTTTCTCACTCAAAATCGTTTTGCTGGTAAGAATCTAGACACGACCCAAGAACCACTTAAGATTTAGACCCGTGAGATGCAGATCAAAAATTGTTGATCTAAGAGAAAATACAAAATCAATTACTGAGTTTTATTTTCATATGCCAGGAGAAGTCCAAGACCAATAATCAAAGCTCCAACACTGGTTGAGTAAACAGTAATACCCATAACTATTGGTTACTGTTACTGCTTGATAGGTTCCGTATATACTACTGTAGTACAAACCACAGGGAAATGACATGCATGACTTGACACTGTATTGAATAGTTTCTTCAGGAGTCCTTCCTGTTTGATTTGCAATCCTAATTGGTGTTCACATGTGATGATAGACTAATCTTCATCTTTATGACAAGCCTAAATGCTATTACGCTATCATATGTTTCACTAACCCTCCTGTCTCATGGGTGATATACTCTGGTATGCTCTAGATCTCAGCCCTCAAAGGAACTGCAGTAATTGAAGATACAAATGTCCAGATTAGCAGCGTCTTCTCTGAGAGCTTTGGGTTGATCTATTATCTGTGTTCTCTTGAACCTCTGAGCTTTAGTGCCCTTAAAGCAAATCCAAAATGATTGAAGTGCACATAGATAAAAGCTCCTGGTTCTGATGTGTTAAAGAACAGCTGAAGTGCTTTTGCTTTCACCGTGCAACAGGTTGTGTGTGTTTGGGTAAAGAGCAATAATGTGAGCTACCCCCCAGTTAAATGAAACAAAAAACGGAATGGATCATGACCAGAGGCAGAAAAAGGAATAGTAAATGGCCATAATTGTCATGATTCCACCTCTTCTTGTTAGGTAATTCTTGGTCTTGAGGTGGAATCATACAGGATCCTTTGTTTCATGTGAGAGAGAGAGACGATTTGTCACCATACTCTCTCTCTCCGATCTGCATCATCGTTCCTACCCTGCTGTTTCCTAGTTTGTGTTAATTAGTTTAATCCCTTGCACCTGTTCCCTCTTGATTTGCTCCCCTTTAAAACATCCTTGTGTTCATTGTCCTGTGCTGGTTCATTGAACGTCTTACCTCGTTTGTAAGCTGTGTTTACCTTGTACTTTGCTCCTGGTCACTGTTTGAAAGTTCCTTGTCTCCTAAGTTCCCGTTTCCTCGAGTTCTAGTAAGTGTTAGTTTAGTGTTTGTTTCAAGTGTTATTGTTCTAGTCTACATTTAGTCATTTGGTAGACGCTTTTATCCAAAGCGACTTACAGTGCACTTATTACAGGGACAATCCCCCTGGAGCAACATGGAGTAAAGTGTCTTGCTCAAGGACACACTTGTGGTGGCTGCTGGGATCGAACCAGCAACCTTTTGATTTACCAGTTCAGTGGTTTAACCCACTAGACCAACATCTCCACTGAGATGCGCCAGCTAAAACCCTGGAGATTTGAGGACCTGGTTCAAATCTTGCTTGAGCGACAGTGGTCCAGGGATCTTTCTGGGGTGGATTCTCCCACGGGGAAGGACACCATTCCAGAGGACCGTGTGGTGGGTGCTCTCACCTTTTTCGGACCTAGTGCTCCAGACGTAGTTACCCCCCAGCAGGGCGGTTCCGTATGATGTATCCTCATGATTGGTTCCCATCCTGGCACCCATGACCTTCCCTAGGTGGACCTCCACCTTGCGGTAAACTCCTTCATTCTGCACATTCCTCCCATGAGTTCTCCCCTAAACGGCAAGACCATATTGGTATCTCCACAAAGCGGTACTACGGTAGGAAGTGTTCCCTGAAGAGCGTCCCCCATTTGCGGAAGTAACGCTTACCCAGTCGTCTAATGGTACTGGGAGGCTTCTCGATGTAAGAGAAACAAGGCCGCCACCTGTGAGGGCCAAAGGCAGGGGCTTCCCTCCTTTTCAAAAAGCTCTGGAACCCCTAACCTATCCACTGGTAGGTTACAATTTTGCAGTAGCACTCACATCTGACATGCCCAGGCCAGTCACCGTCGCTTCGCTAGAGATTGTGACATGGCACAGCACCATGGCGTTTTCCATAGGAACCCCATCTGTCGGTTCGACACAGCGTTGAGAGACCGACAGAAAGGGAACATCGTGGTCACGGATGTCTCCCTTTTATACCCGGATATCCGGGGTCGGAGTCCAACAGGCAAATTCCATTCGCCAATTTCATTGGCCTTTTCTAAACTAGTCAGAAGTTGATAGGTTCTCAAGACAAAACCCATCTGTTGGTTCGACACAATGTCTTGTTCCCTCTATCAAGACGATTTTAATATAATTCATGATGTTGTATGATGATTTATAAAAAGTTAAATGAATCAACAGACGCACAACACACTTCACTAAACACACTTTGCTGCTCAGATCAGATATATGAGCTAGAATACAGAAGGCACGATTACACCATCTTTAAAATATTTTTTGGAAGGTGCAATGACCCTATGTAAGAATCACAGTTAAAAATAAATCTCACCCCATTTGTTGAGAAACCCATTAGAGTGAGGAGTTTTAGCAAAGAAGTAAGGAAAAGACAGAATTGAAACTCAAAACACTCTCCTGATTTACCCAATCGCAAGCACTGCACAAAAAGAAATTGATTCTCAGACCAAAAAAGGAAAACCCAGCCTTACACTAGTGGATCGATGACTGAGGAGAAAAATAGCAAAATGCACTGTAAATGGTTTCTGGTGACTTGTGAAATAAATATGATGTCATTTTAAACTCAAATTCTCTCTTTTCTTTTTCTGTCATGATTCTGCAGGTATCTGGCTGTGCCGCAGTTCTCTCCCACTCACGCCAGAAAGGCCTTCCCGTGTTTCAACAAGCCCATTTATAAAGGAACATTCAGAGTTTGAGGCACAAGAGCTCGTATCAGTCGCTGTCCAACATGCCCGTGGAGACGTCTACATCTGATGAGGGCGGATGGGTGTCCAACCATTTCTCCAGGACGCCCCGTATGTCCGCATATTTCTTGGCCTGGGCGGTGTGCATCTTCACCTACGGAGAAGCCAAAACTGATAATTGTGTCAAGGTGAGTCATTGTATGGACTTAATTCTCATGATCTGAAGACTTAATTCTCATGATCTGAAAAAAGCTACTATTCTGTTACGATTTGCCAAATTTAAATCCCTTTTAAGTTGATAATCTCATATACACACACCTGTCATTCGAATGTTAAAGGCAATCCTCTGCCATTTTGGACACTTGATGGTCCCTTATCGATTCCAACTTTGCATACTTGATCAGCCTCCTCCCTTATATTAGTATTATGAATCTCATTCCTTTATATCAAATGATCTCTGCCAGTTGGATTGTAATTCTTTACACCCAAATACATATGTAGCAGGTAGCTGCGCAGTAGCTTCCCCATGAATCACATTGAAGTGTCAGGGTATCCCCTCATGCCATCTTTCATAAAGATTCGGTGTGGAGTAAAATTAAGTTTTGTAGGGGGGAACGTTTAAGAAGAGAGTAAAGTTATTACTCTGTGGTATATAAGTGTTTCAAAATAAACCCAGAGACATGCATAAATATCGCTTTTGACCCTTTAGTTAATAGATGGCTGTGAAATATGATGTCATAATGAATGTGTCTGGTTATAATGTGCACTGTTCATCAGGACTCTGCTTTTTCAAAAGGATCGTCCTGACTTTTATTGTTTTTGATTTTTTTCTCTCTGCTGATGTAAATGACATAAGGGAATACTTTCTTTATTATTGACGATTAAGACCCAGTTTAGACTGGATTATCAGAGCAGTAAATTTCTGGTGAAGTGGTATTATTACATCGATTGGTGAACGATTAATCGTATTTCGATCTTGATAATGATAATGGAAATCTCAGTTTCGTGATCACCTCTCAAAAAATAGTCTACCTGAAAAATTCAATCTGGTTTCTGACCTTTGCATGATACCGAAACTGCCTAAGTAAAAGTTGTCAATGATCTGTTGATGTCTGCCGACTCTGGGCTTTCAACTATACTCTTTTTACTTGATTTTAGCACGGCTGTTGATACAATCTCCCATCAAGTCCTCCTATACAGACTATTCTCTATAGGTATTACTGGTTTCCCTCTTAGTTGGTTCGGGTCTTACCTCTCTGGCTGGACTCAATTTGTACAATTTAAAAATTTCAAATCATACATTTCAGGGCTCTAGACTAACTTTTTGCACTGGTTGCACTGGTGGCGCCTAACTTTTTTTCTTAGGTGCACCAGCACAAAAGTTAGGTGCACCCAAATTTTAGACCGCATCGCATTTAACGCATTTAACATTTACCTGCTTTTACCAGTTCACTATTTTAATGTCCATATAGGCAAAATTTACTTGTAAATGTTTATCTTACAAACTGTTTAACATTAAGTTCTTTATTTGAAGCACAAATCTACAAGAAAGGTAACTTACTGAAAAAGTGTTGGTGCTTAAAGTGCTTCTGTGAAGTGAAATTTAAACTTAAATGATCTCAAGATAAATGGACCTGGGCTTGACGGCTCCGTGTCAGAGCAAAGTAAAAAATCCGTCATAATCTGTTATTACCCGTCACTATGGTTCAAGGTGACGTTAGGTGGTAATTTGTTTGTTCATGACGTCATCATGCTGTACTGTCGTCTCGGAACTTTTTTTGGGCATCTCGGAACTTGTTGTATTTTAATACAACTGAATGCCCAATAAAGCCGTTACAGTTTTTGATCCCATATTCAAGCCCTTTCCAAATCACTGTTTATTTTGCTGCTATCTTGTGTATGTAACAAAAGTTATGGCTGATGTCGGTTGAAGCGCTGTGATTTTCATGAACGGAATTTGGAGAAAATCGTGTTTAAAGATCAGTGATGAAATTAGAAGCACAACAGTCCAGTATCACAAGTAAAAGTCAATTTCCACTGGTGAGAGACTTACTCTATTAAAAATGTATTAAAAACATCCTAGTGTTGAAGTCTATAAAAATACTGTACAACACCGTTTGAATAAAATGAAAGTAATGAAAATGGTGCAACGCACACTTAAAGAACGAGAGCTCTGCCATTATCACTACACAAGGAAACTAACAAACATTACGGACAACAAATAATAAGCAGTGAAGCAAGTTTTACGTTGTTTATCATGTGCATATCGTCTGGACGTGATCATCTCTTGTATGTTTTGTGATCGCGGTCCGGCTCGCGTGCTGCAGACAGTGAACGCTGTCATCTCACGAAAACATGGTATAAAATAACTTTGCGTGACATAGTTTACACAGGACTGGCGGGAAATGTGCATTGATAGTCCTTCATTCTTCATGTTATGTGGTTTACTTTGATAGGTGAACTGTCTTTCCCGCGTCCCAGCGCGACATCCGACGGGTTTCCCCAGATCGCGTCATATGTCTAGTCAGTAACAATGACGGGTGAAAACACGCAGGTCGCTTCGCGAGCAGATCACGCTGAAGGGAAACGGGGATTTACAAATTGCCCTCATTGTGATCCGACAAAATGACGGACAGCCTTCAGATTTTCGAGAATTTTCAGTTAACGCGACCTCTGGTACACACACGTGCAGGAATGTCTGGACCACGGCCAATCAGAGGGGGTCCGCCCTTAACTATCATTGATGGTTTAGACCACGATATGTGCCTAATGTGTGTCTGTTGATGAATCACAGGAAGACTTCCAGAATTACGGAGACTTTTCCCTTCGAACGGCTGGTCGCACCGGTGCGACCTCGAATAATTTTAAGTCGCACCATAGAAAAATAAGGTCGCATGTGCGACTAAATTAGTCGCACTCTAGAGCCCTGCATTTCATCTGTTACATCTGCTACAGTCCCTTGAGGCTCTGTTTTGGGCCCCGTTTTATTTATTATTTACTTATTAACCCTTGGCCACATTTTTAGGAAATACGGCATTAGTTTACCAAATCTAATTTGTCAAAATCCAATCGTTTTTCACTTTCAGTTACTAATTCTATAATTTGCCAATCTACCCAGGTCAAAAGTCTGGGTGTTGTCCTTGATATTACCTTATCCTTCGAAAAGCATGTGAATAAAATTACTCGTTCTGCATATTTTCACTTGCGGAACATCAGCCATTTCCGTCCATTTCTCACACCAAATTCTACAGCTATTCTTGTATATGCTTTAGTTACTTCATGTATTGACTACTGTAATTCCCTTCTTTTTGGGTTACCTCAAAAACTTCTTCACAAACTTCAACTGGTACAAAACTCAGCCGCCTGGATAATCACTAGAACTTCCTCTATCGATCATATCACTCCTGTTAAATATAGAGCAGACTACAAGATTCTACTTTCTCAACTTTGTGATGTTGATCAGGTACGAGTCTTATGCAAACTGTGCTCCTGTGCCGTCAAAATGTCCCAAGGTAACACAACAAACCTCATTTAAACACCTTAAAAGCCATAACAGAGTACAATATCAAGAATTTAAAAGGTTGAAGACACAACCTGCAAGTACACTGTACACCCAGCCATCCACGACACAGACAAAAATAATGGATACATTGTTCAACGCAATACCATATTCGGCATGCTCACAAAGACTCAAGGAAATAACAGAGGCGATCACGTCTCATTTAGCCAAGGATATGTGTCTATTAGCCACCGTGAGCAATGATGGGTTTAAAAAAAATATTTCAACGCTTGACAAAACATTCATATATATATATATATATTCATATATAATGCATTATAATACTGTAACTCAGCAGGTTGTTGGTATCAGGTCAGGTTCTCCTCTTGTATTGAGCGGCTTTAATAAAGATTCAGAGAACTTCACACGTTTGCAACAGGAGTCTTGTTAGTGTGATCAATTCGGAGGTGACGCTCACAGAGAGTTTTAAAATACAATTAAACCCATTTAAGTCCTCAGTCCAGCTGCCTTCAATAAAACCAACCAACCAAAGAAATGAAGCAGTCGGCACCAACTTCATATTGAACCGTCTGCATAATGACTCAATAATGATGCTTGAGAGCTTTGTCTAATTACAGGTTGTTTTAAAGTCGCATTGATTTGATTTAAGCATTTCCACACCCCTTAGTGTCCTCCATTTATTTTTATATTAGGCATAGAGTTAATCGGTACAGCAGCATCCTGTGAGGCAAACAACACATCATTTGATATGAATTGCTGGCAGGCTTTGAAACAATGTTTTTCTTCCTGCTTGTTTTGCACTGCAAGTCTGTTTGGCTGAATGAACATGACCATTTAATCCCACTGAATGTGATGCCCTGTTGAGCATCAGGCATCAGCTATGAATACCTAGAGATAATTTTTTGGACATTCTACTAGAACCGTATATTAAGTGTGACAGGGCCTGACACTTTAGCTCGTCCTCCTAAAAAAACATACAAAACAAGCTTAAAATCATACAATTCAATGACAGAACTCACCGTTGATCAGTGTCAGCTTCATCTCGGTCAAATCATGTCTTTTCCTCCGAGTCAAACCAAAGGCGTATTGCACACATTTTATGTTGAGTTTTATGTAAACATGACAGGACTGACCAAAAACATGGGGACAGGTATAAAATAGTATTTATTTTTAGAACTTTTGTATAATTTAATGTTTTTAATCAATTGATACAAATTATAACTATGTAAACTTGCTATTGATGGACTTTTTGTTTCTGAATACGTTTTTAGCATAACAAAACTATAAAAGCTGTAGGTCCAATTTGGCTGAGGACAAGAACAGGATTCGACACAAATGTCATAAATGTATTATACTTGTAGTATATGTCAATAGATTTTATCAGCTATGGTCAAATAACACCTAAAGTTTATTAGGGTACCACGCTCTGCGCATAATAATAATGAGGTATTTATATAGCGCTTTATTGTGTATAGCTGTACACCCTAAGCGTTTTACAATCATATGAGGAAGGACTCTTCTCACCCATCTTCTCAGTGACTCCTGCAATTACACTAGGATAACTTCAACCTCAAATATTATTTTCCTTAAAGAGGGTCGTAAAGTGTTCTTCAGCTTTGTATGGCTTCAGTGAATCAAATCAAATAGACAGCAAATGTGTCTCTCATGGGATACTGTTTTTCATTGAATTTCTTTCTTTTGTTGTTTCTTTTGTACTTGTATTCTGTGTGATTTACATTGTTTTAAATATTTGAAGCTTTCTCTTACAATTTTGACATTAAGTACACCATATGATCATTTGTAGCTATGGTGCACATGTTCAATCTATTTATTCGGAGAGGATGTTTTTTTGTAGGTTAACCCGGAAGTTAGCGGCGGATTGGTTCCCTTGATCGAAAGGCGAAAGCCTATGCATTTTTCCCATAGACTTTTGAAAGATTGCAAAAATAAGCTCTGTGATTAAAAAAGGTTTATGTTGTTTACACGTTTCGTTTATCAAAATAATCTTTATAAATTAACACAACGTTTGTTACTTTGAAGCCGAAATACAATCAGCAGAAGTAAACAGCTGACACGATGCTATAAACGGACTACATTTAAGTTTACTCGATATCACCGCCCCCACCACCAAGCCTCCGACAACTCTTTTAAACTTTATTAAAAATCTGTTCCCTTGTTAGTAACTACTCCGTGAATAAATCTGTATCTACATTTTAAGTGATTTGTGCACAGTTGCATTATTTGTGAGCTTTAAATGCGCGATGATGTCTAACATCCTCACCAAAGGAAGTAGTCGCTTTCAGCAACTTGTTAGCAACTGCTGCTTTTAAGACACAATAAGGTTTTAACAATCACAAACGTGTTATAATTGATGTGTTTTAATGTCAAAGAATAAAACGTGATGTTGGTTGACCATAGACCTTATTTACCAAAAACCCATTCAAAAACCCATAGACTTAGGAGCGATGGAAGCGGAAGTCCTAAAACGCTAACTCGGTTTCAGGTTTTGCATACAAAAATACGTCATCTCTGAGCTTCCCTATTGACTTGATGTGGAATGACTGGTGATGCTGTGAAGTTTATGGGATGATCAATAACCCTCTGACAGAGTTCATTATATCATGTGATCAGTGCAGTATTGGAATCTTTTTAAACCTCTGAACAATCTCTTGTTCTTCTCATGAGTGTTTTTCATAACGGATGTTGTATTGATTGTTTGCACATGACGTCACGGAACTATATGAAGTAACGATGGAGGGCAGCAAGTGATTTTCTCCATAGGAATTCACTATAACAAACTCCCTATGTTTTGCGCCGTTTTTGACTGCTCAAATCGATTAAACCATGAATGGTGTGTTGACTGAGAAATCTGAAAAACCTGAATCTGCGGTTGGGATGAGCCGAACCGGATGACTAAACAAGGTTTAACGCACCTAAACAAGGACCAGGTGAGCTCAATTTCCTGTCAAACTTTGTCATGAGCATTAGCTGCAGAGAACGAGTCCTGATTAAAGGGATAAATCTAGAGTTAAGCGTTTCTCCCCCCCCCCCATAGAAGTCCATTATAATTAAACAGCTTAATGTACCGAATGAATCCCGCCTATAAATTACAGCTACGCAAATTACGTATCTAGGAATGCTGGGATCCTTTGAACTTTGTTTTCTGGTTTGGCTACATTATATTGCATAAATGCATAAAATACTAATTCTGCCGTCCAAAGGCAAAGCTCAGTAACTTCACATTAGGTCAAGATACTTCGCTCTGCCTTAATAGCTGTAACACTCACACAGAACCAACTAGCCTACCATGGCACAATCCCGTTTTCAAATGATGGTTGAACTCGCGTTAAAATGCAAATATCCAAAGACGGGTAAGGAATATCACAAAATATTAACTCCTAGGAACAAGGCAAATGACAGCTTTATAAAAAAGTAACATTAATTAGGCAGCCGCTAGCAAATAAAACAGACATTAGCCCACCTTCTCGATTGAAGGCAATATCCACTATGACACTCGTAATGATAATCAGATTTATAATTGCGTTGATGTTTGTCGATTCGGACATCTTTCAGGTAGATAATCCAACAGTGACAATGGTTACTCCATCAAAAGTTTGCTGGTTCTGGTAAAGTTATTGTTATGCGCAATTAGCTAACAAAAGCTGCGCCTCCTCAGCAAAGTGACAACCTGACGTGCACCCAGCATCAACAGAAGTAGCTGTCAACCCACCTTTCTTCTTCTTCTTGTTTAATGACGAATACCTCCTCGGGAGCATTATCACCAATTACTCCAGGATACTGGATGACAAATTAAACTTACATAGGCGATGAGTCTGAATTTTGAAATCAATCCGTCTTTGTTTCGGTCCACAATTTGCAAACCACTTAGATCACATGATTGAGAAAGACTAAGTCAGCCTTAATTGCCAACTCAATAAAAAGATGGATGCAACCAATTTTATGATTATGGATTTTATTTCATAATCAGTAAATATAACAGAACTGATTAGTTTAATTAGTGTCTGGTCATATTTGTTCAATAATAATTATATGCTTTTCAACTGTCAGAGTACATCTTGCCAATCAGTTTTTGGGATTTCACAGATAGCTATGAATCAGAATGAGAAAAGCTTTGTGGTTAAAGGAGCATTGCGATAAGAATGCTCCTAATCTTGAAGCTTACTTTTGAGCAATTTTAACATTCCCAACGAGCAAACATCAATACAATTATTAAAGTTATTTAAAACAATTAACATGTAGTAAGAAACACAAGAAGAAAGCTGGATGATTTTGTAATATTGTTTTAGTTGTGTAGGTTCATTCAAAGGCAGTTTCTGCATTTTGGTGGTGAAAGGTCACTTCAGTGGTCATGGTTTTATCCACAAAAAAATTCTTCCTAATGAGGCATTGCATAAATGCATTACCACTAATCTACCCACAACACGTTTGACCGGCTGGTGGCAGGCATTTGTTCTCAGTTTCAGTGTTTGCATGGTTACTGCACTTTATAGGCTATATGCTTAACAAAAAATAATCCATTAAACCGTGTCCACCAAAGCGTTTTTTGCCAGCTAAAATAATTATACCTGGTGCTCTTCTGAAAACGACCAGCTGTTGGCGCTAGAGAACGATTTGGAGGAGATGCTTTGGTTACTGTGATTTAGAATATCTGCAACAGTTAGCCTACTTGTTACTAGTATCTTATTTTGAATAATATGACCTAATATAAAAATGCATTATCCATGAATATTAACTTCTCCGTTGTTCTGTATGATGGTTGGTCAATGTAGTGTTTGTTACTCCTCTTCTACACTGCGATTGGACGGCTGTTTAAAAAATGACAGTGACGAGCTCTGAGATTAAAAGTAAAAAATGATAAAAGAGAGTGCAAAAGAACTCATGAAATATCATTATGATACATAGTTAATCAAAATGCAGTGTCATCAGTTTGTCTAAAATACAGAACGTTACGTCCGGTTTTACGTACTATTTATTGGAGCAGGTGTACATTTCTTTCATTTCGAATATACAAACATTTTCATGAAAACGAAAAGTTACGGCAAAGCGATTTTACGAACAATTTACACAAAAAATTGTTCTGATCGTCTTTCATGAATAAGGTCCTTTGTATTTAAGGCTGTTGACATGTTATCAGTCTTTAGCTGCATAAAACCTTCTCTCTGTTTGAGAAATGATGTCACAAACTGCAACACGCCTCATTCATCAAAGTGGTTCTTTGTTACCGGCTGAATCTTAAGCAGAGTCCAATAAGAGCAGCTTTATCAAAGCAGTATCTACTGTGACTTATGAGAGGAGAAGAGCCACACACATCTCTATTTCTCATTTTCTTTCATTCAAACTTTCTCTGTCTTTTTTGTTCTGATAGAGTATGTGAAGCTGACGTCAAGCCCTATGTTGCATGTTGCGAGAGGCACCTACTCGAACCAGTTGGTTTTCCTGAATGACTGCTATTGCAGTTTTTAACACAGCAAGACCAGCCTATCATAGCTATATTTCCTAATCAAACAAGAAAAACAAAACACTGCATTGAACACACTAGCATTGAACACGGCCTGACGTCGATTAACAAACTCTATTGGTAAACAAGAAACTAATAATGAAATATAGAAACATGTTTCTCAAACAACAACAATCACTATGATTATCATTTTTAGCAAAATAACTATTTTTATCATTTTACCCATACAACGTTTTTATTGTCTAAAACAAGACGAAAATCCATAGACATTAGGTCAACTAAACTTGACTAAACAAGAACAGGACATACAGTAGATGACTAAATAAATATTATTGTATTGTTCATCAGACTAAAACTAAAATAAAAATAACTGACAAAATTAACACTCGAAAACTGACATTATGGTGTTCTTCACGAGATTATGTCAAGGAGATGAGCGTTTTGTGACATTTCCGCAGTTTTGTAAGAGATTCAGTTAAGGCAGCCTTGTGGGCTTTTCACACAATGTGCTTGAGCCCAGTTTCTCTACTTTTATAATCCACTTTTTTTAACACAGGTGAAGCAAGGTTTCACACTTCCTGCTGGATTAGGTGTATAAAAATGGAATGATGTGCTGAAAATAAAAATGTTAACCCAGAGTTTACAACTGTGAAGTGTTTTTTATTTTTAACACAGGGTGACATGTGGAAAAACCCTACGATGTGCTAAAATCAAACTGTATACATTAACCTGCTAGAATAAGACATATTCTGAAATAAGGATTATCTCCTGTTTCTGTGATTGACATACAATATTTACAGACAATATAGCGAAAGATAGTTGTAACTATTATTTTTTAATTTGGACAAATATATTTATTTGCCTTTTTTTGTCAAGTCAACTTTGACTGAGCAATTCTGTCTTTCCTCCACATTATTATAATTTATATAAAAACAGCCGGTGACAAACACATCACCATGTTACTTCCCCTCGTCTCAATTTATTTGTCTCTCTCTGCCCTTCCTTCTCAAACCCAGCATGCAAACACTGTCACACAGACACCATCCATCGTAGTTTACTATACAAAAATCTTTTTTTTTAAACATCTCATCGTCATTTACCTGCTCTGTGACTGTGATTTATTGCATCTTTGTCATAATGTGCTGGGTCGAGTCCTTCATAAAAAATCCCAAGGATAAAGATAATTTTTTTTTGACTGTATTATCGGATTATCAGGGTCAGATCTGGGACATTGTGAAAGTATGAAATTGACAGTCATTAAAATAAAGGTTTTACTAGATGTGCAACGACCCTAGAGGGTTATTTATGTCATATCAAGTCAGAGTTATTATACTCTAGTTTTTTTACTTTATTTAATTTTATTACTTTTATAAAAAATATATCTTTAGTTTTTATGTTAATTTTAGTAAAGTTTAAAATAAATGTGATTCAATTCAAGTCCTTTTATTATTTATTTGCGTATTTGTGTTGCTATATGAGATATGAGATTAGCTTATTTTATTTTATGTTTTTCCAATAATGTTTAGGTCAATATTTCACTTAATTTCCATAAACAGAAATGTTTTCAAAATGTTAATTTTAAATTTAGTCAAAAGTCGACAGGCCTACTTCTTTGAATGGTGGAAGGCAGATATTTTTTAAATCACCGGTAAAAACCTAAATTAAATTCTTCAGCATTTTTCTGATTAATGATTAAATCTGATACGGAGTGCACCATAACGTTTGGTTTGCTAAACTTAAATTGCGCTAAAATAACCTTTTTCAGTGTCGCTTCATCTACTGCTCATACGCTCAGGCCGGCAAGCGCCTCATATAAACTCCGCCCCGGAGAATCGATAATCTTTGAAAGACACGTAGTTTCACATCCATGGGCTTCGCCGTCCACCAGATTCTATAGTCTGGATGTCCCGACCTTACAGACTCAATTCCTCTCTGCTAAGGACTTACACTAAGGCGCCCGACTACGATTGCTCCCAACCACGCCGGCACTAGTCACACCTAGCTCCGGGGTAGTCTATCATTATCGTTCCTCTTGTAGCATGGATAGTATTGGTTCTCTATAGCATCCTGCTACACAGTACAAGTGAAGTATCAATAGGGAACGTACTTGGTTACTTGCGTAACCTCGGTTCCCTGAGATTCGGGACGTGTACTGTCTTCTTGGCCATGCTTACAAGCCGCATGGTCATCGCTTCAGTCGAAGTAACCTGAGAACAATGTGGCGGTGTGTCTGTTTATATAGCCATAAGCACCGCCTACATTGGCTAGCTCCATTGCCATAGGTCCGTGAAGTTTAGCTGCCATTGTTTTAATCTCTTTGAAGAAAAGCGAGTTTTCCCCACAGCGTCCTGCTACGCAGAGCTCGGTTTCGTATCTCAGGGAACCCAGTAAGTTTTGAACTTCTCTTGTTAGTAAAGCTATTCATAGGGAGTCAGTGATTCAGAATATTGTGATATTCTTTGAAATTGCTTTTATACAACACTTTTACCAACAAAAATTGGGATCAAGTACAATTTAGATTTCCAAGTTAATGTTAGTCTTGAGGATAGTGATACTAGCGCAACTATAGACTTTGCCTTTTGTCAGTATCTTGAAAGTAAAGCAGAAACTTTTTCCTTTTTAAATTTGCATGTGTGTGGTGCTGTTGAAGGTATTAGACGTTTAAGAGCTGTAGAAGTTTTAGTCACTTTGGTGTTTGATTTGTAGGATCACATCCACCAATCACGGCTGTTATTAAATACATTAATTCAGTCTCAGTTTGTGCTGTGGATCAGAGTCATTTGTCTAAAAAATAGAGGTAAGTCAGAGCTCCACACGAGCTCCATTCATCACCTGTGAGACGCCTGACGCCTTGTGCTGATTAAACATTTAGGCTGTGTCCGACACAGCATTTTTACTTGAGGATGGCATACTTTTTCGATTGTTTACAGTAGGAGTGCCACATATTTAAAAATGACAGCAGCATGACGAGCTGCTGGGCATTTTTTTATGATGCTGATACTTGGCTTTTCTCCAGTCACCATGAGTTAAAATATGTTTATACGGATTACATTTATGATGGACTCACTGTGTTTTTTTTTTTGCTGTTGATAACTGCTTAATTTTAACTGCGGTATAACTGCGGTATTTTTAAATGATTTTGTATCAGAGAATAGGCCCTTTTCACATGACGTCATGCATCTTCCGTTCTGCCACGAAGCAGTGAATCGCTAGTTCCGGTAGCGCCTCAGAATGTTTTTTGTTTTTTCAGTTTGCTAGAACCAACATATGTTTTTGTTATAATATTAGCTGTGTGACGGAGCAGTTTTGAGCATCATTGTTTATCTGGAATCGCTTTAATATGGAGTGAGAGAGAGTGAGAACGTGTTGGCTCTGAAAATGTAGAGAGAGTTTGTTTTACTCTCTTACTCAATGATGAATAAACTAACATTAATGTGCGGGTCACATGCATTCTGGTCCGGAGAGTTCAATCTGTACAGATCACTATACCGCAGGGAAGAGGGGGAGAAAACGCGCGTTGCAAAGTTGTTTGTCCATTTAGGGCTGCTGTAGAAAACATGACGGCGAATTCAATGTATGTAGGCCCGCTCTGTATGTAGATATAACCAGCTTATTCTAAAGTATTAGAAACATAACGGTTCATTATGTAAGGTCTTTATGGTCTTTATCACCTCTGAAGAAATAGTTTTGTATATTATATTCCATTTCTGTCAATAGATCCTCCTAAAAACCCGTTATTGTTCCTTTAAAACTAAAGTCTTTAAAAGTTGTTTTTGTGATATATAGCTTGATAAAAATCTTACAGCAATTCACTGTAAGCTTTTTATATTTAGGTTGTGACGGGCATTTTGAGTGATGCTGTTGTGCTGGATCAGAACTGAGATGAAACCTTGGTAGAGAAGAAACCGTCATGTTTAATGTTTAATGATGGTGTCACTTAAAAGGAAGAATAAATTATTTATAAAATGGTCAGTTCTGGTCCTTGATTCTGATTGGATGAGCCGAGTCAAAAATACCCCCATTTAAAAGTGTTTACCGCAATACATAGCCTAAATATCACTTTTTTTACTTTGTTTTATGCAACCTTGCGACGCATCTGGAAAAAACATTTTATAAAAGTAATAAGCCTAGCGAAGCAGTGGATTACAGTGCATTTTATAACAGCTAAGGACGTTGTGGCACCTCGCAAAGTACGCTATTATTGCTTTAGTAGACACTCATACCCATTCCATCCAAATCTTTTATTGAATGCATGCATTGAATAAGCTTCAACAACTGATTTTCATTCAGAATAGGAACAATCAAAAGCCCATCTTTTTTTAAATGTGATATTTATATCTGTTCAGTATTCAACACCTTGCAGCTGGGGTAACAGAGGTCATGCTGCAAAAGTGAAGAATATGACCTTAATTATGACATCCAAAGTGTATTTACATGAAAACAAATGGTTGACAAAAGGATCTGATTTGAATATGTTAACGTCCCATTGCCCATTTCTGTGTGTGTTTTTTGCCAAAACCTTTGCCTGGACACTGTGTGCATGACTAATTTAGTGAAATGAATGTGTGTGTGCATAAGTGTGTGCGTGCCAATGAGCAGAATCAATGAGGGATTCCTACAGCTATTCAGTCACGCATGGCTCATCTGTTGCTCTGTGCTGATGTAAAATGGGAACTGCAAACCCCCATCAGGAGAGAGATAGACAACAGCGCCAAACTTGTAATGCATGATAGAGGGGAATGAGCTGAAATTTTAGAGGAACTAGAAGGAGGCAAGCTAGCAAAAGCTGGAACTAGAAACAGATGATTGAACGGGTTGAAAATATCTGAAACATTGTTTTTAATCATCTGGACTGTGAGAGGGCAAATGCGGGGCTGGAGGGTCCAATCA
Organism: Triplophysa tibetana; assembly: GCA_008369825.1. Classification (NCBI taxonomy): domain Eukaryota; kingdom Metazoa; phylum Chordata; class Actinopteri; order Cypriniformes; family Nemacheilidae; genus Triplophysa; species Triplophysa tibetana. The sequence goes on along the minus strand of CM017897.1, from coordinate 11,598,511 downwards.
CTAACAGCATTGCTAAAAAAAGCACACGACACACACTGATGTCTGAGGAAAGAACAAGAGTATATTCTCATTTCTTTATCAACATAGATTGATGAGCTTCAGTTTACAAGATAAGGATAACAGGTGAGGATAATCGCTCTAAATTAGCAAGCAGACAGAGTTCAGGCAAATGATGCTGCAAAATGGACACAGATAACATCAGTCACAATGTTCAACATCATCTACTTAACTATATTACGGAATACGAAAGTAAACACGATCACAACTTACTGTTCACAGGGACTTTAAAAACCAGCTCACCGCTTCATGCTTCATGCAGTATGATACATAAAAATCTCCCATACAGCACATTAAACAGTCAAGGATGCGAATAACAGGGTCTTGAGCATGCGTTTTATGATCGTAAACTGATTGTCAAGAATGAAGAATCTGTGACTAATAATGGGTCAAAAATAGACCAAAACTCCCTCAACATGAAGACAATTGTTATCTGAAATAAAATCTGTTATCATGTCATTGCTATAAAACTTTGAGAGCATCTTTTTTGCTTGATTTATTCTTCTGACAAATGGTACACAGATTGCATCATCTGGCACACTGGCGCTGTCAAAAGTCCATCGGATGAGATGTTCTGCATCATCCAGCGGACTTTTGCTGACACGTAAATTTCTCGGTGTAGGTGACATGGAGAAAAGTAAACATTGTTCACTTACATGTACAATTTACATTCTCAATACAACACTATTAAACAATGATTATTATAAAAAACATTTTTATTAAATTGCCCAGAAACTGAATCAAAGATTGAGACAGGTTCTGAAGTAGTTACATTAAACATTCCGTCTGTCTTGTCATGAGTTATTAGAACCTGCTTTTCTGCTGTACTTATGTAATTATTCAGCTACTGTAGATAAGGAGAATGTTTTGTATCCACTGAAAGCACTTTATAAACTGATGATACATAATTGTGACTTAACACTTCTTTGGATCAAATCTAAATTGAAATATTACATTAAGTAGACAGTAATTTAAGTGTAATTATAGGGATAATTCACCCTAAAAATAATTCTGTCATCATTAACTCACTACATGTCATTGCAAACCTGTATAAATATCTTTGATCTGCTCAACACAAAGGAAGATATTTGGAAGAATGTCAATACCCAAACAGATCTCATCCCCCATAGACTCCAATATTATTATTATTATTATTTTGAATAAATGATGACAGGATCTTCATTTTTAGGAGAACTATCCCTTTAGAATAAATACATTATTCACTCCTCTTACGGGATGCTTCCACTACTCAAACACAAAGAAGCGACATTCTTTATCCCTGTCTCTTTGAATTAGGGATGTGCCGATCCAATATTTGGATCGGGTTTCGAACCGACAGACCGATCCTGTGCGTTTGCCGCAGATGTTACTCATGAAGCTTCAAAAGGGACTAACTATTATGAAACCACTTCGTATGTCATTCGACAGCTTAATGTGAGGAACGAAGCAATATATTATAATAGTCATGGAAGCTGATATCAGCTGGCCCTTTCATCTGTCAATATCCAGTCAGTGTGCGAAAGTCTTCGGTGACAGTCAGGACATTACTCTTTACAAGATGTTCCAATGTTTCTGTTATTCTTCATAATCACTAGATAATAGTCCAAATTTTGTTTAAAATGACTATATTTTGCTGAAGCCAGTGCCCTGAAATTTCGCTGATGAGTGTCATTATGGCAAAGCACCGGAAGCGGTCGAAACATTGTACGTCATTCAAGCAAAAAACTCTCTTTAAACCCAGATTTAAAAAGGCAATGTAAAATATCTCTTCTCTTTGTGCTCTAAATGTTATGAACATGGGATTCCCATAACTTCAGGAAGAGAAGGTGCTTTAAGCGCATCATTCTGCGTACGGGATGCTCTTAACTAACCGGATGAATTAAAGATGAGGTAACACTTGGCCAATCTCAAAATAATCTTGGATTCCTATACAGAGGTATTGCATACTTCGTATCTTCGAAGAGTATTTAGTTTGATCAAATTTCTAAAAGATAGATTCAGCTGGACGATTATTTCCAGAAAAAGTCGAGCTCCTGGAGTGTGCACATCATCGCATTATCCCTAACTGTTGGTTCACTTCAAGTTTGTGTTGTTTACATTACCCTCGTACATGCCACACACTACTTGGAGTTCAAGTCCGGCCACTTTTATCGCTGGTACGGCGCTATCACTCAGTTTCAAACGATCTCCAAATCCAGCGTTATATCCACCGTTTTTATAACATTCATCATCGAAATGCTTTAACCAAACCAATACACATCAAATTCCTTCAGCCAAGAGAAGCGGCATCCATGGGCGTGCTCTTTCTCACCCTTGCTGTTTGATGCATGGGCTTGCTCTTTCTCTCACGCTCGCACATGGCCGTGCTATTTTGCTTACTGGATGACACGTGGGCATGCTTTTCCGGGAGAATTGTACAATAAGGGACTAAGAACCCTTGTTAAGAAACGGGAATCCATGTTCGAAAAAATCTTTCCGAAACCTATACAAACCCTGGCGGAGTGAATCAAGCTCAGAAATACTACGTCAGACGTTCAACTTGTTTTTTGACAAGTTGAACATGTAAAGCATGAGAAGCCAGTGCGTTTAACAGTGAAAAGAAATCAGAATGCATGAAATAGAATGTTACCTACAGTACGCTTTAAGGTCATCACTCTGTCTCCGCGATGCTGATTTTTGTTTTTTTCAGGAAACCTTTGGAAAAAATACCTCACTACATTATAAGCACATAATGGCCTACCATGTACCATTTCATAAACACATCTTAACATGAAATTTAAAGTACATAAAAAATCCAGTACCTTTCTAGTGCAGAAATTTGAATATTTACTTGAAAGTAAAAAACTAACATGAAAGTAATATTCACCTCTGGCAATAAAAGATATTCCATTCTCCATTGATCAGGGAAAAACTATGCTACTATCTGATCGGGATCAGTATTGGGCGAAACTCAGAATTCAGGTATCGGATCGGGAACGAAAAAAGTATATCGGAGCATCCCTTCTCTGAATACGCCCACAAGCCTCCATCATCTGTGACACTTCCATGTGTTTCTCTGTCACACTTTTGCCTCTCTTATTTCTCAATGGTTCCTTTGTCTTTATCTCCACGTCTGCATATTTCTCTCAAGCACTCTTTTGAGTGCTGCTCATCTCCTTCACTTTAACTTCTCACTCACCTTTGTGGTTTTATCGTTTTCCTCCTTTCCAAGTGCTGTTTTAAAGTGCAGTGAGTTGGAGTCTGGTCTGTCGAGAGTGGCGGGTTGAGTTATGGAGCTTAAGGTCAATGGTAAAAGTTTGTCGGATTTCACTTTAAATATTTCTGCATGTCAGTTTTCCAGGCAAAGGACAAAGATAGTTGCCAGGTTCACCTGAACTCATTCTCGCTTTTCATGTTGCTTTTGACAGCTGCACTCAGTTAGCGGACAGGTATACAAGGCCTCATTTCCATGTGTACACACACACACACACACACACACATAAGAGTGTTTGAACAAAACCAGTCTGCCTTAGGGTAGGGACACACCATACCGATGCCCCAAAAAAATTCTATGAGGAAAGCCGACTGTGCCTCACAGCCCCTGGATCGGGTATAAAAAGTTTAACTTGTACACCGCGTACAGACTTCAGTCGATAGCTAACTATCAGTCTACAGTCAATAGCTAACTATCATGTATGCTCTGTATGCGGTCAGTTTAAATCTAAAGCCGACCGATGTTCAAAAACTACCTGACATTGCCCGAAAGCCAACCGTTGGCTTGGTGTGTCCCAGACTTCACACTTTGAATTGAGTGAATAAAGGCACACCAACAACGTCCTTCATTTGACTGAGTTCTGTTTGGGTTCTTTTGTGATTGAAGTGTTTGTGGTATCCCGCCTTTCCTTAACAATAATGGTGCTCCTAAGATCGCTCTTCACTCTGGGGGATTCTGGGATACGTTCGCTAAAAACAGGCTTCTGTCCTCCCTTCCTCTCTTGTCCTTGTATTTTCGATAAGCTTTATGTGTATTGGTAATTCTTCGGGCATCTATACAGTTTTTCCACATGGTTTAGGATGCCTTTTTGTTGCATGTCTGAAGGTTTTAAATTTAAGGTTTATATTCATGCATTTTTACATATAATACATGACAAGACGATATGAACAATAAAGGTGAAGTCTAATGTTTATTTAATTTGTCTAATGAGTTTCGATTTGTCTTCAACCACATCGACCAGTTGAATTTTATTGCCATTGCAAAGATGCATCACAGGTGTCCCCTCTTAAGTTCTATTCTCTTATAGTCGAGTGCTTGTCAGTACTATAGCATCATGATTCGAGAGGCTTTGTAATGGTGGAACTGATCAGAGAACAGCACTTGAGTGGAGAAGCTCCAGCAGACATTAGATTTAATGGCTGTTGAAACGCTCACACTGTGTAGGTTACACGGCCAATAGGTCATGCAGGATGAGCAATAATTGCTCAAAAATAATGACATTGGCATCCACACACCCACTTCAGTTGTGATTTTTCTCAGGCTTGCACAACTCGCTTAGAAATCGCAGGTCTAATAAAGAAACTGTTAGTTATCCGTGCAATACACATCCTGTGTCAGGACATTGAGTGTTTTTACTCAACGTGTTTCTGTGGAAGTGCCTGACTATGCAGTTTAATAGTTTACTCACAAACACTGAACTTTCTATTTCTGCACAATCATCCCTTTACGCCTCAGTAAATATGCTGTGTCTTACTGGTCTTTCCTACTATAATTTCACACGTATTAAAGCACTTTTCTGCTTTCCCGTTCTCGAGACAGACAACAAGTCAAGCAATAACCTCTGACTTTCTTCTTCTTCCAATTACTGATAAAGCTGAATAGGAGTGTTTCATCAGTCCTCAGCTTTTACTGGTTGTTTCCTGATATTTTCACCCGGCCTGACGAGCTGATAAAACATGTTCGTGTCCTTCGTTTCTGCTGTGATTTGTAGTGAACACCTGAACTTGATCACTGTTATTGCCTTTCACCTCTAAAGACTTCTCTCCATTTCAGCAGCCTCCTGTAAACTGTGATTAGTGGATGAACAGAACGGACAGTCAGAGCTCATAGAGCAGACATCATTAGAGAGCCGATACCAGCTGGAGATCTAATAGCAGTAATACTACACTCACCGAGACTGGGACTGATTCAGATTCGCTTAATAAGACCAGGTTTACTAATCCCGCTATTTCCTCACAGTTGAATTGCCCAATAGGACATTTCCAGTTAACAGTTTAAAAACACCAAACAGCGATGATGGTTCGATACTTGTCAGGTTGCAGAACATTCACATGTATTGAGTCTAGGTGCTATAATATGCATGTTAAATGAACAGGAGAGTACATGAGTAATACACACCGCATCACTGCCACTGTGAGAAGTGGAATCCTTATTGGTTAGAGCTCATTAACATCTCAACATTTTACCTTGACATTAACTTAACATTTGCTCTAGTTAAATTTGAAAACGCAGTTCTGAAAGTCACTTCATTTCCATTAATTAAGGGAATTCTGTGAACTCCACATCTTGAGTGAATGTGCTGGAGTGCAGACCTTTATTGAGAGGTGAAATGAACCGTGAGAGTATCTGTTTGACCCTCTCTAGAGGCTTTTCTCCTCAGGCATCACTACAGCTCTGTGAAGGGCTGCTCTCTTCTGCCCCACTGCCTGTGTTAAGAGCTCACGTGTGGGAGCAGACCGCAGGGTGTCACTGCAGACTGCATGTCTCTGTAATGCAACAAGCAGTATTTCCAACAATGTCGATTTTCCAATTGAAAGATATTTAAGCAGCACATGAGTGTATTTTTTTATTTTTTGGGAGTAAACAACGTGGATGTTATGCTCATGAGCAGCTCATACAGTACAGCCGTCCACACACAGATCTGCATCAAAAGAAACTGCTGTAGTCCAGATTATGTTAATAGAAAGCTTTACTTCAAACACAGAAGCCTCAGCAGTCATTAAGTGTTGTAATTTAATGAAGAAAGTTAATTAAATCTTTTCAGTCATTTGGGGTGAGCTTATTCCTCTCCGAGCTCCGTTTCCTCTGAGACAAATACAATGAAATGTTATTAATGCTAATAATGCAGTTATAATAACATTAGAATCTGTGGTGTCCAGTAACAGGATTATAAATGAACGTGTGTTTGTTCTGTGGGGAGATCTGTGCTCTTGATTTAAGGTGACGAAGAGATGCATTACAGCTGATAAGTGTTGCACTGCACGGTGTGTTCACTGCATAGCCTGTCAGAACTCCTGTAGTGTTATGTTAACACAGATCACACAATTTAATGATATTATCTGCACATGAGGTGTAAATTAGAATTGTTAATTTAAATAATAAAGCTGAAAAGCTACTCATATAGGTAACCCTTTAATGTATTAATTATAACAACAAAAGTTCCTGTGTGTTTTTTTACCCAGAGACATTTTTACACACATTTTTCACTTCTAATTTTCCACTTGAGTGGTCTGCTGAAGAGGTGACAGGGAATAGAAATGATGCACCAGTTTCCCGTGTTGTGGTTAATGTGCAACCGTGCCATCAAAATGTGCTCATGCATACATCAGAAAAGGCTTTTTGAATACTTGTCCACTGTGACTTCTTTGTATGAGAGGAGAAATGACTGCAAAATATACATGATAAAATGTAGGTACTAGGTAGGTAAACTATAAGTTACTAGGGACAAGTAGATGGCTAAATAATAGGCATTTGGGTAATGTATTCGTTTTAGAAAACTAGTTTGATGGACAGTTTAGAATAGTGTATTGAATTATTATTATTGAGGTGGTTATTGTATGTTCAGGACAATCTGAAATAGAAAACAACAAATATGCATAGTGTTACACAATATTGATGCACATTGTGGAAAAGCATCTAATTGCTGGAAAATATTCCTTTATTTGTAAACACCTGAACCACTTTAACACCATGAATTTGAAACGGACAACTCTGAAAGTTTTATAGAATATTGTAATGTTATTTTTAAGAATCACTTCATTGTTTTTTTAAATCATGTGCCGTCTTAATCTTAAAATATGAACCTCAACCCTCCCAAAATGACCTCCTTCACTTCCTGTAATGATTGAAGACACAAGGGTGGGCCCATCAGGTGCGTCCCAAATCGCCCAACTTATGCACAGTTTTATGCCATTATGTAGTATAAATAGTGTGATTAGTGTGTTCACATTGAAATTGTTAAAAAGGTGCACTTTAAGCACCTGGATGATGCACCCTTTAAACCGAAAATATGAAGGGTGGAACTCTGGACACTTCACGCACTTAACGGTCAGAGTTTCGCTTTAGGGAGACGGGGCTATCACATGCTGCTTGAGCAAAGTTCTCCTGAGTTGGGGTTAGACATGCTAGGCAAAACAGATGGAAATTACTTTAAATGTAAAATGTACAAATTAATTTTATTTGCACACATTGTGGTGTGCGATTGACGTCATTTACCCTTTCCGGTTAGTATAAAACCATTAAGTATTCCATTTGGGACGATACTAACCTTCTTAAATTCATACCCTAGATCAGTGGTTCTCAACCTTTTTTTTCAGTGGGCCGCACGATGTCTAAGTTCAAGTTTCACGGGCCACATATCATTTACATTTGGCGTCACCAATACGTAAACTATTTTAAACTAACCAGATATTAAGGTATCTAAATGATTACAGTTAGATTTATTATTATTATTAGAGTATAATTCTACTTACCATTAATGGGACACCTGGTGTTGTCGGGAGCAGACCAATTTGGTGAAATTTGGCTCAAAAGGAGTAACAGCACAATGAAGTTGCGACTGTAAGTTGCAGTCTGTAAGACGCGCACGGTAACGTGACTTGATGCGCGTCATTGAAGAACATGTGCGTTCGCAAATGTATGTCGACCCAAATATGGAAAGCACTTTTGAATTTAATAATCGGAGGTTTTGTCCAGAGATGTTTGCCACATTTCTGTAATTGAGGATGACTGTTGCGCGGTATGACTGTGTCCTCTTGCCTGAACATCCATCAGTTCATCTTCGAGAGCGCGGCGGGACAAACCGAAAGTTGCATCTAAGTCCTTGATTTTTTCCAGAGGGAAAGTCAGTGGCTCTCTGATGAATTGTCCTGCAGATTTTATTCTCTCAAAATCAGAAAAACGAGAGGTGAATTTTTCCTGCATTTGACTGACGGTTTTAACGAATCTTTCTTTCTGTTGTATGTCCAGTACACCCTCACACACGTCATTCAGAAGTGGAAAGTCAGTTAAATCATCATCTTTGAGTTGTGCATTGTACAGCCCTAGTTTCATTTTGAAACTCTCAACACAGCCCAACAGTTCATCCACATGTTTTTTGTCACCTTGAAGTTGTAAATTCAGCTTGTTTAGGTTAGCTGTGACGTCTGAAAGAAAAGCAACGTTTGTTTTCCACTCATTGTCTCAAGACTGGAAATCTTTCCCCCTCGCCGATGTCATTAAGAAAGTTTACTATCTCGGGGAGTACAGCCAGAAAGCGATGCAAGACTTTTCCACGACTTAGCCATCTCACTTCACTGTGCAGAATGAGGTCTCCGTAAGCACTGTCCAGTCAGCCCAACAACGTAATAAAACGTCGGTGCATTAGAGGCCGCGCTCGAATGAAGTTTACCACCTTGACCACAGTGTTCATAACCTCCACGAAGTATCCATCAACTAACTTGCTGCATAGTGCTTGTTGATGCACAATACAGTGAAATGCCATGTGTTTTCCCGTCATTGAGGGCGCACCGTCAGTAGTGATGGAGACAACTGAGGATTCCGGTACGTTCATGTCTTTGCATGCTTCACTAAGTGCTCTATGAATGTTCTTGCCCCTTGTTCGTTCATGTAGCGATTTCAATGCCAATAAATCTTCTGTAACCTCAAAAGTCTCTGAATTCACACATCTCACCCAAATGCAAAGCTGAGCAACATCTCCGATGTCTGTTGATTCATCCGCAGCCAAACTGAGTGCTGAAGCAGTGGCTAGCTTAGTTTTTAGTTGTTCTGTCAAATTCTCAGACATTTCAGAAATTCGACGAGTAACTGTGTCATTGCTGAGCTGTAAACTTTTTATCCTGCGAATTATCTCGCTCTTGTTGCTCAGATCATCAAACAGACATTGTGATTCCAGAAAACAGTTCTTAACTAGCTCTCCATCACTGAAGTGTTTGCTGTGTTTGGCAAGGAGCCAGGAAATTTTGAACGTTGCTAAAGTCACGGCCTGAGACACTTTTAAGCTAGATCGCATTGTATTCTGTTCAACAATGGCAATTTTTTCAAGACTAGTTATCTTGAAAGCTCTTTCCTGAGATCCAGGTGGATATTTCGTGTCAAAAGTTGCATTGGTGGTATCGAAATGCCTTCTGAGATTGTAAGTTTTGCATACGCCCAGTATTTTTTTACAGAGCAAGCAGAAAGGCTGTCCATCTCGCTCGTTGACAGCAAACTGATTCTTCCATTGTTCAAGCACTTTCATCTATCTATCTATGTCACATAAATTGGTTGTCTGGGAGGTTAATGCTTTGTAAATGTAAAAAAATGTTCGCATACGTTTATTTAATTTTTTTAAATAGATATCTTATTTAAATCTTTTTAAAATTGACTTTTGCAAATAACCTTTGTTAAATTTATAGAAGTATTTGTTAATATTAATGGACCAGAGCTAAAATAGTTTATTTTTTAACTGACAACTAAAAAAAGATTTATAAATACTAACAAATATATTGCTCATTCATTGTTCGTTAATGTTAGTTAATACATTTATATGATAAACAAATTTTAAATGGACTTTTTCTGTGAGACGTTTTTTTCTATGATGCATTTATTGGAGCATTTATTATACGCGCGCTGTCTGAACGTCTTCACGTGCGCAGGACATTCCCATACAACACAGAGCGGCCTGCATAGCGTATTAAATATCTCTGGTCTTATTTAATCAGCAGATGTCCTCACTAAAAACATTTGAAACACACATATGTAAATAGTAAGTGGCATGTGATTCATTAATATACATTTTACTGGACTTTTGATGCTTGTCAGGGGCAGGATGCGCAACACTTAGACTTGGAGCAGGAGAGCTACTCCGGCTGCTACTCGCAGTAGAGTGAGTTTTGCCATCTTCAGTTCCATGTGAGCGCTTAAAAAACGCAAATATTTTCATCTGGTTTTCATCTGATTGACGCAACATATTTCCCGCCGCGCGCTCTCTGTCCGCTAGTGTTTGTTTGTGTGTGAGTGTGCGCGCGTGCGCACTCATTGGGATAATTGTAAACGCGCAAACAAAGACAGAAAAGACATGCCATCGTGGAAATAAGATAAATAACATATTAGATTGGCTATTTAGTTTGTTTAATAACATAACAAATTGTAATCTGGCGCTATAAAAAAAAAAAATCAAATCAAATTTACTTGACGTTCAAGGGTGGCCGGGCGAGCAGTTATATAATGGTAGGGGACACACTGAATTTATTCTGTTATCTGCTATATTTTCCGACTGTCAACTAAAATGTGCAAATCATTTAAATGCATTAATGATGTAACGCCGCAAAGAAACTAGGCTTAGAGATGCCTGCATAGTTTTCTATTATAAAGGTACAAATAAAAACGCATATTGTGGAGTAGCACGCTGTCTCTCTGCTGAATGGGAGCAGGTGTGATCTGACAGATTGAACCCTGCTGTGAGCAAAGCTTTAGATTCACTTCCTCATATTGTCTTCTGATACCTGGAGTCACCCCAGGTCCGCTCGCCCTAAAACAACCTCGCTGAGGAATTAATGCAGACCTCCAGATATACATGAATGTTCAATACTACACCTCAGGCTCTAGAGTTTGTGAATTATTATGGAGGTTCTCCTCTTTGAAAACACAAACTGTTTGATTATTTTGATCTTACTGTTTTTCTCGAATCTCTCATGGCCGTGCCTTTCTCTGTTCACGATGCCTCAGTTTGCATCCTTTCTCTTTCACTCACTGATACCTCCAGGCTTTTTGAATAGCAGAGACATTGAATGACGGGCAGAGAGGGAACGTTTCAGGAATTTCTACCACTTTACATCATTATGATTTCTTCACGGTTACACCACCTCAGTGAGAAGAAACATTGAAAAAAAAAAAATGTTTTAGTGATTCCAAGAATTTTTGCATTATTTTCTGAATAACAAAATAATCAAAACGGACAGTAGGCCTCTGCTGTGCATTAAAATCTGTCCTATACTTCCTCCATCTTTGACTGTGAAGAGTAAATTTACAAGCAGAAGTAGATTGGTCAGGTCTAACAATTGTCAAATACGGAGCCCGACATTATTACTTCCTAATTTAATTTAATTCAGTTCAATTTATTTTTTGTGTTTGGTGGTTTTCACAAAGAATATCGTTTCAAAGCACCTTTAGTTTCCAGAGGGCGCTACTGTAAAAATTAACATAGGCACAACTTCCGGTGAAACGGCGGAAGTATGTTTATTGTACATTGATTAATCTATTCTGATGACAGAAAACAAGACTGTGATTCATGTTATGAATTGTATGACTGTTGGTCAGGGATGTAACAATAGCATCAATATCGTGTTAACAAAATAGCAAAATTGTCTCAATTTTATCATTGTCACATGACTGTATGAGACGATAGCTCTTCCGGGCTTACATAGAGAATGTTCGAAATTTTATTTTATTAAAGGGATTTTGGACCCATCTCATACTATAACTCATACCTCTAAGCAACAGTCACGATTAGAGGATAAAGAAAGGAGGATGCTTATGGCACGTTTCCAAGTCATCATTTGTCATTTTAACTATTTCAATTAATACTGTACGGTGGACATAACACCAAGGTATTATCGCACAGTGAGATTTTGATATTGTTACATCCATACCGTTGGTTTCATGTGGGAGTCTACTAAAAAATAATTTTGAAACTGATGACCAACACCTGCTGTTCATGGCTGCACTTACAACCAGGCGAAGCTTATTTCACGTTGTGTAGAAAGGGCGCTCCACACACAGATCTAAAGTTAAGACAAACTGCTCCTGTGAGGGACAGTACAGTTTTTAAAAGACGAACTTCAAAATGTGGACCACTTATCACAAGAAAATAGAGAACGTATAATTAGACATCCCTTAGACTTAGAATATGCTCATAGTTAAAAAAGAGTTTTCTGTTTTAAAAAGGAGTGTAGAGAGATTCAAAGTAGGGAAGGAAGGAGTCGGAAACCGGAAGACATTTCAAAACATTTAATAAAGTAATATAACAGCCGGCGGCCCCTCACGGACGACCTCCGGCGAACAACAACACAGTAAACCATAAATACAAACTTAAAACACGTTTGGGCCCGGTCCTCTCTCTTTGACGGTCCGGTCGCTCGTTCTCTTATATGCTCCCACCTCCTCCGTGATTCGAGCCCGGTGTGCTCACAGCTGGCGCTCATTCACAATTACTCACCGGACTCGAACCACGGTCTCGCCCCGCCTACTCTTCTACAAGGAGTTCAAGCAGATTCATGTAATCATAAACAATTTAATAAAAATGCGAGGCAGTGTGGATTTGCAAGGATTCTTTACTGTATTTAAATGATGTGTTTTCAAAAATCTGTTGGAAAATATCACATCATGTGGACTATATTTCTCATTTAATATGTTTGATGTAAAGTAGGGATTTCTTCCACTTACTGTCTTATAAAAAAAACCTAGAGAGAATGTTTGTACATGTAAAAAGGCAGCTTTTGCACGTGATCTTTAGTATAATGTTTATCAGATTAATGGTATGTGCAGGCGGTCCAAGTAACACGTTGCAGTTCGCTTTAAAATACAAAAATAAGATTTACCACATCTTTAAAAAGCACAAGATCGACATCATGTACAGATACTGTAAACACTCCATGATTTTCAAATTGCTCATTTGTTTACTGTCGCAACAACTAAATCAATAAAGTTGCTTAATATCCGTCGTCAAATATTTAAACCACCATCTATTCCTCTAAAAATGCTGATGTAGTTTATAAGTGCTTTCATATAAGTTCATAATCTGCTATAAACAAATGACTTGAAATACTGCAGAAATGCATTCCTTACATCTTTTACGCAAGGCGTCATGGGGCGCAGGACACTTGTGGTTAGAAGCTATATTTAATCAAAGTTTTCTAACCAAACCAGAATAGTTGTTTTGGGGTTCAATATCAGAGTTTGCGGTTGTGGATAGTATAAATTGTAGTATCTCTGGCGGGCAAAATTTATGCGCAATTCGGAAATGTGTTAAGCTCTACAAGAGCCACTCAACTTCCTCTTTACCAGTCTTGAAAGTCTGCCATCTGCTTGGTGCCCGTAGCCTCTCTCACCTAGGGCTGGATCAACCCCCTGTCACTGCCAAAGCAGAAGGCCAAGTATGTGAAGGAGAGCCTTAGGCAAAGCTACATCTGTCTTTCTACTTCCCCTGCCATTTCCAGTTCCCCTCTGTTGCCAAGAAGAATGGAGATCTACACCCCTGTGTAGAATACAACCCTAAACGGCATTGCTGTTAAACACAGATTTCCACTTTCATGGTACATGTTGATTTGGAAGTGGTATTCACCAAACTATACAGAAGTGTACACAACCTTATACAAATTATCTTACGTGACAATAAAATAGTTTTAAAGGACCCTGTCTTTGGCTGTTTTAGAGAGGCTTTGATTATGTTTTTTGGGTGTTTAACAGTGGATGTTCATGTTTCTTATAAAAAAAAACGCTTTATATTTCACATATTTCAAGTATATCGTTCATTGCTGTCCAACTTCTAACAAAACGATTGGATTTTTACCGGTCTATATAAGGTCCCTCCTTTCCGAAACGCTTGGATTGGTAAAGCTAACCAGGTCTTTCTTGATTGGCTTCCGGTTCTCAGGCTGTTGTGAATGGTCAATGCCTCTCTCACGTGTATTCATAAACTTTGACATTTAGCAATAAACAGTAACAGTGGCGTCAACATCAATTTATCAGTTAAAAACATGCGGATCGATCGAAGTGTAACGGAGGTCTATTATGGCATGTGCAAACGTCAATCTTTGTTAGAGATCGCAAATTATTTTCATACTATGGCAAGGGAGATGACACAAGACCGAATGGTGTCAGACCTGTTATATTAATTCACACTAATAACAGATGCATTAGCTTTGCTTTTTTATATTGGACCCGAGTTGGATATAAAACAAGCAGATTGACCAGGAGACATTGGCAAGCAGGACTTCAATGGACGTTTCATAGAAGTGTTTAAGAGGTATGCACACCCACACAGAATATCAGTGCATTACACAGAACAGCTTTCACAGCTGATGTTAAAGTCATTGAAGCTGTTATTTGACTGTTAGATTATTGGTTCTGTTATTTGGTTCTGTTAGAATGTGTAGCTGAATAGCTGAATTCATATTACCAGCTGTAAGACTGTGATGAAAGTAAAAGTAGTTTAGCGCGTAGATCAGTCAATTGTTTACGATCTCTGAAACCAAACGCTACTCCAGCAGCTCTACCACTTCTCTAAGGAGAAGTATAGGGCTGTAGTCCGATCCAGCCGTTCTCTGTAATCCTTGAAAAGTGAATTCTGTTAAAGACAATATCTCTCTTGGCACTGAACTTTGAGCTTTAGCATTTTGCAGGTGTTATTAATGCTCTAACAGCAACATTATTCACTAACTAAAGATTGAAAAATGGGATTGCGGGGAACGTGCTCTTTAAGGGATCAATAGGAACTTCTGATTTTTTCATGAGCATAGATAACATTTTCCGTAGTTTTATAAACTCAATATGGGCAAGTTTATTCCAAGATTGTGACTAGAGTTGTTCAGTTAAGGTCACTTTCTGATATCTTGTCTAGTGAGTTTCAAGATTTATGTTATAAAACTCACAAGTGCTGCACTTCCTTTCTGAGATGCACTACTTCAGTCAGGCCTGAAACGAGCTATTATGTTTAAGCGTCTCATGGGTGCTTGTTCCAGCACAAATTCACATCTTTATAGACGCCTTTACTGTTAATAAACATTGTGACACGTTTTTGTGGGTGGAGCTTAGGTGGAGGCAGAAAGATCCCCGTAACCGCATTATTAATGCTAGGTAGCACATTGTTTGATAGCTTTTTGAAAATGAAAAAATTGTCTAGGACTGCGTTTTTTGAAAAAGTTAACTTTAACGCAAGGAGCATGGCCTGTACGCACTCACTCAGTGGATCCAGGGACGAACTGACAGGATCCCCCCGAGTTAAGTGGCCTGATATCTACACATACCAGACAGAGAAACAAAGTGTGTAAAGTACAGATAAACTGAGAGCGTATACATCTATAGATGCCTGCATGTACGAACAGTTGCAAATATTACCAAATGCATTTACTCGAACATAACAACGCATAGAATGAGACTTTTCACTGTTCCCTCTCCCTTTATACTTATGCACTTGTGGCAACTAAAGAAAAAGATATTACAAACAGTTTCTTTTATGTTTAGTTTCTTGACAATAGTTAACTGCTAGTTGTATAACTAACAAAGTAAGCTAGCATCATACTTTATGCGTTATAAGTTAACGCTACATGAAAAATAAACTTGTTCCCAAGTTTCTGATTTGGGCGTACGTGGGAGTTTTTAGACACAAATCTTAATCCACACTAACAAACGACAGAAGTTTTTTAATCTGAAGTGTTATGAACTGAAACGCGCCATTTTTGATGATCGTTTCTGTTCAGTCCACTCGTTTTATGGTATTCAACCACAACTGTCGTCAGTGTTTTTGTTTGACAATGGCAGCAGGTATGTGTTAAAATATCAAATTGGAGACTGTATTCTGTCGATTGTGGCAGTAAACAACACAACAAGCTAAACTCCTTGTGTAGCCGAATCTGGTCTGGTTATGGCCGCCTCCAGTTTTCTCTTTGTTTAGCCTCCAGCTGAAACCGTGACGTTGGCGCAAAAGGGGTCTTTATAGATCTACTCCGTAGATATCTACTCGGCCATCACACACATTAAAATTTCTGTTCATGTGAAAGATGTATTAATAGTAGTGGTGGGCCGTTAACGCCGTTAACGCAGTGAGACTCTTATCGCGCGATAAAAAAAATGTCGCCGTTAATCTATTCTCAAAGTCAGGTTGGGAGCTGGGTCTATACTACGCAAGCTATGATGACTTTCGCTTTGATATTTTAGCGCGGATGTATACATAGCTTAATTGCACTGTAGGGGAAGAGAACGAGATTTTTCAACTCGCGTGATTCGCGTCATTCGCGTGATCTGCGCCGCCTCATCATCTCATAACCAGGGCTTCATTCGCGCGATTCGCGAAGCAAGTAGGTCCATTGCCGCTTTGCATTCACTTAACATGTAAATCACTCACGCTTGACGCGCCATTCGCGTTTGGTCCGAAAACAACATAACGTTACTGTGAAATGACCACATCAAGCGTGACGTACTAACATGGATGCAGCTATGAAGCCGCCGGGTTTGCTTCAGGGAAAATTTATTTTTAAGACGCTTCCAACTGGAAACCTCGACAAGACTAAGGTTGTTTGCACCTTGTTCAATGTGGAATTGGTTTACTGTACGGAATTGGTTTACATACAGTTAGTTTAAAAAAAAAACTTTCTCTCAACAGGTAGTGGTCTAGCTTTAGTTGAAACCAGTAACTTTGTATTGGCACCTAATGTATTATGGCTCCTGTATGACATATCGCTTGTTGCTCCCTAACTCTCTGTAAGTCGCTTTGGATAAAAGCGTCTGCTAAATGACTAAATGTAAATGTAAATGTACTGTAGGAGCTCTTCCAGTCTCAAGTACCACCTAAACGCAAAGCATCCCTCGCTAATGCGGAAGTAAACCCAAGTACATCTTATTGAACATAATTTAATTTTCATCACAAATTATCATAGTAGAACAGCTTTCTCAAGCAGTTTGTGATGCATTTTGGAAACAGGAGATGAGCCCCTGGTCTAATGCGCCCCTTGGCTTGAGAAACCCGTTCTCAAAGACTTACTTTTAGTCATTATTTGGGTAACACACATATTATGAATGCCTTCGGCAGAATTCAAATGAGCCATTTTAATCTAGATTAATCTAGATTAATTCCAAGATTAATCTAGATTAATCTAGATTAAAAAAATTAATCTATGCCCACCACTAATTAATAGATTCCTAATAATGTGATCTTTATCACGTCTAATGCGACATCTCTTGCGACATCTGATGCGACCCAATGCTGTGACATGTTTGTCTTCTTTACTTGTCCTTTTTACATTGTTGTTGAGGCATTCCCCTATATCTGTCTTTGTAGGTTTTGGATTGTACATTATGAGACAAATCAAACCAGTCTTTGAGCGTTAACTATGTTGTTGCAGCTACAAAATTGTGTTGAGCAAATTGACTCTACCCACACAAATACAACATCAGCATAAATCTCAAAGAAGACTGTGGTAATCCGTCACTACATATGCTTGTTTTCACAATCTTTTGTTAGTAACCCCTATTTTGCAATTTACTTGGATCATAGTGTCTTTCGTTATGGTGAATTGTGTTTGAGTTTGTTGGAGATTTTGCAGCTCTGCATTTGTTCTTAGGTGCTATTGCTGCTTTGTAACAGGACTTTTTTGTCTTTTTACGTTTAGGATTATTAGTTTTTTATTTGTTGTGTGTTTGTAGTGTTTTCAGTCAGAAAACTGAAAATGCGCAAAGCTGTCATGTACTATGTTGACATTTCTGACTTGAAGTATGGACAACACATTGTCTGCACAACCAAAACAATTACCAGTCTAGTGTTTACACTTCAAATATGCATAGCTCTGGTAATTGTAGGCAGTTGGTTTGTAATTATTATTTGACTATAATAAATATGTTAAAACTTGATCAGTAAAGCATTGTTTTTATACTGCTGATTCTTCTAAACTGCATTTACTTAGTTATTTTTTTTAATAGTTTACTATTATATTGTACATTGTACTGTTAACACAACATTTATTATGTTACCGAAGTACATCATATATATATAGGACGGGCCAGAGTGCATTTTCTCCAGTGAACAATCTAAATCCATGCACAAACTTGTGTTCTGTTATCCCACAATGCAATCTTGTCACAAACATTGTAGAAAATCAGGACATTTCATTGTGACTTGTTACATTTATGATTTCCAGTTGTCTTAGTTAAAGGTTTGTAAATTTACGGAATAGCCTTTTGCCACAAGTGATAATTTACAAATGTCCAAAGTAAAAGAAATATCTATATAACCCATTTAATGCAAAAGGCATGAGGCTTAAGGTTTAAAATAGAATCCATTATGTTCTAATGTAGCTTCATTTAGTAATTCCTTCACATTGCAAATTTACGTCAACATGTCAGTTTGCACACTAAAACTATCCAGTTTGCCCGAATTATAGTAGTAAACACAAACGTTTATGTTTATACACAAATGTATAGTATAATGTCATGTTACTCGCTTTGGATAAAAGCGTCTGCCAAATGCGTACTATTAATGTAATTTGTATTTTGTAATAAAATTGCTGACACACTTTTCACACTTTTATCACAGCTCTCATGTGATCCTGTTCATGTTAATGTTTCTATTCACAATTGTTCTGTTCAAACAGTTTTAGATCTCATCCAGGTCATCACTTTATTCCGTTATTTCAATCTCACATTATTTTCTTTATAAGTTCTCTCATGAAAGGTTTGGTTGAGTTTAGGCTGAAATACTGAATGTCTCGTTCATTCAGAATGTATTAGATCAAACCTCATCCACCTCTCATTAGTCCCTTTCACACATACAGTCTTTAATGGTAAATTGCAAGAAAATGGCAGGTAACAGATCATGTGTGAACAGGACCTTTATGGTAAATCGGCACTTCCAATTTTCCAGTAATAGAAGTAGTAACATTACCGGAAAATTCCAGTAAGTGTCAGTATGTGTGAACGAAGAATGAAGATTACTGTTAAGAGCACACACAAAGCATAACGCACGGACTGCTTTGGCCCAATCATAAAACTCTTAATTTTTCCGCACTGAAGTTGTTCAAAACAGTGCCAAACGCTTTCTCATGTTTTTGCCAAACTGCCCACGTCACTCGTGCACTTTCGTTGTATCTGTATGTATGAACATTACTGTTTCTGCATGCAGTTTTTTTTTTTTTCTTCCGTCTCTGCATTTCATCCTCACATAGTTCAGGTCAGTTTTAAAGTTCCCTGTTGTACCACAAAGTTGGGATGGGTAGAGAAAGAAGTAAAGTTACCAGAGAAAAGGACTGACATGACGCAAAATGTGTAATAGTCCGCAAAAGCATTCATGCAGATTCAAGAGACAAAACATAAATGGGTATCCAACTTAACAGAAACAGAAGCCAGCGGAGCAGTTCTTACATCTCACGTTAGTTTGTCCCCTTCGTCTTGACATGCCGTCTCGCATCCGCAGATCTTTATTACCGTAAATACATAAAGTGACCGTACACTGTCTACCCCGGCACGGCGCAGTGTGCTAGCTTAAGAGCAAATGTATGACCCAAACATCAAAAACACATTCGTTCACAGCAATATCACCAGTGTTAAAAATGGTCAAATTAACTCTCAGAGTGTATATATAAGATTTTGATGTGTTATGATATGAAATTACACACCCACCAATTTTCAAACAGAACTGCGGTAGTATTGCAGCTGAGGAAACTTCCATATTGCTGGTATTTTGAGACAGCTGTGTGAACGCTGTCTAACCGTTAAATTAACAGAATGCCATTGCTTGTGTGAAAAGCACATTTGTGTGTTTACTATAAATATACCAGAATGATTTAACCAGTAATTTACCAGCATTGCTGTGTGAAAGGGGCTATTATGTCATATATTTAAAGGGCAGTCAGTGAACTAATAGCTCTGGCTGATGGCAAAGTGTTGCTTTCTGATTAATCCTGTTTATACCTGCTGAGAATTGCTAAGTGAACGGCAGTGCAGTTTGTTACTCTGTATAGTGTTATTGTATGTTTTTTCAATAATATATCATTTTCTCTGGGGAGAATGATCCCTTCTTTTCTCAACACGAGTTCATTTTAATGTAATATCATATTACTGTGGATATTCTCTACATTTTCCCCTCTAGTCAGTGATGTAGTTTATGCTGAATCAGTATTATTTTCTCATCTCATTTCTGAATAAAATTTTCAGGCGGCAGCTTCTGACACTTGCCAAGCCCTTCATATGCATTTACTCGGTCAATAACATGAGCCTATTAGAGACTGATAAAGCTGATGTTGAGTTTTATTCTCACAGATTATCAGAAGCAAGACATTCTGTGCTCTAAAACGCGTCAGTTCAAATGTCACATACATTTGGCTAATATATCTCACAAATGTTGCTCCTTTAAACTAAATGGTTACACAAAGTTAGACATTAAACATACAAAAATAATGTAGTTGAGCTTCTGAAAGGAATTGAGTCGCATCGTTCTCATTTATACAGTACATTTAAATCAACACACACCTAATTTATGAAGAACAGCTTCAGTAAACTCCGATAAAATTGGAGATTCAAACTTTCACATGGAATAGTGAAAAATCATTTTGTCATTCATAAGAGAGGAGATTGATTGACATTTTCAGTCAGTGTCCAATTTTCCCAAGTTTTACTGTTAGTCTCAATGACATCGGTCAAGATCTCACTGTTTCTGCTTTTCATTGACCATCTGGTAGGGTTGGGTGACGTCTACCAAATTGGCATCGGGAGATTGCTATAGTAAAACATCGTGATGGACGATGACATTGCACTCCCGCTTTATAAAGTGAGACGGTCTAGCACGACCTGACCAAAGACACATCTTTATTCAGCGTGAGCTAGGCAGTTATCAATTCAGGCGTGTGTCATCTGTACAGCTCGGGCTTTGTGGTAATTAAGTGAGGCTTGATTATATTGTAATGTTATATTCAATAAAAGAGTCATAAAGTGAATCGCGTCTTTAAACAAAGCGAGCTTAGTAGACACACGTCTTCCTTATACAGGTATAAAGTCAGGCAGGCATGGGCAAACTGCACGTCCTCTTCATACAGCGCAAGCTCCACAAGTCATGCTAGTCTGATCTGTTCAGTACGTGCAAGTTTAAATTCCCCTTAGGCTTGTTTAAATTTGTTTGGATTTGTTTTAGCCTTAGTTTAAATTTGTTTTCCAAAAAGTCGGAATCATGATGCCGGCTCAACATCGTCATGTCTGTCAGCCATCGCTTATGGATGATTGAATTGTCTATTGGCCCAACCCTACATTCCAATCTTGTTAAACTCCTCAATCTGGCAAAAAATACAGAACACATGATGTCAGAAGATCAAATGATCATTTTCATGCCATCATCATGGCTCATGGGCTGACACTGTACAATAGCAATGTGAGCAGTTGATGTGCCAAAGTTTGATCCGTGTGTCACTGGTAGAGATTTCCTTCGAGAACAAATACCAGATACTGGTCGCCTCCGTACCTTTGCTCCTTTATCACTCTGTGTGTGTGAATCACAGATTAATTTTTCATTAGACTGTTTGAGAGCCTTTGAGCTCCACTAATGACATCTTGCTGCTAATAGATTAAAGATAATTGACTCCTGTAGAGGTTTGTGTTCTGCGACACTTGACTGCCTTAGAACTGGTGGAAAAATACCTGGCCAAAATGAGATGCTATTAAGAGATGCTAGTGCTGCAACTTTTCCTTCCCGAAGTCCTCTTTCACACATTGTAATCTGCAAATAATGGCAGGACTCCAAGCATTTGGACACTTTTAAACTTCCTGATGGGACGTTCCATAATCAAAAACCTTCTCCTACATTTCTGTTCATTTTACAGTGTCCTTGCCAGAGGACAAACAAACTGTAATACCACAGAAATAACGGTACATGTTAATGTTAGCGTTTAATGCATTATCTTAACACAGACATAAGGTACACAAATATTTCTTAATGTTAAGACAAAAATAAATAGTCACACTTACAGGTTGTGATTCGGTGGAGCTAGCAGGTCCAAATAAAGTTAGTATCCCCAACTCTTTCAAGGATATCCGTTTAACATATCCTGCAGTAAACGTGCCAAGATTATTGAAGCAATCTTCTGTGAAATGACGCGTGCACAGTAAAACCCTGGGGTTATACTCCTCTGGTGTTGTTTAAAAAATGAACTGTAACCATTGTTTTTCAGAAGTTCTTTCTTTGGCAGTTGAAATAAGACAGACTTAGTTTCACAACGTAGAACACAGGTTATAGACATGATTCACACGCATCACGAACGAACAACAGTGTTTGGGGGAGGAGAGTGGACTTTCGCCTCAGTCCCAGCTAAACATAGGCGAGACTATTTTTAGTGTCGTAGATACGCAGCGGTTAGAGACTCGGACTAGTTCACGTCTCGTTTGCATGATTCGGGGTCGACTCCCTTTTATTACAAGCCAATAACCTTGTTTTTCATTCATCCTTCGGACTTACAACTTGGCAGACTGCTTGAAATGTAATTTCATGATCTAATGTTACTTACTCATTAAGTTTTTAAGTCTTGGACCGTGTCTACACCAGAGTAGACTAGAGTAGACTTCTTTGTCATGTTCAACATGTCGTTCTCGTATCTGGTGACCATGTAGACTCTCAGAGAAGCTGGTTACTCATCAGGAATTGCTCCAAGGCTACTGCCCATGGGCAGTTCTGGGGTCTTTGAATTTACAGTGATTGAACCGTGTGAAAAATTGACACTTCACAGGCTGCTAGGAAGTTCAGATGTTGTGATGATGGGGGAAATAAGTAGGTCTAAATAAATTATCATTGGATGTATACACCTTGCTGATCGGACATATGGACCAGATGGAAGGTCTTTACCTGCCCTCATTTTGTAATACAGTAGCCATTATTTAAATCATAAAATCAGCTCCACATTACCATCTGTTCTGAAGTGCTTTCTCTCTCTCTCTCTCTCTCTCTCTCTCTCTCTCTCTCTCTCTCACACAAACACAGACACACACACACACACACACACACACACACACACACACACACACACACACACAGAGAGACAAAAGATAAAAGAGAAACTCAGGTAATATTTTATATGCAGACTTCACACACACATACTAATTCACACAAAATGTTACATTTAAGAACAATATTAACAATTACAATTTCAATTCTAAAGCTGATGTCGGCAGCCCCTCGGCAAGCAAACTCGTCCGCACTCCAGTGTTGAAAAAAACTTGTTAGAACTGAGGCCCAACCAGGGGAATCAGTTCTCATATGGCACTACTGCTGCATCTCTAAATGCTAGACAGTGCTTGCAAAACTAGGATGAATAAACAAACAAAAAAGAAATAAAAGAGGTGGACTAAAGATTTAATATTCTAATGGCTAGTTGCAATTTTGTTGTGTAGTGAGGACATGTCAGGTCGCCGCCTGCCTCTTTCAGCTCCACCATTTAAAATGGTTACAGACCTCGGAACAATGAGAAATGTCAATTAAGAGCAGAATACCGTTCTACAAGTGCATTAGTCGTTATAGAAAGTGTTCCTGGTTCAGGTTTATCTAAAAAATGCAGTCTAATAATCCCTTACAGGATTTGAATTATAAAAGTGTTGTGTGTCGAGGTTGAAGAGATGCGTCTTTAATCTAGATTTAAACTGACAGAGAGTGTCTACCTCCCGTACACTATTCAGAAGAATTTTCCAGAGTCTGGGCGCTATGTAGAAAAAAAGGATCTACCACCTGCACTCGATTTTGAAACTCTATGAATTACAAACTGACCAGAGCCCAAAGAGCGTAGTGAACGTGGGTGACTGTATAGTTATTGAAGCCCACTCAGGTACTGTGGACCTAAACCGTGTAGGGCAGGGCTAGTCAACTGGCTGCCCGTGGGCCAAATTTTGCCCGCCAATCATCTTTACCTGGAACGCCTTAACATTTCAATTAAGTTGATAGAATTTTAGATTGGGGTGCTTTAAGAAATGTTCATCCTGAGATGCAACTCATAATGATACTGATGTCTTATAAAGTGATTTGATCGGTGTGTCCAGAAAACGTAATGTTATTTGCAACCTTATTATCGGCAATCCACAACCACAATGTCATGAATCTCAGGTTGAGACATGGCGTGGGAACCCAAATGCAGGCAGACACAGACAGTATAGGTGGTAACACTGATATTTAATGAACATATAAACACTAACACAACAGGCAAAACAAAAACCCATGAGGGGGAAAACAGGACAGGATGAAATATAAAATTTAAAAACAAAACACTGACTTACTAGACTAGAAAACAAACACTTGGTACAAACACTAAACTAACACTTACTAGACAAGGGAGACAGGAACAAGGCAAGACGAGGGCATGAAGCAAACGTGAACAGCATACAGCAAACAACTTACAAGAAGCATAGCAGCTACAATGCACGAGCACAGGACAATGAAACATTGAGGGTGTTTTAAAGGGAACAAACACAGGATAATTAACGAGCAACAGGTGCTGGGGATTAGCACTAAGGAGAGGCTGACGAGGAACGAGATGTAGCGAACAATGACGAGACACGAGAAAGAAACATTCAATCTCACATAAAACCATAGGTTATGCCATGACTCCACTCAAATAACACGAATAAACATGACATGACAGTGGAATCATGACACACAAGCAGTCAGTTTGCACACGCGATAGGTCGCATTCGAAAATGCAACTTGTACCCTTGACAGTAACTGCAGGAAGGGTAAACCACGTGAACGGTTGTCTCACATAAGGAAAAACTGTGTCGTTTTTGTTACAGCATTCATTATTTATGGATGATTTAAACGGCTAAAATTACAAGAACAGCTGTTCTCCCTCCAGAACTGGATCTGCCCTTCTAAGTGCGTCGGGCACATGAATGCGATTGGAAATCACCCGAAGATGCGACAATAATGCTCATTTTTTGCACAGATCAACTGATTCGTTTTATAAGAGCAGGGATTACTTTTTATGCTGAACGCATTAGCCTTTTTCACTGTCATTTATCTGACTTTTATTACTTCAACCAAACATATTCATAAATATCTTCTTGAAAAAACAATGCCAACCAGATCTTTGACGGACTGGGGATGAGTAAATTATAAGCATTTGGGTAAACTAATGCATCAAGGAATATAAAATTTAATTAAAAAGACAAATGCATTTTAATTAAATATTATAAAAATGCACAAATACCGGATGCAAACCTTTGTGCATGATTTGATATGTGATCTAAAAGTAACAGCAAAAAAACAGTACAAAAGTAACAAAATTTCATAATTAACAGAAATACAAAAAAACTGGTCTGCATCCTATTTATACTTTTGGGATATTGCCGTCAAAGAAAAGTAGTTGAAGAACCCTTGTGTAGGGCCTTATAGGTAGTCAGTACGATTTTAAAGTTAATACGTTGCTTAATAGGTAACCAGTGCAATGTTGACAGGACCGGGCTAATATGCTCATACTTGTTTGTTTTTGTTAGAACTCTAGCCCCTACGTTTTGAACTAGTTGGAGTTTTTGTAATAAACCTACAGGGCAACCAGCTAATATTGCGTTACAATAATCTAGTCTTGACGTCATGCATGCGAGAATGAACTTTTCTGCATTTACGTAATTTAGATATATTCTTAAAAAAATGCAGTTTAGTAGCTGTTTTCAATAAGCAATACATTAAATATCATACACGCATTGGCACACACACTAATGCACACTAAACACACTCACACATATTGTATAAGACACTTCTTCCTCGGAGATCTGTAGTTAAATATAATTGTAAAAATATTTCAGCAGTTAATCAGGTAGTGGTTGCTTCATTTTAATGTAATGTATTCAGAAGTATCTGCTTTTAGATTGGACGTGTTGTAACTGTGCATAATGAGTTCTAGTTTTGTTTGGTATGTATGTTTGAAGGTTTGTTTGTTAGAAAATGTCTTATTGACATAGAAAAACTTTTTTTTTTGGATAAATTACAGTGTGTTTTTTTAGTCCAAATCCCCTGGTTAAAAATATGTTGCTCTGTTGGATTTATGTGTTAAATGGGATTCATTATCAAGTTGCTAAAGCTTTAATGAGCGTGAATTATTCATAATGGTTGTGAGAATAAAGGTGTAGTTAAGAATTCTAAGAAACGAAGCCAAACTTGTTAATACCACCTGCTTTTGATAGCTTTCTCATACTTAATATTTCTAATTTGACCTGAAATTGAGCAAAAATACTTTTCTGATCCGGACCATTTTTGCAAAATGCACCGGCTGTGTACATCTTTTCATTTATAATTACTGTAAAGTGATTTGATCCCTTGCTAATTTTGTAAGTTTGCCTCCTTACAAAAAAATGGAGGGTCTTTCATTTTTATGGTGGGTTTATTTTAACTGATAGAGACGGAATATCAAAAAAATCTGGGGATTTTTTAAAATAAAGGTTATAAATTGATTCGCATTTTAGTTGGTGAATAAGTATTTGATCCCTGAGCAAAACATAACGTTGACTTGGTGGAAAAACAAGCATGGTGGTAGTTAATAGTTGATAGTTAGTCATCAGGTTTGCTCATGTGTCAGGATACATTTTAGTCCACTCCTCTGTCAATCTTTAAGGTTTCTTGGCTGTCGCTCAGCAAATTGGAAGTTTAGCCTCCTTCACAGATTTTCTATAGGACTAGGGACTAGAGACTGGCTAGGACATGTAGTGTGCTACTCCTTAATCCAGTCTTTGGTTGTCTTGGCAATATGTTTTGGGTTTTTGTCATTTTATAGGCACATCCAGGACCAATCTTCAGTGTTCTGGTTAAGGGGAGGAGGTTCTCGTCCACATTTTTACGGTACCCTGGTCTGTCCCTCAGCCCCTCAATGCGGTGAAGTCATCCTGTGACCGTAGCAGAGAAAAATCCCTGAAGCATAATGTTTCCAATACTGTGCTTCTCTGTAGGAATGTTGTTCTCAGGGTCATAGTCAGCATTTCTCTCCCTTAAAAAAGGAGTCATTGTTTTGGTCTCACAGCACTTAAGGTCCCACAGCACTTACTCCAAACCTTTTCTGAATCATTTTGATTTTCATTGTCAAACTTCTGACGAGCCAGGCGGGCCTTCTTGGGCAGGAGGACCTTGCGGGTGCTTCAGGATTTCAATCTCTTGTGGCATAGCGTGTTACCAGTGGTTTGCTTGCTAACTCTGGTCCCAACTGTCTTGAAATCATTAACAGGCTTCTTCCATGTAGTTATGGGCTGATCTTTAACCTTTCTCATGATCTTCTTTACTCCATTGGAGAAATCTTGCAGGGAGCTTCAGACCAAGGGCATTTGATAGTTATTTAACATTTCTTCTATTTCAAAATAACCGCACCAACAGTTGTCGCCTTCTCACCAAGCTTCTGTCTGTAGCCTATTGTAGGTTTGTGCAGGTCTACATTCTTGTCCCTGACATTGGGACCACTTTGGTTTCCCTGTTAATTATGAGGGGGATGGCAAGAGAGTGGTGGATAAAAACACCACTAGTTGCATCTGCTACACGAGAATAAACTACATCAGCGGGAAAATTCAAACATGTCAACTCATTTACTCCGACATCACCCCAGTATGTCAATACCTGGCACTTGACGAAAACAAGGAGAAACACGCATGCTACAAACTATCCCCGCAGCATTTAGGCAGGCATTTCCAACTGATTCGAACAAAGCAAAACAAAGCACTGCGGCGATTGGTACATGTACAGCAGCGGATATGAGACCCTACTATTTAGTAGAAAACGCAGGTTTTAGAAACATGCTTAATGTCATTGAGCCACGCTACAGTCTTTTGTCACAAGGCCATTACAGTAACACCGTATTTCCTGCTATGTACAAAAAAACGAAAGCCCAAATAGAGAATTAATTCGCCGAGGCACAAGTGGTTGCTCTGACAACTGCCGGTGACATTGTCACATCAAGCAGATCTGTGCTGTCTAGAGAAAACATGGAGACATGGAGAGAAAAAACAATATAGTGAAAAGTAAAAACACACATGTGTTCTATATCTGTCTCTATATACTTTCAAATGTTTGGTCATAACAGATTGACATTTTCTTAAATTATGTAGTTGTTGCCCCTGTAGTTACATGACTGGCCAAGTAAAAAGACAAATGTGGGATAGGCTTTAAAGTTAAGAAGTTTTATATTATATTTTGATCATACAATTCCTTGGTTCAGATCATCATTCTGGGAAAACCTAAAATTTTGTAAAAACAGATATAAAAATGGTTCTTTAGTTTGTTTTTGTGTCTCTCTAGTGTCTAAAACAAAATTGAATTTCTTTTTCGGTTATATGCTGCTGAGAAAACACCACTGAAGATGGGTCAAGTATGGCTCATTGTTCAAAGTAAAGAAATCATAATTTATAATGTTAGTTTTAATAAATTAAATTGTTAAAAAATCAAGGACATTTTTCTGTCATTTCTTGCTTTTTCTGTATCGAAAACGAACTGAACTGGGACACCACTGTGCCATATTGAACCGAACCGGGAACTTTGTGAATCCTTACACCCCTAGCTAGTTGGGGATCAAATACTTATTCTACTGAATGAAATGCAAATCATTAAAAAAATCCCAGATTTTTTCTTTGATCGGTTTGTATCGTTTAAATTAAACCTACCATAAAATTATAGACTCTTAATTTCTTTCTGAGCAAGCAAACTTACAAAATCAGTAGGGAATCAAATAATTATTTCCCTCACTGTACCTAGTATTTAACCCATTGTTGTATACGATAACTGGCATTTTGTCACTTTTAAATGTTTACAATATTTGTCTACAGAAAAAAAAAATTTGCGACATCGTAAATCTTCCCAAATTGTTTATATTTTCATTTTTTAAATGTATATACATTTATATAAAAGTATATTTGTGGTAGTCTCCCATTCACAGCTAAAGTTTACCCAACTATGATGACCTCCACAGCTGAGAAACCCGGAAACGTGAAAAGGTTCATTGATTTTGCCTCGTTCATTCACCTTCACTGTTCCTCACTGGTGTAACCAAAATCTTTCCTGCCGCTGCGTCACAAAACCAGATAAAAATGCTGAATGTTGAATTTTTACTCTTGAAAAAAGAGAAATGACAGCACAGGCCTATGGATATCTAAGTGAAAAGAATTGATGAATACAACAGTTAACTAAAATCTGAATCTTTTATTGATTGGCAAATGGCTAATGCCGGTATTCTATATTGGGCTCAATGTTGTTCAATAGTTGCCCTCTTTCTGTGCCTTTAATCTCTCTTTAATTTTTATGATTACACAGATCCTTGTACACTACAGACGTTTTTATCTCCTAGTATGTCTCTCCTAACTATCATATGAATATGTTTTTAGGGCTCTGTGTGTAAATGATACGTTCTGCTTCT
This sequence comes from Triplophysa tibetana, assembly GCA_008369825.1. Taxonomy (NCBI): domain Eukaryota; kingdom Metazoa; phylum Chordata; class Actinopteri; order Cypriniformes; family Nemacheilidae; genus Triplophysa; species Triplophysa tibetana. The sequence goes on along the minus strand of CM017897.1, from coordinate 11,569,105 downwards.
TTATAAACCTTTAAAAGGATATACTACATGCAAAGCTTTTGAGTTTTCTGTGAAGGTTATTACAACAACATTTTGAATGAGATATTTAAGTACATTTTGAATATGTTACAAATAAATCTTGTTACTTAAAACATCATGGCCCAGTTTCACAAACAACACAAACAAACAATGCATAAGTCTATAGTCCCGAACTAAAATTGATGTTTAACTGAAAACAACTTGCGCTAGCTGTGCATCAGTGCCATTGTTTTGTCTCAAGATGCACACTACTTTTTCAAAGGCAAAAGCTAAAAATAAAAAAGCTACCTAATTTCCTTTCATTCTTCTTCAGAACACAAATTAAGATATTTTGAAGAATGCTGGTAACCGAACAACAGCGGAACACAGTCACTTCTATTGTACGGACACCTGATGTCGACAGCATTGAGGATTAATATTAATTTGTCATGCAAATTCGAACTGGACTTCAACATTTGTGTAACCTAAACAAATAATGTTATTTAGTACTGTATGTAGCATTCATCTGCTTGTGCTTGCCTGGTGATTTTCCCTCAGTGTGCTATTAGTGGCACAACCCCTGGTGTTCTCAAAACAAAAAATGCTTCAACAAATGCATATCGAAACAAAGAAACTAGTGCCAGGCACTGTAAAAGCAGCTTTGTCTCATGTGTTCAGATTCTCATCATTCTGTTCAAACAGGATGCATTAAAGCCCGGATGTCTTTCATCTTATAGATGTGAGGTCAGGCCTGGAGTGTCAGCCCAAGCCTTTTTTTGTGGTGTTTATGTAGTTCTCATAATTTTTCCGTGGACATTATATGGAACCTTTTTTCTCCTCATTGAACTTACTAGAATTTCTTCTCCATGTATCTGTATAACTGAAGTAGACAGACAGCTCTCTGTTCAGAATGCTTAACCAGAAGTCACCCTGGCTACAATTTCTGTCTCTTTTAATGTGTGTGTGTGACTATGAAGGCATCTGTAAGGGCATTTATTGAAAAATGCCAGGTGATAGTGGGAGTCATAAATGAGGTTGCAATAGGTTGAAAAGATCACACAGCTGCTTGGAGGTGAACCTGCCGTGATAAAACAGTCTGTCCCAGACTCTATGGACTGCTTTTAAACCCACTTTCGGATCTATAAGGTAATAAAATCGTAGGAAATATGAAATGACTGACCCGTAAATAACTCTTAGGGCAAAGGACAAGTGTGCTATTGCCCCGCAGAAATGCATTTCAGCACATCTGGCCTTATCTTCATCCTCTCGATGAGATTTGGATTTAATAGTCCATTGTTTTGTTTGTCATTGAGATCCGAGCAGTGTAAATGGATAGAAATTTGTTCTGAGGAGAGATGGAATAGCAGATACCCCTTAAATCAATTTCTCAATGTACTGCACAAAAGGAAGAGTTTCAAGATATCTGTTTCTTCCACCTTCCTCTTCATCTTCTTCATCTCCCAGGAGGCTCATCTGGCCTGGCTGTGTTTATCACTTTGTTTGGCCGCCTCTTTCTCACTTCCTCTGCCTTTCCTCTATGCAAAGTCTGTCAGTCTCTCTCTGATTGATAGATCTCTCTGGAAGGATAGATCAACACCTCACCATACAATTCACCTCCATCGGATCCAAATTTCTTTGATGTGCAAGGAACACTGTCTGCATATTTCTCCTTGTATCGCTTGTGGGGAACTCATTTAAATAGATGAACAATGAATTATTTATGACATTCACATTAAACTTATGTTTTAGCTTCAAGGGACTTGCATATTGAAGGCGATCAATCTTTTGGGTTCTTTTTGTTAGCAATTTGGATATCAGGCATCATGAACTGAATACAAATGTGGTTGAAACAACAAATTTATGTTTAGCTTCTGGTTCGATTCTGAAAACAATAAATAGTCATTGATAAATACAGTATAAATAAATGACATACACGACCATTACAGTGAATCATGTTTAATCATAAGGTGAGCCAAAACAGTTCATTCAGAGCTCCACAGTGTCCAAATGTTAATTTCAGTAGTGTTAAATTTGAATGGTTCTTGTTTTCATTGTGGCTTTCCACTTTGCTTTCTCTCTTTTCTTTATATTTACACTGAGCCTTTGATAACTTAAATGTAAAAGATAGCAGTTTTCTCCTATTTAGACCAGACGGACTGGAAAACGTCAATACAAACATGAATTGGTGTGAGTGGTCACTCGCTGATATATAAAATGGCTAGTCATACTTTCTAAGAACCTCATTTACTAATTTATGTAAAAAAAAAATCTGAATCTTTTTCTGTAATACTGTATGTCAAATATTTGAACCAGTTTGAAGTAAAAGTTTGTTTGCTAGGCTCATTTAATGTGAGGGGCAATTCCAGCATTATGGATGTGACATAGAAACACCCACGGAATGTATTTGATACGAATATAATGACATATAATGAAAGTCAAATGAAAAGTAAGTAGTCATAGCCAGCAGACTCAAACCGTCAGATCACAACAGAGCTGATGCTCTTCTCATAGTCACATGACTCTGTCGAAGTCCTCTCAGCTCCCATTTTACAGTGTCATTGTTTTGTATAAGACTACTTTCAAAGACTTTCTCAAAGCACTTTGTAATGGATTGGGTCATTTAGCAGCTTTCCGCATCATATAAAGTGTGTTGTGTGTTATTTGCTTGGCTTTCTTTGTATCATAAGATGATTTCTTTTGTGGGGGTCCGAGCAGGACCTTTATACCCTCTTATTACACGGCTCATTGGAATGTTTGATTCTGATTGGCCAGTCGTGACATTTTTAGGTTTGCAAATGAAATATAAATGTATTTAATAACAAATATGACATTATATTTACTGATGATTAAAATAGAATTAAAATAAAAAAAATTGTGAACTAATCTACCCATAACAAATAAACAAATAAAAGATCTTTTGACCTTCCTTCAGTCTGTAGTTTCGTGATTCGCATCTGTTTTTCAGAAGTCAGGCTGCTGTGTAAAGTTGTTAATAGTTTAAGAAAAAAACTTTAGGCGAGCCGAGGCGAAACTTGCGCTATGATGCTTGTCACGTGAACGCTTAATATGTGATGCGCTGCTACCTCCCGTTGTGGTAGATGTGTGTGTAGTCACCAGAGACTGGTACGCAAAGACAAGCGTGAGAAGAAGCAAACCTAAAGACAAAGTCACAACACAGTGACAGTGCGCATCTAATACATAGTGAATACAGACCCCGTGAACACCAGTTTATAAAACCATATAGGCCTACATGTATTCTCATTGTTTGTGCATATATTCAGAATTCATTGTCATACATACATCTTCCTACTGTAAACATATTTGTTTATATTTATTTTCTGGCTTCTGCCTATCATAATAAATCTGAATATCAGAACTTAATTTGATATCTTTAGTACATTTTCATAACTTTAATAGCCTATAATTTTAACTATGTTGAGCATTTACAGTAAATGAACTGTAATAAATAAATCAATTTAAGAAAAATAAGGTATTTGATATAGAATTATCATAGGAAATTGTTACCGTGAAATATATTGTTACTATGCATTAAAATTTGGTCATTCCGCCCACCCCACTGTACATTATTCCTTACTTAACGTGTGTTAGACACTGACAGATTTACCCACAGTCTGTGACATGCCATCATCTAATGAATATTGATATGTGCCGTGTTCATTAGCTTTTCATGAAATACAATTTTCTACCATAATCTGACCCAAAAATATATTTTTTCAAACTCACGACCCATTACTGAAGTGGCATCATACTATTTTTTTCCACCAGGCCAAAGTAATGTAGTTTAATGAAAACCAACCTTTTTCAAGAAGGAACATCACTAAACTATGAAAATACTGTAGCTGTACTGTATTAGTGTGTATTTATTTGAGATGTTGTGTCATAAAGTCCTGTCTAGATTAGATGTTCAGATGTTTTGAATTAAATGTCATCTTTTCTAAGGTTTGAGGCAGTTTATCAATTTTATAAACATTTTCAAAATTTGAGAAAAATCTGTAAACCATTACACAAGATATTTTTTAATGCATACAGATAGTTTCAAAGTATACATTCTCTACCAGTATGTTGTCCTCTACTGATTCATTCATAGTAGCATTTTCATAGAAATATGCATATTTTGCCTAAGAGATAAAAACACAGTTTACATTACAAGCAGTTCTCAATAATGGGACTTGAGATCCAGTGTTATGTTTTAGGTCTTGAAAGTAGGATTAGCAGCTTCATGCTAAGAAATCAGACATATAAATTGAATTTTGCTTCGATGAAAGCCTCATTTCCACACAGCAAAGTTAGATAATTGGATATTGCCAGCTTGTGATGTTCCCACATGTGCAGTTAAAAAAAAAAGGTTTAATTACTTTTCTATTCACACTGATTTTTTAATTAAATGTTCTTCAGGGCTTACAGACCTTTTGTGGAAGACAAATAAAACCCAAATCAAATCTATGGTTATGTAAAACAGTATATCTATATATATATCTATACCTATATTAGAGGTGCTCCAATTGATCGGTCGCCGATCATAATCGGCCGATAATCACGTTGGGAAGTATGATCGGCGGTCTCTAAAAGGCCGATCCAGAAAAACCGATCAGATGACGTAAAATTGACGAGACATTTATTTTACGCTATGAAAATGGCTTCACCGGTCTGGCAATTCTACAAGGTGTGTGAAATAGACAATGCATTATCAATCTGATACGTGTGTACTATGCGAATTCCACGATGCGGGAAGCACCCAAAACATTTTTACACCAGAAACCTTTTTAGACATTTGAGGGTTAGTCACAATAAAGGCGATTTGTAATTCCCCTTTTTATCATTTCGTATCATTAGAACGTGATTGTGAGCGCAAGGAGGTAGACTATCGTGAAGGGACGTGTGTTATCTATTCATGATCTTCCTCTCAAATGTCTGCTCAGTTTTGCTAAACGCGCATGTGGTCAACAGAGACTCGAGCTGCATCTGCATCCATCACTCCCCGCACACACACAGGCGCGCTGTGGTGCCGTCTTTACAGAGTTTTTACCTCATAAAATAGCGTCTTTTTGTATTAATAATAGCTTTCAGTGAGTGGAAAAATATCTCTAACTGCGTTTTCTCTGTTCAGTGAAGAAGCACATATATGTGAACCGGGACAACAAAAGAAGTCTAATGGGTACATTTTTCGAAATTAAGATTTTTACATAATTTGAAAGCTGAATAATTAAGCTTTCTATTGATGTATAAATTGTAATGATATGATCATATCTGGCGGAGATATACAACTCTTTTTCAAAATATTGAGAAAATATCCTTTGAAGTTGTTAATAAAAGGCCCTGTTAATGCCCATCCACTCACAAAAATAAAGTTTTGATATATTTGGCATATTGAATTTACAAAATATCTTCATGGAACATGATCTTTACTTAATATCCTAATGATTTTTGGCATAAAAGAAAATTCGATCATTTTGACACATACAATGTATTTTTGACTTTAACTAAAAATATTCCCGTGCTACTTAAGACTGGTTTCGTGATCCAGGGTCACATATGACCAAACCACAGCTTTCTTGTGAGTACAAAACACCTTTTACATGCACCTGTCATTGTTACTGAATGGACATAAAGAACATAAACATTTGCTTGTAATTAGATTATTATTTTATTTCCGACAACTGAAACATTGAAAATAAATGAAAAGTCTAGCGCAACCTCTCCTCAGCTGTCAGTAACAGAGACATTTTTAAAAGCATCAACCCTACTGCAAGGACAGTAAGATTATCAGATAAAATAATGTAATAAATTTGCTTTGATCATGGCCACTTTATATTGTGGAAGACAAAGGGTTTCTGGGACTCATGTCACATGCTGCTATGTTTTATGAAAATATGTGGTAACACTTTCCTTGAAACATGGATGTTTAATGTATTATAAAAGTAGTTTTCAAGCATTGTAATGCACATTTTAATGCATTGTAATGTCTAATAGATAATTGTTTTTACAGTTAATACATTATAACACTAAGCAATTCATTGTACCACGACACATTTTAAATCGGTTATAATTATTTACAACTACATATAATTCATTACAACACACATTATGAATATTAATAATGCATTTTACCCTTTAATAACTCTTTATAATGAATTATACATAAATGCTTCAAGGAAAGTGTTACCAAATATGTTACTTACTAATATTCATTTGTTAATTCATGACACTTTCTCTTCTGGTACTGAGAAAGCTTCAAATAGGTCCTGTGATCGGTATCGGCCGATACAGCTTTCAGTGATCGAGGATCGGTGATCGGCTCAAAAAACCCTGATCGGAGCACCCCTACTATATATATATATTTGCAGAGTTTTCACAGGTCTCTAAACACGAGACCAACATCACAACTTGCTTTCAGTCAACAGACACTATTCCAATACAATCCCTGTACTCTCAGCTGTGTAGATGCATTACATGTTCAAATGAAGAAAGTCATTCATGTGTGTGATGTGTTCTGGTGTTTGGTGTCACAGGCCATGCAGAGGGAGGGGAAGGATATCTACATCACAGAGGTCATGGACCGTGGGACCCTTCAGATGGGTTACCCTGTGGTCACCATCAGCAAGAATCCCAACACTATTCATATTTCATACGAATTTTTTTTCTCATGTGGAAAGTAGACGTGCTATAAGCGGGATCATTTACAAGCAGCTGGTTGTTATCACAAAATATAAGCCTCTTCCGCTTTGAATAGGGTCCTGATCACACTGTTGAGGCTGATTTCTACGATAACCACCGGTTGCCTGTACATTATCCCTTACATATCAGACAAAAATATCATAATAATGCAATAATAATGAGAACATAAAAATATAATTAATAAGTGATTCAATTATTACATAATAGCATCTCTTTGTGTGTTAGCAATGGGGATAATAAAACTGGGTCTGCAGTTCTTCCAGAAATGCTGTGATGTTTCCTTTGATCAGGTCAGACAGACAAAAATACAGAATTTTAGCTAATCTCCAGATTATAAATTCAGTTGGGTAGTTCTAAAGTACCTTTACTTTTAGGCTTAACTGGAATATCAAAGTACATGTCCTTGAACACTAATTCTTATAATACAATCTGAGGTTTTATTTAAAACATTTGGTTGACATTTGGCTCTTAAATTGCTTGAAGACACAATATCAAAGCTGTTATGAGTAAGGAAGCATCCGTTTCGTGTTTCTTCCATCAAGCGAGTTTTCAGCTGACAACAAGACAACCTGTCAGAATGCATGGAGATCGGGCATCACTGGGAATGTAAATGTTAAGGTATTACAGGCTTAGCAAAAATGCTGCTGACAGAAACATTGGCACCAAGGAAAGGTAAAAGAGAAGGTCAGTTTGAATGCACTTCACACTTTGTCTGGTTTAATCAGACTGGCATGTGACTAGAGTTCATAGAGGACTTGCAGTTGTTGTTCTGTGACATTGCATCTGTGTCTGTTCAGTGTACTGTCCAGATCTGTATAAGACACCCATCTCCATATTTTCTCCTTGAATGACAATGTAACAGTGAATCCTTGCTGTGCTGGTAATCCATCCATCAAATTACACAGCTGCTGTTTCTCTGTAGGGAGGATGGATTCTTCTCATTTCCGCACTGTTTGACTCAAGGAACATATTTTCATCTTTCTCCTTTAGCCTTGTCTGTACACTATAAAGAACTTCGTTGTTTTATGTCCGGGTCCTCATCAAAGGGCATCATTGGCTCATGTTAGGTATTGTTAAGCAGCTCAAGTCCATGAAGAGATTCTAGTATCATATAACACCTGCATAGACGCCTTTACTTTCAGTAAACATTGTGACATGTTTTTGTGGGTGGAGCTTAGCTGGTGGCAGAAAGATCCCTCTGACCACATTACTAATGTTAGGGAGCGTTTTGTTTGGTTGCTTTTTGAGAATGATTTGGTAAAAATCTGATTATACTTGAACATGTAACGTCACTCACTGTCTAGGACCACTTTTTGTTGTTTTTAAGTAGACTTTAACGTGAGGAATCTGGCCGACATGTATGTGCTCAATGGATCCAGAGACGAAGTGACATGATTACCTCCAGTTAAGTGGCCTGACATCTACACCTACCAGACAGAGGAACCAGTGTTTATAGTAAAGATTGAATTTAGAGGGTATACATCTGTAGATGCCTGCGTGTACTAACTGTGGCAAACGTTAGCAAATGCATTTACTCAAACACAAACCGGACACATAACATGAGCCTTCTCACTGTTCCCTCTCCCTTTATACCAATCCACTTGTGACAACTAAAAAGATATCACAAACAATTTGTTTTATGTTTAGTTTCCGGCCGATAGTTAACTGCTACTTGTATAACAAACAAAGTTAGCAAGCATACCCTATGGATTTATAAATCGCTAAAAAAAACGGCATGTGAAAAATAACATTGTTCCCCAGTTTATGATTTTGGCATACATGAGATATTTTAAACACATACCCAAATCATAATCCACACCAACAAAAGAAAGTATTTTTTTAATCTTAGGTTACTCTTATTGCTGATGTAATTGAAACTTTCCCTTGGATATTTAAATTACAGAGGTATGAATCATTATTACATCATTGAGCCACAATTACATTATACATAAATAAGACATACTTTATACGACATATTACTTTAAATGGAATAAATAGACTTCTATCAAGGAATTTTTGGTAGGGGTAGAAGAGTGTCAAATAAATCATTCTTGAAAAAAAGATGAGTGTGTCTTCTTTGAACTCTAACACTAGTGAGGGTTCTTTGTAATCAGATGATATTTCTAATTCAACGACAGAGAAACATTGTTGAAATATTTTTCACAGTCCTGCGAAGTTGTGTGGATTTTGTGTGTCATATTATTCCAAATCACTGTAAAAACACCGATACAAACGTTAATAATGTCGGGGCCGGTGGTCCAGTTGACAAAAAGCTTAAATCCCAGTCTCGTGATCCTTCCCCATCTCTATCCCTGTACCCTCTCTCTTAATCCATCATTTCCAGTCTCTCTACACTGTAGTGTCTGTCAAAAACTACATAAAGGTAATATTTCCAAACTGGGGCACCAGAAAAAAACTTAGATTTCAGACTTAGTAATATAATACTTTGAATTATTTAATTTTTCTGTATAATTTTTACACCTTACTTGTAAATGTGCAGTCTGTTTCTGTAATTTGGCTTATTTTGCCTCTTTTCAAGTATTATGTGAAAACAGCTGTTTTTTTTACAGTCTACCGTTTATGTCGCACTTACCGCTTTTTATCAATGTAAGTAATATTTAAACCCCTGAGATCACGTAGGGTATGAGGGTGCTAAAGGCGCCTTTAATATTGTTTTCTACCAAACCACTAAATGGCAGAAAAACCCATATATATCGCTTTTCCATTCTGTCAGGGTCCTGTCCTTCCTGTTTAGAGTTTTTTGAAATGATATTTAAAGGTTTATTCATTTTTATATATTATATTTCAGACTTGTGAGACCTTATTGCACTGTTGGATAATAATAAATCTCTCACACTGGATTGCTTGATGTGAGAGGAGGAACTGAGAGAAAGAAAGAGGAGAAGAAGAAGGATAGTGAACATTGACACTGATGGAACTGAGTGAACAGAGTGGTTCCTGAAGCAATCGCCTCTTATGGAGTTTCTCTGAGGCTTTATAGATCCACAGGCTTCCAGCTGTCATTAGTCCTTTCAATAACAACTCATTTTCCCAGTCCTTTCTGTTTAATACCCAGAAATATTAACTCATCGTGCTTAATGAGGCAAAACCTGTGGAATTTTTTGATGACTGGGGGTTATAGGTGCTAAAATCTGACTGATAAATTTGTCAAGTGCAAATCGGTGGTATAATTAATTAAGTTATTAAGTATTATGGATGGTATTTTCTAAGAATTTGATTTCCTAGTACACAACAACTTCAAGAACTGCTTACCTATGGCACTGCTTTATACAGATTGTGAAATTCGTTCAGTGTGGACATTGAATTTTATACTCGCAGTGTGTTGCGAACTAAATGAGGAAGCTGTCAGATGCTTTCAGCCTTTATTCTATGCTAGCGATACCACTCCTGTTCATTTTACCTGAACGATAGACTTATCCAGCAGCAAAAAGAGTTTAATGGGTGTATTTGTGTTTTCGTGGACAAGAGTGACACATGGCCATAGATATGTTTCTAAGCGTAAAACAACATAGAGCTGAAACAGGACTGAATTCAAATATGTTCTTATGTTAGTGCTTTATACACATTGCTTCCCTCTAGTGTTGTTACAGATAAGCTTAATAAAATCACATGAGGTTAACAAGTTTAACCTCAAGTCTTCATCAGTTTTGGGCTCAAATCTGTGGAAGTATTGGGAGTATTTAAGAAACAAAAGATGTACGTTTTTCAATGTTAACATACAATCTTATTTTAACGTGTTACCAAGATTATTATTAGTCCACATTATTATTAATAAACAAGCCAAATAGGTGGTTGTCTAAAGCTTAAGCTTTATTTCAAACGTTGGGTAGTTGACGAATAGATTGTACCTTTGTCCTATGGTGTGACGTAGCAAGAAAACCCACGGTTAATGTAACATTGTTTTATATTGTAAAGATTGACGATTATCATATAAAATAGCATAGATCTCTATTATCTTCATTGTTGGTTTTTTTTTAAACTTGCAGTTACACCATATGACACATTTTCATATTAGTCTGTCAACTACCCATATATACTTTGTAAACAAGAAAAAATAACATTTAAGTTTTCATTTTTAGGCTTAAATTTCAGTAGAATAAGTTTAAAGTTAAAGTTTATATTATGTGTACAATATTATTTTTCGTCATAACACATTTTTGTGGGGGGTTCTTATAAATGCAGATTTTTTAAATAAATGTTTTAATGAAAATGAATCATGTCCACAGTTTTATTAACATTAATGACCATTTGGGAAGATAATGTCATTAGTTTATTATAAGACACTGTGCCTTGTACTTATACTGTTTAATAAAACACACACAAACAACCCAGAAACTCTTGAAGTCTGATCTTGATGCAATTATTCTTCATGCATTTCCCCATGAGAATCACCCTATAATACTCAAAGACATCAGCTACGAGTTCAACAGATATGCTTACAGCACATAATAGTATTTAAATAGCTGCTTCTGTTGAGATTTTGTTTTAGTTTAACTAGAGTAATATTATCTTTCAAAATTAGCAATTAACAGTTGGTGTTAACAGCTTGTGGTCATTACTGTAATCATCAGCAGCTTGTCTTGACAGTTTTCCTAAGTTTCATAGAAATACTAATCTAACAGATTTTCAGCGTCGTAGCAGAAGATTTCTTGCCTTCGAAACAGTAAAGAAATGTGTCTGTGGTACATCACCAGTCAACAAATCTGTCATATACACAAGGAATATGCCAAGTGTTTCTAATGATTTTTTTTAACCGAGTGAGCTCTCTTTTGACTATTATTGGACCTCCATAATATGAGTTTTAGAAATGCTAAAGTTCCGTCTGAATGAGCAAACAATTATAATCCATTTTAAATTGTCAATTTATTCAAAAGGCTGTTTATTGGAAGTTAAATTAGTTGGAAAATAATTAGGGATGGAAACAGAAACAATGTAAAGTTAAAGATAAAACAGGTCCTACATGTTTCTTGTAGTGGTTGCATTGCCTCCTCAAAAGGTTATATGCATTAATTTATAGTGTTATTGTTAACTTAAATTAAATAATTAAATACTATACACTCACCTAAAGGATTATTACGAACACCATATTAATACTGTGTTTGACCCCCTTTCGCCTTCAGAACTGCCTTAATTCTACGTGGCATTGATTCAACAAGGTCCTGAAAGCATTCTTTAGAAATGTTGGCCCATATTGATTGGATAGCATCTTGCAGTTGATGGAGATTTGTGGGATGCACGAAGCTCCACTTCCACCACATCCCAAAGATGCTCTATTGGGTTGAGATCTGGTGACTGTGGGGGCCATTTTAGTACAGTGAACTCATTGTCATGTTCAAGAAACCAATTTGAAATGATTGGAGCTTTGTGACATGGTGCATTATCCTGCTTGATGTAGACACCAGAGGATGGGTACTTGGTGGTCATAAAGGGATGGACATGGTCAGAAACAATGCTCAGGTAGGCAGTGGCATTTAAAAAATGCCCAATTTGCACTAAGGGGCCTAAAGTGTGCCAAGAAAACATCCCCCACACCATTACACCACCGCCATAATTGCATTAATGAGAAATTCAACAGGTGTTCCTAATAATCCTTTAGGTGAGTGTATATATATATAAAAAAACATATTACCAGACTGTTCGATAACTAGTGTACAGTTTGCTCATCATTTATTCACACTCATGTCAATCCAAACGTTTATGATTTCTACTGTAATGAGTAGCACAATACCATCAAACAGTCTCTGGTGGATCTAATGTTTGACTATTGATGATTGCGGAGCGGGATTAATGTCGGAATTAAAGACTTTAGCAGTCGGAGATCGGTGTGTTTACAGCGGAATATAGCGATGTAATGCTTATAAATCTAAGTGAGCTGGCAAAATAAATGCTTTACATTCGGGACACGAGCGCACCTTCAGCCTTCAGAGAGAACATCCAGCCTTTGCGATGCTTTGCTATCATATGTTGGAGAAAAGACGTTCAGGAATGAAAGTGAAAGCATCAGCATGCAGTAGGTCATATACAGTACATTTATTTAAGTGATTGGGAGCTTATAATAGACATAACGTTATCGTTATCGTCCTGTATAGTTACAATTAATATTATAGTTATCGTTATAATGTGAATGGCCCTTTGGAGTTATTAGTTTAATTAAAGTGTCATTGGTATTGATCGGTCTTTTTTTACTTTTTGTTAATATATTGAACATATTATTTTTAATCTTTCAGGACCTTAGTTGTCCCTTGTGCTGATTTACTGTGTTGCAAGTCAGTCTCTCTTGAAATGTTGCAAACATCCTTGGGTAATAGTGGGTGTCCATGAGTAACTGTGATTAATGTCCCAATTAAATGTGTGTTTGGTGGATCCGTCCTCTAGAATTTAATGAGTCACTTTCTAAGTCAGATCACTTCCCTTCCCGGCTGACCTCTGATACTGAGTGCTTGTGTATCCTGCATGAAATGATGAGAAATGAAGATGAATTTCCGGCTGGATGAGCCAAACATAGGCCTTTACCAAAGATACCACAGCGCAGTTGAGGATAATTCTGCATGACTATAATCTTAACTAGATTATGAGTGGTGCTTGCCCATGCAAAACAAGTTTTGTGCCAAAGTTTAATACATGGGATTTGTTCAAACAAGTATGCAGGAGGAATACTAATAGTAACACCTTCCTTAGTGAAGTAATTGGTTTCATGACTCTTGAAAACAAGCAGCTTCTCTTGTGCTTTTGCTTGAAGAATATAGGCCACCTCTCCTAGTCATTTCTCATGGGAGGTTTGTATTAGTTTATTATGACACCAAAGGGAAGAGGGAGAGGTATAGAAAGTGAAACCTGTTGGATTTGTGACCAATGATTTGAGATGTGACGTTTAACTTGAGAACTGTGCAAAGTATAGTTTAGGCTTGTTGCGATAGTCTGGGTCACCGGTGATACACTGTGTCCACCCATCTATCGACTACATCGCTTGTCCACAGCGGCACAGACCATGACCGCCATTTTGTAATAAATCACTTTGTTTAGTTAATGATGAAACGGCTGGTGCACAAGTGATGAACAAGTGCTGCAACAAAGTCTGTGTTTAATATAAGACAAGACATTGTACTTTATTGTAGTGTTTTTATAAGGAAAGTTATTGAACCCACCATTAATTCAACTAATTGCTTTTTCCAAAGTGCCGCCTATTCAAAACTGAAAGTAAAATGTGTCATGCGCACGGCTGCATCTTTGACCACACGACAGCAAATTAACACTAGGGTTGTTTTTACACATCTATTAACCAGTGGGAAAATGTAATCACTGGCACATCCCTATAAAACACGTTCTTATATTGAACGTGTTTCCAGTTTTAAGTTCCTGGGGACCCATATTTCGGAGGACCTGTCCTGGACCACCAACACCTCATGCCTGGTCAAGAAGGCTCACCAGCGTCTCTTCTTTCTGAGGACACTGAAGAAGAACCAACTGTCTTCAACTATCCTGGTGAACTTCTATCGCTGCACGATAGAGAGCATCCTGACCAACTGTGTCACAGTCTGGTACGGGAACTGTTCTGTTGCTGAGTGCAAGGCACTGCAGCGGGTGGTGAAAACAGCCCAGCGCATCACAGGGACTACACTCCCTTCCATTGAGGACATCCAGGGGAAACGCTGTCTGCGTCGAGCTCGCAGCATTCTCAAGGACTCCTCTCACCCCGCTCATAGACTGTTTACTCTCCTGCCTTCCGGTAGGCGCTTCAGGTGCCTCCGGACAAGAACCAGCAGACTAGGAAACAGCTTTTTTCCCAGAGCTGTTTCATTATTGAACTCTGCTCCACTTTAACTTTAATGCTGCTACTACATTGCATAACAGGGCTGCATCCATGACTGAACTGTACACACCAGTACTTCATGTTATCTGCTCTACCGGACTGTTTACACACACATAGCATCATTTCCACTCTATACTGCTCACTTGCACACCAGGAATATTACACTGAATGCTCATTTGCACTAATAAACTACTTCCATAACTGAATTAACTCATCTACTGCACTGTAACTCATCTATTGCATTTATTGCATAACTAACTGCATCTACTCATCTATTGCACTGTAACTTCAATAACTGCATTAACTCATCTACTGCACTGTAACCTTAATAACCGCATTAACGCATATACTGCACTGTAACTTCAATAACTGCACTAACTCATCTAATACACTGTAACTGTATTATCTGCATCTACTCATGTATTGCACTATAACTTCAACAACTGCATTAACTCATGTACTGCACTGTACCTTTAATAACCGCATTAACTCATCTACTGCACTGTAACTTTAATAGCTAATGTCTGTAACTCTTGCACACTCAAGTCACTTGCACTATTGTATTGTCTATATTGTTATCTGTTCATAACCACCTGTACATTAATGTTCACAGTATATAGCCTTCTGTATATATTGTTCATAGTACATACCGACTGTCATATTTTCATACAACATTTGTATAGTATTTTCCTAATATTGTATTCTGTATTTATTCACACTGAATATCTGCACTTGCTAATTGCACTTCTGGTTAGACCTAAACTACATTTCGTTACACTGTACTTGTATATGTGTAATGACAATAAAGTTGAATCTAATCTAATCTAATCCCTAGTACAGTGTCATAGTAGTTTTTTTTATGCCTTGAATGTTATGATTTGTGATTATTGTGTTCTTGTAAAGAGTATCTAGGGAGGGTTTTATGAATTGAGTTGGAGTCCTAAAAACTTTAGATAGTGTTCAGTAGGAAAGAGTATATTGCTTGACTGTTGTTTTTGTGCTGTTTTTATTTATTTATTTACCCTATAAAAAGTAAAGAAACCTTCCTTGCAGAGTCACATGTGACCCAGTAGTGGTAGTCATATGTATAGTCACAACTGTTTTCCCAAAACATAGTAAACGTATTTCAGTCATTTGAACCACGTTGGTTCACAGAATAGTTGATGACAGCCGCGGAAAAAAAAATGAGACCATTTCCAAATTATTTTCAAATAGACAACATAACGTCCAAAAATATAAATAAATGTATTGCTTTTGTTTGCATTTATTTGCAGAAAATGAAAACTAGAGAAACGGATGAAAAAATCTGAAATGATACCCTGTATTTTTTTTCCTCAAATCATGCAAAGAAAACAAGTTCATATTCACTTTTAACCAATAAAACAGTTATATTTGTACATGTATTTTGTTCAAGGAATACAACTGTTATTTTTGTTAAATTGTGGTTTGATTGAGATAACCTCGATTTTTATTGCAATTTTCTTGTGTCTTGTCATGATATCAGTCTTTCACATTGCTGTTGGATGACTTTATGTAACTCCTGAGGTTTCATTTTGTTAAAATTCAGCAAACGCTGGAGTGGAATGGTCACTATATATCTAGAAATGCTGATTAAATGAAAATTTGGAATGGTCTTAAAGTCTTTAAGGCGTAAGGACACAAAATGGTTTGTAGGTGACCCACAGGCAACATCACTACTCGCATATATTGGCAAAAACGCAGTTCAGCAAATACACCTGACCAGGGATTCTTCTCATTGTGTTGCGTGCATGTATTTGCATATTAAGAATTCAATTTAGGAGGCGTTTCGGGCTGTTACTGTCATAATCGTCTAATCTCAGTTAGAGATCATGAAGAGCGGTCATGCTAAATTAGCTATGACATCACCTGCTGTTCAATTTCCCTAGAGCATATGGCAATACAAGATACACTATACACTATACACACACCCTCAGCTACTCAATATCTGTTCTTCTCATTATGTTTAGCAAATCTTGGATATTTGTGACACTGACTGTACCCTTAAGACTTTTTGAATTCTGTTTTAGATTGATGTTTATTCTATACAAATGTGGAAAGTCTCAGGTTCTATTTCAAGAAGCAAGAAAAGTCCTGTTGATAGTGCATGAACTTTACAAAAAATGTGTTTCTATTAAGGCAGAATAGTCTGTAAAATAGTCTGTGAATGTGTAAAATACTGGAGAATGTGCTCCTCAAGACATACAAGCATATTCAGGAAGTTTTATATAATGAATAAGTACCATATTCATATACTGTAGTATTTACATGGAAATCCAGCTTATATTGAACAAAAACAATAACTAAGCTCATATCTATAGTACTTGTTAAGAACGAAGATCTGAGAGTCTTATGAGATGACATTTTGAAGAAAGTGACTCTTTCAGGTCCATCCTTGTTATTTTATAAGAGGTGACCTCTAGTCCTGCTGGGAAAATTAAAATCTGTTCAATTTAATATTCCAGGATGATCACATAATAAAAGAGTAAAGTGCTTGACCTTAATATCTGTAATGTCACAGCAGTGACATAAAGGGCACAGGAGCTGCAGAGACAGATCTTTCAGAGAATCTCTTTTTTATAACAATAAAAGCTTATAAATTTTAGATTTAATATATTTTTTATGTTTAAAGTTTCATACGAGTTGCCCACAGAACGTTTTAAACAGTCTTATAAATGATTCCGCTCCACAAAGTCAATTATTAGAACAAATTGAATCTTTACTGTCAGGTTACAATATCAAGTCATCGAAAAATCGACTTCATGTTTTGTCTCCGTCAATTTTCAATTCATGGCATAGGCTCAGTTTTAATTCACTTGTTCTCTTTTCAGCTACAGTCATGAACAAGACATCAACTTTACACGTGCCTCAATTCAAATTTGCACGCTTCAATTGGATTTGACAGTTTCATTTTTTACTGGAGATTAAGTTTCCCAGGATTTAAAACTCCCAGAGGCTTGAGTGGATCATTCAGAATCAGCAGGTCTTTATTGCTCTTTGTTTGAACAAATCATAAGTTCAGCCACTGCAACACTGCGTCTCCTCCAGGGGTTTATTGTTATTTCTTCTTATTCTTGTATGAATATTACATGCATGAACTCTCTATATGGATAGGAGGTTTTCTCTCTGTTGAATGTCTACTGTAGGGTGATATTGTTTTTCTTTATCCAGACGTATTATGTGCCCATAGAGGGCTCTTAGATCAGAATCTGTGTTTCTGAGACATTGTATTGTGGTTCTTAGATTCACTTTGTGAGCAGTGATGATCTTAAATTCTAACGTGAAGAAAAGATGATGTTTGAAAACATGTATGCTCAGTTGTACCACAAACATGACATACTTTTGTTTGTAAGGAAATACTTTGGTGACAAATTCTACAATGAGACAATCAAATCCATATAACTAGGTACTATGAGCAATACGCACAGCTAGGTGTTAAGCTCTGTTTATTGTGTAATTTGTAAAGTAAGTCATAACATCTATAATCCTTTATCCTCCGCATAAAGTCACTTACACAAGTAGAGCTCCACTCACTTCTCTGGCCAGTAAAGACAATGGGAGTTTTTTCGACAAGCCTCATGGTGCACTAAATCCTCTCCATGCTCAATAGCTGAATGAGGTAGGCAGGGATTTTATGCTGCTCAGACCAGATGAGCCCACTCATATTTTGTATCCAGTTCTCTTTGGGCACACAAGGAGGCTTAACATCTCAATATATTCAGTTATATTTGTTTGGTTGTTTTAGGGATGAGCTGAGAGAGAAACGTTGCCATATAGAAAGACCCACCATGACCATGCAGTGTTCAGCCTTCTCAACAGGTTTAGTGGAGGTCTGATGAAGCTGGCCTTGCTTGAAACGTGAGATTAAGAAAGTTTACTTCCATTTAAGTTAAGATGCTATTCATCATATTGTAGTAGTCTGCAAGGGACCTTTTCATTTTATGTGTTGGTAATTGGGTTGAAGGTAAAACCAATGTGTCTTACTTACAGTGATCCATTACTTGTCTTCCAAATACAATGCACCTATACAACATCTTCAATCCAGAGAATGCAAAATTCACACAGTGGAGAACAAGGCTCTTAAACCCCTAAATATTTATCAATTGTCTCCGCCGATGGACAATCATGGGTATGGCATTTTTTGGGCGATGCTTAACTGTATTGCTCTGGTTGACCACCTCAGACCTTTGTGACTTGGCTTTTTTAAAAGGGAATATTAAGTATTAATATATGGAGCTCTACATTAATTCCATTTTCTAGATTCCTTCTCAAGGCCTTCTCTGTCGGAGCGGATAGTCTGTGCTTGGACATTGGGCGACCCGATCTTGTGTCCTGCAAAAAGGACAAAAGTATTGTCATGATCCCTGTCTGTGTTTCCCCAATATTTGTGGGATTTTATTTTGTATGCCTTCCTGTTTCCTGTCTAGTGTTTTTTGTCGTTCTTTTGTTCATTGGTTTTGTGTCGTGGTCTGTTTAAGGTGTGTCTTGTAAGCCCTCTCGTTACCCTGTGTTTTTAAGCCCTTGTGTTTCCTTTGTCTGGTGTCTGTCATTGTTAGAGGTTTGGTCTTGTGTCTCTTGCTTTCAGTTTTTTTGTGTGTGTGTTTTGGCTCTTTTGTTATTTTTTTACTTTATGTCAATTAAAGTCTTCACTGCATGTGGATCCGCTTCTCTGCCTGGTTACTCATGTGACAGGTATATCTTTAAAAAAAGGGGCTTCTCTAAGTTCTTCTCTAGTTAATCCTAAGTGATCCATACATTTTGCTCAGAGTTTATTTAGGGTTGCTTTAAGCCTTAAATATCTCGCATTAATCGGATTTGTTTTAGTGTCAAGCACAACAAAGATTTAATGTTCTTTTTTAGTGTTTCTTGTCTTCTCAACCTGCTGTGTATGCAACTGGGGTATATGCTAACAAGCAAATAGGTGTAAATATTGTTGATAGCCCTGTGGTTAGAGTGTCGACATATAGTGCCAGTGCATTTGCGGCCGGACAAAAGTTCGATTCCTGTCCCAGCGTCATTTACCGGTTCCTCTCTCCTGTATCTTTATCCAACGCTTCCCTGTCTGCTCTCCACTGTCCTATAGCATTAAAAAGGCAAAAAGACCCTTAAAAAATTCAATGAAAATGGAAATCATTGCTTATGTTGCCCATCACTCTTTAGTCTTAGAAATGCAAAAAATAATTTAATGACTAGACACATGAACAGGTTGAATGTGTAAGGTGTTACAAGCCAAACCTTCACTGTCAATAAGGCTAGTCATTCAGAAATCTAGAGATGGAGATATTTAAAATCTTTTTTGATCTTTCTTTTAGTGTAGAAGTTGAAAGAGATCAGAAGGCCTCTAGCAGGAGTTCATTGATTTTTGCCGTACTTAAATTTCACACAGCATGCACAAGCAAGGCCCACTATACCACATGAACCGTGTACAAGAGAGTGTGTTTGTGATATTTAATCCATTACAGAGGAACCTGCCATGAGTTTTGAAGCATGCTGCATTCACTCAGTTTGAACGGTGAGGTAGATGGGTCTGTGTGTTAGTATTGATTTCTTTCTTGTTGGCACACCTGAAGAGAATTATGTACCCTTCTCTATGTTTTTGCTGTGTGGATGAGGTGATCTAGTGTTATGAACTCCATCTCTGCTACCATGGTGTGTATTGATTTAGGCCTAAAGGCCACGTTTAAAAATTAACCAGTGATATTTTCAAGATTATTTATTCTATATAATAAATATCACTTTGCTTCATTCTGTGCACATTCTTAGATAATTGAAGTATGACCTCTGCATATAATATTATTATAGTATACAAATTATACTTAAACGTATGAATGAGATTGTATGAATTCACACAAATTAGCCACCTCGTAAAATAGTTATGAATTGCAGTGAGATTATGTTGCAGTCCTTCTGTTTTCAAGAAGCAACCAGACCCTTAGACCAAAATGTTAATATACATAAATAAGAGCACTGGTATGATTCTTTATATGCAGAGCACAACATCCTCACACTCACCGTGTCTGTGCCATATGATCCAGTCACAGTCTCGCCCCCTAGCTCTAATGCACATTGTAAATGCCAAAGGAATCGCAATATTTGCTAATTCCCCAAAGAAGATATGGAGTTCACTTCACTGTATTTACTTTTTTCATGATATAATAGTAATATAATGTAAACCTAAGCCACTGCTATTCTCCTAGACGAACCTTACCAGGGGGGATTTCACATACAGTTGATGCCCAACCTGCCTGCTTCCATTGTACTTCGTCCTCTTATATCTCCATCGCACTTCCAGAAGTCCTGACAGATGAACCAGGAGTTTCTCTACACACTAGTATGAGAGGAATGTTTTATCAAACAATTGTTGTATGTGCTTTCATTTTATATTTATAGCATATAATCACCCACAACGAATGTTTCGTTACAACTTTAGCATTAAAGTTTGCTTTAACTTACACTCCAAGTTTCTTAACCCCTTCTAAGCTTGAGAGAGTAATTCATGCATTTATATTTTCTCGTCTGGACTATTCCAATTCAATCTATGTAGGAATTGACCACAATTTTATAAATCGTTTGGAATTAGTCCAAAATGCGGCTGCTAGATTCCTCACTGGAACACGTACATTTGAGCACATTACACCCGTCCTACTCTCTCTGAATTGGTTGCCAGTTCTTCTTAGAATAGAGTTTAAGATTGATTATTTGTTTTTAAGGCCTTAAATGGTCTGGCTCGTTTTTACCTATCTGTACCTGTGACTGTAAATGTAGCGGCTTGATTTTTAAGGTCATCAAATCAGAGACCGTTAAAGGTCCCCAGATCAAGGCTAAGAAAGAAGGGTGACCGGGCTTTCGCTATAGTCGGCCCCGAACTCTCGAATGGCCTCCTATTATCCAATAGGTTGATCACTACAGAATCTCTGTTTAAAATGAAATGCAAAACTCACCTTTTAGAAAACGCCTGTAGCGTGTGAGTGATCTAGAGTGTGCTGTATGTGCTGTGTGCTGTGAAGCATAATGGTTTAACAATCGTTGTTATATTGTGCTATATAAATAAAGAAACTAAACAATACTACAAGTGCGCACCACATGGGAACTGTTGGAAGATGTTTCTTATAAAGATTTATTTGGAAAATGCAGAAAGTAAATATGATGAATGTACACTGGATGGTGTTTTAGTGAAAGCGAGTGTTGATTGGCTGATCAAAGGTCTGCGGTTAGTGAGCAGCTAATGGTACCAAACACAAAAGCACACATTCACTTTCCTGAACCGTCACATTTGGTGTACCTCAGTGGACTCACAGCTGGTAAAACTGTGCTTATTTATCTCAATTATTGCCTATGTCTGTTTCATCCCAGTGGCTTTTATATAGTGCATCTCTCTACTAGATCATACTTTGTTATACTTGGGAGTTACTGCAGCACTTCTCATGTTTTAAGTGCAACTACCATTCATGGCATTCATTTGTTTTTTGTGTCATTTGCCTGCTCATCTGTTAGATCTCAGAATTGGGAGACATGAAATCCTTAAGCAAAATCAAATCCACATCCAGGATTTGAAAAACAAAGATATATTTGTACCACTGAACTGCTGATGTCCAGCATGTACAAACATGTTTAGTCCAAAATATTAGTCTTAGATTACATATAAACATAAAGTGGCACAAATTACTTATACGGCCAATTCAAACAATAAATAATAAATAACCAATCACTTTTTTATCATACAGTATATAGGTTTATTGCACTGTATGTTTGAGCGCATGTGAACATTTAATGTAAATGAGTTTCATATAAAAGACCTGTGCTTGCGGAGACATGTTTGTGCGAAGCAAGTAAGAAACCGCTCATCTTTTTGCTTCCTTATTAAGATATTGAGAGAAAATAAGTCCACAATCCTTTTACACCCACCGTGCAGGAAAATTCTCTCAAGTTGATTTCTGTATAACATAAGGAGAAGGAAGACTTCTTAAGAGAGGGAGACTTAAATAGTTAGACTAATATTTAATGTAACATACCAGATGTTCAGGGTTAAGGAGAAAAAGAAAGTTTAAGTTTGTGTGCAACAGATTTACATTCATATTGTGCAGTATATTCTGAAGGAAAAATAAGATAAATCATTGGCACTTACAGGAGTATTCGTGATATTTAAAAATGCAAATCAACAGACAAAAATAAACAACTGTGAATGGAGAACATTCATCCTTCAGTGTCTTGTGTGACAGTTTCACTACTTGGACGTCTGTTCTCCATTAAGCCATTGAGCATCTAAATGTGCAGTTGTTCTCTCATTACTACAGGAAATTCAGATAGATGTACCAGCCACGATCGGAGGGTCACATCTCTAGATCATTTCATTCGAGTACACAGCCAGATCTTTGACACTCATTTGTGCCGTTTGTCTAATGTCATTATATCTGTTGTGTGGACACATTGAAGCTGCTTGAATCCCAGTCTGGAAATGCTGCAAACATGCCAGTAGCTCTTCTCTTTCTTTTCTTTTACTTTAATTCTGGCCTTATACCACTGCAATGACCAAAGACAAACATTTATTAGTCAAATTCACAGTTATTTATATTTAGTTAGATCGGGTCAATTTACATGGGATGTTTTGAATAAATCCTGACGGAAGCCTCAGTATTCAGAAACGTCATTGTTCTTGTTGCATGTAGTTTAAATCACTCATTTACTTAAGTAAACTTCAATATGTGCTACATGCAATGGAGCTCTACAGGCTCTTCATTTTTGTTCCCTCAGATTCCTGAGTTTTAAATAGTTATATCTGGGCCAGATATAGTCCTATCCTTATAAACCTTAAATCAATGGAAAGCTTATTGATTCAGCTTCCAGAATACAATTGACCCTTAAGACTAGTTTTGTAGTCCAGACTCACATACCGTATATTTATATCACCATAATCTAAACCAACAATTATCACTACTTATACGGCAATTTTGCAAATGCACAAAAAGCATCCGATAGTGAACACACTGACCCAAATCATTATATGACTGATCAATCATTGTATTATCATTGTATTATTAATCCCTAGCAGTGCAAAGAGAACGCACATACCGACGAAAATGTATAACTTTGGATAAATGTATCTTCTAGTAACTAAAATGCTTTGTCATTTGTACGTAAATCCTCACATAGGCCGTGGAAAACTTGGAAATATTCTCTTCTCAGTTAGGACAGGATTAATTTGTAACTGAAATTTGAAGTGTGTTGGGATTTACAGGATACAGACAGACGTTCTCTGTCTCTTATTTCCTGTGTTTTTTCGTGGACTCTCATTAGATGAAGGTTTGTCAAAGCAATGTTGCCCTGGAGTGCAGGAGTGCAGGTTGCAGTAGAAACGCAGGCTGTCAAATGAAAGTTGAGATATTGGACAGCCATTAATTTACCTCGGTATGCTTCACTTTGAAGTGCACAAACAACACCCTGCAGTTACACTACGGAAAAATGTCCTGCTGTTCATCGATTCAAAGCTCACCTTACACTGTAACACATTCTCAGAGGAACAAAGATGTGATGGAGCAGCTCCTTTGATTCCCAAAAGTGCTTCCCATAGTGCAACACAATGCATTGTCTCAGTTTACTTCTGCTGTGATGTTTCTCCTGTTTTTTCCAGATATGAGAAGGAGTTTCCTTGTTGTCATATTCATTCCTGCAATGTACACAAATTGCATTTTAATCCATTTGTTTCAGTTTCGTCTGTTTGTGGTTTTACGGAAATCAGACTTGTGTCTGTTGTTGTGTAGGTTTATGTTTGCTAGTTTAGATGTAAGGCCGGACGCCTGTCTGCATTGCATCTCATTCACAGCTTTGATTGGCTTTCAGATTTTTTTAAGAAATCAAATCTACGTTGCTTATTTCCTATTATTCATAGGGATTCTTCTTAAGACATGATCAGTGGTATCATTCATGTTCACAGAAATGTGTATTTTTTACAGTAAGGGATTAGAAGTAGCTCCTTATCCTAAATTTCAACAATATGATATAATCTCACCATGAATTCTGGGAACAGAAGCACAGAATCAAAAGCATCCTTTGGGCCTCTTAGTCACAGCAGGACACCATAATAAACACGTTGAATAACAAGAACGACTTCAATTACTTTACAACTAGAACAGCTCTTGAAGCTAATTGTGAATAAGAGCTGGTTTTGGTTGTCAGCTCTGTAAGACCATCTAAACAACAATGGACTAGGATGACATGACCAAAGGCTCAGTGCTTTAAGAAGCACAATGCAGTTAGTTAGTTAGTTAGTTGGTTAGTTAGTTAGTTACTTAGTTGTAGCAGTTACCCACACCTTATGCTTGGTTAAAATATTGTAGGATAATTTAAGCACAATAATCATACATTTTCTTACCAAAGGTGTTATTTCTAAAACCATGGAACCCTACATAAAAATTGGGAAAAAAACTAAATTAATCGTAGTTTCAGGTCCTTCACGCAAATACTGTTGAGTAGTTTCTACAGCAATTTAGGCAATGTATGAACAAAAGAAATTCAGATTAAGTTAACCAAACGTTTTGAGTAAATCCAAACCATTCAGTTTTGTCATTGTTACAGATTAGTTGTATGTACATTTTTTTCTTAAAATATTATGTTGCTTTTACTGTTTAACACTTTAGGTGAACTTGTGTTTTATCGATTTTATTTACTTGTTTTCCACTTGTGGAGCTTTTAGTTAAATAATAAATAAAAAAAACTTGCAATATACAACTGCCTTTTGACAAATTCATCGTCTTTCTTTAAAGGTTACTCGGGGTCTATAATGTTTACCCATCTGTCAGCATTAATCAGGCATAAAGGCGTCACATTAGAATTGTTGTCCGAAGTAGACATGATGAATTAAAGAGTGTTATTTTGTTCCTCGGGCAGAGAAAAGATAAAAAAGGAAACAGGATGAAAGATCTGCAGAAGATCATGCATCACATAGACAGAATGCGACCCAAAGTGATAATGGTTCAGTGTACACATGCTTTAATATTGTTTGTCATCGTGAGTTATCTTTGACAAACATACACAATGTGCTGCAGATAATTAACGCTTCCAACAGGCTTGAGTATTAATTCCCGGCCTCATCTAAAGGTTCATGTCAAGAACTCGTCTGATATCTTTGAGCCCTCTTCATGGTTTCATTGCTGGTGTATTGATTATTCAGTAATATACTGTATACACTGACAGGATGTTTAATGTTAAGGCCCACAGCCTCATGGGAAACCCAATTGGTTCAATGTATTTTCTACAAGCAAATCGAATATGAAATTAAATATGTCCTGTACAGCTGCTGTGTGTTATTAAACTAACCTTGCCAATGTAATTGAAACCCATGTGGATTTATTGCAGAACACAAATTAAAAGCTGTTCAGTTAGATAAGTCTAAACCCACCGTTAACAGATCCTCCCATATTATAATAAAGTTTTAAAGAAATAGGTCACCCAAAATCAAAACTCATTTTTTATGTAATTGTTTTATTACATTGATCTTGTTTTAAACCCTTATATTAAAAAAATATATTTTGAACTGATCATTGGGCAAAAAGGGATGAAACTATGCCAGGTTTGTTTTAATGCAATATGCTGGTTGGTTAATCCATTGTTGGGTCAAATATTAACATTTAACCCAGTTATTGGGTTTGTCCTTTCTATGACTCAACATTGGGTTGAAATAAATAAAAAACTGTGTAGTGAACTGTAGTGCGTAAACATGACAGAGAAAGCAAGCACACCTGATTAAATGAGATTTTTATTTTGGTCCATTGAATCCATCTGGGTTTAATTACTTGTCATACAGGTATATTCTTCCATTGTATTTCAAAAGATTCAATGAATTTGATTAAACCAAAAGGCCTTTCAGTAATAAATCGGGTAATAATTACCTTTGAGCTTACAGAAATTCCGTTCAAGAGAGAAATGTAGGAAGCAGAAACACTTTTAAGAGGAAAACAAGAAACTGTCAGGCCGACCTGTTGTGCATCTGTTTCCAGAATCAAGACAATACTGAACATCAAATATTAATGACCAGCGATGAGGCTTCTGTTCACTGAAAACAGGCCACGAATTCCTGAATTAAACAGCCAAATCGTTTATTTTATTCTGTCTTTTAGTTTCTTCTATATATTTAACACAATGAATATTGAGAGCACATACAGTATTTTATGGACAAAAACTTCAAACACACAGTGTCACAAACTCTTTTAAGCACTTTTGATTAATTATTTGTCAGAGGTTCTTGACGGAAGAGGGTTTCGCGGAATCCACTTGCGTGTACTTAGTATTTCAGTCAATCCAGAGGATTAATAATAAAATGCGAAGGCAATTGAGAGCAGGCGCGTGATGAGAGAGAGAGATACAGCGTCTGCTCATCCATCTATGCAGACAGCTACAATAATTGCACCAGCTCTTGTCACATTTTTGAAAACTACGTCCCAAACCTTAGAAAAACAAGCAAATCATTTAAAACATTAAATTTTCCTCAAAGCCTCAGTGTCAAGATTCTTAATTTAATTTGTAGATCTTTTTTAAAAATAACGTTTTCTTGTCCTAGAATATGATACAGATCCTGGAGTTTTATCTCATTTAATCATGACAGCGATTGAATGTGGTTCGAAAAGACATTATTTTTCCATTAACTTCAGAAAAAAATCAAATTATCTATGGGTATGTCAGCTTGTAAACATTAAATTCACACAGATTGTTGTATACTATAGCTTATCACATTTTCTATCAAATTTTTACTCCACTGTTAATATTTTAACAATTGATGCCTAAAATAGTTCAAATCGTTACTGTCAATTGTTTGCCAGTACAGTACAGTATGACCATGGAACACAAAACCAGTCATGGGAGTCAATTGTTTTTAAGATTTATAAAATCTAATGTAAAATTTTGAAATGTATCATCAGAAAGATGAATACAAAAGCTTACCAATGACGTATGGTTTGTTAGGATAGGACAATGTTTGATCGAGATACAACTACATACAAATTCGGGATCTGGGTGCAAAAAAATTTAAATATTGAGAAAATAGCCTTTAAATTAGTCGTATGATGCGATATTTAGATTTGATATAGGTTTGGATATATTTACGGTAGGAGCAACTGTGTTACAAGTTGTTCATGAATATATTATACAAGTAAAATTACAAAAATTAAAGTCTAAAACCAAAAGAGATGTTTTATTTAAACGCGGAGGCTCTTGCAAACCTGCCTAAAACGTCTCGTTTAAACACGCTCGCACATTTCTACGTCAGTTCAGGGAAAGCTTTGAAGTCTATACGCAAAGAAACAATGCGTGTCTTATATCGCTGTAGTGTTGTTGTTGCTGCATCCATGTTGTGGAGACGCTGTGAGTTTCATTACAAATGGTACAAACTTGGTCTTATTTTAAATAAGTTTCACTTCTTTGGCCTTGGCTTTAGGACTCCAAAACAATTTTTCATTGTGTAAGTAATCGATAGGCTTCATTAACAGATAGTATCGGTTCCCAACATACATTGTTTACATCAGGGTCGGAAACAAACAGAGGCTTTGGAAAAGAATAACAACAAGGTGAACAAAACTGCTCTCCTAATTCAAGATAAAAGAGGGAAAACAGTCCCCTGCATAATAAAAAAACTAGCTACGACAGTCGCAATATAAATAAGATTAGGTGAAAATGAACGGATCTGGATGACAGCGTTTTTGCTCTGCTACAACTTTGAGCATTTCAGCCAATCAGGTTCATGGTATGAAAATAAAGGCCAATCATAGGCGTTTTTAATGATTTACTGGTGAAGAAGAGCTGTGCTGAAGTGTTCCACGTTCACAAAGTTTAGCATTAACAATCGTGTACAGATACGATGTAAGAAAGAGATTCATAAGAGTAGCTAGACTCTTTACTGTATAACCTGAAGCAATTGAGTGTTTTATTGATGTTGGATTTTCTTTGTTTCTTTTCAATATACTTCCTGTCTGAAAAACTGATTTTTATGTTCCTAAGAGAATCAAAACAGCAATAAAATAATTAATTAATGCTTCTCAACTTGATTTGTAGAATGCATATTTTTGAAATAATAATATAACACTATCAAGTGCAATAATCAGCATCAATATATTTGTTTGAATCATGCAGTGTTATGGAATGAGTATATGTTTTATCAGATATATGCTGCTCTGTTCCACGTCAGTTTAAAGACACTTCTTGTGCTGCTTTGTTTCTGTTTAAAACAAACAACACATCACGGTTAAACGATCTTTTCAACATTTTCTTTATTTCTATTTTATAATTTATTTCATCGACATACATTTAGAATTAGATTAATCTCATTATGTTGTGCTATTGTTTTGTATACATTTGTCACATTTATGACAAACTCTGGGAAGTTTCACTTGTACCTCGAATCAGCAATCCTAGAATTTATTTATTTATAATTCGATGAAGGGTCAGGGTTACACGCACATTTTCTGTCATGGTCTGTGGACTTCTAATATTCTTTATAAGGCATTTTTATCAATAAGGTCCTGAATCGATCTTGCATTCATGAATGTCAAGCTTTGTACGTTAAACTGGGAGTGTGGAGTGCTTATCAATATGGCTAATAAATTATAGAGATAATGGTCGTGCAGTCCAGTATTAGTTAGACTCGAACCTCTCCAAACCCTTCATTTACCTTTTTCTGTCTTCCTGTCTGGCAACCGTAACATGGCATTATAAAATAGTCTTTGTTGTGCCTTGCATGTAAGCCAGCAACGAAACATTTTATAAAACATGTCTTAAATAACATTTAATCAAAACACTGCACTGCTTTGTAAAATGTGAAGATTGTTTATTTCTCTTTACTATTGCTATCAGAGTCTTGACAGTTTATCCGCAAGTGATTGCTCTTTATTTCAGGTGGCAGTTGAATTTTCAATGCCAAAGCTGAATGCTTTATTGGCTAGTCCTAAAGTTCATTATCCTTTCTGCAATGCATTCGTTTACATCAGCCAAGTGATGTAAAAATATTGCTCATTATTATAGAATTGTGATCAGAATAGATGTGTGATCATAGCTATGTTCAGTGATAAAGCTTAGATGTTAAATTGGCACATGATGTTACTAAATACTGTGTTTACAAGCACCTCCTAAGATATATCACTCCATTGGCATCCATTCTTAGTGCAACTGTGTGCCACAACATATAAAGTCGTGGTTGGCGAACTTTCAAAATAATTATATTTATCTTTTTAAAGTCCTAGAGTGTGACATCATATCCTGTTTGTTCCACATCTACAAATGTACTTCAGAATATAAAACCAGAGGAATGTTTCTCTCTGCAACTGTGGGCGTCAAAGAAGCTGCAGTTTGGACCGCCTTCACTTATTTATATTATGTGATGTTGTTTTAAACTTCCTCTTTGCTAGGGCCAGAGCTAAAGTTAATCTTGTTTTAAGTGAAGCATCTGTTTGAAATCCCCCTTTATCAGGTTTTAAAACGTTTGAAGTTTCTGATTAATATGACTATAAATTGGAACTAAGGTGGAACTGAGAGTGATATTTCACACTGAGCTGCACTCAATTATCAAGTCTGTAGACCACGATACGGTTACATCTGTACCAATACATCAGTCGAAATTTAATTTGACACCTGATTTTACTAAATACTGTGTTTACAAGCACCTCCTACTTCCTACTGAACCTAATTTATATCACGTTTTCCATGGTCATATCAACATCTAAATGATTCAAAAAAAAATGTTAAAAACACACGAAACGATAATTTTAGGAAATTATTTGTGTCATCATATCCAAAATGTGTTTTTAATGTTTAAAACAAATTTATTGGTCTCACTTTTGTGTTTTTGAATATTAAGTTCTGTGATGTCTCATTGGACCAATCTGTACCTCATTGTGCTCTCTTCATTCTACAAATGAGTCTTTAAACAGCCATAAATGAAAATCAATAGCAATTTAACCATTATGAAGATCTTTTATGTGTGTATTTAAAACACATTTACTTATTCAATAGCCATTAACAATCAGAGGTCTAATAGATTTTAAACAACCTCAAAGATCAAAAAAATGCATTCTTGTTAGGCATCACTAGCAACATTTGCTCAACCAGTGGCATGGTGGTTATTTTTTAGTATTTCAGAATAAACCTTATAGTTTAATAGGATATTGCTGTTAACCAACCAGAATGACCCAAAGCCAAACAGATGGACATTCTGTTTTAATGGTTGCAATTGTAGACTTAAATATGCTGCAGATTTTGTTGGGTAGACCTTGAATTAAAGCAGAATATCTATTAAATCAACATTATTATTCCAAATGCAAAGCATTGACTGTGAAATGCAGTCCGATTCCATTACTATCTAGAACAGTGCATAATGGGTATAAATGGCAGGATAGGGACTTTGTTTCATAGAAAGTCATTGGCTGGTGAAGTCTAGCGTTGGGTTGATTGTGCAGCAATCAGGAAAAATGGCTGGACATTTGCACAGAAACCTATAATATTCAGAAACCCCAGAGTGCCGTTCATGTGTGTGGGATGATTTGTTCAAAGAGAGAAGGATTCGGTTCTGAGACGCTTTGAATGATTAACTACCACAGGCACAAAAACTAGATGTTTTAGCAATCTTCAAAATTTGTCTATGCAAAGCTTTGTTCACATTTATGTCGGTAGAAGCTTTCACCTAGCACAGGCCACACAGCTGAATATACGCAATGCTCACCAAACAGGCCTCCATTTCCCATTACTTTGACATTGCCGATATGACAGAAACCTTTAACTTAATTGAGCTAATTTGTATTCTATTTTGCTGTTTTGTGTGACAGTTGTGCAATGATGGTCTGTTTTGCACCAGCCACTGAAAGCAAGATTGTCATTTACTTCTGCCAAAACTCATCAATACTGTCTTTGTACAAAAACGCGTGATCCTATCCAATACATAAACCTAACAATTGCCTAACTAGCTATTAATAAATGACAAATCGGTTTATTGAGGCAAATGTCATAAGGGTTTGTTAATAGCGAGAATTGGAGCTTAAAATAAAGTGTGACCGAGTATTATATTTGGAATGAGAGGTTATTAACACTATAGGAAAATCCATAAACTCCCAAAATAAAAATAAAGACATACACTAAAATAACCCTTTAAATAATAATATTGCGCAGCTAGGGCGCCAGAAAACACTTTGGTTTAGTAAAATCAGGCTTTTGTGTTATAACCTGTAAATGTACATTTCTGTATTTCTGTCATTTGACATTTTTATCGCATTTTAAATATTTCTGAAATTTATGTCAAATAAAACAGTAATATTCCATAAAATTGCAGTTTTTAAAGTGTTAAGAGTAAGCGACTGAGATTAATAGGAGTTGAAAGCTTTGGTCTCTGCAGGTTTTATAAAAGTAAAACAGTAGAAACCATCTGTACTGTCATCATCACCGGTTAAGAGTGTGACAGATTATGGAAAGCATTCCTGATAAACAGCCTTTAAAGGTTACGGGTCCCTCATTATCGCACATTTTTTATAATCCGACCCAATCAGCTGAAGCAAGAAAAGCTTCAAAATTCATTCGGATGGAAATTAATCATTACCGATGCATCTCTATAGACTGCGAACCAAAAACAATGCTAATAGGATGAAGGGAGATGATTATACGTGCCTTCATTTGTGGTCAGTGGAAATATGAATACACGTATTAATGATGACTGAACAAATATGGAGGAGATGAGATCCTTATTGTTTGTGGCTTTTGTTGTGTGCTGGAAATATATTAATAATTGAAGATGAGATGGACTTACATTGATAATCCTGGCATGACTAACAGACCCTGAAATCTCATCACGTGTGGTACAAATCAGACATCTGGCCGGCAAAGTGAGAGGTGGAAAGGCAAACAAATTGGCTTTATAATGAATAAAAGATGATGAACAAAAGCATTTAGTATACAGTCACAAGACTAGTGGTGTACAGAATGTTGCTTTCATATTGTAGTGAACTGGTCATAAGTATCATAACACAGCTTGTATGATAATAACACTTCACCCATAACAAATAATGATAATATGTAATTTATTGTTCAGCAACAGATTTTATGGAAGTTTGGAAGCTACAGTTGATTCACTTCTGTTATTTGATGCCGCTACACACACAGAGCTCAAAATAACAGTTGACTGACAGGAAACCTTGTTAAAACCCAAACATATGATGCAAGGACCAAAGGGGAAACTAGTTTTTTCTTGTCTATTTCCTCTGTTTTTTCTCAATATAAAACTTTTTCTTTGATATAAACTTCTAAACATGTTGTAATCTTGTTAACTTATGTCATTTTAACACTTTTTAGATACCACCTGTTGGCTACATTAAATCAGAGTTATAAAACCAATAATCAGGATTAATATATTCATCTTGTGGTTGCACTGCTGCACACCTCTGACTATTTGTGTTTCTCTTTCTATTATTTCATATAAACAGAATTATGACGACATTATGGACTTACAGCTGTGCTTACACAGAATGGTGCAATGTAATGCAAGATATGACATAAGGAACAAGATTTTTTATGGAATCAGGTCTTTTTTACACACAGGTCAGAGATGTGACAGTGTTTTTATTGATAAAGACTTTTTAGTATTTTTTTGGCAATCACAGTGGCCAATGAAAGACTGCAGTGCGCCACACCTGTACAATACACATACTGTATATTACATAATAAAGGGATAGTTCACACCAAAAATTTAAATTCTTTCATCATTTGCTCACCCTCAGATCGTTCAAGACACGTATACATGTATTTGTTCTATTAAACACAAAGGAAGATATTTGGAAGAATGTCTCTCATCACAGATCTTATAGTATTTATTTTCCCTACTATGGCAGTAAATGAGGGATGAGATCTGTTTAGTGACTGACATTCTTCCAAATATCTTCCTATGGGTTTAGAAAAACAAAGACATTTATAAGTTTGGAACAACATTGGGGTGATTAAATGATGACAGAAATTTCATTTTTGGGTGAAATGTCCCTTTAATGTGTTTTTGAACCCCATGGACCTGAAGTTGAATGTCAGTGGTGTGTTCTACTTGGTGGATATGGTTACATTAATGTTGGCTCTAAATTCTTACTTTGAAATTGTTTTTTGGATCAAAATATAGTTTCCAATGACCTTTTGTGATCATATAGCTTTGAGAAGATGCTATGCATATTTTCCTATTTCGGTGCTCGATATTTCACGAAGAGAGCTCCACTTTCAAGAAAATCACAAGTTCCTGCAAAACCTAAAACACAGACGAGAATCTATTTTTAAAAAAATTCTGCTTTTCCTTGACGTTCTGGTCTCAAAAACACTGAGGACCTTTGACAATGATATTTCTTTAGATTCCAGCCTGTCTTTTCAAACCCTGAATAGCACTAAATAACAGTCTAGGATCTCATTCTTGACAGGCAAATAAATGAACGCAGTATGAGTATGTAAGGCATCATTTGTGAGATTGGAGACACATTTGAGCATCTGGTGGCAGATGTGTCAGACCTCCAGTGGTGCATGTCAAGTGTGTCTGAAGCACATCTGTACACTCATTACAGAACATCAGCCGTCCAGCAAACCTCTCACAGTCTGTGTTTCCCGCTCTCGTGTTTCTCTACAGGCCATGAGATTGAGTTTGTGTTAGTCAGGGCTGCCCACAGTGATGCAGTAATTCTCAATACAGACGAGACTGAAGGGTTCCATGGTATATCATTTACATATAATTTATGTTGCAAAAGTTTGATATGTAAAGCTTAATTTCAGGCATTCACGAGCAGCCTATTCTTGTAATTGGTCACTGGCGCTGGTGTTGTGTAAAAGCAGATGTCATTACTGTACATTTAAGTGCATTTGAATTCCCCGTGTGAGTGTGCTATTTCATATTTGACATCTTTGGAAAGGAAAGCGGCTCGCTTATGATTTATGCATGCTATAAATAGAAGATAGGAAGTGGAAAACTGAAATCGTATCAAAGCTGAACATTTTCGGTCTGACTTAGCAAGGAGGAAGTTCTGTATCACTGACTGATCTGTGATTGAGAACAAAGACCTTTACGTACGTTCTGCCTCAGACAGGATTCCTGAAACAGTTAAATAGCTTTTTGCTTTATTGTGTAAGTTTAACTTGTTTAAAGTTCTTTACACGCAGTCACATTTGCTTTATACCTTGTATCAGGTGATAGCTACACAAAGATTTGAACAAACATTCTCACAAGCAATTAAGTTGAGCTCTCATGTCAGAAGTGTTTACACTGGCACTTTGTTTATTCAACACACATGAGTTCATTCAGATGTGTTTGTCATAGATAAGAGTGCAATAGTGCAATGACTCTGTCACAATACTTTCATCTAATTGGACATGAAAATAAATCAAGAGTTTATTGCATAGAGAAAGTTTCTGTGGTTTAACTGTAAGATGTTCTTTATTATTTTATCGAATAATCATAATAATAATTTATATCTTATATAGTTCAGTATTTTAGATGTGTTTGGTTACCAGGCAGTTTGTGTGTTTCATGGCTTGTTGTTACTGTATGTACTGTACTGTTTGTTGGTTGCTTATCTTTTCCATTTTAAATCTTATGGTGGAATTTATTGGTGCGTCAGTGATATTATTAGTCGTGATGACCAATATTGTGTTGATTTTTGTTGATTTATTATTATTTATTTATATTATTGAAAATAACCCAGCAAATGTATTTACATCAGGGTTGTCAATGTTAACGCATTAATGCATGCAATTTTTCAGATAAAGGCGTCAATAAACGCAGCATCCGTTTATTTAGCCATTCTTTGTCGAGCGTTACATTGTTTTATCATGCTCTTGTTCATGTAAAGGCTTTTTAACCATTTAAGTGTGATTTGATACCATTGCTTTGACGTGTTCAGTATAGATAAACAGCTTCTATCTGTGGATGCGGCACAACGTGACAGCAGTCCCATCTGGTGTATACAGTGATGGGCTAAGGGCTGCGTCCTTGAATCTCTGTCAGACAGCGCGCCAGTATTAAGTTCTCTTACATGCTTGATAGAACAAAAGCACAATATTATGCCAGAAAGCCTGTTTTTTCT
Organism: Triplophysa tibetana; assembly: GCA_008369825.1. Classification (NCBI taxonomy): domain Eukaryota; kingdom Metazoa; phylum Chordata; class Actinopteri; order Cypriniformes; family Nemacheilidae; genus Triplophysa; species Triplophysa tibetana. The sequence goes on along the minus strand of CM017897.1, from coordinate 11,533,495 downwards.
AGCATTTTTGTAAGCACAGACTTCTACATGTTAAATAAAAGTCTAAATTAAGTAAATTTAAAAACATTAATGTTATGTGCGAGAGTGTTAATACTAAACATATTATATTAGTGGAAATATACACAGCTTCATGGTTGGATCATTGGATCATATTTATTTAACATAATTAGACTAACAACCCTGCTAATAGCCTCTGTATAGCATTTTAATACATTTTCTACTTTAAAGTACCAATGTCCAAGTACAAGCCTTCGAGTGAATTGACATTTCGGATGTTTGTCCACTTATTTCCAGAGTTAGATTTGATTTTTTTCACGATGATTTATCTTGCTACAAAGCAACTCATTACAATTTCTAGACCATCAATATCGTTATTGTATACTATTAATATAAACGTATATCATATTCACAAAAAATCTAATGATACCTTGTATTATAATTATGTATGCTGTGTCTTTGTGTTTCATAATTTTATCTCCTTACTACAGTAGCTACATCCTAAATATGTGTAACAATGCTTAGAAACCATTCAAAATTGTGAAATGTGCTGTATACAAACAAATAACATTTTTGCAAAGGTTTAAATGTCTTCTTCCTTTTTTAGTTTTACAGCGATTGGCCATGAGATAGTATGCCTGCATTGTGCACACTTAATTATACTTCTTCCAATCTGACCCAAACTTCTGTTTTCATTAGCAGAGAATGTAGATTTTACTTTCCTATTTTTAAGACTGTCAGATAGGAAATATGCCCTGGTATTTGGTCTAACCTCCAAATTTATAATTGACCATGACCAACTGTGCTAGAACTGTGGGGGATCCTCTACTATGATTTTTCCACCTTCACATCCCACAGCTGACAAACCCACCTAATGAGAGGCAGGAGGTTTAGTTTAATAGGGTAGGGAGGGTCAGATCTTAAGTGCACAATTTCCTTAAAAATCCAAATGAAAAAGTCTATAAATGTCAAGCAGTACAAGCTCCTATAGTCAAAGAACTTTGGTGCATCAGTGTGTTGATTCTAGAATTTGATTCTAAATGCGATGAACATCAACGGGTCTCAGTGTGCCAGAACAAAAGCCTGTTGTTTTCCTGATGTGTTTCTTTTTATTCTGGTACATGACTTGTCTATAGAGAACTGCCCAAAACTGGTAAACAATAACTTTTAGAATTGCATGTTGTGGGAAATAGATGTGTTACATGAATTTTCCTTTGCTTTAAAGCATCTGTATTGGTTTTCCTTAGGGTTATTAAATGCGTGCATTTCTCTTTATATTTTCATGTTGCTGGTTTTTGTCCATATCCTTGTGTTGAGCTTGTGTTTGGCTGCTGTCCATGGTGCTGAACTGTGCAAAACCTAACGCCTCAATGCCAAAAAGAATTGCAGATTTGCATCCCCCTCACTAAATACTGCTTCCAATGGTTCCTCTTAATGTTTTAAGGATCTTCCTAGCGCCTAAATGCCAAAAGAAGTGCAGATTTGCATCCCCCTCACGAAATATTTCTTTCAATGATTCCTTTTAATGTTTTAATGATCTTTTTATTATTATTTATGATCATTTCTTTGCCTGAATATGTGGTAGACTTTTGAAAAAGAATCGTCTTTTTGCTCATGTGTCCAGAGACAGACTTGTTTTCATTTTGATCTCATGGTTCATTTTTCATCATATCAAAGTCTAGACTGGAGAAACATTGGGAAGGTGTGTCATCATCTGAACCTCACATGTTTTGTTGCTCATTTTGATTCATTATTTTAGAAATGCTTGTATTATTATAAGCATGACTGAAATTCTGCATTTATCACAATCATTTTGACGTTCCAAATGAACCTCAGTCTCAACAATGCAAAGCCAAACTGTAACGGAAGGTAGACTCTAGACTGGCTGCATCCAAACACGTGTATTTATTGAAAAGGTTGACAGCAATGGCGACTAATTGATAACTTATATAAGTATATGAGAAGATGCGATGATTGTACTACTGACTGTAATGTTCTGTTTCTCAACGGCAGGCAGATTCCATGTGTTGGCTTGGATATGAGGAGCACTGGAGATTGAAGACAAACAACCAGAGAAGAACAACGGGTGACAAAGTGGTAGGTCCTGGATTACAGGTAGGTACTCTCGAATGGTACATTTTAAATGTTTATTGTGTGCATGTGTGTGGGTTTGTGTTGAAAAAAGTGTGTTTTTACACAGTCCTGGTTGTGTAGATACAAAAAAAAGTTGTGCTCATTATGGAGAAAAAGATGCTTTGTATATACACTTTTGTATTTAAAAAGTTTTGTCTCTACAAGCAGTCAATGACAAGAGAATATTTCAGCAAACGTCACTGTTATTCTATCACTTGTGGCTGAATAAGAAACACATCAGGTTCATGAAAAGGTGAAGAGGTTCTGATATACCTGATAAGCTCATAACAAAAGGATTTTGTTCTCCAAGAAGCCTAGTGACATTTAATCCATTTCCTGCGGAGGTAGAGAAGAGATTGAGCGAATTTAATCAAAGTATGTCAACACCAGGCTGAAGGACATAGTACAACCTCGGGTCTGAAACTTACTGTGATTGTTTATGAAACCTAAGAATTAGAGATCACAGAACGCTGAACGTTGCAATTATTGCAACAACGTATTAAATTAGGAAGACAAAACAACAAGTGATAATGTGCTTTTGTCAATCAGAGAGCCCCACGTAGTGGAGAACTCAATACAGCGAAGGCGAAGCGGTAGAGGCCATCTTGTAGGAGGGTGTGGGAGTACAGAAGTCAATTTTTGTGATGAATTGAGCGGAAGGGAGAGGTTTGTCTCGCTCTTGGGATTTATAGATGCTTGGCAGGTCACTGCATGGATGAGCCACTGATCATCCCTAAACCCTGGCCAAGCAAAGCATCTCATCATCACTTTAAGCTTCCCAGGCAGCATCTAGTTTGTATCTTGAAAAAAGAAGGACGGAGCATTAGTCTCACTCCCCTTTAAACTCATCTGAGCAGAGTTAGATTCATACTCTGAAGGGCGTGAAGTTAATGGCTTCATCTTCAGGTGTGCTCGGTTATGGTTTTCACAGGCAATACTTTTGGTTTGTAATTCCAAACGTTTGACACAAAACAGATTAATCTTCATTATCAAGATATGGTTAAATAGTGTGTCACTTGCAAGTCTAGATCTGCCCTTGAGATGCTCCAGATCTGCAGCAATAGAAAAGGCCACATAGAATAGAAATGTGAGTTTACTTGTTATCTTTACTTAAATCTGTAGGTTTTATCAATGAATCTGTTTTCAGTTAACCACTAAAATTGTTGCTCTTTAAATTGACATCTGCTGTTGACTCAAGCCAAACAGAGACAGAAATTGATATGCTTCTTCATTATGTAACAGATACTTGAAATTACATTTTTTTAGCCGTTTATTTCACCACCTCAGCAAAACGAAGAAGTTTCTTTTTGTAGCAACAGGCATCACTCGATCAAAATCTGAGGGTTTTCTCAATAGTCAATAGAGGTCGGCCAAGTCAATCGCAAACTAGCATTTTAATCCGTAATCAAAGAAGAGTTTTTGAAAAAACAAACTTGGGGCTAAGATCAAACATTAGCTTTATTCAAGAACAGATGGACATAGTCTTTGAAGAAACTCTTATTAAAGGGCTTATTGTTGTCAAAGCAGATTGTGTTGTTCACAGGCAAAATATTTGCTTTTTTCAAACTATTTGGGACTAGGAGCCTCAGACATGAATCTATTTTATAATATAATAGAAGAGACTAAAAATACTGTCATGTGTTTATATACAACCAGAGAAAAACTATTTCTGTGTGCTAGTAGAAAGATCTGCTCAACTCTTCAGCCTAAGTCAAACACGTTTCATATAGTTCTTCTGATAATGGTGCAGGAAAAGAGAGAGAATGAGAGAGAGAGAAAAAAAAAGAAAAATATGCTCCCATGTAAGTGCCAATAATCTTTTGATTTCCTGTTATCAGAAATAATATACAGATTGTGACTCATAGATAACATGAAGATGTGACAATACATCAAGATTATACTGCACTGTTGTTTTTCTCATCTAATATATCTTTATGCCAAATGACTTCAATGCTTTTGACTTCATTTGTTAATAAAAAAATAAAAAGTGCATATATCTATCATGAATTAATGTGACTCCAGGGTTTATAAGAAGCAAACCAGTACATATGCATGTAAAAGGATTAATACAATATTTTAGCTGTATTTAGCTTAGATAGCCTGGCTAGACTTTGAAAATGTACTGTAAAGATGAAACAAATGCTTCATTGTGCCACGCTGACTCCCTGTATTTCACCGTGTAGTGAATAAATGATATATTAAAATTAGTGGTGGGCCGTTAATGGCGTTAACGCGCTGCGTTAACTTGAGACTCTTTATCGCGCGATAAAAAAAATGTCGCCGTTAATCTATTCTCAAAGTTGGGTTGGGAGCTGGGTCTATACTACGCAAGCTATGATGACTTTCACCTTGATATTTTAGCGCGGATGTATACCTAGCTTAATTGCACTGTAGGGGGCGAGAACGAGAGTTTTCAACTCGCGTGATCCGCGTCATTCGCGCCGCCTCATCATCTAATAACCAGGGCTTCATTCGCGTCATTCGCGCTTCATTCGCGTCATTCGCGCCGCCTCATCATGTCATAACCAGGGCTTCATTCGCGCGATTCGTGCCGCACGTAGGTCTATCGCGTCTTTGCATTGATTTAATATGTAAATCACTCGCGCTTGACGCGCCATTCGCGTTTGGTCTAAGCACAACATAACGTTACTGTGAAATTACCACATCAAACGTGACGTGCTAACATGGATGCAGGTATGAAGCCGCCGGGTTTGCTTCAGGAAAAATGTATTTTTAACAAGCTTCCCAAGGGAAACCTCGACAAGACTAAGGTTGTTTGCACCTTGTGCAATGTGGAATTGGTTTACTGTACGGAATTGGTGTACATACAGTTGGTTTAAAAAAAAAAAAAACTTTCTCTCAACAGGTCTAGCTTTAGTTGAAACCAGTAACTTTGTATTGGCACCTGATGTATTATGGCTCCTGTATGACATATCGCTTATTGCTCCCTAACACTTTGTAAGTCGCTTTGGATAAAAGCGTCTGCTAAATGACTAAATGTACTGTAGGAGCTCTTCCAGTCTCAAGTACCACCTAAACACAAAGCATCCCTTAGCTAATGAGGAAGTAAACACAAGTACATCTTATTGAACATAATTTAATTTTCATCACCTATTATCATAGTAGAACAGCTTTCTCAAGCAGTTTGTGATGCATTTTGGGGACAGGAGATGAGCCCGAGGTCTAATGCGCCACCTGGCTTGAGAAACCCGTTCTCAAAGACTTACTTTTAGTCATTATTTGGGTAGCACACATATTCTGAATGCCTTCGGCAGAATTCAAATGAGGCATTTTAATCTAGATTAATTCCATAATGAATCTAGATTAAAAAAATGAAGCTATGCCCACCACTAATTAAAATTAATTTTGGGGTAATCTATTCCTTTAAAGATATCTGAATTTTGTCTAATAGAGAAAAATAAAGAAAACACTGTTTTTAAAAAGGACTCAAGTGTTAAAGGTGCTTTATGGAACCATTTAGACAAGAAAGTTTCTTTTATGGCATTGTGAAGCACCTTTATTTTTAAGAATGTCTACTAATAGCAACTGCTTAGATTTAATTACAAACTGTCAACAGCACAAACAGTGTTGGATGCTTAAATCTGCCGTTGCCTTGACAACCAGAGGAGGGAATTATTATATAGTCTAAATAATTGGTGGAGAATGACAGGGAAATGCGCAGCACAAACAATTTACAGATCGAACGGGTTTGGAGAGTTTGGTTAAAGAATCTTGGCTAGAAACGGATCAGTCAGAACCACAGCTCACCAGAATGCAAAGTTCTTCCAATAACAGCATGAATGGTGATAGACATTTTCCTCTAATGAAATCTCATTTGCTCCACTGATGAATTCCCTAATATGATGCTCAGCGGGACTATGTGATTCACCATCATGTCAAAATCACAAGAACTCCGAGCCGCTGAAGACTGACTGACAGCGTGATTGAGACTCCTGTGTGAGTTACGGAAGCAATTGTTCTATCCGTCTTATGAATCAGCGCTTGCTCTTTTCAAGTTGAGGAGTGTCAAATAATTGCCAAAATTGAGATTTTCAGTCCTCATTATGCTACACACAAAGAATTTCTGTGTTCTATATTCAGATTATTAGAACTAACAAAATGCAATGCAAAATAATGAGGCAATATTTGTATATGGTACTAACATGTTTTTTTAATCCAGTAAATGTTCATTATGTATTTTTTAGCAACAATATTTCAACAATATTTCTTTAGATGACTTGGAGTAGCACGTAAATAACATTGTATTAGCATAGATCTTTTTGAATAATGTAACTTTAAACTAACATTATGTAAAAAACTGTGTTTGGCATTCTGATAAATGTTGGCAGACTTCAGAATATATCACATTATAACTGTGTAAAAATATTTTATAGCCAATAGATAGTTGTTTGAAGTTTACAAATTCCTAATTTTTGCATTTTAACTTTGAATTACTTGCATATAGTGGCCCCTTCTGTTTTAAATGTGTGTTTGTTCATCTTGTATGGGGTTTTGTGAGGTCACAGTACAGTGACTCCTGCCTGTCAGCTGTTCTCATGTATAAGAAGGCGTTTGTCACTTAACTGGTTTCTCAGCCCTCATTTGAGCAGTTCACTTTATAAGAGGCTGTGGATCGATGCATCTGATCCGACCGACAAAGTTATTGACCTGGACTCAGACCCGACCAGTGCATTTGTAAAGGGTTCTGTGATGCTGCCTCATGTCTCTGTAGTGCAAGGAAGCCTAAGAGATTCTGGGTTACAGGTAACTGTTGACATCAACTGTCTGATCCAGTAACAGTGCTTTCTCCTCAGGCGTATTTCATTTCACCGTTGCTCTCACAGCCTGTTCTGTTGTTGATAAAAGCTTTTCATTTAATGCTGCTTTACCAAATTAATTCGCATTATGAGTTAAAGATTTGTTAAGCCGTGCAAAGATTTGTTAAGAGCGTTTTATTACATTCAAGTCTGTGAAAATCGTGATAAATTTAATGCTCATGGACGTCAATCTACTGGGGAATAAAAGCATATGCATTAGACAGGAAGTCAGGTGTTATCATTGTAAAAATATCAGTTCCTTTAGTCTAAGGCTTGGTCTCACAGGCAAGGCTTATCTTAAGCCAGGACTTTGCCCAAGTGATTTTGGGGTACTTTAAGTCGTTTTTATTAAAATGCCTTCGAGGAAAACATTACTGATGTGCATCGTGACACAAACCAATGGCACTGACATAGTTTAAGATATGTAAGGGCAAGTTATTTTCAGTTTCGACAGCTCAAAATTCATTTTAGTCTTGGACTAGCCTTAAGCCTTGTCTTTGAAACCGGGGCTTGGTGTGTCATATTTACTGCTTACACTGTATAATATCCAACTGATGTATGAATTAAGTGTCAAGTGTGTCAAGTGTTTGTGTTTGTGTGGTGGACAGCTTGTAGACATCCATGTGGTAGAAGTTACACAGGACAAGGGCGTTCGCCTGCATACTGAAACATGAATAACAGTAAAGACTCACATTTTTAACAAGACCTTCAGATTGTTTGGGTAAGTGACCCTTACTTGAACATTAAACTTTACCTTTGTTGTAAGTCTAATATGTATAATTAAAATAACAATAATAAAGAATTTCTATATATCCATTACAGTATAGAGATGTAACGATATGAAAATTTCACATCATGGTTATAGTGACCAAAATTACAACGGTTATCAATATTATCATGGTTTTGTTCAACTGACCTGATACAGAAACTGAAAACATTTAAACAAGTTTTATATTGGAAAATCAACTAACAACAATTATATAGACAATGTTTTTCGAATCAGAATATTTATAGAAAGAGCTTTATTGCCTGAATTAAGGAATTTGTCTTGGTGATAGACGCATTTGTGCTAATACAAATTATGCAAGTTTAAGCATGAACATTAAATGAACATTAGTATAAAGCACTGAGAGGTTTAAGATCTTCTAGTGCAGGTTTAAGGAACAGTACCTTGAATGAGAACACCAAACCACACCAAACAACACAAGCAATGTGCACAAATGAAATGTAAACCAGTCAAATGAACAGCAACGATTGTATGTCCGTTGATACAAATGTTCACATATCTCACGAATCACGTTCATGAGATATGCGCTAATTTTGCGTTAATAACAACTAAGATAATTAATTTTTTTTTTATCTCTAATCAATATTTTTTTGTACCGTTATTTTCCCGAGTAAGTTTTGGTATTGAGTTAAAGGTTATCTCTCATTCGCTATATAACAGCGGGTGGTGTTTACGAATATGACTTTTGCGGTGACTTCCTTTTTGCATGATTTGCAAGCAGGCTGCCCATCCTCGATGCCCTCAGGACTCTAGTAAAAGACATAATATGCCCAGACCTCCAATTTGCTCCTTTTAAATGGCGGAAAAATCTCCCGAGCGCTGTCATTGCTTTCTGCCATGTCTGCTCGTGCAAACAACGTCACATGCTACGCCTGCATCAGACAGATACTGGCTGCACAGGAATCATTGTGAGTTTTTAAAATCACGCTAATCATACCCAGTTATCATGATAAGTTCAGTTTAAATGGTAATACTAACCGTCAGGGCATTTTAGATTGGTTTATCGTGAAACCGGTAATCGTTTAATCTCTATTATAGTATTTGCTAATGATAAGTAAATGAAATCATGTGATAGTTCCCCCCAAAAATGTAATTCTGTCATCGTTTACTCTTGTCATTTCAAACCTTCATGACTTTCTTTAAGCAGAACACAGAAGATAACTCAACAGCAGTCACGGATAGCAGAGGGAAAACAAGGAGCGGATCCACGTGGAGTAAAGGGTGTTTAATATAAAAGTCCAAACAGAACACATTAAGGTAAATCCTGGTACAGCGACACATGAGGGACAACATACAAGAAAGAAACACACCAGACAACTGAAAACAAGGGCTTTATATACACAAATGTAGGGACAAACAGGTAATGAGACACAGGTGAAACCATGATAACGAGACAAAGCATAATGGGAAATGAAGTCCTTACAAAACACAGACACAACACAGAATAGCATGGCGCCCACAGGTGGCGAAACAAGTGCCAGCAACGGGGGGTGACAACAGCACTGGCCCCTATTTACTTCTGTTGTATGGACACAAAACCAATGCAAGTGAATGGGTGACAGTTAGTAACATTCCTCAAAATATTGTCATAATCTCCTTCAAATATTTTGTGTTCTGCGAAGACAGCAAGTCATATAGGTTTGAAATGACAAGTGGGTGAGTAAAAGATGACAGAATTTTTATTTTTGATTGAACAATTCCTTTAAATCATTTTCTTTGGTTACCAAAAGTTTAGAGAGGGGGTTCACCTACATTCTTTTACTTTGTAAAACCTCTTTGATTCTTCACTTCATTTACTATGTACTAAATGTTGTAATATTTTTTTTTATTGTTGTGCCTAAATAATTGTTACTTCTTGTCTGTAGGGGGTGGTATGTCTCTGCTGTGTTTGTACTGTACAGTTACCTACATTATAAAATGACTACTTTTCCTATTTCACTCTCAGAGTCTCTGTGGTGGTTCACAGATGCCCCCCAGGACCTTCGGGCAAACAGACAAATGTTTCTTCTTTCATTTCTCCCAAACATGTTACAACCATTCTAGTGCATTTTATTTCTAACATTTGAGACGGTTAAGAAAGTGTAGAGGACAAAATTCTAAATACATTTAAAATGGCGTGTTCCTTCTGTAAACCATCATTACAAGATATTTACCATTAACATTTGTTTATTATATTATCAATGTGTAAACTTCTAAACACAGGTTCCCCTTCACTGTTCATTCTATTGTCTCAGCACATGCTCACCAGTCTCTTATTATGCAGTTTAACCAGACACGCCAAGAGTGAAAATAAACAGTATTTGTAATCAAACAGACTATGAAAACAATTGTGTGTTGGCAAAGTTAAAGGGACAGTGGGTCTTTGGATGTCTGTGTGTTGATCATTGATTAAAGCATTTATTGATAAAATGGGACCAACCAAATATGTTTCAGGCAGTACAAATTTTTCCAGAAACACAAAATGTAGCGGTACATAAATGACACCCTTCATAATTTGGTTCTTGTTTATTTCAGCACCATGGACAGCAGCCTTCAATTACTAACTGCACATTATGAATGTTTCATTGTGTCAGGGTTTATGACAATGATGCCCACCACACATAATGAAACACTGACAACTCTGTATAGATTATAACATTTATTCTTCAGTTGAAATGCTTTTGTTGTGTGCAGTGTAATAACCACTGTGTTGATAGTATTCTCACAGCTCATCTTAAACATGTGTCAGGTACATGTCTCAATTTCATGTTCCATTTTCTTTTGCGTTTAATTGTTTGTTTTTGCATTGTTTGGACAGATTCCCGATTCCACATTCATGCAATTCAGCTATTTTGATTTATGAGGGACAAGATATCTTGTATGTTTGTATTTCACTGTTTAATTAGAGAAAATAAAACTGAATACGCAAAAGTCTGATAGATTGTGCGCTGCTGCGCACAGAGTGAGAGAGAGAGAGAGAGAGAGAGAGAGAGAGAGAGAGAGAGAGAGAGAGAGAGAGAGAGAGAGAGAGAGAGAGAGAGAGAGAGAGAGAGAGAGAGAGAGAGACCCATTGGTATAGAGTGGGAGCGCAGAGGGAGAATGCGATGAGGATGGAGGCATGGCAAATGAAAGGAGAGAACAGAAATTCACAACACTTTTGATATGTCATGAAGCAGTTGTGGTACTTAATACAGATCAGGCTCATGTCAGAGGAGAAGTCGCGGATTTGCGTGGATATGCGGGTATGAATTCCGTCTGCATTTGAAGGTATATGCTTCTGCATCTGACTGCACGCACGATTTCAGACACGCACACATTCTGTATTACATAATTCTAGTACAAAGATCTGATAGTGTATGATGTGTTGTTTACGTTTGCTGATCTGTATTGTGCATTGGACGTTAAGATTTTGAATACTTTGAGGTATAATCATACAATTATACTGTAAAAGTTGCAAGGGTTAATATAATAACATGATATCGATATTGAATAAGTTAATTCATCCTATGGCGTTTTTGCGTGGCATGAAATAAAACTTATTGATAGAGTATGGAAGGTTCTGTTTTATAATATTAATCTCGTTTTAATGCAGTGAACGTTCGTGCCGATGGGGTTTGAGGACATGAACATGAGGAACGGACGGGCTTTGTCCGATCAGTGGGCCGACAACGTTGTGGTCCGACCCCGAACCACCGAACAGCACATCACGGTGCACAAGAGACTTGTGCTGGGCTTCGCCATCTCCATCCTCACCCTCATCATCGTCACGGTGATCGCCATCACACTCAGCGTCAGCTTCGAGAGATGCGCCGCGGAGAGCAGCGGGACTCTGGCCGGTAACGGCTCCAGTAACAAGTCCAGTCAGTCCCGGGACAGAAACATCAGTCTAAGAGAATCAGAGGATGGCCAACAGCCCTGGAGACACCTGCGCTTACCGGCCGCCCTGCGCCCTCGCCACTACGACCTCAGACTGTCCGTGTACATGGATAATTTCACGTTCTCCGGTGAAGTGAACATTGAGTTTGAATGCGTGAACTCCACTAAGTTCATCGTGTTGCACACAGACAGACTGGAGGTGAATAAAGTGCAGGTGTATTCAGACAGTAAGAAAACAGGCGTCATGAGGATCCACCGACGCTTTTACCACCAACCCAACCAGGTGTATGTGATCGCGCTCCACAGAGAGATGAAGCCGCTCAGAACATATAAGATCAACATCACGTTTGAAGCGCAGATTGAAAATGAACTCTTGGGATTTTTCCGCAGTTCATACATGCTGCACGGTGAAAGAAGGTAATGCCATTACACGCGTAATTCTTTTTACGCAATTAAGATACTTTTTTGTTTTTTAATATACAGTAGGTCGTTGAATGAATGACATTTAAAGAACTCGCTATCGCTTTGTAGAGTCGTTTTAAAGGACTCTTTTGGAGGCCTATCACTTGAAATGCTTAACGGATTCATCAGCGGACATGTCACATCAAACTTCGGAAAACTATCAAACGTTGTCGCAGCCATTCGATCTCTCCCACACGTTATGACCCACGTTTAAGAAAAAGCACCAGTCGCCTTTTCAGTGTCAAAAGCTAAAAAACTTTGTTAAAGAGTACTTTGCATATGTTTTTTAGCCCGTACTTTGGTTTATGGAGTGTCCAACAATAAGTTTATATACATACAATGTGTAAAAACACTATAATCTCGTAATAATAGCCAGTTATCCGTACCTTACCTCTTGACTGACTCTCAAATGATTCGTTCCGCGATTCATCCGTCTTGGGCCCGCCTACCCGCTAACATTGTGTCATTTGATTGGTCAGATGGTGTAGTCTGTTGTGATTAGTCAAATGCATTCATCATTTGTCGCAAATGGAACCCCACTACCATCATTACAGGCTTACGGTTTACATGTGGTTGGATGTCATTTATATTATATGTGTAGCTAGAGATGGCGGCGATTTTACCAATTTGAGCCCGAGTCTGACGAGGAAGCATCAGAAGACGCTAATCCACAACAAACTCTACCACGACTGGAGCAGGATGTTTGTCAGTGGCAAGTGACAACTATTGTCATTAAAAGCTCCCAGTGTGACAACATACATGTTGTGCTTTTGCTCATCAATGAAATAAAATATTATTTTTTCTTCAAATAATGTTAATACGTTAGCAGTACTATTATTTCGATTTCGCGTTGTCATGGTACATAGAGCATTTCAGGAAGTCGACTTTATGAAAAATGATATATATATAAGACAAATATATCTATATAGGTGCACGTGCGGCAAATGTGTCAAAATGCAAAGTTAATAGCAATATAAACAAACTGTAACACCCCAGAAATAACGGTACATGCTAATGTTAGCGTTATATCCAATAGCTAAACACAGATACAAGGTGCGAAAATATTTCTTGAAGTTAAGACAAAAATCTAAAGTCACACTTACAGGTTGTGATTCGGTGGAGATAACAGGTCCAAAAAGAGTTGGTATTCCCCCTCTTTCAATGATAGTCGGTTAACATACCCTGCATTGAACGCGCCAAGATTATTAAACCAATCTTCAGTGAAATTACGCGCGCACAGTAAAACACTGGGGTTATACTCATTTGGTATCGTTTGAAAAATGAATTGTAACCATTTTTCCCGCAGACGTTCTTCCTTTTGTAGTTGAAATAAGACGGACTAAGTGTCACACCACAGAACACAGGCTCTAGACATGATACACACGCATCCCGAATGAGTGACAGTGTTTGGGGGAGGATAAATAAGTCTCGCGTCAGTCTCAGCAAAACGTAAGACGGGGGACTATGTATAGTGACGTAGATATGCGTCCACAACTCGTGTGATTGTGTGATTCAGAGTCGACTCCCATTTTTACAAGCAAATAACTTTGTTATTTATTCACTTTCGGACTTACAACTTGGCAGACAGCTTATTTTTAAACACGGCAACATAACAGACTGCATGAAACGTCATTTTCACGATCTCATGCGACGTACTCTTTAAGAGGGTTGTACGCATCTCTACGAACGGAGATTCTGAATCCATAGTCCAAGAACGTTGTTTACGTAGCCTAATAGCGTTTTTTTATCTTTTGTTACTTGTCATTTCATTGGTTAGTAAACCAATGTTGGTAAAGTAACAGTATTCGTTGGTTTTTAAAGTAACAGCTTACTCGAAAAAAAAAAGATTTTTGTGGAGCAGTGATACACTACGAGAGACTATGCTGCTATAGAATTTAATGCATTTTTGATTGACATGGCGGATCATCAACATTAACTTTTGCGGGAAAATGTGGTCACGGTGGTTGGCGGGTTAGACTAATTCCATGTTGTGTAAGAATCTGTGCTACCAATTCTTGTTAGGTAATAATTCTTGTTACCTGATATTGGTAGACTATATAGGTACTATGAGCCAGTGCCGTATTTACTGAAGTAAGGTTACTGTGAAATAATAAATTAACAAAGGGTCTTTATTGAGCAATGTAATGTTTGCGAATCTATCGTAATAATTTCGGTTTCAGGCTGAATTAATTAATTTATTACATACACATACAATAAAATCTCAAAGACATTTAAAATTTTAAAATCGGTTAAACATATTCTGTTGGTGGACTATAGCATTGAACCAGCGTTGTTTAAGAAATCAGAAGAGGTTCCTGGATAGTTTCACCAGACGCACGAGCTGGCCCGAAGTTAGCTTCCGGTCTGTGTTTGGTTATAATAACAATTTATTTACAATTTTAGATGTGATTTAGATGAATAGTAATTCATATTGAATTGTTTCTTAATCGTATTGAATTAAATTTAAAGTACTCAACATTTATGGATTCTTGGTGGTCTACCGGAAGTTAGGTTTGGGTTTGTTTATGTTGTTTATGTTGTTGCTGCTGACACCGCCTAATATGGCTTATTACATTTTACAAACACTGAAGATGCAAGACTATAAATCAGTTGCATATGGTTATATATAGTAAAGGGACAAAACTGGTTTATCTAACACAATCTTTAAAACATTTTAGGTTAGTGCTGAGTTTGGAAGTCTAATCTTAATTTGTAGTCCAGAAGTGTTGTCCTAACATAGTAGGAAGCTTCATTCAAACCCAAAACAGTTTTCCTCGTTCTTTAGTGTTTATGTAGTGTCCGATTGTATTGGATATTGTATTTGGATTTCCCCATTTTTATTTTGAAAAGTGAAGCCATTTGCGACAACTTACCTTTTTTATGACATCACCAAAGAGAAGATAAAAGTGCACAGGATTGTATACATCTTCAAAGAGGTGCATGATTTCTGTTTATTTTTATTTTCTGTTGCTGTGTTGTGATTTATATCTGCTGTTTAGCATTTGAGAGAGCAGGGCACCTGCATTGTAAGTGTTTAGAGATGGAGGTCAGTGAGGTTGCTACACTGATCTGAAAGAACATCAGTAAAGCCTCTGGGTGACAGCTGTGATTGAGCACTGCAGTCAGTGACTCATTTACTATGAAATATTGAAGCTCGCACGACACAGTTTGCCAACACGGTGCTAAACTTCTGTAAATCTATGCAGTCAGCTTTATGTCAGAGAAAGTTTCCATACTGACACCATTTATGTAGTTCCTGCAAAACTATTGAGAATGAAATAAACGGTGTGACTGGTAAAGCGCCATGCCTTTGCACGGGCCTCGGTTATAATGTTTAAAATCTTCACACAACCCAATATAAACCCGTGAAGCTATTCGAGATTAACAGGTATTTAGCATAAACAAATATGTTACCATGGACAACAAAACCAGTAAGGATTTTTTTCGATTAATATCTATTAAATCTTTAATCAATGGGCAATTCGAATTGATTCACACACAAATTTTTTTGTTTCTAAATATGACAACGTGACATCTTTGCAACTAATATGGGGGAAGTCAACTAGAAGAGTGGTGCAGCACCCGGACCTTTTACGCGGATACAGAGCGGAGCATGTAGAGCAATAGTAGAGAGATAAAACCAAATACATTCAGCCCTGTAGGACTAAACTGCAAGGGCAGTGAAATCTTTTTTTAGGATGGGCCTTCTTTGCATTTGCTCTGTGCAATGAGTGAGTGGCAGGGAGAAACAGCGCATTCAATTGACTAATGTTATAAGTTACTGCAGCTGACTTGCCAGTATTCCAAAATAGCATTTCCCAAAACCTGTAATTTAGACTTAAGAGCATGAACATACTTTTGTAAATATGCACAGTTTATTAGCCTGACGGAGGCACTGGGTGCCATGCACGGGACAAATAAACTAATATTTGTCAAATAAGCGCTCTTTTAATTTATGTGTGGATGACGATTTTGTCATACGATGTGGGGAGATGTGGAAATGACTGCCGTTTAACACACAGTACCAATAATTGTCGAAATAAATTACTTTTATCACTTGTTTTAATGCTCTGACAGCAGAATTTCGTCGATGAGAATGGGTGTACTGGGCACAGTTGTATTAAAATAATATGTGACAGTTCTAAGAGTAGTTAGCCAAATGTACTAGTCTGAATGACGTTGTGGTGCTTAGATAAACCCGAAAGCTGGTATTCTAAGATATATATAGCCTAGATAGCAACATTGTGTGGGTAATTCCTAAAGAGCGAGCAGCAGTGAGGGAAGTTTGTTAGTGTGTTTCCCGCCATTTTTGTTAGCGATTTTGCTGTATCCACTCACACAAATTAAGTTTTTATATATTTACGGTAGGAAATTTACAAAAAATCTTCATGGAATATAATCTTTACTTAATATACTAATGATTTTTGGCATTATAGAAAAAGCAATCATTTTGACCCGTAAAATGTGGAATTTTGCCACAAATATTCCCGTGCTACTAAAGACTGGTTTTGGGGTCCGGGTCACATATACTGTATATTTATTTACACCCCTATATTACTCATCGTTTTCTGGTAAAATGCACAGTAAATTCACTTTTTGATCCTGAGTTTTGGTGTTCACTCTTTTCCCCAAGTTGTACTGTGTTTGAAACATATTATGCCTTACCCTTAAGGTGGCTATTTTATGGTCACACTTCATAAACATTTAAACATTATATTCAGCGAACATAACTTTTATTTTTAAGAACGTAATAGTTCATTCTAATGATAAGGAGCATTTAAAGAATGAAAAATGTTTCCATTCAAATATCAAGTAACCACTAGGCCACTGTTAAATATTTAGTTTACTTATGTACTTAATTTATCCTAAATATTTCCAGCAGAGTTTGAATCCAGAGAAGTTTGCAGTTTATACCAAGGTTACGGCCCCTTCTTATCCCACAGCAGTAGTAGCATGTTGCTCGCTACTCAATTGGCTTACGTTATAACACAACGGTTATACAACTTTGTCATCCATGAGTCCCATCAGATTGATCTCCATCTTTAGTGAAGATAAAAACAACAACTCTCAACATTCCACGCTCCTTCACAGCGTCAAACGTATTTGTTTTCAAATTCTAAATTTAGCAGTGAATCGTACAGACTGCGTATACAATTTTTTCATAAATTGTAATATGACTAACCCATTTTTGGCATACCGAAGTAATGTTGAACAGCACTTTGGAAATAAATTATTTGCAAAATCTTTATTTTTTAAAGCAGATATCATGCAATAGCTTTCTCCAATCCACAGGTGACGAAGACGACTGTAGTGTAATGAATTCCTGCTGGCAGCGCTTATATTTGTCAACAATACTTAACAGTCGAAATAATATTATTTTTGGAAAAGCAATGTTTTCTATTCTGCTTTCTTCATATCAAGTCCAGATCATCTGGTGTCTTCAAGCTTCATTCTTCATTCATTTTTCCTGACATTTTATTCCATCTTTTAATCTTTCAGCAAGAAAACTCCAAAAGGAGCAAGCAAACGTCCGCATCAGTTCGGTTCTCTCCATCTTGCGATCTAGCTAGTCTCCTGTCTGATTAAATTTCCTCCTCTTCGTCGAAATGTCCAGGTTTTGTGACCTTTTCTTAAGAGAGGAATATTAAGGCAATGGTTTTAAGGGGGCTGCCGGGCTACTTTTCTGATAATAGAAGGGCATCTTGATTTTGGCCTTGTGGTTAAAGGCTATTTGTGCTGCCCGGCCTGTTGAAAGCTCTTGTTCGCACTTTGGCCAACAGTGAAAAAAAGGGCTTGTAAATTATATTAATCTACAAAAGCAAGTACTGCCCTAGCAGCACACAGCATCATCAATAAATTGGTGTGTAGATCCTCTATGCGTGTCTTGTAGGGATAAAACTCTCAATGTACAATCGTTTTCGGACTAGCCATTAACCTCTTGTGTTTGAAGCTTGATCTAACCTTTATGTAGAATGAAGACGTACGTGATGCAGCATCCATCAGTGGTAAAACCCCCCTCTGAGATTTGAGTCTGGTTGAAATATTCATTAATGCAGCTTCCTGGAAATGATCATGTAGTTGGGATGTTGGACAGCAGTGCTATTAGAGATTCTGCATGCAATAGTTTCTTCAAAGTTTCTTCGCTCTCTCTCTCCTCCCCAAACATCTCTGTTTTATATTAAAGGCGTGTCTTCCCGTACAGAGCTTAAGCCTAGTCCTAAATAAATTGTATAGCTGTCTATACTTAAAAGCTTGCATTGATATCATAAAACACATCAAAATGCACATCAGCTGTGTTTTTGTAAGGCATGTTTGTAAAAAACTATTTAAATGTCCCAATTTAGCATGGTTTAATCTTATCCCTTACCAGGAAACTGCTCCTAAGTGTTCATCTAACACATGGGTCGGCAACCTTTGGCTCTTCTGCCCCCCGCTGCGGCTCCCAGCCGTCTTTATAAGGCCGTCTTTATGCCTGGCTCGTTTTTTTTCGATTGGATCACAATTGGACGAAAGAGGCACACACCCGTTTACACCTGCTGCTGTAATCTGTCTATTTTCTCTAATTTTGACCCCTTGCGTCCTAATTTCTTCTAGACATATCTGTAGGTCTTTAGCTGCCACAGTTTAAATCCTGTCTGGCTAGCGCACTTCTCATAATGTTTATGCATGATGTCCGTATGCGGAGAGAAGGCGGTCTTGTGGTTCTTCATCAAACGCATATATTTTGTGACTACAGACAAATTTCATTTGGTCGGAGGGGGCCAAAATGGCTCTTTTGGTCGCAAAGGCTGCAGACCCCTGATCTAACGGAACATATCCACAGTTCTTTGCAGCGAAAACTCCAAACTTATTTATTTATTGCAACCTGATTATTATGACATTTTAAATTTGTCCTTTCTGCAGGTATCTGGCTGTGACGCAGTTCTCTCCCACTCACGCCAGAAAGGCCTTCCCGTGTTTCGACGAGCCCATTTATAAAGCCACATTCAGAGTGAGTTTAAGACACGACAGCTCGTATCAGTCGCTGTCCAACATGCCAGTGGAGGCGTCTACATCTGATGAGGACGGATGGGTGACCAACCATTTCTCCAGGACGCCCCGTATGTCCACATACTACCTGGCCTGGGCGGTCTGCAACTTCACCTACAGAGAAGCTGTGACAGATGATGGAGTTGTGGTGAGTTTTTGCGGTCGGTTCACATGGTCACAGGGTTTGGGTTTTTGACAAAATACAAATGTGATGTACCTGGTTCAGTCTGCTTTCTTTGTGAAGTAATGAATTTGCTGCATATGTGCATATTTGAGATGGATATGACGTTGGTTCATGTTAGACGCTATCATATTTTTCTTTGGCTCTTACTATAACCTTGACCGGTCTCCCCTCATATTACCGTAAGCAATGTCTCTCCTTCAGCATGAGCTACTCTACTTTATTTCTTACCATCTCTGGCATTCTGATTATTATGTTTTTTCTATCTAAAGCATTTATACCTACATCTCAGGTTGTAGCGGTAAGCCGCCTCGTAGCTTCCCGATCAATCATAATAATGTGTCAGTGTATCCCCCTCACGTCATCTATCATAAAGGTTTGACTGTGCAGAGCCGTATGAAAGATTGCGGGAAATGAATGTTGGTGAGGGAAGTTATTACTCTTGGTTTATGGTGGAACACTCAAATATATATGCACAGATTTCACTTTAGACCCTGCAGTAATATTTGGTTCAGTTAACATTGGGGTTGCCAGATGCTACCAATGTGGCACGTTTTTTGATGACATTCAGGTTTTTTAAGTGCGATTGGTGTATTACTAAGTATTGCAGGAGCGACGTGACAGTAATGACAAGAGAGATCTAGAAGCATTACTGAAACTCTCCCTTCTTAAAGGCCCAGTTTACCCCAAAATTTGAATTCTGTCATCATTTACTCACCTTCTAGTTGTTCCAAATCTTTATAAATTTCTTTGTTTCTTATGAGAACAGATAAAGATATTTGGAAGAATGCTTATAGACAGTTTCAAAGTGACAACATAAACAAACATTACTGCGCATGCACACTTTGCGACACCAATCTAACTTCCGGTACACATTTACAAACAACAGAGTGCCTGGATATATTTTCTCAGAACAAGCAAAAGAAACCGAGAAGAACCGCAAGTTGGATAAACTATATATATATATTTTTATATTAGTGCTGTCAATCGCTTAAAAAAATTCATCTGATTAATCACAAAATTTTTCGGTGATTATCCACAATGAATCACAATTTTTTTCTGTTATTAATCACGATTAATCAAACATAACAATATTATTTTAAAATATACTTTTACATTTGAATAATTTAATCATTTGTACTGTTTGTCTTATATTTGAACCAAAATAAATGTATCATGAGATGAGGGGCAGATTCCTCTCAGAGTGTAAGACTGTAACAGGTGCAACATGTGTCTGGTCCACACCGTAGTCACATTATTTATCTCATGCCAAAATGCTATGTGGTCTTGATTGATATAGGAAAGACTCGGGCACATCTTTCAATCACAAACCATAGCATTTATCTAATTAGGTAACGTGCTGCATACATTTGAATGATTGAAGGTGTGAACACAAATTAATTTGGATTATCGGAGCAGTGAATTTCTAGGGAAGTGGTTCAGGTCTCTTTCATATGCATACACAGATATAGTTTAGTGAGAGCTTGTTGGTATCAGGTCAAGTGCCCTTTCTTCTGAGTGGTTTGACTGAGGCTTTAAAGCATTTCATCGGTCCACACACTGGCAGAGAGAGTGTGATTAATGCTGAACAGCCGCTCATCTATTTAAGTTCAATTAACCCTTTTTAAATTGTTCATCAAGCTATTTTCAAGAAATCCAAGCAACAAACAAGCATAAACAAATGAAGCAGTCAGCACCAGCGTCAGATTGAACTCTGTGCCCTATAGCTGATTAATAAAACACCTCATGATTTTCAGTTTGAGCCGTTTGCCTAATTTGATTTGAGTTTGAATAATTTCCACAGCCTTCCGTGCCCTTCATTTATTTTTATATTAGAGTCGATCGATACAGCAGCATTGTGTGAGGTAAACAACACATCATTCAATGTGTATTGCTGGCAGGCTTTGAAACAATGTCTTTCCTTCTGCTTGTTTTGCACTGTAACTCTGTTTGGCTGGGCATTCATGGCCATTCATTCTTACTAGATGGATGCCCACTCAAAAAGCCGTGCCGTGCATCAGCCTGAAGCTCAATGAGCCAAAGGATCTGTTTAGCTGTGGGAAAACATTTCCCACCGTAGCAACACCTCACACTCTTTTCCATTCTCTCTCTTTCTCTCTTTCTCTCTCATTTGATAATTCAAGATATTGAATAAAGCAAATGTGATTTGTTTCCAAGATTAACTTCCATAACAATTTAATTACATACTAGGGTTACACTTTAGAATAAGGTTGTATCCGTAAAAGGGGTCCTAATTTGCCTATTTTTCAAAGATTTAATTATGTGTACTGTATGATGTGCTACACACTAGGTGTTCATGCTAATGCCTCCGTATTTTTCTGCAGCTCCGAGCATTATTTCAAGTTGTAAAAAGTTTAACTTTTTTTGTTAAACTTTTCTGAACAAAGTCAGTTTGGGGTTTAGAATTTTTGTTGTTGATAATTCTTTGTTTAAATGCAATCTTTGCTGTCTGAGGCCGTCTTCATGACAGATGAAAGCCGTGTCTTACGGTGTTTCCTAATTCTTTAGGAGGGAATATGCTTATTCTAAATGTGAATTCAGGCTCTTGCATCGGCCTTGATCTACTAAATAAAGTCTAATAACATGATTATGAGGTTGTACTTCAAAAAAAATTCCTAATAAAATAATAATGGAGCTTTATATTGATGTATGGGTTGTTAGGATAGGACAATATCTGCCGGAGAATCAACCGCCTAAAACTTTGGAATATGAGAGTGCAAAAAATCAAAATATTGAGAAAATTGCCTTTGAAGTTGTTAATAAGAGACACTGTAGCAGGCCAGGCACTCACAAAAATAAAGTTTTATATATTTTGTCTCGACCAATGAGTGTATTTTGGGTTGCCCTAACATATTCATACCAAATGCGAATTAAGCGTTTTCCGCAAGTTTTAAATCTCTTCCAAACGGCAGCGTTGATGAATCAAACCACTCCATTTCGTCTTCCCTCCTTCAGCCATCAGTTTCTGAGATGGAAAATAAATTTTTATCTGTATACTGAACATGTGAACCACATGTTCAGAAGGTAAAATTTTGAAGTTCAAAGTTTTTTTATTTGGTTTGAAACTCTAGAACAGCGCCTTCTAGGTTTAGGTTTGAGTAAAACAAGACAAAAAGCATCATTCTACATTTTTATTTAAGAAAATATGTTTTTGTAATGTTTAAGCTATTACAGTTTATGATTCACTTTTTGCACCAAAACCTCTTTTTGGAAAAACAAACCTGAAGCCTCATCCACCGCCACTGAAAACGGCTGTATCTCTTTGATCATGTCCACTAAAGCCTCAAAAATTCCCTCTGTCCTTGCTAAAACTTAAACTAAAATAGGAATGATTAATGTATACTGTGTGTTTTTTGTAAATATATTGTGCAGTTTTTAGGATTTGAGTCAACATTTCTATAATCAGATCAAAATTTGTTCTTTAATTGCTTTTAAATCACAAAGAAAAGTCAGTGTTAAGCACTGTATACATGCTTTGTCTATGAACATCATCTCCATCAAATTAATGCCATTCCAATAAATCAGGGTGTTGGGATTGCATGTGTTCTAACATTGATGAAATGGTCTGAAAATAGCTGAAAACTTTACTCTACTTTTCTTGGATATTATGTGTTTAAAAGCCAAATGATCATTTTTGCCTACTCAGTGTTGTTTGTGTTTACAGTGAAATTTCTCTAGATTTCATGTCAGGTAGTATTTGGGCATCTTATGATAACTGACTATAGATTTATACAAACATAATTGATTCATTTCTGTTTTTTAAATCTACATCATAATAGTTGACTACCTAAACCAAGGAACACTGGTTCATGAATCCATTTTTTAAATCAACACCCCCTAGTGGTGAAACATGTGACTTTCAGTAATGAAGTAAAGCACTAATTCGAAACAAAAGATTCAGAAAGGTTTCGAAGCTTCATGAAGCAGTGTTTCGAAAGCGGCCATCACCACTTATCATACAAGATACAAAATATGGATAATTACTTCATTGGATTGTATACACACCAGTGGATGATTTCACATTTGGACTTTAAAAACACTTGGACTTTTAACTTGGAAGATTGATTTAAGGGTATGGAATTAATGAAGCAGCGCTACTTTCCCAGGGTTTCTTAATGTATACACACGCTAGACGGAAGGGTTTCAATGTACGCGCTTGTCTCTCGCATCTGCAGTGACTCGTGCTTATAAAGCACGTGCGTTTATGGCTGTTTGCGTTGCCAGCAGCGCTTTGGGAGCATGCAGCTGAGCTGAATGGTACCACAAGTAGTAAATGCAAGTTCACATTACGTTATTTTAAATGCATTCACAGGCAAACCTCTGCAAAAATAGATAATCTGTCTCTTACCTATGTGCAATGTTACCATTAAAGATGATGTGTTTATGTAGTTTTGACTGTTTCTCTAAAGGCTATGAGGGTTCAGTCAGTGGAGGAAGGAGGATTGACAGTGAGATATGACCTCCACCTCTGCTAACAGGAGCAGTTGAGCAATATGCAAAAGCATATAGAGAAAACAGCCACAGCTCTGTACTAAAGCTGCGCCTGTTACGAAAACAAAGCATGTTTGTGACAAAACATTTTGCAGTATTTAAATATTGTTTATTACTGCACAGTTTAATTATTTAATTTGTTTCGTAAAGTACAAGTATTTTATATTGACTACATTTTTGTGTTTTAGGGTGAATAAAATGTAATATTTCCCTATATATTTCATCATTAAGGATTTTCTCTAAAAATCTTGTTCTCTTGAACCCAGTCTCGTGGGATAAGTGTCTCATCACACCCCTTTTGTAAACACACAAATGTCAAATATTTCACTTGGTTGTCTCATCCTTTTTAACTGTTTTAATCCCACACATTAAGATCTGACCCCTGTTTTAACTTGTGTATCACAACCTATAAGGCCATTACAATACTGCAGAACATATTACATCCTACTGTAAAGATAGCATATACAATATATGTAATGTCTTGCACGTTAAATGTGGAAATTAATGTGTAATCCTAAAACAATTGCAACATTCAAAATCCATATAAAGGCGTTTTCGCCACGGGAAGCGTATTCTTAAATTCAAAAAGATTATTCTTATGCAACAGTTTCTTCACCTTACAGTTTTGTTCCTTTTATTCCCATGTTGTAGATTCGGCTGTATGCCAGACCCGACGCCATCCAGAGTGGATCGGGAGACTACGCTCTGCACATCACCAAGAGACTCCTGCAGTTCTACGAGGATTACTTCCAAGTCAAATATTCCCTCCCTAAACTAGGTAAGTGAACTGTGCTTCACCGATCCGTTTTAAATGGCCGGTATATGTTCCTCTCATGGGATACTGGATTTCTTTTGTACAGACAGTCGGCTCTGTGCAGCTTTCGGTTCCTGTGTTTTTGTGAGGGAGACTGGGGGTGTCGGTGGCAACTCAGTTCTTGTGTTTATTGGTAATAAAACCTTTCGGGAGAAACTGAGATTGTGTTTTGGTTTTTGAAGTTAGAGCTCACACCGTACATGTGAAGTATGATATGTGGTTGTGGGTGTGTTGTGGTGAGCTCACATCAGATTTTCTGTATTCCATTGGGTTCCCGTCAGTTTGCTGTGTTCACCTGAATAAAAGCATCAATCTCTTCTGTCTTTCACTGTTTGCAAACTTTTAAAGCTTGTAGACCAGCCACCAAAACTGCATGGCCACCTAAAGCTGGTTAGAACAGCTTTTGTTTGATTTTGCTCACCGGTTTCTTGACCAGGATGGACTGCCAGCTCGGCCTGGCTAACGAACAGCTTCAAAGCTGATTTTTCTTGTAGGGTTTTATAGGACCTTAGATCGGAACTCAGAGATTTAGTTGTAAATATAGAGTTCTGCAACTGCTTTACTGTTGCAAACTTGCTCTCTAGACTCATGTGTAATGACCGGTGATGCTGTGAAGGTTACAGGATGATCAATGACTCTCTGACAGACTGCATTATATCATGTGATCAGAGCAGCATTGGCATCTTTTCAAACCTCTGAACAATCTCTTGTTCTTCTAATGAGTCCTAACAGGTCAACAACTTTAATGAGGCCAGTGATTTTCACCACCTTCATTTCTCTTAAAGCGCAATTTGTTTTTGATCATAATATTATGCGAGATTTAAGGTTAAAATGGGTTTGGAGTGAATTTCGGCCTCATTTGTTAAACGATGTGGACGTAATGAACGTCGCTGTTGTGTAAAGGCACCATCTGTGTGAGGAGTTTGGGAGCAGTTGCAGCCCCTCAGGTCTCTGAACAGGGACATTCTGTCATTCTGCTCATGCAAAATAGATCAAAAATGTATTTTTGAAATTAAATCTAAACACAAATCTACAAAAATGCTCTAGCTATAAGATATGTCTGTTATAGAGTTGTAGCCTTGTTGGGTTGGTTACATAAATGCAAACTTGTGGTTCACAAGGGTTTTTTATGTACTTCATGTGTAACTTTAGGAACAGGATAGTGCAGTGGGACTTTTCAAAGACACATCCATGCACATATGCATCCAAATTCATCTTTTTTGTTTTGGAATAAAAAATGAACCTCATAACTAATGCAAGGTCATACACCGAGTCCATGGAGAGTCAGAGCTGAGTGTGTTCGTATCGATGATACCCTTCATCCATTTCGCTAGCAGCAAGTTTAGTAAAATATCACTTCAACCAATGCCCTCAACTTCTAGAATCAGTCTGTTTGATACTTCAGGAGTTGTTGTAAGAATGCAAAGAGTAATATAAATAAATAAAACCGTCTAGAGTCAGTGTTTGGAGAACCTTTCATTTAAACGTTTCAACCCACAAATCTGTGTATGGCAAGCCGTCTCGACCTACTTTGAATTCTGGAAACTGCTGAAACCTTTTTCACCGTCTGGTGATCAAACATTGAGTGAATTTTTATATCAAAAATGATGCTGCTCAGAGTGAGAGAATAAAATGGATTGTTGAAACTGAAGTTGTGAATGAAACACTCTGAGCGAGCGATCATTGATACCAAATGGAAGAATTTCAGAAACTTTGTTTAAGAACTCGAAAAACTGTGAGACCAATATGCCCATTTTTGGTTAGTCTTGGTCAAGAATGTTTTCCTACGTGTTTTTTTGTCAATATCAAAAGTAGATTTTTATGAAGCTCATCAATTGTTGGTCAAGGGAATGTATAGACGTTTAGCATGTCCTCGTAGAGGAGGTGATCTATCTGACCTGCAATGATCTACTCTAAGTGCATCTTAGAGAGAGATCAATAGTAAATCAAATATGGGCATAGCGGGACTAGTTTCTTATCCATCTTGACAGCGTCATACGATTGACAAATTGAACAGACACAAAGGGGTATTGATGTCATGAAAAATGTTGACAGTCAAATCACTTAGACAAAGTGCAGAGAAGCATGTGTATTTGATGAGCTGTATGTTGAGCTTAGATTCTCATCCTGAGCTTTCTGGATGAGACACCAGGAGCTCTGTGTTCAATCCTGAGGCTGTAGGACAATTTTCTGGATTAACATACTCTGTTGGTTCACCAATGTTCCAATTCCCTCACACACATATATCTTGATTCACAAACACGACGTACCCGGTTAAGTCCCCTTATTTGTGCATGCCTAAGGTTGGCATAACCATAATGCATGTGACCTTCAGATATTTTTCCTACCCTGTGCATGATGGAAAGATGACATTTATCGTGGTCACGTTTTGAGGTGATGTGAAGAAAATGAGAATTATTGGACGCTTCTGCTTTCTTGATGGTTCAGTCTCGGGCGAACAGTAACCATGCCATATATCTAGTTGATGCATTAACCAAGCCTTTCTGACCCTATTGTATTTAATCCCAACTTTGTGTGTTTGATCTTGAGGTATGATGAAAGCTGGGATTTTTTCACTTTCTTTCTTGGGTAGACAGGGTGCAATGAATTCAGGTCTTGATCTGTTAGGATATCATAAATCTCATGTATCCTCAATCTCTCATTCTAAAATCTGCAGCGCTCTGTTCTTATCGATTCAGAACAGCGAGGAGAAACTCTCCAGGTCGTGAAAACCCAGGAATCAGAATAGAGGAAATGCCACAGAGGAAATGGCTTTGATATTTCCAGCAGCTTGTGATGTTGAATGTGTTTGGTGTCTTGTGTAAAATATTTTGCCCATTGTGAGAATCGTTCCCATAATCCTTAGCTATGAGAGGGAATGATATGTTCTGAAATGTCTCCAGTAGCTGATAGGCCCCATTATGATTGGACACACTGTATATCTACAAAAAATCACAAGTTTCTTTACATCCTTATCCCCAGATTGCAGTTTTAAATAACGGCAGATGATATTTAGGTGTTTATGGAGATTTCAAATGGTTTTAAGGATAAAATCCCTCAGACTGACAGTGATGTGCTGGTGAAAAGGGATTTGAGGAGCTCAGTGAGTAAAGTGAAAAACTCATGAATTCATCCACTCTCAAATACCAAAAGGCGGCTCATTTTGTAACACAGATTATATTTGGACAAACTGGTTTTCAGAGGACTGTTCAATAAAGTGTGATGTAATCCTGTAACTGGATTTATTATGACAGAGAGGAGAAATGACATGCTGGGTATCAGACTGCAGTAACACACAAGCAAGTAACTCAACTTTTAAAGGGACGGTTAAGCCAAAATTCTGTCAATATTTACTCGCTCTCAAGTTGTTCCAAACCTTTATTCATTTCTTTATTTCATTGAATACAAAAGACTGTTCCGGGGCACCATTGACTACCATAGTAGTTTCCTGATATGCCCCAGATGTGCCCCAGAACTGTTTGGTTACAAACATTCTTCTAAATCTATTTCTTTGTGTTCAGCAGAACTGTCCCTTTAAAGCCTGTGTATCTGTTCCATAATACATATTTTAGTTCACTACAGGTTCATAAAATCTGGAAAAGATTATTTAGACTGGTTATTTAAGGAAAAAAGGCAAACTAATAAACAATTTTCAATAATTCACATATTAGTCTTTCAAAATAAAGGAAACATATTCCGAGCTTCAGAGTTTAGGACATTGTATGAAACATGATATGAGTTGGTGACGGGGCTCTAATGAGCAGCCGGTATAACAATTAAATGAAACAATGTCATTTTTAATAAGCCACTGTTTTTTTGTGTGTATACAGTATGTTCAAAGTATAGTGAACCTCTTCTCGTAGTGTTTTTGTCTAAACTGTTGGTTTGGAGTTTGTTATTGGGGCTATTATTACATGGCTCGTTGGAATGCTTGATTCCAATTGGCAAGTTGCGACATTTGCAGGTTCCTTATTCCCAGATAACAACCTCTTAAAACTAATAACACACTGTAACCCGGATGCAGCAAATCATTTTGACAGTTTTTTTGACAAATTACATATAAATAGGCCTTTGATAACATATGACATTATATTTACGAATTATTAAACTAAATTGCCTGTTCATGACATTTGTACGTCATTTCTACCTTAAAACCGAAACCAAACGGCTTTTCCTCGCGGAAGGTCTGCATTCGAAATGATCTTAGGAAATATTTCAAATTCACATTTCATGTCCAGTTTTTCTCATGTGCCAAGTAGCCGTGTAATAAGCGGGATAATGTACAAGCAGCCAGATGTTATCGAGAAATCAGCCCCTTTAGTGCGATACAAGACCCTCCACCTCGCATCAGGTCCTGATCGCACTGTCTGGGCTTATTTGTGCGATAACAAACGGCTTCCTGCACATTATCCCTAATTTAGTGGGCTTAAGAAATCCAGTAACATCGAATTGAGGTTTTATCCAAAGATGTCTTGATATAACACTTTGAGAAATAACACGAGCAGCTCCTGTCTTGTCAAGGCTTGTTTTTAAAACTTTATGAAAACGAATGGTATTCAAACAGTGCTGTTTAGAGAGTCCTTAGTGAGAGTTGTTAATTCTGTTCACAGTGAGTTTGTTTAAACAACTCTAATGCATAGCATTTGTACCTTTGGCATTTTTCCTTCTGGCTGATAAGGTTGGTAAAATTGGTCATTAAAGTGCTTGAGTATTTGCTCTTTTAGGCAACTTTATCTTAATTCATTTAGAAGCACTATTGTTATTTCCTATTTAATAGTTTTATAGGCTTTATACTGTAAATGTATTTATTTTCCTCTCTTTATTTGCCTCCTCCGGGGTCTTATCTGGTGAACATTGAGGTGTGTTTGTATGTGCGAATTTGTGTGCACGTGAGGTATTCCCACAAAAGTGTCAGACAGGAGTCATCTGATGTAACACATCCGGGAGAGAGAGTAAGAGTCTGTGATGTATGTTAGAGGGAATAGACAGGAGAGACAGGGAGAAATGGACTGCAGTGAACTAGAACAGACAGTTGGATGGGGTTTAATCTGTCAAAAAATGATACAAATGGAGGAAGAGAGGTCCCTTATTAACCGTCTAGATTAGGAGAGGGTAAACGCAGAGCTGGAAGGTCCAAACATTGTGACTGTAAACTGCAGCCTACAGCAGAATTCATAACACACTCAAATAAAAAGTAAGCAGTATGCTTGTATAAAATTTTGTTCACACCCACTTAGTCCTTCAAGCGCAAGTTTATAGTATGTAGATGTATAACACTGCTGATAAGATTGAAAATCACTTTTATCACATCTCATTGCGTGTTGTTTTTTATTAATTTTTTAGATCCGTGTCTCATGAAATCCACTACGCAGCACATTAAACTCTTAAGATTCTTTGAATAATTAGCTCTTTAGTGTGTATTTTATGATTGCCAAACAGCGTGTTGATTTCACACATGAATAAATGATCACTCGGAGCACTCAGAGAATAAGAATGTAAATGTGTGGTTGGTAATGGATCAAAAGACAGATGTAAACACCCTCAAATGAAGTCAATTATTATTTGAAATGAAGTCAATTATTACATCAATGACACTGCATGCAGAGATTTACAATATGGCTTACAATGGAGTGCAAAGTTCAAAGCGTCATGATGTCTTTTCAGTTCACTGCATCTTCAGTTCCTCGAGAACCGATGCAGAAATGAGACTGGGCAGAGTAATTACATTCATCATTTCATTCATCATTACATCATATTAGAACAACACCCCAGGGAAAGTCAAAATTAACCTGATGTTCTGATTCTGAAACTGAAACTGAGTCTGACTTGGGTTTTTAAGAGTAACTGCAATATCCCTGTTCTTTATTTCTTACCCACTTTCTGTAGTTTTTATCTTTGTTCTCTCTTTCAAGTGCTCTTGTCATTGAGTGGCTTGACATGGCATTTCCTTAGTGACCAGCTGTTGAATTGGTGAGTTTGAGGTCAGAACAAGATTTTGTGGGGTTGAATTTAGATATCTTTGCCTGTCAGTTTCCCGGGATCAGGGTCATAGAGGGTCATCGGGAGTCGATGGGGTTGCCTGAACTCCATCTCCTCCCTGTGGCTTTTTGTCAGCAGTACTGCAGTTATAAGAGACCACACACACACAACAATGTCAACATGTTTAAAGAGTACATTACATGAGATCATGAAAATTACATTTCATGCGGTGTGTCATGTTGCTGTGTTTGAAACTTAGCGGTCTGTCAAGTTGTTAATCCGAAGGTGAATGAATAACAGAGTTATTGGGTTGGAAAAAAGGGAGTTGACTCTGAATTGCGCAAGCAAGTCATCCCTAATCTGATTCGTGAACCGCCACGGATTTACGTCACTACATATAGTCCCCGCCTACGTTTTGCTAGGACAAAAACTTCACTCTTCTCCCCCAAACACAGTAGCTCGTGAGCCACATTTGCGGTAGACCAATCACTGCAGACTAGCCCAACTGACCAATCACATCAGACTAGGCTAGCGGAAGGGAGAGGATTAGATAGATGAGTCGCAGAACGAACCATTTAAGAGTCAGTCAAGAAGTATGGTAAGAATAATTACAAATAATAGTTTTGTTACACCTTCTATGTACATTAACTCGTTGTTGGACCAATCCGTAAACCAAAGTATGACCTTAAGAATCCCTGGTTATGTACTCGTTAATATGATCTTCGCTTCACACTTTGAAATAAGAAAATCTTACGAAAACACTCGTCCGGACTGTCCTCTTCTGTGAGTGAAGTGGTGTATTTTCTTGTTTCTCTTCAACAATAATTGAGCTCTCCAGATCACGCTTCACGTTAGGGGATTCTGGGATACGTGCACTGAAAACAGGCTTCAGTCTCAACCAAACAATGGCCCTCATCTCTCGTTGTCCTCAATTTCTCTCTTTACACTACATTTATCTTAAAAGCTTCTGCAAATATTTGTCCTCTGACTCAGAGATGCTTTCATTTTTGTTCTTAGGACTCTGACAGCCTTCGTCATCATTACCATCACTTTAGTAGGATAAGTACTTTATTTGTCCTTCTCCAGGATCCGTTTTATTTACTCCATGAAACAAATAATTTGTTTCATCAAAGGTAGAATTCTTATGTCATTGACATTTTATGGGCTAGATTCAGTGTGTCCTTTGTGTCAGAGTAACAGAAGGTCATGTCAAAGTCAGTCAGATCAGAGCTTAGACAAACTAAAATAGCTTCTTTCCCCTCAAAACTCTCATACATATTTAACAAAGAGTCTGACTTTCAGCTGAGGTCTCAGCAGCTTGACTTACACTGAAGTGGCTGTTTCATCTCGCTTTTTCCCCACTTTCCTCCCTTCTTCTTTATTTACTTCTTCCACACTCGTTCACGCAAGTGTTCACTCTGTCAGCAGCCTTCTGACCCAACAATCCCTCAAGGCCCTTGAATACTTCAGTGCTAAAACACACGAAGAGTGCATCGGTGTTCTGTGATGAATCCATCCATCCAATTACCATACATGGCCCGTAAGAGGTGTAGGAACTGTTTTGTCTGTTCACAATGTCCAAGTCTCTTAATGTTTTTGCTTGAAATATGTGTCTTTCGACACGGATGAGGTTTGAGTGGTGATAGTGTGTCTTTGTCAAACCATAGCTCTGTAGATTGATCCCCTACCCTCAATGTGATGTCATTGTTGAGATCTTTCAGTGTGTCAGTGAAAACAAACAGATTTCTGTCATTGACAGAATGTCACATCCAGAGTTTCAGACTCACAGCTTGAAACAGAATGAACTTGGTTGGAACTCAGTGTGCCTAACTTGGATTTGAGAAAGCATAGCATCAGCAAGGCTGTTTTACATTACAATCTATAGTGTGAAACCTATTCATTTGCCTAAAATTTGACCTCAAAAATAGTTTTTTATAGTAAAAACTAATTCTAAAAGAACCCGCAGAAATGCTGTGTGCACAGCGTGAAAACAACAGGTAACCATCAAATCCTGATCACATCTTAGTCAGTTAGTCAAGATTCACCCACAAGAACCACGACTCCAGAAACTCCAATGTGAGTGGAATATAATATTCATTTCAACCATCATCTCCTGCAAGCCAAATCTGAAATCTCTTCCACATACAGTATTCTGTGCAGATACATAATTCATGATGTTCATAGTGAGAATCCATCAACAACAAACTCCAGTTTCCCGTTCTCACCTCCCATTTCTAGCTCCACCTGAGAGTCCTTTCAGACCAAAGCATGGTGAAATCTCCTCCAGCTGATCTCAGAGCAGTGTGTGTGTGTGACTGTTGAAGATGAAAGCTGATCAGTATTCAGGGAGTCGCTTCAGTCTCATTGTGCTGCAAATCCTCTGCTGACTGTGCTGCCTCTGTCCAAATGAGTCTGCTTGTGTTTCAGGCCACAGAGATCATCTCATTCAGCACTGAGCCATAACAGCACGATGCAGGTCACACACATTCATCTGGACATTTATATTTAATGGTGGATTAAGGATAAAATAATCAGTAAATGTAATCACATTGGTATCCAGCGAACCATAAAGCACATCCTCAAATAAGGCCCACACATTCATATACAGTATTCTATGTATAAAAAACTCTCATAGTGTGTTTAACTGCAACTTTATACTAAAGACACCAGTGATCAGGTTTAGTTTCAGCAATAAGCTTGTGTCTATAACGCCTCTCACCCTCCCGACCCTCATGTACAAATGAGCATGTCTTTGAATGGAATCGATCCTGTGTGTGAAGCATCTGCCATGTGTATGTTGTAAATAAAGCACAGATTGCCTTATTGAGCGAGAGGATACAAGAAATAGAAAATAGTATGTCATAAATGGAGAATATTGATTGGTTGGTTGGTTTTTTTCTTATCAAGGATTTGTTATGTTGCTTCTGAGTACATGGAGATTGAAAATCAGATGCGTGTGCGTGTCACAGTTTACTATGATAGAGGATTATTTGTGTGAAGCTTGTGTGTCTCAATACTTTCAACACGTTTTTGGTTTACTTGCCATCAAATTTAAAACTCCGTGATTTGCAGTGTTTTATAATTAAAGTTAACTCTTTATGTAGGTTATGACGTCAGTCAAATACTTTGTTGGTTGACGGTTGGAATATTAGAACCAAAAACAGCGGCACGACACACTCATGGGCATCAATAACTTGACAGGATAAATAATAATATAGTTTAATATTAAAACATCAACGTCTGTCAAATAATGTTCTTTACTTAAAACACATTTTTTTAAACATAAAATATGACCTATTTTTACACGATTTGCTATACATTAAATTACCCCTCAGTAGATTTGGACTTTTATAATGGTGACATTTACTGAAGACAAAAACGTAAAGGATGTCTTTTTAACGACCCAACCCTTATAGTAAGTGCATTTTATTACGTAGCCCATTAACTGTCACCCGTTCCGTATGCGGGACACCTAAGTTTGCGTCAATATTGTGCTGGAATTATTAATCGAATTATGACAAAATTGATATCATTGGAAAGGTCTAGGACTCTAGAATACAGATTTCTTTGGTGTTTTTTTTATAATTTATGTAGGGAGAGTAATTGATTCTTTTTATAAAGGGGATGCTCAGATTTTTTGTTATCCTTTTGCGACCCGTATTTTTTAAATGTATTTTTTAATCAAAGAAAAGAACCAAAGAATTCATGAGTTACCGCCATTTTAGTTCCAACATGCGTTTTCATGTGTAGGCTCAAAAAGGGCTCCGACAGTTGACAGGTTTAAACCAGTTTCTCGCAACGGATTAAATATTAAAATTAGGGCTGTCAAACGATTAAAATTTTTAATCTAATTAATCACAAGGTTTCTTGAATTAATTTCGATTAGTCACAATACTTAATATGATTGAAAAATTAACGTTTTCTGTGTAGCCTACTGTTCTCAGAACAGAAAGATAAATGACAAGAAGCGGATATTACATTCGTCTCTTCTTTTTAATTATTGACAAATCCAAATAACTATTTTAATTCTAAACAATTTTGGCAATTTAGCCATTGCTCTTAGCAAATAAGTGAATGGAACGTTTTTCTTTTCGAGAAATCTATTTTTTTCTTCAATTTTCCACTTGTGTGCCACGATTTGAAACTGTTGAGCACATACCTCTACAGAGTGACGCTCTTCTGATTTCATTAAGGTTAAAGCAAACGACATTCGTTTCCAGGTTTTAGTTATGTGATGCGCCGTCACACCAGATAATTGTTGTTACTAACGGAGCTCCAGTGGTCTCCTGTCAAAGCAACATATTCCGTTGAAGCCAAATCCTATTCCTTCGTTTTCTTTTCTGCGTCAGTTGATTTTTGTCATCACTGTGCTTCTCGGCAGTAGCTTGTAGAATGCGTCTAAACTTGCCGCTTTCAAAAATTCTGCGAGGGCCGTGTCCTCGACAATATTAATCAGTTTACAGTTCTTGTCCATCCAGAGGGCCAACGGGTTCTTCCGACACCTCCAGCTCGCTCGTGTCACCCATGCTATTTAAGCGACGAGGAATGAACGCGGCGGGGGTTGAATTGGGGGTAAAACATGGCGGGAATGAGTTAATGCGTTAATAAAATTATCGCCGTTAATTCCAGAAATTAATCATCTCGCATTAACGCGTTAATTTTGACAGCCCTAATTAAAATGTATGTTCTGATAACATTTGGTTGGTGCTGAGTTCATATTTAAAATTAAGTTTATGCAAATACTAGATGTTTATCTATGTTCTCACTTTTTGTTTATATTGCAATGCTAAATGTGTCAGTTTTATGCATTGCTTACTATATACGACCTTGCCAAGCGGTTTTCTTTTGTCATTGTTTCGATCTTGATCGATTATTTTACCTGTTTATTGAATTACTCCCCTGTTGTCTACTGATGTGGATTTGTTTGCTGATTGACCGCTTTTTTGAATATTGAACATTTCCTGGATATTGATCACGTCCCTGCCTGCATGCCGCTTTGGATGGTTTGCCTCTGATCATAAAACACCTCCAGCCTTTGCTTCATTACAAAGTTCAACTAGTTCAACAGAACTGGCAGAGGTCGCTTTACAATTTCCCCAAAGATTTTGTGCCTATATTGAGTGCAATAGAAATATTCTTTTAAACGATTTTTTTAAATTGTTGATGAAATATTCTCAATCCATGAGCAGGTTCAATTTGACAGGTTTGATTTGATGAATATATTTTCGAGTTTTCGTTTATATCGCAAAACCCATTTTATCCATCTCTTATATGCATGTCTTAATACATATATCCATACGTAAGTACACATGTCTCCTCTCTTTAGTTCTCATCTCTTAAAGTCAAGTGTTTGTCAGTACTGAAGTATTGTTAGTCTCTATAGTGGTGGAACTGATCTGAGTTACAGCACTTAAATGGAACAGCACTCCGGCAGACATTAGACTAAATGGCTGTTGACACGCTCACACTGTGTAGGTTACACGGCCAATAGCTCATTTGACATTCTGCAGGATTAAATGTGAAACATTATGATAGAGTTTCTCCTGAACTAAAAACATGTGTTATATTCTGCTGTTGTTGTTATTGCTGTTGTTTCTTGTTTTACTTTAGTATTAACACTGACATTTAGTCAAAGGTCAAAAATGAGGTTACAGTAGAAACTGTCTCACTGACTTGTCCCACTGAGTGCTAATGATGTGTGTTGTACCCGGGTGGCAGGTGGTTTTTAACCTTGTTGCTTGGCCTTCAAAATGAGCAAACGCTACAAGACATTAATTCTTGGTTTGCTATTAGTGTCTGGTAAGGCTTTGTCTCAAGTTTTTGTAAGGCCCGTTCTTGGAACTAAAGAAAAGAACAGACACCACAGTGTGTTGAGGTGAAAAATAAAGGAAATCAATTCTTTTTTCAACATAAAACATATTTAATGTTTTAAGTATTCCACAACACATTTTCACTATCAACATTCCTTTGTCTTACTTCCGCTATGTACTTATCATTTAACTGTCACACATTTAAGTGGAAATTCACAGCTTTGAATTTCGTCTGTTTTTCTGTTTCTGGCTCTTGTTCGCTTTCCGACTGGGCTGTAGAAAGAAACACATAAAGTTCAAATAATAACCAGCTCGGCTCTCTTTCTCTTCCAATTACTGATAAAGATGAATAGGAATTGAAGAGCAGAAAACTGCTGGGGTGTTTCGGGACAATGTCCTCAGCTTACTGATCGTTTCATGATATTTTCACCCGGCCTGACGTGATAAAACATGTTTGCGTCCCTCCGTTCTGCTAGTGAACACCTGAACTTGATCACTGTTATTGCGTTTTACCTCTAAAGACTTCTCTCCATTTCAACAGCCTCCTGTAAGCTGTGATTTGTGGATGAACAGAACGGACAGTCAGAGCTCATAGAGCAGACATCATTAGAGAGCCGATACCAGCTGGAGATCTAATAGCAGTAATACTACACTCACACTCACTGAAACTGAGTGTGTTAGGGATGAGGTTAGGATGAGGGAACGCTGTGTGTTTTATAGAATCAATCAATCTATGTGCAACAGTCACAGGTGTTGTGTCTGAGAATGATGTAGGCACTGTTTCATGATTATAAATAGGCATGATTCAACTTAAATTTGTAACAAACATCCCATCTCTGCAAGTAAGTGATCTTACATTATAGTAATATTTAAAGACCCATTGAAGTCAAAATGAAAGATTTTTTCCTTTTATTGAAAGTAAGTCAGAACTAAGGACGTCAATAAACCGATATGCTCCCGCGCGCTGACGAAATTCCCATTTCAAAGAACTGACCGTTCAGAACTGACAGTCTGGCACGTGCGCTAAAGAAATCTAGAAATTCCATGACATCACGCTTACACTTCTGTGTCTTGTCAAAGTTCTCGTCCAATCAAATCCGATTTAGAATCCGAAGAGTCCCGCGCCGTTCACCATGAGATCTGCGGAAGCGGTGCCTCAAATCAGCCAGTTGTTCGCACATTTATTATGTTCTACATGTACATAGAAAGCACAATGATGGCGCAGACTTTCCGAACTTGTCATTCTCTGCACTGAAAGCAAGCGTGCATGTCAGGAGGACGGAGGAAGAATACGCAGGAAAAAAGGCGAAAGGGACTTTCTGAAGGTTGAAATAGTAAAATACTTTATTACATTACTTCTTTACATGAAGTAACTTTAGTTCGTTGGTAATGAACGTTCTGTATTCCCGAATTGTAAGAAATAATTCATTATTATTGATTTTTTTTTAAAGTTTTGAGCCGAGATCTGGTCTATTGTATGTGACAGCATTGTAATGTGATGTTTGAGAAAAATGTCCATTCATTTTACTATTTATGACTCGTGATTTGAATATATGTTCCCTTGCATTTCAGACATTTTGTCTAACACATTTATTTGGCACATTGTGACGTGAATCTGGCTTATTTTTTATTATACAAGTACATTCTGTTCTTAACACATTCTGTAAAATAATGTTTGATTGTTTTTTGGGTGTTGTCCCCATGCGTACGATTCGACTATCAGTCAACTATAGCCAAGACGTGACAATTCTGATTCGACTATGTTAATCCTTAGTTGGGGACACCCCTACACCACTTTAACTATTAAGTTGTTTAATGCAGCACTGCCAGGCTGACAGTATGTCATAAACAAAACGCTATTGGTTATTTTAAAAGGGGGCGGGGGTCACTTGATGTGTCTCGCGCTCTCTGCATTTTTCAGTTTAAATTACGTCAACATATCGAATAATGCTGCCAAGCCAAGGTATTTCAGTGGGGCATTTTAATAAAGGAAAGTGATGAAAACAAAACCATGTCAGACTACAAGCAAAAAACGTTAACTTTCCAAAATTCTGAGCAAATTAAAATTTTGGAGTGCAAAACATGATAGAAGGGCAATCTTAATATATAAAAATGGTACTTTGATGGGACACGGATAAAAACTTCAACTAAAGTGAACTGGGTGAGCTGTGAGAGCATCTGTTTGACCCTCTCTAGAGGCTTTTCTCCTCAGGCATCACTACAGCTCTGTGAAGTGCTGCTCTCTTCTGCCCCACTGCCTGTGTTAAGAGCTCACATGCGGGAGCAGACTGCAGGGCGTCTTGAGGTGATGTCGACCGAGAACGTGCGTGTGACCCTGTAAACCCTACAGTGTGAGGACCAAATGTCCCCACAAAGATAGTAATACTAGTAGTTTGGGGTTCTAATGAGTAAACAGCGTGTAAATCAAACTAAATGTTGTTTATTTGAAAATGTTAAATGCAAAAAAGGGGATAGGTGAGGGGTACAGTTTGTACAGTATGCAAATCAGAGCGTCTACGGAAAGTCTATGTAAAACGTGGTAACCCAACGTGTGTGTGAAGAATAGAATGCTTTAAATCAGGGACCGTGACCTCATCTGGAGTCCTTTATGCTGCATGTGGAGTTAAAATTCAGTGTTTGACTGGAGTGTGAATGTGATGCCAATTAGCCAAGAAAACATCAGCAACTCTGAGAATGACTAAGAAACATAAAGCAAATCAGCGTTTTATGGTCTTTAACGGAAAATATGAAGGCAGAAACAAGCTCTGATCAAGCACAGACTTGAAGGTTGAGGACATTTTAGAAAATCTAAGGAGGGATATGTGGGAATTGTACAACGAAGCTGGACTTATAGGACATTGCTACAATGACATATGAAATGAACTAAACTGTAGTGCACTCTACTTACTGCAGTATGTTTAGTGTACTTCCACTTGACTATCATCTACTTAACAGACTATGTATTCATTTTTCATGAATGTTTAGTCAAAACTGTGATCCAGTAGAGCTGTGTTGAGTTTGAGAAGGTGAAGGTAAATGTGTGAATGACAGATTGTCGTTTCTACAGACCATCATCAACACTGCTGGAGTCAAATCACATCCGTTCAGACACGATTCACACTGTAACAGCCCTACAGTCAGCTTAATTTAACTCCAACAGCTAATTAAATAGGATTTTTAACACTATCCAGGCTACAGTATGTATGATATACAGTATATGAAAAAACATTTTCATACATATTATGACTAATTGACTTCTTCAAACTAATTGACAAAAATAGGAGTTTTTTCACATCTGTAATGTTTTATAATATTACTAAAGATAAAAACATGTGAGTTATAAAGGGAATCATATGCTGTCTCTTTGCTGAACGGGAGCAGGTGTGATCTGACAGACTGAACCCTGCTGTGGGCAAAGGTTTAAATTCACATCCTCCTATTTCCTTCTGCTTTCATTCCTGGGCTGTTTTCGGTTGAGGGGCCCTGTGGTGACTCCAGAGCAGCAGAGGAATTAATGCAGACCTCCAGATATACCTTAATGTTCAATACTACACATCAGGTTTTAGTGTGTGTGAATATGATGGAGGCTTTGCTCTCTGAAAACTGTTTGTTTATTTTGGTCTCGCTGTTTTTCTAGCAACCCTTGTGGGGTACGGTCAGGGAATCTTCGGTGCTTGTATCATCCATTACAATCCCAGTTTGCATCGCTCGCATTGCAGGCGATCCACCCCATATTTGGTCGCACAACTCATAAAACATGTAAACGACTCGTCCGTGGCCTCTCTGCCATCCAGAGTCCACGGCATGTCTGTATTTCCCCTGGATTGATTTAAGTTTTGAAGACAGCTGTGTTTTGTTAATAGCATAGTTGCTAATCCTTCCCTTCCGTCTGCCCACTTGTCGGATTCTGGCCTAAAAAGACCAGGGGAGCCTGCAGGATTTTATCTCAGGGTACGCACAGAATCCCTCATCCAATTAAAAGCTCTCACACACACAAATACCAAATAGGCTACTCAAGAAATGCCACAAAAATAATAAATATTATAAGATAAACCTTACCTATAGCTGTTTGAAGCTTACTCTCCTCCTCCGTTTAAGCCTCGAAGTTCATTTTAATCTCAAGTTAAATGTTCAGTAGTGCAAATCCAGTGAGCCTAGTGTCTTTCATCGTGGTGAGCCATGTACACACTGCAGTTTTAGAAGTGACAATCACATTTAAATACACGAGTGAATTCACTAAATTATCTTTTCATGTGTATGGAACCGGTATAGTCACTCCCACATTAAGTGATTATTGTCACATTATTGTAACGTCGTTCTAGCATTTTGTAGCTGTAAATAAGAATATAAGGTAAAGACTTTACTTTAATTTAAACTAAACTACCGTTGACAGGCGTGCTTCGTTTTGTTTATGCTCGAATGGCTGTATAACGGAGAGCTCCTTTGAAGTGTCATATTCATTTTTTTTTTGCTCATAAAGCTCGGCACTTTTTTTGTAAAAAAATGCTCAGTTGAGGATATAAGAATTTTTGTGGTATTATAAAATATAGTCTATTTGGATTTTTTTGGTTTATTTTCGATTAGTCTTTGTTGGATGTTTTTATCTATGAAGATCCGGCAACATATAACTTTAAGAGATTGTGAGAACTGCTAACCATACACACATTTGATTTTACAACATACACACTATTTATTTTATTTATTTTCTCTCATTCTCTCTTGCTTTCTCAAAATGTCATGAGTGTACACAGATTACTAATCAATTTTAAATACTTTTAAAATATTATAACATATAAATAAAATTATGACCTGCGCCCTGCGACCGCAGGCGCCCCTGAAAAAGACCCTCAATATGTTGGTATATTTTGTCTGGCATGAATCTCAGTTCACATTTTCCTGCTATTTCGACCCTTTGTAGTCCAAAGTCGCTTAAAGTAACAAACAAACCTCATCGTCCTTCCATACTAAGTTGTTCGCTGCCTTCACCATCTTGTTTGTTTGTATATGTCTGTATGCACGCTTCTCTTCACTATGAATGAGCAGAAATGCAGTGCTTTGTATGGTCTATTTAGCGACAGAAGTTCCGCCCTCCAACCAATCGTCACTTTCTTAAGGAAATCTGGTATTGATTGGTAAGTGATGTCGCCAACTACTGGCGTGGCATGTGTAATACAGCGTTTTTAGTCGTTTTCCCAGTTCTGTGTAAACACAGATCGTTTTGATAACGCTGTCATCAACTTCTACATCATCCTCTTTATTTCTTCAAGGTTAAACCAGTCTGTCCAAAACCGTAAAAAAAAAAAACTTCTCTATATATCATGTTGTACTGTGGTTACCTTAACTAAAATCATACCCGCGACGTTCTTTTGGATCGCAGGGGCAGCTAGCATCCAGGGGTTTTAGTTACTCGTGGTTCAAACAGTACCAGTGGCTTGAACATTCTGTCAAAAGACGCGGCTTTTTGTTTTGCCTGTTGTCATTTTTTTCACAGTTTGCATGGATCTGGTTTTATTTGTTTAGTAGCAGTAATATGCAGTTATTAGCCGTGTCCACTGTTTTTTTTTTGGTTTTCATGAGACCCCCTTGAAATGACCAGGACCCCCCATTGCCCCCCAATCAAAATTGTCTGGAGCCGCCACTGTTGAGCAGTGGTGTATGTCTGTATTTTAGGCCAGTTATTTCTTGATAGAACGAAATAAGAAAGAGATTGAAAGATAGCTGTAGGACACAACATTGGTAATGTTTTCATGCGCAAGTGGTATAAGCCAATCGAAGACATTAACATATCTATTCATTTTAGCTATTCTTTTATCCTGCATTACTCTGAGTCCTAAGATGAATCACTTTGTTGTTTTTCTCATATTTGCAAGTCTCTTTGGGGAAAAAGCAAGCAAACTTTCTTTTGCATGTGTGTGTCAACAAACAACCCTAATGGGGACTCATTATCAATTGAAGTACTTGATGTCTTTCAGAGCTGACTTATACTAACAAGCCGTATCAGTTGCCAGGGTCTTTCCTTCAAAAACTCCACAGCAGATTGCAGTTTATCTGAGAAAAACTTGTAAATTTGACACACATGTTGTCTCTGATAAGCATGTTACAGCTTTAAACAGTTCTTCTTGCTCTTTGGCTTTTTGGTTCTCATTGCCATATGAATCCTGCCTGACCTGGTGAAGATGGGGGCGTTAAAAGATGTTGATTTGCCTCTACTCCTTCGTAATGCATTTCCTTTTATATCATTCAGCTATCTTTGGCTTGAAATGTGATCACTTGACTTGAGTTTTTTTTTGAAAATTGTGGAATGAACCAAATAAACCAGTTTGGAATATTATGATCCTGGTTCCTCATCATTGACCTCTGACCTTCCTCCCTCTGCACAGATCTGCTGGCAGTTCCAAAGCATCCGTATGCAGCC
The DNA here is from genome assembly GCA_008369825.1 of Triplophysa tibetana. NCBI lineage: Eukaryota > Metazoa > Chordata > Actinopteri > Cypriniformes > Nemacheilidae > Triplophysa > Triplophysa tibetana. Next base: position 11,490,704 of record CM017897.1, on the reverse strand, counting down.
ATGGAGAACTGGGGTCTGAGTGTGTTTGTGGAGCAGAAGATCTTGTTGGATCCTGACGTCTCTTCCTTCTCCTATCAGATGGAGCTCACCATGGTGGTGGTGCACGAGATCTGCCATCAGGTAAAACACACACATAATAATACTCAGTATCAATAACATTATCTGTTATGTAAAAAGCTGATTTAGTCCGGTCATGTCATTAGATCAGTCGATATCGCTGTCTGACATCTTTTGTTATTATTTTGAAGTCTTTTTATTTGAATCTCACAAATTCCCTTTTATATACTACAAGATGAACTTCAAAATGTATATATCGGTTCAGCCTTCTTCACATTTTCTTCACTGTATATATAAGTTGAGCTCTAGCAGTAGATTCATAATCCAAGGATATTAATCAATCTAAAACTGTTTGTTTGCTGTTTTATCAAAGGGGCTGTTTACATGACAGTGGGGGAGTGAAAGTTAGCAAACTTTTGAAAATGGGCTCCAAAAGTAGAAGTTTTTCAAAACAACACGGCTCTCATTTCTGGGTAAACTCAGAAAACTTGAATCTTTGAAAACAGTGATGTCATGTGCATGCATACTATGGGTTCCGTCCATAGGCATGCGTGAGTATTGCCAAAACAATAATGGCGCTCTACAGGACTGTGTTTGCAAAGAGAAGCAAAAGAAGATTCACTGCGACCTTTTTTTAAGTATTTAGGTTAAATTCTCAGCACACATACGCCAACAAAGAGTTAAACAAAGAGTTAAACCTGGGTGTGCATATGTGTGTAGGTGAAATATGATTCACGAAAATTAACCGTGTGTTTTGTGTGTGGTAAAAGTGTAGTAACTATGATTTTGGTGGATTGATTACTATTGGCTAAACCATGGTTTTACTAAATTAACCTTTTGTTTATTGTTTTGAAAACAATGGTTACTTTGTGGTAACTATGGTTTTACCTCAGGAACCATGTTTTTGTTATGTTTTGACTGTATTAAAACCATGTTTTTTTTGTTTTAAACATTATTATTTTTTCTAAGGGTAATAAAATAACAAAGGCAACTACTGGCCTGGTATGCATAATACAGTATTTACTCGTTTTTTTGTGGATCCTTGTGAACGCAGATCATTTCGACAACATTGTCATGTGTACGTGTCTATAACGTTCTTGATGGACTTACTGTCAGAAAGCACATCTGCTCCGGGCAGATACACTGCTTGGCGGAACTGGTACTTCAAAAAATCTGATAACTTTAGTGCTTTATTTATTAGGTACCAGGCCTTTTAGCAGCACTATTAGATACCGATCAACCAACAAGCCATTGCTTTCTTTAGCTATGAATGGTGGTCAGCAAATACTCAAGAACAAGCTTTGAGCCCACACATGCAACATCAGCATGGGTTGTAAGGTAAACAATGAATACATTATTCCATTTTTATTTTTAGCTTTTGTCTGCAACCCTTATTTGGCTGAGAAGCTTTGATTTTCTGGCCTTTGTTATGGTGGATTAGGTATGCGCGTGTTGGAGATGCTGTGCATTCAGCAGTATTGTTCCGGATTCATCTCCTCGTGTGTTGCTGAATTGCACCTCTGCATTGTGTTATTAGGTGCTATTGTAGCTCCGATACAGGGCTTGTGAGTGAAACAGATAAGCAGCCTGCTGCCATGGTTCTTTTGCTCTTCTATTCGTTTGTTTTTTGTATGTTGACACTGTTTTGGGAAAAGGAAAGAAAGGAATTTATTCACCATCTTTCTTATTCTTATGACTGCAACAGATGATAAAGCGCTGTGTTAGCTACCATCAGCATTATACATTAAAACACTCAGACCGGCTGTTGAGAAACCGCAATGCAGGGTGCATTTCATATTTTTGGAGTTTAAATGAATGAGGGCAGTTTATAGCTGCATATCAATGTTTTCATGAAACCGCTGTGTTACGACCAAGAATAATTGTAATGGTGGAGGTTGGAATAATATTAAGCATTCTCAGTCAGAAAACTGAAAATGTGCAAAGCTAATCCATGGTTGCCCGACATCAATGACTGTAAATGTTGATATCATATTACTGTAGATAGTTGCTAAATTTCCTCCCAGTGAGTAATGCGGTTGATGTCACACTCACTCAATCATTATTTTCTCATCTCATTTCTGAATTAAATGATCAGGCGGCGCCTGCTGACACTTGCCCAACCCTCCATATGCATTTACTCAGTCAATAACATCAGCCTATTATAGACTAATAGAGCTGATGTTGAGTGTTATTCTCTCACAAATTGATTTGAGAGACTTTCTGAGACCTTTGGGAATGAAGCGTCACTTCTGATATATCACACATATCTCAAAGCCGTCGCATTTAAAACATACACATTAAGTATGGCTGTGTAAAGTCTGTGGAGCTCCTGTGAGGAGTCGAGTCTAAATGATTCATGTCTGTTGGCTGCTCTTGTGTTCCCTGCTCATTTATAAATGACGTCTTCTGTAAACATATGACATTAGGGATTTCACACTGGCCCTGTGTTCTGACACATAAATTAATGTTGTGTCAATCCGAAGACAGGGGTTTTAAAGCAGTATGCTCAAGACGACTTGAAATATTGTTAAGGAGGAAGACTTGCTGGATGTTGGAAGAGGGCTGTTGTGGCATTGTTTACGATTATAGATTTATTCATCTTTCAGTAGACTGATTTCATGCCACTGTCATCTCGAAAGCGAGGCTCTGGGAATAGTGTGGGGTGTAACTAGTTACTACGTGATTTTTTACTGTACTTTAATTACTTTTCTCTTTAAAAAGTAAAGTAATGGATTACTCTTATTTTTTCTGAAATTTAATTAATTGTACTAAATATGTGTAATATGTACAATAGTGGTATTGACATCAAAATTATGAGTCTTACTTTAATAGCCTGCTTTAAAGGGGAACTCAGGGTATAGAGAGATGTATGGATTAATACGTTGAAATAGCCTTACACTACTAATTATTTTACATTTACATTTACTTTTAGGCATTTGGCAGACGCTTTTATCCAAAGCGACTTACATTGCATTATCCTATACAGCTATACATAGGTATTTGCAATCCCCTGGGATCAAACCCACAACCTTGCGTTGTTAACGCAATACTCTTACCACTGAGCTACAGGAAAGCTTTAAAAAAAAAATCTTAAAAAAATATAATATAATACTAAATTTGATCCCGATTTCGACATTTTGATGTTGATTTATTATTTATTCACGTGTGCTCAATACAGAATAAGTAATCAAACCGCAAGCATCTTATTATTGTGTTCATCAGTATATTCTCATGATGAATAAAGTAAACTATAATGGTTTACGATGATGTCTCAAATAGTCTTAATTGTCTTAAAGACTGTAGTTTAAAGCTATTATTTAATGCATGTTTTCCTTGAACAGACGCTTACTGAAGGCATTCTTCTTTTGCCGCAGGCAGGCTGGCTGGCTTGTGTCAAGGAACATACCGCCCGCAACCTACTGTCCCTGTGTATTTATATATTTGATCTTATGTTTGACGTCTCATATTTTACTTTTAAATAATGTGTGCCTTAAAGGAACAGGTTAAGTTGCAACCATTTGACATCACGGATTTTGACGCCAAAAAATGGCGGCCTCAAAGTAAAAATATATTAAGTTTATGAATAGTGTGACACACAGTTTTTTTATTTATTTATTTATTAATGTCAATGCCATTGTTAGCGTATTAAGCCCTACAGCTCTCTCTATACTCAAGGTTCCTTTTAATGTATCCTTCTCACATTTGAATAATTTATGTAGTTCCATATTATTTATTTGAATGAATTCAATGAACTGTTTCATGTCTATCATTGAGTCACTTAACTAATTAAGGTTACAATGGGATATAAAAAGGAAATAATCATAAACTACTAAATCATAAGTAACTTTAATGTAACAAAATACTTGTAATGTTTGTAAAACCACACATTACAACCACGTTTGTGGTGGGAAAATCCCACTTCCGAGGTGTCTTGAACGCAGTATTAAAACTACGTGATCACATCATAAATTTGTTAATTAGCGTGTGACGTCATCCGGCACAGTTGTAAAAAATCCTATTGGAAACACTAAAGCAGTTGGGCTGAACAGTCCCTCTGTTTTACTGTTACTATGTTCAGGATCTTGCTATTTCTGCTCTTCATTGATGTTCTTGTGTTGTTAAACTGCATGATCTAACAAGAACAACAATTGGTTTTATATCCCCGTTACCTCATTGATGTACTGGGTCATCGTCATACGCATCGAATGGTCATTTGATCACCCCAAAGCTTTTATGTGACACTAGTCTAGGTTTTCTCTGTGAACTGTTGTTTGTTTGAATCACAGAGTAATATTCCATTAGACTATTGGAGAGCCTTCAAATGGCTCTAAAGACTGGAGTGTTGAGTCTCTCAAAGATGTAAGATGCTATTAATGTTGCATCATTTCCAACCTGTAGCCCTGTTTCACACACTGTCATTTATATTGTATCATTATATATCTATAACGGTCACTCTTGGTGATTGTTTGTTCATGTTTTCTCTTGTCTAGTGGTTTGGAGATCTGGTCACACCAGTTTGGTGGGAGGACGTTTGGCTAAAGGAGGGATTTGCTCATTTCTTTGAGTACATTGGGACTGACTTCCTATTTCCAAAGTGGAACATGGTAAGACTTCTTTTATTTTTCCTAGTGCTTTGTTTTACTGCTTATCTGTACGTTATGCATACTACGCACATACACAACCTGTTAATGTCAGACTTATATAAATGTGATTTTAATGTTTTCAAGAACAAGACCTCAGTTGTGTGAGCTCAAGATATTCTGACTGTCCTCATTGATATTATTACCACAGTTGCTTTCTGTCCATCATATTTATTGCATTTCTTTAAAAAGGTATGTTTATGTATATTGTCCTCAATTGTCAGATTAGGGGAGGGCTACATAATATTGCAGTGTACAGATAGAGCAAAGCTTTCTGTACTGGTGGCAATAACAAATTTGATTCACGAAATTTGATTCTTACCTGTGTGAGGCACATAATTTGATTGACTAAATTTGATTCCGCCTTGCATGAGTGACAAAATTTGATTCGGTAAATTTGATCTCACCCGTGTGAAGCACAAAATTATAGTCTGAAAATTAAATGCAAAAAATGATTTAATGAACCACATAATAAATACTGACAGCATATTAGCACCTGTGTGACACAGTCTAAATATAAATGACAGATTTTGAACTTTGCATTGTTGCCGTTTAAAGCCACTTAGGTCCGACAAAGAGACACATAACCGAAAGCACACTATATAAAAACTACATACATTAATGAATGTTTGCTATGTATACATTTGTTAAATAAAGTCATACATTTAAAGGAGTAATTATTCACCTCATTTAATTTATTACCTCATTCTGCTTATTTTTGCAAGCATGCCCTCCATCACACTGACCCGCCGTATTGCAGGAGTAAATAAGTTCAATGATTTCTCTGCATAGTTGTATAGTAGAAAGAATTATGAGGTCATTAACTGGTCCAGGTGCTCCCTAAGCTGCCAACACAATCATTTTGTGATTTTCCTGTATTATAAGATCATAATACACCCAAATATACTGAAAACCAAATCCAGGATAGCTTTTGAATGCCAATATGCATTATTATATGGCTAAGAGAGGTTTTGAGCTGGTTTTAGCTAGTCACGTTTGACATTTAGCTTACCACCTGAACACAAACCAGCCTGGCTTAGTCAGCTTGATTTATCTAAGCTGTTTTAAATGGAAAGTTAATTTGTTTTTGTTATGAATAATACTCAAGTTCGAAACCTGTACACATTACTTTGTTCAGTTGAATACAAAGAAAGATGTTAGCAACCGACAGTTTTGAATATTGTGTATTTTGTTCTGTTGAACACATAAGAAGATATTTTGTGGAAGCTGCCTTTTTACATTTTTAAACATTCTCTCTATGTTTTTTTTATAAGACAATAAGTGGGAGAAATCCCTAATTTACATCTAGTATAGCAGATGAGAAATGTAGTCCACATGATGTGATATTTCATATTAGCTGTTCAGGCTGGTTAGTAGTAAAGAACTCTTGTATAGGATATTTCCTTCATCCGTATTTAATATGAAATGAACATCTAAAACCTTTAAAACACCAACCCACATTAAAACTTTGACCATTCCGTTCCATCTGTCCCGGTATTTCATACCTCCCTCTCCAAGCCATCTTGGTCACGGGGCAGCAGTAAAGCAGAGAACCCCGTTTACTGCAGATAGGTCAAATTAAGGAGGGATTGGAACCGTCATATCATGGCCTTTAGAAGAAACACTTCAGATAGAGCATCTATAACCTGTTTTTTCACCACAGTATGAATATTTCACACTTCAAGAGTCTAAACTTGGACTGGGATATGGTTTGGAATTCTGTTTCAGAGGTCATTTGAATGGGTTACAGGTCCTTGAGCTGCTCATTACATCTGAACTGTTGATTTTTTCCTCTTTCTCAAATTCCTTGTGTCAACCTCAAACCTGGTTACTATAGAGACTCAACGGGAAACCGGTTACCCATCAGCTCCAAGACGCCTGAATGGAACTAGGCAGTTGGAAAATCAGGCCAGCTGTATTGTAGCTCTCTCTCAGTCCCACTGATTTAATTATTCCAAAAATGTTGCTGTCTTCAATTGAAGATAAATATGAAGGAAAAATTATTGCAACAGGCCATTAACCAGAACACGTTCATTTTTATTTAATGTATCTAGAAGTTATTGACCGTAGACGTAATACCATTGTAAGGAATTTCACCCTTCATTAGCAGCTGCCTTTGGTAATAGAAAGTGGATGGAAGTCGAGGAAGAGCTCATTTGTTTCGAAGGCATCTAAGATTTTTTTAAAGATTTCTTTTACGAATAAGGCAAAAAGTCATCCAACATCCACAGATCAAATTGAATATGGGACTAGGAGTTACAACCCCTGAATCAATTTGTATTTGTCTGCTCAACTTTTATGCGAGTCCATTTTATGCCTCATGTAATTTCATTAACCTGCTTCAGCAGAACATCAGAATAAGATGGAGAGGCTTGGCAAAATGATGTTGGTTTAATTACAATACAAGCGGAAAGGATTTACTTTTAAAGTTCAACTGACCCTTCGCAAAACCCGCCCCCTTACGTTCCTGTTGCTTGGTCTGATGACAAGCTCTCGGTATCAGCCATGCGCTCCCAGTGTAAATGTATGTACTCCATGGGGAAATAGGAAAAATGACACGTTTATTTCAGACAAAATGGTCAGCAATATGCATTTGAGAAATACGTTAAGGATTTGAGATAACTGTAACAGTAATCATGGGCGTAAATTCCGGGGGGGACGGAGGGGACACGTCCCCCCCAAATCCTTAAAACTCGCAATATCTATTGTGATGAATATATTCATGAATTACTAAACTTAATTGTGTAATTAGAAAAAAAATACGAACGCAAAAAATGCGTTTTAAGTTAAGAAACAGTTGAGTTCCCCCTCCCCTGTCTCACAGTGGTTTGACGTTTCCCCCTTCATCTCACCTACACTTAGTAGGCTACACACATAATTATGGTATGAGGCTCAGTCCATCAGTGGCTGTTGAACTCCAGTAAGAAGGCTATTTTATTCACTTTAAATGAAGTGATTCTCAACTCAACTTTATTTATATAGCGCTTTTTACAATTTTCATTGTTACAAAGCAGCTGTACATGAGACACATTGAATACAAGTAAAAAAAACTAAAGGCATATACCTGTAAAAACAAGACAAAGGTGAAAACAACAAAGACAGACATACAAATGCTCCACACACACAATATGCAAACATACATACACACACACACACTGACATAGACGCAGACACACACAGTGAAAGCACACATTGGCGATAAAGGAGAAAGAACCACAGGTCAAATATTAAACGGACTATAAATTCTTATATGCAATATTAATTATGTCTAATTTCTGAATTCTAAAGCAGCCCCCCTGGCCAGGCAGATAGTGCAAAACAATATGCAAACGGTGGTGAGGAACCCAAAACTCCCATCGAGAAAAAAAACCTCAGGAGAACCCAGGCCCAACCAGGGGATTCCAGTTCCCCTCTGGCAAAAGCTGCTGCCTCTGCACAAGCTCACCAGTGCTTGCACAACAAGGCTAAATAAAAATAAAAAATAAACTTAATAAGGTAAATGATAGATTTAAGATTATCATTCACAATCTAATAACATTTGAAATGTTGTAGGAAAATCAAAGTTGTGGCGTCCTTTATCCAGCTCTATCCTCTTAGCTCTTGTCAGGTCACCGCTTCCCATTCTCAGCTCTGCCATCGGGTCTGGGCATGAACTGCATCCTGCGGTAACCTTGGAACAAAGAGACAAGACTGGCTGAGAGTAGAGTACTGTTCTGCACTCTTTGATGCAACAAGTACATCATTTGTTGTTGGATGTGTTTCTGGTTCCGGTTGATCTAAATAATGCAGCCTAAATCCTCTGAGGATTAATATTATGGAGGAGTATTGTATGCAAGATTAAAAAGATGAGTCTTTAGTCTAGATTTAAACTGACAGAGTGTGTCTGCCTCCCGGACCGTGCAGGGAAGAATATTCCAAAGTTTAGGCGCTAGATACGAAAAGGATCTACCACCTGCACTTGATTTTGAAATTCTAGGTATTACCAACTGACAGGACGCCTGAGAGCGTAATGTACGTTGAGGTCTGTAATACAATAGAAGTTCATTCAAATACTGCGGCGCTAGACCATGTAGGGCTTTATAGGTAATAAGCAAGATCTTAAAGTTAATGCGATGCTTTATAGGTAACCAGTGCAAGGTTGACAGAACCGGGGTTATATGCTCATACTTTTTTGTACGTGTAAGAACTCGAGCTGCCGCGTTTTGAACAAGTTGCAGTTTTTGTAATAGGCCTGCAGGGCATCCACCTAGAAGTGCATTACAATAATCTAGTCTTGATGTCATGAATGCATGAATTAATTTCTCTGCATCTGACAGTGACAGCATATGACGTAGTTTAGATATATTCTTAAGATGGAAAAATGCAATTTTACAGGTGTTGGCGACATGGCTTTCAAATGACAGAGTACTATCGAATACAACGCCAAGATTCTTAGCTGATGACGAGGATTTTATGGAGCATCCATCAATCGTTAAGCGGTATTCTTGGTTGTTACGTATAGCGGTTTTCGGTCCAGTAAGTAACACTTCTGTTTTGTCCGAGTTTAGTAGTAAAAAATTGTTACTCATCCACATTTTTAAGTCAACTATGCAATCCTTTATTCGATGAAACTGCTAGGTTTCATGAGGCTTCGAGGAAATATAAAGTTGAGTATCATCAGCATAACAGTGAAAGCTAATTCCGTGTCGCTTTATTATATCTCCTAGAGGTAGCATGTATAATGCGAAGAGCAGAGGCCCCAAAACTGAGCCCTGTGGTACACCGTACTGGACTTGTGATTTGCGGGACACCTCATTGTTTATTGCTACAAATTGAAAACGGTCAGATAAATAAGACTTAATCCATTTCAATGCTATTCCGTTAATGCCGACGTAATTTTCGAGTCTATGTAGAAGTATGCTGTGGTCAATGGTGTCAAATGCAGCACTGAGGTCTAGCAGCACCAATAACGAAATACAGCCACGGTCAGACGCTAAAAGCAGATCATTTGTAACTCTGATCAAAGCAGTCTCTGTACTGTGACATGCTCGAAATCCAGACTGGAATTCATCATTAATGTCATTCCTTTGGAGGAAGGAGCATAATTGAGTTGAAACTACTTTTTCCAGAACTTTAGATATAAATGGTAAATTCGATATAGGCCTGTAATTCCCTAGTTCTTTAGGGTCGAGTTTGGTGTTTTTTAAAAGAGGCCTTATAACAGCCACCTTAAATGCTTTAGGCACATGTCCTAATGTCAGAGATGAGTTAATAATACTAAGAAGAGGATCTATAATTTCTGGGAGCATTTCTTTCAGTAGTTTTGTAGGTATAGGGTCTAGCATGCATGTTGTTGATTTAGATGATCTAATGATTTTAGACAGTTCATCGTGATCTACTGTAGAAAATAATTGCAATTTCTCCTTAGGGGTACTGTAGTTAGTTTGTTCAGCGGGTTTCACTACAGGTTGCATTGTTATAATTTTTTCTCTTATATCTTGGATTTTACTAGTGAAGTAGTTCATAAATTCATCACTGTTATGCTGATAATCAGAATCTGACGTCGCTGACGACTTATCTTTTGTTAATTTAGCCACGGTGTTAAATAAAAACCTAGGGTTGTGATGGTTTTCCTCTATTAGTGATGAAAAGTAGGCGGATCTAGACGTTTTTATGGCATTCCTGTATTTTCGAGTACTATCCTTCCATGCTATACGAAATACCTCTAAATTAGTTTTCTTAAAGTTGCGCTCTATTTTCCGGGACGCTTTCTTTAGAGTCTGAGTGTGTTCATTATACCACGGTGTTGGGCTGCTATTTTTAATTTTCTTTAAACGCAGAGGAGCAACTATGTCTAATATTTCCGAGAAGGTAGAGTTAAAATTTTCAATAGAAGTGTCAAAATCGTCAACATTTTTACACATGCTTGATATTTTAGACAATTCAGGCAGATTATCGAGAAACGCATCTTTGGTAGTTGAAGTAATCGTTCTACCATATTTGTAGCAAGGAGTTTGATTTGCAGCCGTAGGCCATTGAAGCAAACATAATATCAGACAATGATCCGAAATGTCTTCACTCTGCTGAACGATTTTAACATCGTCCACATTTATACCATAAGAAAGTATTAAATCTAATTAAAAGATTCTCTTTAATGTAGTTGACGCTTATCATTACTAAATAAGTTGTTGCAAAAAAAAGGCTGATTACCCATGTATTTTCCATGAATCTACTATGTTAACGATTAAAACGTTACGTAGCTAGTTAATGTTAGCTTGTTTACAATATCTTGTTGCATAGGACGTCACATACTGCAACTAACACGGCGAAGCCGCTTCCCATGATTTGTTTTATTTGTGGCGACCTGGCATCTGCCATTCAGGTCCCGTGTCACACAGTCGCGCACATAGGCTATGGTGACAATTCATTGACTTTGGGACTATATTTAGCGAATTTCAGACCTATTTTGTCCACAAAAGGTGAACTTTCATTCAGTTGGAAAAGTCGTTTTCTCCACAGCTATTTTGTGCTGTTTGTGCGTGGCGGATAAGCTAAACATGCAGTTGAATGAAACTCAGGCGATTCATCAACGAGTACAACACAGAATTTAAGCACCGTTCACTGTTACTGACTGTTTGGGTACACGAACATGAACAAAGTACATCTATTTACGTAGTTTGTTGGCGGAGGCAGTGCACTACATGGGAAAATATCAACCACTTATTAATGTAGATGGATCGTGACCTTGTCAGGATAAAATGTGTTGACAACAGATACAAAAAAAAGATTTAAATGGAAACAGCTTTGTTAGTTGTTCACTTGTATAGCAGTATGAGACAGTTCAATTCAGTTACAATATGACTGCAAGTCTGGATGATAAACCTATGAACCATAACGCATTGTGTTGCTTTGTGTCGTATTAAATACAATTTTGACTGTATTATTTGTGTCCTCTTCAAAAATTGCTCTTGAGAAATGTTATGTTTTTTTATTGTCCCCTCCTACTGTTCAATGAGATTCACGCCCATGACAGTAATTATACCTAAATTTGCCTCCACACCAGCAGACGATAACGTTACGTTAATTCTAAACTCGTACAATGCAGTAGGCTACTAGCGTTACTGTCATAAAAAACAGATGCATTGCTAACCTAAATGTATCTATTTAGTTATTGTATTATATGTAAGAGAGAGTAACTTTGGGCAGAGTTTTGGTCGGACGCTTCTTTGTGAAGACAAAAGTAAGCTTTAAATATTAGTTCAGTTCAGAAAAGTATAACTGTACATCAGTGTCTTAATCTTTATTTGGTAAATACAACAAACACAGTACTGCTGTTGCTTTACGACTTAATTGCTGAAATCGTCTCCTTTAAATTGTCACTGCAAATCCTGCTCTCTGAAGGCTGAAGGTGCGCTTATCACATCACAGGGACGCAAAGCATATCTTGCCAGCTTGCTCATATTTAATATGTAAGTAATATGTCAATAAGTATTATATCAGCCTTAAAACACAGATTCCCGAACGCTTCCGTCTGTAATTCGTTAATGATTCCAACTATATTGTTTCGTATATGTAACGTTATTGGTATAGTTGTGATGTGAACTCCGCTATTCTCCTTGATTCAGAATGATTTTTTAAAGTTGTAACTTTGTTTTCAATTATTAAGTTATAGTGTGAACGTCCATTAAAGCTTGATATATGTCTCTCTGTTTACTATTACAAAAATTAGAAATATATTTTTTCGTATTAATCACCAAGCCTCTACTATGCCAGATTGTCGGACTGGTCTGTTTGTCGGACAAAATGGCGGTCTCTCACGGGGCTCATAATATTAGCGTTAAGATTGGTCAGATCACCTGTCAATCAAACTGCTTGCGAAAGGGACATGTCGCGTCTTTTGGGGGCGCAAGTTCGTTATTTTAAATGTAGACACGCTGCAGCAAATAGGGAGATTTGCCGCACCATATTAAAGTCAATAGATTAGAGAAAGCGGTTTTAGGAGCGAAATGTGAATCGCCCCTTATGAGGTGATAAATCTGGTTCATGCATATTCTCTCCGTAAAATGTACTAATTTGACCTGTGCTTAAAGGTTTTCATTTTGGTTAGTCTGCATGTTAAGATTTGCTCACTGTGGGTAAAGAGGATCTATTATAGTGACTAGTAACTATTAATGCTTCTGATTAACATTTGTTTCTGGATTATTTTCACTATGCTGTCATGCTCTCTGTGATTAATGTTTTAAGTAGGATTTTTAATCAAGCTGCCGAAGCTTTAATGAGCATGAATTATTCATAATGGCTCTGAGTGTAAAGGTGTAATAAATATTTTTTTAAGAATCAAAGCTATACCTCAAAGTTTGCTAGCTTTCTCTTACTGGACCACAGTTTATAGATAATATTTGAACAATGAGTAGAATAATAAAATATTAAAGTAGTTTATATTTAAACTGTCATTGTGAAGGTGATCATTCAACACAGATTTTGCTGGTGGGCCCATTATGAAGATGTTCTGAATATGAACCTGCAGTGTAATGCTTTCATATATAATTCATATGATTCATATTTAATTCATTCTCATTTACAGTAACTGGCAGACTGACACTTTATATTAGTCGTATGAAAACAACATGACTGACGAAGCACGTTTTCTTGATTATATGAGAGTTTGTGGTATTGTATAGATTGATTTATGATAAAAAGCTTTTGTGGTTCATGTTTAAATAATGTGGAAAAAATTATAATTTGGACCAAATCTGTTTTTACAGGAGAAACAGAGATTTCTGACTGATGTTCTACATGAGGTGATGTTATTGGACGGTTTGGCTAATTCTCATCCTATCTCTCAAGATGTGTATGAAGCCACAGACATCGACAGGGTGTTTGACTGGATTGCGTATAAGAAGGCGAGTTTTAGTTGTTTGTTTTATTGTGTTTAAAACCATACCTTAGGTATATTGTGGTGAAGCTTTTGGTTTCAAATAAATAATCCAAAATTAAAATAAACTGTATTTCAGAAGAAAATTCGAATTTTTGACATCACTTTTGATGGTTGCTCATTGGATCATGTCTGGTCTCCCTCGTTCAGTGTAAATCTTAAATTTAGTTTCATCATCCATGGCTTAAAGGAAAAGTCAGATCACGTCGAACTGTAGTAGCACATCTCTCTTTAACAAGCTTCATGATTTAAGGTATCATTAATGTCTGTAACACTAACAACGTGTTTAAAGTTTAATGCTCAGGTTTAGGGTTTGTTTCAAACATCGCCTTAAGGAAACTACGCTATCAAAGGTTGTTCTGTATCTCACGTCTTGATTTGGTTGTTATCGTGGCCAGCTGTTAAAACAGAAAACAATTACTTTCCACTGTCCGCTATAGAAATCAGTGTTTGTGTGTGTTTTACTGGATAAGCTTTATCTTTATCAAAGGCCTGAATTTGTTAAGCGTTCTTCTTTCACGTCTAAAGTTGTTTTCAGTTTATCTCTGCGAATTCTGAATGAAGAAGTGTTACACTGGTATCGTCCTCTTCTGATACACAAGAAATATAGTTTAATTAAAAGCTTGGTTTTTTACTACAGAAAGAAAATGTTCCACTTAGAGATTGTGTGGTTTTGTGCTCAGGGGACTCTAGCATTTCATCTTAGACTAAACTTAATTTGTTTAATTACCTCTTTTTTTTTTGAAACACTTAAAAGAACTATCCAACCCAAATGTATCTCAAATATCCGATAGCCATTTATAGCAGTAAAGAAAGATCTTAATTCTCTATTTAAGTTGTTCTCAGTTTTTCACATTTATACAATATGTTTAACTTAAATAAAGCATTATGAACAAACAGCACTAAATATAGTATCCTACTCCTAGTTTAGATAAACATGTTTTTAGTTTTTTTTGCTTTGACCTAACAGATATGTGCATTTTCTAATATTATTCCAATCTTTGGACATGTTAAGCTTATTTTTGTATCTGAATAAATATAAATAATTACTGAAGCTTACTTTTAAACAGTTTATTTGTCTTCTTTAATCATTTTTTCAATGTGTGTCTATTGTGTGTCTGCAGGGAGCCGCTCTGATCCGCATGCTCGCTCATGTCATGGGACAGTCGGCATTCCAGAGAGGACTCAATGTGAGTCAGTAGTTCCTCTCTTTCTCTTTGCCTTTCAGTTTTCATTCTTCTATCATTTCTTTTCATGGTCGCGCAGATGCTTTTACAATGCAGACATTTTAATTTGCTATCTTATAAATATGCTTGTAGAGCTCTGTGTATGAATTATACATTTTGCTTGGTAATCACACCTTTAATAGGGTTGTGGCGCAATACGTTCAATGCTTTTTAATTTGGGTTCTTGCTTGAAGGTTTTTTCGAGAGCTGTGTTTCGGTTTAATCCTGTAATTAAAGTTGTCAGGACAGCTAAATGTGTTACAATTCAATCCCACCACTTAAAACATGATTATATATATATATATTGTGTCTCACAAGCACTTTCACATTGTTCTGGTTTTGAGTGTTTAAATGATATGCATGAGATGCTCAACTTCATAGGAGTAACAGCTTGTAACTGTATGATGTGCCATCACATTGAGTTGAAAGCAGCACAATCAATATTTCAGAGATATTTTCATATCAGAATTCTGCAATATACAAATTAGTCCAGATTTTGACTCTCAAATCTTTGTGATGTTATATAGACAACAACATTTGCCATTATTTACTCAGAATAGCTGTTCAGACCTTTTAGAAAAGGAGAAAAACACTATAAGTCAGCCAGATGTCCAGTTGTCCGCTTTCATCTACTGTTGGTCTTTCTCTCTTCAGGTTCACTTCGTTCTTCCTGTTTCTCTCGCTAGTTCTCTGTGTAGCTTCTTTCCTCATCCGTGTCTCTGCATAATTAAAGCTAAAAGACAGACAGCTCTGTGTTCCGAATGCTTAACCTGCAGTCACACTGTAGTCGACACCCAGACTACCATTAACCATCTCTCTCTCTCTCTCTCTCTCTCTCTCTCTCTCTCTCTGTGTGTGTTTGAGGGCATCAGCAAGGGCTTTTATTGGCACATACCGGATGTGTGAAGACAGGCAGATGGACAGTTTTTATTACAAAATAGTGGGAGTCATAAATGAAGTCTGAATGAGTTGAAAAGATCACACAGCTGTGAACCTGCAGTTGTTCTGTAAAACTGTTGGCATCTCATTCCAGTTATTGTCTGCTTATAGACCCCACTTTCATCATCTCAAAATGTGGAAAATATTTATTATGACCGGTAAATAGCCCTCTGGGAAGAGCCCAAGTGTGTTATTTCCCTGGAGAAATAAACGTCAGCGCATCAGGCTTTATTTCATCTGTATGTGAGCTGTGGGATGCTTCTTCCATGGATTCAATGGTCCATAGTCCTGTGCGTCAGTGCTTAACATGTTCCTGACACCATGTGAGATCCCAGAAGTGTAAATGGTCAGGAATTTATTCTGAACACCTATGAAATTATTATATACACCTACATTCAATTTCGCAGGGTGTATGTGATCAATTTGTTTGTCTTTCAGTGGCCTCACTGGCTTTTTAGTTCTCAACTTTACTGTGTTTAACTGCTTCTCTCTCACTTCTAACTCCCTCGCTCATTTTTACGGAAAGCCTGTCTCTCTTTCTGATTGATGGGAGGAATAGATCAACGCTTCACCGAATAATCCACCTATATTGCTGAAAATTTGATTTCATATGCAGGGAAATTGTCCACATATTTCTCCTTATGTCGCTTTTGAAGGGAACCCATTTGGGATAATGAATAATGAATTATTTATGATCTGCTTTGGCTTCTGTGATAAAGATGTTTGTGGAGAACTCGTGTTTTAGCTCCAGGGGACTCGCATATCAAAGGCGATCAATCTTTTGGTTCTCTTTTGTAAGCAAATTGGATAACCAGTATTCATGGACTGATTACAAATATGGTTGTTATATCTGATTCATTTTTGTTCGTATCTCTATCTAATTAAATGTCGTACCCAAGCATTCTAGATCCATTGGCATTTTGTGGCTCCAGGGAACCGCTTCACGATGAGAATATGAATTTAACCTTCATGTTTAGAAAAGTTGATGTAAAAAGTTTGGTTTTGTCTGTGTGTTGAGCAGCCATTACAAACAATTGAAGAGCTGCAATAAATTCAGTTTCCGATACATCCGTTTTTATAGTCCTGACTCAGTATTGAGTTTTATAAATGTATTTGTTTTTTAATGTTTTATTAAAAACTAGCAAAATTTTGTATGTGTTTTTTGTGTAACATTTCAGTTTGATATTAACTCATTCATAATGCTAAATTTCTTTAGCTTACTCAAAGACACTACTTGACATCTTAATCTTTTTGTCTTTTTTAATTTTTGTATAGTAGTAAGATGTGTTACTCTACTGTCCAGAACATCTCAAATAGTCATTCATAGATTATTTACAGTTCAAATTTGTAATATAGTTTATTTTAAATGACAAATGTTTTATGGTAACTTGAGGGTTATAATATTTTTACTTGTTATCCCATTTGTTTCTTTTTTCCATAAATAAGCGAATATATTCAAAAATAAATAATTAATTTCTGTAGTTTCCCTGTGTCCAAAATCGCTTAAAATCCATACTCTATAGTAGGAAAAAATAAGTCATAAATAGTATGTCCGATATCTCAGTATGTAAAAAACAGTAGGCTAGAAATACCTGGATGGTCTACTGCTTCCGATTACAGTTGAGGGGTTTATCTATCCCGGTCACTCGAGAGCAATCAAGGAATCTCATATTGCAGAAAAAGATGTTGCCTTCAGATGTTCTTATCATATGCATGATAAAATGTGCACTCAAAGATCAGTCTCGTTCTTCATGTTGGCCCTCAGAGCAAAAAAGAGATACTAAAGACTACAGTATAGAGTGTTAAGTAGCAGTTCTGCAGTTTATTTTATCCGATTTGACTCAAAGTGATGACAAAACATCTTTGTTCAGAGCCAAGAATGAACAGTTTGTGTCAAAGGTGGTTTTTGAGTAAGACATAATTAAATTAATTGAACCCCTCAGGGAATGTAGCTTCAGTAGCACAGGACATTACAAATGGCACACATTTCTCGTTCTTAACCAAATTGCGCTTTTTGGACATGATGCCATGTTAATGCAATGGTTGTTTAAATAAGTACCAAGGCAGTATCACAGGTTTCTGTGCATGTACAATTGCAAAACCTTTTTTTTGACATGTAGCATGGTAATACTTAGTATGTGGAACTAGCAAGTACCTAGGAACAGTATATAAATACCATAGGATATACAAACGTAGCATAGTAAAATCCTGTAGATGTTTTATTGTACATTATATTAACAATCCTGTATGCTGATGCAACAACATAATTAGCCTCAAATTGGCCTCCTTATAATCATGTCTTGAACTGACAGCCAATCGCACCCAAACGGCTGGTACTCATTTGCATATATTAGACTTTGAGTCTTGAGGATTAGCAATGTTATTGTTTGAATGCATTTGAGACCATCCACAATTCCTGAGCAGTTTGTAAATCCACTCTGTTTTTTCTAATGGTTGAAAGGAAAAAGGCGAGAACTGAATTCAATTTAGTCTTTTGTTGACTCGTTTGTTGGCAGGATTACGTGATGACGTACATGTACGGGAACGCAGCGAGAGATGACTTGTGGAACACATTCTCTGAGGTAAGATACACATTCAGATCTTGTTGTGGCACATATTAACATCTACACAATGGAAATACTGAATGTGACCCTAGACCACAAAACCAGTCATAAGGGTACATTTTTCAAAATTGAGATGTATGCATCATATGAAAGCAGCATAAATAAGCTTTCCATTGATGTATGGGTTGTTAGGATAGGACAATATTTGGCAGTGATACAACTATTCAAACATCTAGAATCTGAGGCTGCAAAAAATAAAAATATTGAGAAAATCGCCTTTAAAGTTGTCTATCAGAGGCGCTGCAGCAGGCTAAGAAGAAATAGGTTTGTTTTAATGCTATTTATCGGCTGACCGCTGTACCGTTTGTACCATTGGGGAGAGTAGATTAACCGAAAGCTGAAATTCTAAGCTTTAAATAGAAACCAAACATGAGTGGGTAATTCCCATGAGCGGACAGCAGCAAGTGTAGCGTGGAGGCTTGTTCTCTGCCATTTCTTTTTGTGATTTTGCTCCATCGACTCACAAAAATAATGTTTTGATATATTTACTGTAGGAATTTTACTAAATATCTTCATGGTACCTAATGATTTTTGAAATAGAAGAACCGTTGTTGACCGTTGTCCGTTGTCAAACATTGTTGACCCCAAACAATGTATTGTTGCCTATTGCTGCAAATATACATACCCGTGCGATTTATGACTGGTTTTGTGGTCCATGGTCACAAATGGTTAATAGTTTGGGGAGTTTATAATTGCCTTGGCTTTGCTGTTAAGGTTTAGACGTTGATGTTTCCTTCTAGTAGAGTTCAGATACAGCTCCAGATAACTGATCAAACTTGAATGTTAAAATCTGCTGAATCTAATTTTTGGTGGATGCTGCGAATGAACATTGACTGCTATCTTAATCTTGTAATTTCATTGACTTGTTCTTCTCAGCGAGTTCACTCAGTGCTCATCAATGAGATTGCTTTTAAACCAAATGTATTATATTTTGTAACGGAACTGTAGGGCACTTAGCTGCTGTAGCATCATACAAGGAGTGTTAGCCTTCACATTCGTTTTTAGGGGTCTGAGCAGGACCTCTGTACCCTCTGAATGACTGTGTTTGCAAGACATTTAAACACATTAACAGGCTGTGACAGGCCATCATCTAATGAATACTGATATGTGCTGTGTTCATTAGCTATTCATGAAATCCAATTTGCTACAATAATCTGGCAGCGCATAGTGCCCACAAAGTCCTTTGTCATGCTCACGACCCATCGCTGAAGTGGCCTTTACCTCCTCTAATTATTTCCACCAGGACAAAGATACTGTAGTTTACTGAAACCATACAGAAACTAATTCGATTTTTTTTATAATTTTGGATATTTTTACTCAAAAAATGATCAGAGTGCAGTCAATTATCATCTTTTTTTTATCTCCTGTTTGTTCAGGCAACTACTATTTTTTGACTAGAGGTGACTTACAAAGCAATTTTGATGAACTATACATTAGTTCAATGTTAATTCAGTTAAATTCTCTAATTTAGTCAAAGAGAATTGATTATAGTTTGTATATATTTATGTGCAAAATCGAATTACTTTTTTTAGGGATGCACCTATATGTAAATTGTGGCCGATAACTGATAATTATTCTTTAACTGGAAGCCGATAATCGATATATTGGCCGATATACAGTATCTTAATATTAATATAACATTTTCTGAGTCCGAAACAAAAGACAAAAGTGGACAACTGCTTTTGTTTGAAAGCATTCACTGCAGAAAACAAGGTTGCCATTAGTTCTCTTTTTCCCTGAAAATGATATACCAAGTCTACTTTACACTAGTTAAAGATTCTTGAACTATTAAACTTTTCTGGTATGTTTATTTAATAAACTAATTAAAGGTGTTCTTCCAGAGCAACCCAGAAAAGTGTTCTTAATAGCCAAATGTCAAGGTGTCAAGAGAGAAAGCATTAAGACAGCAATCGGCTTCGAAAATTTGGTTTTGATCCTATAGTTTACACATTTATAAATATCAACACACTTGTACCTACATTAACAACGTTTTGCAAAAAGCAGTAAGTGAAAGATCATGGCGACAGTACTGTATTGGATTTTAACTATGCGTAGCTTGAATATGAAGTGGTTTAACTAGAGAAAATGATTTGTCATATATCATCTATAATTTAGTGGCCTAAATTTTATTATCGGCAGATACCGATAACACTAAAAATACCCATTTGTTGGCCGATGCCGATAATTTACCGTGCATCCCTGCTCTTTTTAAAGTAAACATCCAGACTAGTTTTTTATTTATTTGTTTATTACTATTTTTTGGGTAACACTTTAGTATATGGACCAATTCTCACTATATCTTGTGGCTTATTAGCATGCATATTATTAGCATATTGGGTGTTTATTAGTAGTTATAAAGCATATATTCTGCATGATCATATTATTCATCCCTAATTCTACCCAATACCTAAACCAAACAACTACCTTACTAACTAATAATAAGCACCAGATAAGAAGTTTATTGAGGTACGTAGTTCATGGTTTGTTAATAGCGAGAATTGGACCTTAAAATAAAGTGTGACCTTTTTCTCTTATGCTTGTAAATATTGTGTGGAAAAACACTATAGTTTAAATATGTTTGCAATAATCAATCGAAACTATGAAACCAGAAGTATGACTTTAAAGACACTCTGCATTGAAGCTGAAAATTTTGATTGAGTGGGTTTGACTCGAGCTGTCAAAAGTGTCAGTTTTTTAGCACCATGTTCAGAATAGTTTAATCCGAATGGTTTTATTCTCTCAGAGCGTTTGCTGGCCTCTAAACCTTAGACCAACAGTACAACTCACTTCAAGTCGACTGACACTATTCCAATACGATTCAGTTCTTTTGAAACCTTTACTCTAAACTTATACCTTATGAAATGAAGAACGTGATACATGTGTATGATGTTTTGTGTTGCAGGCCATGCAGAGGGAGGGGAAGGACATCAACATCACAGAGTTCATGGACCGTTGGACCCTGCAGATGGGTTACCCTGTCGTCACCATCAGCAAGAATGACAGTCTTGACAGCACTGTTACCATCTCCCAGGAGCACTTTGTGTACGACACAGATGCCAAGATCCGGGATCCCGAGCTGTTCAATAAAAGGTATTCCACCGACATGACATGAGAAAAGATTACGATTTCAGTCATTGCACTCATTGACACTTATTCTTCATTCCTGTCAGGTTATGCAATTGAAACATCTAGCAGAAAAGCTTGTTATTCATTTGTTATACTCCTTCTGTTTTTCTCTGAGGGTTGTCTAAAGTTGATCCTATTTGGGAGAATAAAATCGAACCATAATACTAGTCAGATTAAAGACTAGTCTGATGCAGTCCTTGACTTTCTAGCAGAAATCCGCTTTTACGGCTTCACCTTGAACTTCTACTCTGACATGTTTTCTGAGTCCTCTGCAGAGGCGTTTGAAGCAAAGATGCTCTAATAAGCAATAGCAAAGCTGTGATACAAGTAGGAGGCGTCTCTTTCTTGTTATACCCTTCAGGAAGGTTTTCAGCCGAGAACCAGACAAACTGTCAGAATGCAGGGCAATTGGCACTTCTGGAAATGTGAATGTAAAAGTATAAAACCCCACAGCCTAGCTGACAAAAAACATTGGCAACAACGAAAAAGGTAAAAGAGAAGGTCATGTCTTGTTTTATGGGCTTCGCCGTGCGATTGAAGTTTTGCAGTCTATCTGGAGGGATCTTCAGTCAGTTGATCAATATAAAGACATTTGTTTTGTGCCAATTTGATAAAATCTTGCAGCCTTTATTTTTCTGTAATGTGATGCTCGGTTGAAGGCGTTCCTCCATCCGACACCACACTTTTGATCTATTTATATCTTTCCTTTTCCATCTCATCAGTTACCACAATTGTGAAACACAACATAGGCAACAAGGGCTACAGTTTTACACTTCCTTTTACAACTTGTGTGCTTATTTTCACCAACGTTATTATTTTCAGCTCATTTCAATCTTAAGCATTTTCTTCATTAACACCTTTACAGGCGATTGTAATGTGACTTAAGTTATGATTTTGACATCAGATTTTTTGTGGAATAGATGTCATAGGGAGTATAAAGTATTTTTTGTTAAATGTAGACATATAATATTTCTTTTGAAATATTTCTTTAGAGCTTATTTTGTTAAAGCAAATAAAAAAAGGTATGATTTAAACAAATATTTTATTGTGTTTTAAGCTTATTTTAAATTAAGTATTGTTTATTTTTGCATTTATTTAAAAACTGGAGAAGCAGGTTATGTTATAATCATGTGATAACCTTGATTTTTATCAGTTGTCATGTGTCTTGTCACGCTGTCGGTCTTTCACATTGCTTTTGGATGACTTCAACTGACACTGGACCAGAATGTCCACAATATATCTAGATATGCTGCTTAAACTGGAGGTAACAGACTCAGTTTCTGCCAATCTAATATAAATATTGATTATATATAGAGTAGTTTGGCATACTCTATATCTTCAAAGAGTATTTCGTTTGATCACATTTTAAAAAGACAGATGCAGCAGAAGGATTATTTCCGAAAACAGTCAACCTCCTGAAGGTGTGCAGTGGTCGGGACTAAAGCACAAGCACACAATACATCATTGCGTTATTCCTGCATAAGTTTGTGTTGTTTACATTATGCACGTACGCGCCGATTGCCTACAAAACACACACATATGACTCATTGAATCAGAACCATTTTTACCAAATGGGAATTCATGTTCTAAAAAAAACACCGGCGGAGTGTATCGAGCACAGAAATACTGTGTCATACATCCAACTACTTTTTTGACAAGTTGACCGTTTTAAGCATGAGAAGCCATCATGTTACACATTGTTAAGATGTCCAAATGCATGAAATAGCTTGTTACCCCACCTTTAAACTAAAAATGTATAGGTTCACACTTGAATGTATAGGACTATACAACTACTAAATGAACACTAGCTTCAGTGGGTTCCCGGTGAGCCGAAAATCTACCCAAATTTTTTTGTTTACTCTGCAGGGGTGATGGATCCAATACATATCCTCACTGTGTGACTAGAGGAACGTTTTAGACTTATACTTGAGGACATCCCACTGTTCTATCCAGTTTTTAATGGTGTCCGCAATTTTAAAGAGTCTCTGGATGATTAAGTTAAAGTCAAATGCAAGCCTTGAGAGAAAAATGTTTAAAGCGGTGTTGGGTAAAAGTGTTGTTAAAATCGTCAAATGGCATAGCACAAGTTGAGCTCCACGGCCCCTAGTGACTCATAACTGGATGCTGGAACCACCCGTGCCCAAAGAGATCCTGGGATATTATTACAGCCGCACAGAGAGACCTCACAGCCAGTGCCTAGAGAGAAAAAGAGAGAAAGGGGTTATTTAGAGTGAATTTCAAATGAACACATTTCAGACACACTACTGTTAGTCTTACACATGCTCTACTCAAGAATTCATTGCAATTTATGAATTGCCTAAAGTTGTAGTTGAGGAAATTGCTATGTGTTTTATTATAAGATGACCGTGGGCCAGTGGGCAACCTCTCGAATGCCTTTACAACCGCCCAGAACATCCTAGCAACCAAAATAAATGAACATGAGCCTCCAAATTGTTGAAGCCTTTCACTTTCTTTTACTTTCTTTTACTTTCTTTTACTTTCTTTTCTTCTTGATTCTCAATGATAAACAAAAATCTACTATGAACTGTAAATGTATCAGTGTGTGATTTTATTTCAACACACACAAATGTTCCTGTTATTTCATAAGCATTGTTAACATGCCCATAGGGGTAGGCTGAACCAAATCACATGCGCACCCATTGTCAACAAAACACAGACATCAGTTTCACTCACCGCATGCGGTCCATGTCCGGCCTCTTTTAGCGCTGGGACGGCTCCATATATCAGTATCAAACGGTCGCCAAATCCAGCATTTTATATCAATAGTTTAGATAACATTCATCACCCAAATGCAGTGAACAAACAAACATCTGAAACAGTCAAAAAATAATTAAGAAGTAGTAAAAAAGAGGAGAAATCTCCGTGAATTACTCCGTGAGTCACCGTCTGAAAAGGATTTTCTGGCCTTGTCCATTCCTGTTAGGATCTAACACAAAGCCAAGACATAGAATGTTGCTTTTTACACATTATTCAAATAGGTAAGAAAATAATAGAACCATTTAAAATCACACATCACACATTTCATGTATCAGTCATGCCTATGAAACAAGTGGTGTCTATTATATACACAACATTGACTATTTAGTCACGTTTGTCTTAGCTTGTTTATTGCTGCTGGTCGACTCTTATGCACTCTTTTTTTCTGGGTTAATGTATTCTGACTGGCGGCAGACCACATCCACCTGTTTTCACCCTTTTGACGCCCAGTGTGAAAGCTGCCAGACAGGCTTTTACTAGAAGTGTACTTGCACACAAATAAATGAACATGAGGAGACTGCTCAGAATGTGAAATCAAGTTAGTGAGAGCAATAGAAAGAGAAAGCTAAAGAAAAGAGTCATATTTTTTATCCAGTCATTTACTTATACACACACAGAAGATATTTAACTTGACAGAGTTTTTTGTGTCATATCAATCATACAGTATTAATGCTGCACATGTGTATCGGTGTTTGTGACATTTAAACCCCGAGAGAAAGTATGAGCATTCATTTTCTTATACCGCACTTTTTGTCATTTCAGCTTCCAGTGGCAAATCCCCCTGACGCTCACAGTAGGAAACTCTAGTCACATATCAAAAGAAAACATTATTTGGATCTCTAATCAAACAGGTAAGAATTCAAAAAGAGGTAGAATGATTTCATTAAAACAAAAATATTACATTTACTTCAATTGTCTTGTACAATATAAAACATATTATGAGATTTTAGGTTAATGTCTAGATGCATATAATGCAGTCGAATTTGCTATAAAAAACCACACTGTACATTATACTTCAGATAATTCAACCAATCAGAGAAGCTGTTGTAACAAAAAATGTTACAGATGATTTTTTTTAACCGTTCATTTACAGAGACGCACAGAGTTGGTCACATGGATGGAGAGACGTGGTTGCTGGGTAACATCAATCAAACAGGATACTTTAGAGTGAATTATGACCTGCACAACTGGAGACTTCTCATTCAACAACTCATGACCAACCCAACGGTACATCACCCACAATTCCCTGTCGGCCACTTTACACCTCTGTCACTCCCTCTGTCTTCTTACACAATTCCATATAGAGTACTTTCTGTCTTATACAGTCCTTCTATTTTTTTAAGGGCTGTCAAACTATTAATCGTGATAAAACGCATCCAGATAAAAGTTTGTTTTTACGGAATATAAACGTATAATATATACATGTACTGTGCATATTGATTTTGTATTCATGAACACATACACATTCATGTAAGCATATGTTTAAGAAAAATATAACAATTAGTAAACATTTATTAAGTATTTCAATTATTATTAAATGTAAATTGATACATTTAAATATTTCCTAAATATATAGACAAGTATGTGTATGTTTTGTGTTTATAAATATAAAATGAATATGCACAGTACACAGATATATTTTATGTAAACAAAAACATTTATTCTGTATGCGATTAATCGCCATTAATCGTTTGGCAGCTCTAATTTTTTCGCCCATTTTTAGGCAATTGGTTTCTTTTCTCCTTTTCATTATCCAAGTCTGTCACTAGACTCTGTGCTTTATAAATTTCTTCTCTGCTTGTCTTTTTCTGCAGATCATCTCTGTGGGAAACAGGGCCGGTCTGATAGATGATGTCTTTAACTTGGCGAGGTGGGTTCGGTTTGTCACACGGTCCCTCAAAAAAATAACGTAGAAACTCTAAATCTTCTGTTAGACGTGAGTTATATATTTAACCTTCTTGCAGTTGCATTTATTGATCCCAAAGAATATTCAGCCCTATTCAACTGCATTGGTCTTTATTTCAAACCCTCGGAACAAGTATGACTACATTTTAAAATGAAGTAAACTTCTACATACCACATTATTCCCAAAATGTCAAATTTGAATTGAATTATTGTGTTAAGATTAGTGGTGGGCATAGATTAATTTTTTTAATCTAGATTAATCTAGATTAATCTTGGAATTAATCTAGATTAAAATGGCTCATTTGAATTCTGCCGAAGGCATTCAGAATATGTGTGTTACCCAAATAATGACTAAAAGTAAGTCTTTGAGAACGGGTTTCTCAAGCCAGGTGGCGCATTAGACCAGGGGCTCATCTCCTGTTTCCAAAATGCATCACAAACTACTTGAGAAAGCTGTTCTACTATGATAATTTGTGATGAAAATTAAATTATGTTCAATAAGATGTACTTGGGTTTACTTCCGCATTAGCGAGGGATGCTTTGCGTTTAGGTGGTACTTGAAACTCGAATAGCTCCTACAGTACATTTACATTTACATTTAGTCATTTAGCAGACGCTTTTATCCAAAGCGACTTACAGAGCGTTAGGGAGCAACAAGCGATATGTCATACAGGAGCCATAATACATTAGGTGCCAATACAAAGTTACTGGTTTCAACTAAAGCTAGACCACTACCTGTTGAGAGAAAGTTTTTTTTTTTAAACTAACTGTATGTAAACCAATTCCGTACAGTAAACCAATTCCACATTGCAAAAGGTGCAAACAACCTTAGTCTTGTCGAGGTTTCCAGTTGGAAGCGTCTTAAAATTAAATTTCCCTGAAGCAAACCCGGCGTCTTCATAGCTGCATCCATGTTAGTACGTCACGCTTGATGTGGTCATTTCACAGAAACGTTATGCTGTTTTCGGACCAAACGCGAATGGCGCGTCAAGCGTGAGTGATTTACATGTTAAGTGAATGCAAAGCGGCAATGGACCTACTTGCTTCGCGAATCGCGCGAATGAAGCCCTGGTTATGAGATGATGAGGCGGCGCTAAGGACGCGAATGACGCGAATCACGCGAGTTGAAAAATCTCGTTCTCTTCCCCTACAGTGTAATTAATCTATGTATACATCCGCGCTAAAATATCAAAGCGAAAGTCATCATAGCTTGCGTAGTATAGACCCAGCTCCCAACCTGACTTTGAGAATAGATTAACGGCGACATTTTTTTTATCTCGCGATAAGAGTCTCACTGCGTTAACGGCGTTAACGCCGTTAACGGCCCACCACTAGTTAAGATTAAGATTGGATCCTCTCTTTTGAACGCTTGGATTCTTCAAAAGGCTAAGCAAAGCGGCAATCTTAGAGTATATTATATTATTTATAACTATATATAAATATTGTTCACAATATTTTCAATGGGATTCGGTTTTATATTTCTGTCATTTAATCGCATCAAATTCAGTGTGAGCAGGCCAGAAGAAAAAGAGGACAAAGCCGAGAAAAAGCTTAATAAGGACACTCATCTTCCTGCGGTCTGAAGCGTATAACCACATTACAGACCATTCAGATCTTGTAAAGTTCCGTCCTAATTGTCATTGACAGCTGCGGCTCTGGTCAGTTTCTTTTCTAGCATTGTTAAAGGGATTCTCTTTGTCTGTACCCTTCAGCCTGAAACCTGTGCCGAGACTATCCGGCCTTTACTGGGCAGGTGGATAATAAGAAGGCTGATCACTTGCCTCTAAAAGCTTCTCTTATTCCTCAGAGTTCCATCATTAGTTGGAGTGTCCAATATATAGTGTGAGAGAAGGAACAGAGAAATAGATAAAATAGAAAAAAAAGGGTAGTGAATAGCGACAGATGGGATTGATAGAACAGAGTGGTTCCTAAAGCAATACTTTCTGATAGATTCCCTCTGAGGTTTTATAGAGCAACAGGCTCCCATTAGATCCTTCAGGAACAACTGGTCTCTCTATGGTCCTATTTGTTAAATTTCCAGATAATCTTACTCACTCTGCTGAATGATTCCAAGCCTGCAGGAATATTCTGAAAACCTGAAAGCTATTGGATATATATATATACTGATCCATTTGTCACATCTAAATCATTGTCAAGTATTACCGATGGAATAATAATTCAATTTCGTAATTCAATAATTCGATTTTAACATTTTGATTGCCCTGTATGCAACAGCCAGTACTCAAAAAGTGCCAGCCAGTGCCGCTACTTTGTACAGATTGTGAAATTAATTCACTTTATGTTCACAGTGCCTGACAAACTACACGAGGGATCTGCTACGTGCTCTATGTGTTTCTTCAGTTTTTATTATAGCTTCCTCCATGTTGAGCAGGGCTTTAACAATGCCACACCTGTGTCTGAAGTGTGATGACTCGAAATGGTATTAAATTCAGAAAATTTGCACTTGCAGACTCGTCGAGCTAAAAAAAGGAACCTGTTTTTCTCAGCGTTGTTCATTTAGTATGTCAGGCCTTATTTGTCAAAGAGAGAATAATTGAAACGGTACCGAAGCCAAATTCTTTTGTGCCTAGTTTTTATTGTAGTCTGCTTTGTACATATTGCTTGCCTCTGGTGTTGTTTACAGATAAGCTTAATGAAAGAGAGCGGATGTTAACAGGCTGTCTTATTCAACCTCAGGGCTTAAGTCTGCGGTGGTGGTTATTGGCTTTTATTTACTTAAGAAGCAAAAATGCCATCCCGCATATTAAAAGCGGAGTTCTCATTAATCACAAGTTAGAAAAAAGACTTGTTTTCCTGCATTTAAAAGCGATGATAAAGAGTGTTTATAGATGGGCATTGTTTCATTTGGACGGTGACTCATTGATGCTACCTAATTAAATGCCCCTGTTGCTCGTGGGAATTACTCACACAGCTGAAAAGCAAAAAGCTCAGTCAGCCTTACTTGTTTATTTGAATTATTGGATCAATAAAGAAGAATACAGTTAGTGTAAGTGCGGCGAATTTAGATACAGAATATAATTTTGTTTTTAATGCATATATTAATGCAAATAATAATCAGAATATGATCATTATACGTTTTGTTAATTGTCTTAAAGGATGATTCTGATTATTATATTACAATAATGAGAAAGTCACTTCTCTCCCATAGCTTCAATGCCTAGTCCAACTTGTAGGTTTGTATACTGTTTAGGGATGATCATTTTTGGTTAATTTCACTTACGGAGAACCGACACTCGTTATCCGTAATAAATTAGAATTTAATAAAAATACATGCTGCGTCTCATTTCGAATGCTGCGTCCTCCCGAGGTCAGGTTTTTGTGCTTCATACGCCTTTGCTTGTGACATCTGGGAGTACACAGACTTTGAAATAAGACACTTACAGTTGTCTTAGGCAGGGAAACCACCGGTCGCGCCGTTTTCTTCTCCATTCCAAAGCGCACGGGCAGCCGATACTAAGCATCAATGAGATGAAGTTTATGTAAAGGATAAATTGATGGTTTGCACGGAAATTCCCTTGAAACTAATATTATTTAACTTAAAATAAACGTACCTTTTAAATCATTTAACTGATAGTATTAGCCGGAGAATTTGTTTTACTATCGGTTAACGGTTAAACGGTCAATATGAGCATTCCTAATACTGTTTATTAGCTCTGAAGGATAGTTTAACAAAAATTCTATCATCATGTCCTCACCCTCTCGTCATTTCAAACCTGTATGAGTTTCTTTCCTCCGCAAAACACAAAAGACGATTTTGAAGAATGTTGGTAACCAAACAACGGCGGTTCTCATTGACTTGCATTGGTTTTGTGTGCAAACAATACAAGTAAATTTGTACCGCCATTGTTGGGTTCCCAGCATTCTTCAAAATATCATCTTTTGTGTTTTCCAGAGGAAAGAAAGTCACATGGTCCTCATACAGTAGAAGAATGATTTTCTTATTTAGTCTATTTGTGAATTTAATTCTTTATTTCTCGTTTGATCTTGGGTTGAAATATGATATCACTTTTTACTATTCAAACACATAAATATTGCACCAAATTAGTTTTTTCTTCTTGCAACACATTGAATATGATTTAAAAATAGCTTATTTTGAGTATATCCTTTATTCAAGTAGAATTGAAGCTTCCAAAATTATCAGTCAACAGTTGGTTGGTTAGTAACAGCTTGTGGTCATTACTGTAATCATCAGGTGCTTTTCTTGACAGTGTTTTGAGTTTCACAGAAATGATGATCTGTTTCCAGACAACACGGCAGAGCAAGCACGAAGACTTGCTGCTCCTAAAATAAACACAGACATGCAGCTGCAGCTAGCGTGTACGACACGGCATTGCACAAACAACAGTTTATAATTTCCCTGTAAACAGATGTAGACAGGCTGAGTTGGAAGGCAAAGAAGGGTGCTGGACAGAAAGCTTCTATAGCCTAAAGCAAACCTAAGATTACATTATTGGGTCCAGATTTAGAGTCCAGAAGTTCCAAAACCCATTTTGGAGATGAGAAAATGTATGTGCATGACACGTTTTACGTTACTGTAAATAAACATTATCAATAATAAGTGAGAACATACCTTTGTTGTCACGCATCCTTAAAACATGACATTGACAATTACAATACAGATGGTATACTGTACAAAAGAAGCAGCAAATTACCCTCAGACCCCCAAAGACTCACAAAACAAATGCGGTGGTCACTAAATAATTTCACATGACATTCAATGAGGCTTTCCGGGCGAAGGTAAACCTGCAATCATGTCAAACAATTACCTCTGAAACACTGATTTATGTCTCCCACCTGCTACCGAATGTGGGACGCAGCATTCTGAGAGCAAATCAACAGCAGCAGCCCAGACTTCTAACCCCGAAGCCGTAAATTACCTCTTTCAATTTACTCACGCATATTTTACGCTAACATCCTGCCCACGTCCTGGCACTTTTACTCATGCATAGAACAAACAACGCAAAACATCATATCTTAATCGTTTCAAGCGCATATCTGCCAACAAAAATGGGTGTGTATTTACCTTTCCACCACCATGGGGAAGAATACTGTAGGCGATATAGGCGGCTTAAAGTAGCACACTCTCAGAATAAAGAAACTAAAGCGGTCACTTGTAGATTAGATTAGATTAGATTCAACTTTATTGTCATTACACATATACAAGTACAGTGTAACGAAATGTAGTTTAGGTCTAACCAGAAGTGCAATTAGCAAGTGCAGGATATACAGTTTGAATAAATACAGAATACAATATTAGGGAAATACTATACAAATGTTCTATGACAAAATGACAGTCGGTATGTACTATGGACAATATATACAGAATGATATATACTGTGAACATTAATGTACAGGTGGTTGTGAACAGATAACAATTTAGACTATACAATGAAAGTGACTTAAGCGTGCATTAATTACAGACATTAGCTATAGGGTTACAGTGCAGTAGATGAGTTAATACAGTAATTGAAGTTATAATGCAATAGATGAGTAGATGCAGTTAATAGAGTTACAGTGCAGTAGATGAGTTAATACAGTTATTGAAGTTATGGTGCAATAGATGAGTAGATGCAGTTAATAGAGTTACTAATACAGTTATTGAAGTTACAGTGCAGTAGATGAGGTAATGCAGTTATTGAAGTAGTCCATTAGTGCAAATGAGCATTAAGTATAATTGTACAGTACCCTTTTAAAAGACCCTACAATGTACAATTTGGGTGTACATATGTACACATTTTCTACCAATATGTACCTTTAAGGCACTATAATATGCCCTCTATAGGTGCAAATGTACACGTTTTGAAAGAGTTCCGCCCGTCGACAGCTTTTGTATCTTTTCACTCATGGGCACTCATTAAGTTTATTATAAAGGCTAAGGCAAAATCACAAAATATGGTGCAAAATCATGAAATAAGATGTAATTTCTGTTGGGATTGGTGTCCACTTCAGCAGATTCTTAAATTGAACTGGTAGAATTACAGATTCTGGTTGAAAAAGGATAACAAGCTGACCTGTTGAGACGTTGTGTTAACAGAAATGTTCCACCAAATTACAAAATGAAAATTTTTGAACACATCTCATTGAGGGTGCATTATACCAAAAGGTGCATTCATCATCAGTAAATTAACCACCCTTCAACAAAAATGCATTAATCGAGATGTTAACTCTTCAATTTGTGACACGGCCTGTGCAACCCTGACTAAAGTCTCATAATCTAATCGTGATAAGGATTTGAAGGATTATTTTTACTGTGATTTCAAATTTCAACTATGGTCTTCTTACCCAGTAAATATATCAAGGTTACTTTTTCACATAATCTTCTATAGACTATGTGGGGTGAATTGGTGTCGAAAATGGCAAATTACAAAAAAATGACTTCAGCTGGTTTTTACATGCAGTCGCATTTTCACAGAATAGAAACAATTGCTGTAGATTTCCATCCTTGTGGATATTTTAGACAGCATTCATGCTTTAAAATATTAAACGGTTATAAAAATTGCATTTATCCTCTAACATTTCAACAGGAGGAAGAACTTGGTTGCTAATCTTAATCCTCTTTGCAGTTTGGAATAAAACCGCACTAAACATTGTCTTGACATGTTTCACTTTTTTAAATGTAAAATTCTGTTTTTTATTCTTTAAGTAACTCAGCTGTCACTCAGCTGTTCATTCCCTGCAAATCAGACATCTCTCGCCTCTGGAAATGTTGCAAACCTCCTTGAGTAATAGTTGGTGTCCATGAGTAACTGTGATTAATGTCACACATTAAATGTGTGTTTGGTGAATCTGCCCTCCAGAATTTTGTCGGTTTCTCAAGTCAGGTCACTTCCCTTCATGTCTGACCTCTGATATTGAGTGCTTGTGTATGAAATGATAAGAAATAAATTTCCTGTACAATGAGCCAAACAAAGGCCTTTCTTACAAGAACACTGTTTAATACTATATACATGTAATTTGAACTAGATTTATGTATTTTTAAAAGATAATTTGAAGTATCAAAACAACTCCGTTAGGTCAATAAAAGTCTTCTGAAGCTCAACTGTGTGTGTGTGGGAAAAATATATATATTTTGTGTTTATTTTATTTTATGAATTGAAAACCAAAACGTACGTACACAATATTGTACAAAAAAAAATTCAATGTCTCGTGAGGAAACTTCATATGAAGAGAAGTCACGAGACACACGTCCTGAGGGTGATTATAGAGGATTTACATTTTTTAGTCTTTAAACTTTTCCATTAAATATAGTCTCTCTTGTGTTTTTGCTTTAGGGCTTCTCTCTATCTTTGTCTCTGACAGTGAGTTTTCCACCTTTCTGTCTCTAGGGCGGGCTATCTGCCTCAAAACATCCCTCTTCAGACCATCTCATATTTGTCTCAGGAGAGCGAGTTTCTGCCCTGGCACGCTGCTAGTCGAGCTCTTTACCAGCTGGACAAACTCCTGGATCGCACCGAAGACTACAGTCTCTTTAGTGTGAGTCTTTCGGTTTCATTCTTATTTTATAAATTTTTTAAATATTACATATATAATTAAATAATAAAGATATTAATTTAACATTTTGTTACAAATGTTCTGTTGGTTGAGACCTTTATGTGTATTGTTAAAAAACAAAAACAGCGAGTTCTTCCGTTGCTTATGTATTCCGAAGTGGTCTGTATGTAGCTATCTTGAATAATAAAAGTTTTTGCTACTTTCCCTTTAAGACCTCCTTGGGCAGGCTCTTTGCACATGCTGTAAAAGATGTTGTTTATCACGGTGGGTTATGGTGGTGAATACTGATGGAAAATTAAATGTTGGCTGCCCCATGTGAATTTGCTCACTGGAGCTGTGCGAGTTTATATGTGTTCTGTCTTGATTTTCTTTTAAAGTTTCCTATCTTCTTCTTCTCTCATCAGGATTATGTGCTGAAACAGGTGTCACCAAAGTACCACAAGATGGGCTGGCCGACCACTTTCCCCGACGGCTCCTTCACGCAGGCTGCTTATCAGAGCCAGTGAGTTCAGCTTAACTTCCGTGTCCATCTTGAATTATATATTGTGGTTATAAAGTTTTATGTAGCCTTACTGAGAACACAGAATTGCAAAGTGAAATCCATGCATTCTCTACCTCAGAGACCGAATGAGCCCAGTTGATCTTTTTTTAATCATTCATTTTTTATTCATTAGTGAACTTTCTCCCGCTTCACATACTTCCTGGAATCTTTCTGTCTTTTGTCCTCAGAGAGTTACAAAGAGAGGTGATCATGCTGGCGTGTAGCTTTGGAAACAAGCACTGTCACCGCCAAGCTGTTTCTCTCATTTCAGACTGGATTTCCAGCAACAAGAACAGGTGAGGACTTTAACAGAGTGACACACACACAAAGATGCTCTGTGCATGAGCTTCCTGTCAGAAACCAAACGTTTCATCTACTTCTTCTGGATTTGCTGCCCCGAAGCCTAAAAATATTCGTGATTCATCTTTTATTTCATGCTGTGAAATAATAAATAAACGACACAATTTCTGCTGTGCAACTATCTAGTTATGTCCATAAATCACTTCCATGCTCGTTCTGTTAAACTTATCTGTCAAAGTGATTCGCAGATCAAATCGCTTCAGCTCACGCTTCGTCAGTTAGATTGTGAAGTTAACACTCGCATATTGAATCCGTTTCATTTCTTCTGTTTATGTAATAATATAAAGTTAAAGATGCAGCTAGCATTCTGAAACTACTACAGCACTGATGGCCAGTAATATTTCTCTTAACACGCATTTAATTTCTACGGAGAGGCGAGTAAATGTAGAAGGAATGTAGGGTTGGTGTGCTTGGACACTGAGCTCTGATCAATATGTTTTTTCTCAACAACCCTGCCAGCATCCATACCGTAGCAGCTCTATTCCACGCGTCTATACCAACACGTTTGTTCATCTGCTTTGCTTTCCCGCAGTGTTGTTCACACGTGTGGCAGTCAAAGTGAATTCACTGTGAAACACAACAGATCACGAGCCGAGAGTTATGACCCTAACGGAAAATAAATGTATTTGCTCATTTAAAGTCCCAGTGCATTCAATAATTTCATAACCTAAAACTCATCTTCAAGCATTAAAATCGCATGATAATATATTTTTTGCCTTGAATGTAACTCTAAACCCTCGCTTCATTTAGTATACGCAAATTCACGAAAGTTGAATGTTGAGTGTTGATTATAGATGCCTCATTGGACGTGTGAGCAGCATGTGTTTGTGTAACAGAAGCCTAGCGATTATTTTAACGCCATCTTTACATATCTATGGCTTAAATCTGTTAATGTGATCGGTTACAGGGTTTGAGTCATAAACAGAGGCATTTTTTTAAACTGACTTTGGTAAACTGCAGTTTTAGAACAAAATACTCTGTTGTTTAAAACGCTGAATTTGCACATGGTTGATTTTACGTGGATCTTCATATTAAAAACACCACACCATTAAAAACTTGATTTTTAAAGCTATAATCTGTTCATAGGAAGTTTCTTGGTCCCAGATCCAATTCTTGTACACACACACATAAAGACACACAATTAATCTCATGGTGAGGGTGTACAGTACGTCAGAATTTTGAAAAACCTGTTTCTGCTTTTTATCGAACAGTTCTTTTTTATTAGCTTTGTGCAGTTGATCTTTCCAAAGTGTCCTTCATTGCCATTTCTAAAGAGGTGAGCTCTGGTCCTCCTGGGATATTTAAAAGGTCTGTTCAATTTAAAGTGTACGTGCGATCACATAAAAAAAGAGGAACGCGATTGGCCTTTATGTCTGTGATGTTAGAGGGATTGACCTACGGTACAAAATTTATGAGGCAGAAAGTGCAAAGACTGAACGTTCTGCATAGAGAGAGAGACAGGTGAATGAGCACTAACAAAAGCCTCCTAATTTTCATTATAAGTAGAGTAAGAACTAAAGTTTAAAACATTTACTTCAGGTTATAGTATCAAACGTCATAGAAAAGCTTGTTTCGTCTCTTATCTTTATTCTGAAAATGCCATATAACAGTTCAGTTTTACTAATTTCAAAGCATCTTACACTGTAATAAAAATGTATATATACTGTATTAAAAACTTTTGTTTTCTGGAATTTTACAGGGTTTTTTTACGTCTTTGAAAGGCAATCAAACTGCAAATGTACAAGAAAAACATGATAAACACATAATTTTACATGACACAACTCTTATTTTTTGATATTCTACTGTTGCTCCAGCAGCAGGAAAATTACTTTGTTTTACAGATTTTTTTAACTTTTGAAATACTGTTAAAAAACAAATAATTTGTGGGGAAAAACTGCTTAATTTTGCGTGACAAAACTACAGTTTTTATCTGACGCCCCAACTGTGGAAACATTACCTTTTTTTAACAGGATTTAGCATCCTATTTTGTGTTCTTTAATTAAATTTCTCTTCTACCACAACTCATAACCTAGACATCCACTTTTACACGTGCCGTGACTTCAAACTCTACGCTCCAATAATATTTGACAATTAATTTCTTACTTGGAAGTGCTCTGTATTTTTCAATGCAAACTCCCAGAGGCTTGAATGGATCATTCAGAATCAGCAGGTCTTTATTGCTCTTTGTTTGAGGAAATCATAAGTTCAGTCACTGCAACACCGCAACTGCTCCAGGGGTTTAATGTTATTTCTTCTTCTTGTAAGCATATTACATGCATCAACTCTTCTTATGTTTCTGAGACCTGCTGTAGAGTGTTATTGTTATGTAATTTGGGTATGTGTATGTGATTGTGTGTAACCAGATGATATAGGCACATAGATCTCTTCCTCATGATTTATCCACCTATATTGTGAAGTGTAGTTCACTTTTTAGAAATGACTTGCAATACAGGTTGTCAGTGATGTTTTGTGTTAGATTTTCGCCACTTGAATTCACAATTTCATCTTTGGTAATTGTTAATGCACAATTTTACAACACCTATGCCACCATAAATTATATATAATAGTAAAGTTATAATATGATTAAATACATTTTGAGAGAAAAAAATTAAACAATCCTCTAAATCCTCCAAAACATTTTTCTGAACCCACCGGTTGCAGTGCTGACCTCAGCATTGATCGATGTTTTTGTTAATATTCGATCATGCATGATGACTTCATTTTATGTGTTCAGAGAAATGTTACAGTTGTTGTTCTGTCCTGCAGGATTCCACCCAACGTGCGGGACATCGTGTACTGCACAGGCGTGTCTCTGATGGACGAAGACGTGTGGGAGTTCATCTGGATGAAGTTTCACTCCTCCTCCGCCGTCTCTGAGAAGAAGATTCTTCTGGAGGCCTTGACCTGCAGCGACAACATCTACCTTCTCAACAGGTGTGCTGACCTTTTTTTATGCGGTCTGCCCCACGAGGCAAATGATATCATCCCTAATCCATTCCTCCACATCATTACACTCACACCTGTTCGGTTCCTCTCGTTCCGTAGACGAACTTCTCTATTGCGGCGCTGAAAATCAATTGCTACCTTTGGAGCCTTTTCCGCGAACTTATATGGTGCTGTAAATCCTCAAGATGTAGATGAGGTCTCTCCAGACCAGACGAGGAGATCCCAGAGCCCACCCATATTCCGTACCGGTTCTCTCAGGGCACACTGGGGGTTTGACATCTCCATTTATTCTGTTTTATGTGCTTGCCTCTTTTATGGATGAGCTGAGAGAGAGACCCACCATGAGTCAGCATGCAGCGGCTGTTCAGAACCCCTGTGGGGTTTTAGCGTAGGTCCGTTGAGACAGATGAGGTTTGCCTTTCTGGAGACGGAAGATCAACAAACTTACACATTTCCGTGCAGTGCATCTTCATATTCATGTTAAGATGCTATTCATCATATTATAGTCGTCGACAAGGAACCTTTTCATTTTTGTCCTGGTAATTGCCTTGAAGGTAAAATCAATGTGTCTTACACTCAGCGATCCATGACTCGGCTGCCATATACGATACACCTAGATACAATGGGCCCTATTTTAACGATCTGAAACGCAAGTGTCAAAGCGCGAAGCGCAAGTAACTTTGTGGGCGGGTCTCGGCGCTGTTGCTATTTTCCCGGCGGGATAAATGGCTCTTGCGCCCGGCGCAAATCTGAAATGGGTTGGTCTGAAGTAGCTTCATTATTCATAGGTGTTGTTTGGGCGTAACGTGAAATAAACCAATCAGAGCGTCATCCAACATTCCCTTTAAAAGCAGGTGCGCAAGTTCCATTATGGATTGCTATTATTATGGCGTATTTACCAGGCGCACGCCAGGAGCGGTTCACAGCCGAGGAGACAGATGTTCTTGTAAGAGCAGTGAAAGACAGAGAAGTTGTGTTGTATGGGGATGGGAGAAACCCACCCAAAATAGCGTCGGTTAAACAGGCGTGGGAGGAAATAGCCACAATGATTTCCGTCATCTCATGTGTTAATATTTTTTTAGTGTAACAATTTATGATTTGCAAAAATAACTGTTGCATCTGTGTAGATGACATGAGCAAAGTGTATGCGCGTTGTGCACGCTATACATTATGGTCAAGCATGCGCCCTTAAAATAGCATAATGAACAACGCGCAACACGCCACTAACTTTAGACTAGGTTTTTTCTGGTCAGTGGCGCAATTGTTTAATGGAACAGCAAAATAGCACCAGGGATTGTTTGCGCCGGAACACGCCTCCTTTTTTGCGCTGAACCGCCCAGGGAGCGCAAGTTCATTCACTAGTTTAGCGACGTGCTTCTGTGGAGGGAAAAGCGCGCTTTGCGCGGGTGCAAAATAGGAATGACACATGCGTCGGTGTACAAAGTCAATTGCGCTGGGTGCAAGATAGGGCCCAATGTCTTAAAACGAGACCACGAATGAGCGTCTGCAGAAACCTTTTGCATTCTCCTAGCCAACCTGCTTCTGTCATTATCCGGGTTAACAAGATTTCTACTTTCCTAAAGCAGGTCTTTATGGTCCTTGGCTGGTTTAGGTGTTACAACCATCTGTTGCGGTCAAGGTCAACCTTTATTAGCTTTTAAGGCTATTGGACCATCTTGGGTATGGTATTTTGAACCTAAACAATGTATTAAGATGGCTTGAATCTGTTGACCAGGTTGACCATCTTTGACTTTTGAAATCCCAGCAACCCAGTTAAGACTGTGCTATTAATTCTGAATGTTATGTTACGGCCTCTAGGGGTTAGCCGTAACAGAATAAGATTCTCATTCGTACACACCAGAGAATTGCCAAATATAGGAGTTTATTTCTTTCAACGGGAATCTTTTCAGGGGCAGACAAGGCCAAAACAATAAACAAACATCCTTTTGTTTGACAGCTAAATAAACTCCAACAAAAAAATACATACCAACTTATCTACCTCACTCAATCATAAACAAAGTTGATAAGAGGAACGTAAACAAAATGGCATCTAAGCCCCTACTTCCCTTAATTTGGCAAAAGAACATACAAGAATATTGACATGGTTGTTTACAAGGTTTTAAGGGGTGCTTATAACAGAATTAAAATCATAATGGAAACAGGAAATGTTTAGATAAATAGGAGATTTAGAATTTTGCATCCTAAGGACAAACACTCTATATATTTACTATACAGATTTAATTCTCTTGTACGACACTCACAACCAAGCAACAACAAAGATACTAACAAGTAGCAGAAAACAGTCAACCAGAATGTAAACGAAACACAGCGGCAAATAGTCCGCGAGGCTCGAAGGCATTGGACAAGTGTTTAGGGCGGTCCTCCCATGTTAGGTGCTCCTATAGGAACAACTGGTTACCAGAGGCCACACCCATCTGGAACACAAACATGTCTGCACACTGGAGCAGAGAGATCAAAATACATACAAAATAGTTCACAGATGCTTACTTATCTCAAAGTCATAACAGTTAGCCAATGAAAAGGGTGGAATAGCAGTAGCGATGTAGTGTTATAAAAACGTGCCAGACTTCATTGTCAGAAAAACACTAGCATTAGCATCACTCATGTGTTAATTAGAAACTAGCATCTGGTGCTGCATTGGATTCCATTTACATGCTGAGGTGGTGCTACTGTGTAATGTACTGTGAACTAACCTCTAAATGGAGATACATCAATTTAAAACCAGAAATATGTTTGTAATATTCGGCATGACCAAACCTCGCATCGTTTGAACCATAATTGTATTACAGAATAACAATTCATACCAAAAATTGTCACATAGAGTTATTTGGTTTAACAATGCAGGAACACTGCCCTCATATCAGTGCAAAATCTGAAGCTGAAGTTGACGTTTCATTCTGTTGCAACATTATATACATATATAACATTTTATACCTTCCAGCCCTAGTTAAAAATAATAGAAATAACGGAAGCTATTATCTTAATCGTCTATTTGAGGACAGGCTACATTAAATTGCAAAAACAAGGACTAAAGCGTATAAAATAGAATTTCCATTGGTAGTACAATAATTATATTGGACGATGATGTTTGAGCCATTAAAAGTTACATCTGACCACTGCATTAAAGGTTTTTAGTTTAATGGTCCAAAGAAATAATTTAACAGAATGTAACAGTAACGGGTGCTTGTTGGTTGTGAACATAAAATGTAATTTTTCACAATAAATTGAAAGATCTAACATGTTGCATTGAGGGAAACAATATGTCACCCTGTGCTCAATTGTACAGTATACTGATCAAAAATAAGTCACGATACTACATGATACATTCTGTGTACGGAATACACAATACACACTGAAAAAAATTATTATGTGGAATACTAGACATTGGTGTAGTTTTAGCATTTATTATACTTTAATTCTTTATATTAGTCCATTTATCATTGTTCTATAAGCTTTTTAAATCAGACACTTATGACAGTCGCAGTAATGCCTGCAAGATGTTCTGTATTGAAAGTCTGACCAAAATTGCAAAATATATTTCAAACTGTGAAATTCATGTTCGAAATAAAATGAGATTGGAGAATTAGTGCAGCAAAAGAAAACTTTTCTGAAAAGCATGTTCCCACTTGTCCCGGATGTGATATCGGTACGCTGTGAAACCGCAGAGCTTTGTCACCGTGACAATAATCTCCAGGGTGCCACAACCTCAGATTTTAACCCAGAACAGCAGTTGAACAAAAACCGCGAGACTCAAACCAGAGCGAAGCAATTACTCCGCATGTTCTTGTAAATTGAAAACTTGCGCACCGTGGCTTTATGGGAAATATCTCATTTCCTATTTCTCTCTTTATCTGCTTGACATTTCGCACCAATTTGAAGTGAACGGCTCTGTCCGCTTTTGATTTGCTCTTCTCAGGTTAATTAGATTTCTGAAAACGCTGATTCGCAGTATTGAAAACACATTTTGAACAACCGTTCAAAATAAAGTATTTTTATGTTTCTTGCCACATTCTCTATAAGTTTATCTCTGCATTTGTATTTATTTGTTATTCGGTCAGTTAAGCTTCACAGAACCCTCCACGGAGGAGAATTAAAAATGTATGCGATGATGAAAAATAAATGAATATTTTGCTCTCTACAGGCTTCTAAATCTGTCTCTGTCCTCTGACATGGTGCCGGATCAGGACGTGATCGATGTCATCATACACGTGGCTCGCAATCCGCTCGGAAGACATTTAGCGTGGAGATATTTCAGAGAGAAGTGGGACATATTGAATTCCAGGTGAATATATCTGATAGAGCGGCTTTATTCGCTCTCTGTTTACCTGTGATTTTAACCTTCCTCTCAATTCCCGACATAAATTTCACGTTCTCTTTTACTCTCTCTTCATCTGTGAACATTACTTTGTGACTAGAGGGGCTGAGACGATTATGAGAAATATATTGTTGTTTGTTTTCCTCCAACCTTATTAGAATTGTGCGGCATCACATGTAAACATCGAGTGTTTTTAATAACAGCTTCTCTCCGGTTTTCAGGTACGGAGAAGCTTTATTTATGAACTCAAAATTAATAAGCGGCGTGACAGAATTTCTCAACATAGAGACTGAGTTGAATGAGGTGAGTCTGAGCTTATACACCCCGAGGCAACTTCAACCCCAAAACACATCCGTCAATCAAATCAAACAACCAATAAAC
Organism: Triplophysa tibetana; assembly: GCA_008369825.1. NCBI lineage: Eukaryota > Metazoa > Chordata > Actinopteri > Cypriniformes > Nemacheilidae > Triplophysa > Triplophysa tibetana. Next base: position 11,448,419 of record CM017897.1, on the reverse strand, counting down.
AAATGACGACTCTTCACGGAGCAGTAATGTTTGGGAAAAAGTTTGTTTCGAGGAAGTACGTTTTTGCAGATTGCAAAATTGTGTTTTAGAACATTTTCTTACCGTAAGCTCTACTTCATTAAAGGAAATGGAAGGTACTGTAAATTCACTTATTTAAATTCATTCAGCTTCAGTCCCAGAGGGCAAAGACTGCTGATGCTCATTTCACTTCAGCACAGCAGTTTCTTGTCCAGCTGACTTCATCTTCTACAATGTATCATTCTTACAGAGATAATACAAAACCCCCTTAGTGTTTCCTTAAACGCATCATTACCATACTGTCATTGACAATGAACTGCTGTCAGAACACACAGAAAACTAAAAGATTTACACAAAAAAAGCGCCGTATAATGTTGGACAATATTTTGGGTGATTTGTGCCGTGTATATAGGTTGTTAATCGATTCTTTGTTGCTTTATTTCCTCAGTTAAAATATTTCATCCTGACCTGCGGGGGAGCGGCGGCACCTGCGTTCGCTCGCGCCGTCGAGATCGTTCAAGATAACGTAAAGTGGCGCACGTTGTTCGAGCAACAGTTCTACCAATGGCTGCGAAAAGCTCCTGAAGGTTAACGTGACATCAAGCACAGAACGTTCTATGAGCGTGGAAGCTCTATCAGACATTTCAAGGCCAGTAAGACTTAAACAATGTTTAAAAACACATTTCTGGATCATGAGAATCTGCAAAACTTCCCTGCCGTTTATGAAACAGACAGACAGACTGAAATCAAGATGAAGACATTCAACTGCTTACAATTTGTCATCTGTCTGCCGAAGCGGAAGTATGCATGAAAATACCCTGCCGGATAAAGAGGAGGAAATCGTCTTTAAAAATCTTCTTTTTAGATCAAGCTCCTTTCTTTTGACCACGTCTATGTACTGTTGGGTCTGACACAGCCGCAACGCCTCAAATGATAACATCAACGAGCACAACGGCGCCGCCCTGCTGCCCAGCATGCTCGCTGGAAACAAAAAAGCTGCTGCTGTATCGAAGTATAAGGTCCTCTTTGCTTTTCTTGCACAATCGTTATGTTTAGCACAATATTTAATGACTTGAGACCATATCTACCATCATCAAATAGTTGAATAAAGATGACAGCAGTTGGATAGCGCACAAAATAGGGAGCTATTTTATGCAGGGAAAATGTATACGTCGAGTAAATGTTTTGCCACAGGTGTGCGTTTTCCGTTCTTGTAGCGTTAAACTCAGTGGTATCGTGTGTGAATGACAATATAAGTGTGGTCATTTTACACAGATGGGTTGCATAATAAAAATGCATTGTGAGCTCTATGTACGAGTTTGTTTTACAGTAGAAGTGATGTAGAATAATGCGCATTTATCTTTCACATACTGGATAACAAAATAAATTATAAAAGAACTACGTAGTAATGTATAATGGATGTACATGTGCATACACACCGGCCACTTTATTAGGTTAATCTTGTCAATTGCTTGTTTTTGGAAATTTCTAATCAGCCGATCATGGGGAAGACACACAGATGGTCAAGAGCATCTTCAAAATGGGGAAAGGAAGGAAAATCGATTTCCCATTTTGTGATTTTCAATGCAGCGTGGTTGTTGGTCCCAGAAAGGTGTGAGTAGTTCTAAAACTGTCAGTTTATATTAGACTGGTTTTTACATTGTACTCAGATGGCCTCCAGAGTCGCTAGATCTCAAAAACAGGGGATTCGCTGTCATGAATCGCCAACACATCTGCGGAAACCGTGTGCTATCACGCCAACATCAGAAAGGTCTCTGAGGAATTTTTCCAGCAATGTTGCATTTAAGCCACAGATGTCAAATTCTGTATATCACTTACATTACAAATTCAGATTTTTCTTATTTTCAATTCATACAAATACAGTTATGTACATAAAATCCATTTTCTCCTATGAATTTTAAGTTATTACTTTTTCTTTAAAATTCTGAAACTAACGACTACTGTTTCATTAAGTTGCATCTTTTATTTTTATAGTAATGGTGTTTGTTGTCAAAAATAAATCTGCCGAATCAAATTAGTCATTGCGGCAAATTAATTTTTAGTGTTATTCATTTTTGTTCTACATTAGTGATATTGATGCAAAATGATCAGTATTAGCTCCAAAATATTATTTTATCTCTGGTCATCTTAAACATGTCTTTGTCTTTGACCAGTATACACATTTGTTTTCACTGGTGTGCGTACACTTACAGCGCTTCTTCTTAACATAGCTGTTTTCAGTTCATTTCGAAGAAATGTGTGCTTGTCAAGCAAATGAGCATAATGTCCTGAGGATTATATGTATCCGTTTAATTATTTTGCATTTTAATGTATCATCGCAAACGTGTAAAGCAGGGAAAATAACTGGACAATCAGGGCCTTTTCTACCTCGATCTACACATCTTTTATAAAAAAGACTGACAGTGCCTTAAATAAATCTGTCATGAGAAATCACATTGATTCGATGTCTGATTTTTCAAGCATGTCATATTTCCCCAAAGTCAAACTGCCGTTCTGGGGGCAACTGTCCTGCGGTTCACCTCCAATTCTGTTCGAACACTATATCAGGGCCTTTTCTTCCTCGATCTATACATTTTTTATAAAAATAGACTGACAGTACCGTAAATAAATCTGTCATGAGAAATCACATTGATTCGATGTCAGATTTTTCATGCATGTCATATTTCCCCAATGTCAAACCGCAGTTCTGGGGACAACTGTCCTGCAGTTTACCGCCAGTTCCATTTGAACACACCTAAAGCAGATCTTTACCGTGTTGAAACGGGGATAGAGCTAAACTCGATGGCCCCCCAGGATTGAAGTTTGACACCCCTGCCCCGGAACACGACACGGCGGTGCGTGAATAATTGTCCTCAATAACCACAAAGTTGAAAAGTATTCGTCATCATTCAAACGCTGAACTGACTGTTACTCCAAAGCCACCGCTATACATGAAAAATGGAAGTACTGTAAAGCAATAAAAAAGGAAAGCAAATAAAAATTCATGTGGTGTGCACCGGAGGTGGCAGAAGAATTTAGCAAGCCCCAGTTCTTTCCCCAAACAAAATCGAGTGCATGCTTTAAATCTTGTTTTACAAGGTATAAATAAAAAAATATGGTATTTATAGCTTGATGTTATTTATGCAAGCTAAATATAGTAAAGTTGTAAAGGTGTAGTCTGACAGATCAGAAGATTTAAAGTTGAACATTAACATTTGTGGTATCCTTCATCCGAATCAAATCCAAAGCACCAAACAAGGTGTTCCTTGTACCATTACAGGCCACTGTGATCTTAAAAGTGTACAATACATAAACGTTCTAATGGCTCCTGGGGTAATGTTAAGTTTAAACAAAAACATAGATATTCATTGTCATGTTTTGCTTACATAAGTAAGGTGTGTGAAGTCTCGGTGTGGGAACACTACCCTGCGAACCGATGAGGCCTCAGACCTCCTTTCCTCTATTCAAATTCTTGACCGCTTTCCCCTGCACCAGGCTTGGGAAATGTCCTATTGGGCAATTCAACTTTGCTGAAATAGTGGGATTATAACAACAAGTCCTATTAAGCGAAGAATTATTGTTAAAGGCATCTGCCATAGACTCGCATTGAAGAATTGGGAAATACAACTTTGATTTTTTTATTTTCAACAAAGTTAATAAAGTAACTTGAACAAAGTGTTTTAGTAAAAGTAAAAGAACGTATTATTTTGAGTACAGCGAACAAAATTTGCCTAAATGTGGCACTAACAAAGATTCTCGTGTTGACCGTACTTAGATTTGGAAGTGAATGTCTAAAGTGCGCCAAGACAATGACCAATCTGTGTAATCTCAATTCTGTTTTTTTTTATATGATTAAAACGATTGCTGTTTTAGTGTCTGCTGGCTGTGTTTTTGTTGTTGTCACTGGAAATACTAAACTACTAAAAATGCGATACATACAAACTGCGCAGTTATTTGGTCAAGTTTTGGTCTCTCTTGAGTAGAGTACGTATATAATAAATCTCTCAAGTATAGCATGTATATAATAAACAAATAATTAAATATTTAAACTATATAAAATCCTAATCTTTTGAGTAGAGTCGACCAATTCTATGCTTGAGTGTACAAAATATTTTGAGTGTTGCCCATTCATAAAAAGTTGGTTCCCCTTTTTTTCAGTTGAGAGTCATGTGACATTACTCAGTTTATACATGGCCAATGGTTCAGCAAACTCCAAAAAACAGTGCGACAAGTTGCCATGAAATTTTAAGTTAAGTCAACATTTCAATTTTTTATAGTGTAATGGGACTCTTTTTGTAATTTATATATGCGATTTAGGGCAGTCGATCATAAAGATGCATGTGACAGGTAGACAGAAAGAGTAAGACTTGGAATAAAGTAGAATATACGTGGTGTTCTTTTTGTTAAACTGAGTTTATTGCGATAGTACAAATTGAGCCCTACACAGCATGTATAGAGTTGGGACAGTCACAAGTACCATGAAACGAATCGCATAACACTTTAGCCACTTTCTACTTTTCATCACGCAGAACTACGTAGCTGTGCCGTGATCCATTTCTTGTCCTTGGGTTTTACGTTCATGTGTTGATCGCGTGGCCGCTGTCCACGGTGCTGAACGACTTCCTTTGCCGAAGAGATAAATAGAAGCAAAGATGACTGTTGCTTTTATAAGCCGCGACGCTCAGTGACTCACGAAAATGTCTTGCAATGTCTTACCAACACCTGAGAGCATACCGTACCTAGAGCCTGAGTAATACAATTTGAATAAATTATTTAAACTTCTCTACGAATGTCAAAGAGAAAAATGACTTCGTTAAGTGCACTTACAGATGGAAACGCCCAGTCGTCACATAACTAAGATACAACAGTTTCTTGAGTTTAATATACAAATAGAAGTTTGGATTAAAGAGAATATAAATGTAACATATATGTAAAATCATTTTTCGCAAGGTGAGAAAGTACAACAAAAAATGTATGTTTCATAAACTAAATATTATAAGGCATGCTAATGTTAGATTAGAAATTAAATCACGTGTCAGTATTTTATTTGTTGAAGTTTTAAATTGTTTTTGTTCACATGTGACTAGGACTAGCGCCCACACAAAACGGAAACACATTAGTCTTTTTTTATCAGTAGCGCAGGAATGTTTCCATAATGTTCACTGAGAATTTGTTTTGCTCTAAAGGAGCCCTAATATGGCATCGTGGACAAGTTCACAGGCTTATGTCCTCTCTTCTCTTCCCTTTAGAAAGTGCTGCGAGACACTTACAGACCAAAACAACAGTACGAGCCAAATATGCAGGCTGATGGGAAAAGGCCGAGAGAAACAGAAGAAAACATTTTTGAATTATTTGAGGCTCAGTGTTTTGGTTATAAATCGACCGGCATCATTATTCACGCACAACTGCGAATCCCTGCTCGTATCCAAAAAATATTAGAAATAAAATTAGATCACAAATAATTTTCAGCATTAGTTAGCGTAGCACAAAGTGGCATTTGTAGAAACGGAAAAAGCGAGATTACAATTTTATCTTTACAATAACCTTTTCAAAACGTTGCATAAATTCCATGGCGGCAAAATTTAGCAGGAATGCTTTTATCTCGCGTGATGCACAGCTAAGCACTTTAGTATGCATTATGCATTCATTTGTCTGGAGTTTTCAAGATATCAAACAATAGTTTCCCTAATGATCAATCAAAGCGCTTCGCCTCGCCGCATTGTTAATTGAAACGGGGCAAAATAGGATTTTATACCAAATCGTAATGAATTCGAAGCAGTCGGAAAGTTCGAATGAGAAAATGACTTTGATGTTTCAGTTAAATGAATCAAAAGAGAAAACCAAAAAGAACAGAGGATTGCGTTTGGCATCCCGGGGGAAATGAAAACGGCGTCGAATCCGTCATTGTGTGCTATATTGTGAGCACTCGGTTTATCAGAGCAGATTGCATCAAGGGGTCAGAAGTTTGCTGTTTATTTATATTTTATGGAAGAAATCCGATTTACACTCTTGTGTTATTTCTGGGGATAGGAAACAGCAAAAAAGATGCATATTTTATTACTTCAACGCTGCACGGCTTCACCCCCCCGTTAACATCGTTTTGGTTATTGAAGTCTTTCAAATAATGCCAGGAAATTGCATTGCGAAAGTAAATTCAACTTCTCATGGGAATTCGTAATTCGTACATTTTTTTCAGTACGATTTGCTTTCGTGTCGGATATGTTAGATTATGGGGCGGGGTTGGGGGATGGGCTTCAGTTTTGCTTATTCTAATAATCGTATGACGATCGATTAACTTTCGTTAGAACTAGCCACTTCAAAATACGTACGCGTCCACGTGTTGGTTATACCGTCTTCGTTTTAATTTTATCTTCTTCACATCCAGTAAAGTTTGCTATCTTTTTGTACCACCTACCCTGGCTTGCAGCTCTCGAATGCTTTTCGATCGAGTGAAGTCACCAAATAAAATTCAACAAAATACGTAACCAAAGTGATTTAAATGCAAACCGAAGGAATTTTGAGCATATTTCTCAGGCGTGAGTCAAGAAATATTCCCACTCGCATTCAGAGTCCACTGCGGTACTCTGTCTAGCTGTATTTAATGCAAGAACGCGTCCTGTGTCAACAGCCCCAAATAGATGACCGACATTTCCTTTGGGGTAAGCTGCTGCTCGAAGGACTTTCATTACAACTAAATTAAAGACATGAAGTATCTTGTTATAATTTTAGACTCTTCCTCAAGCAGTGCAAAACTGCATATTGAAAAAGAGAATTGTTTGATTTTAATGTTTATAATGTTTTATTTTATATTTTTAATGAGTTCTATTACTTTTATCAGATCCTCCTCCCGTACTGTAATTTCTCTTTATTGTGATTTAAAAATATATGTTTGCCAAGAGGGATCGGCCAGTGCACAAAATTACACATTCTGAAAATAAAATAAGTATATGTGTGGTAGGGCTGATACGTCTTTCAAGGCGCGGATTGGTGGATTATTAGTCGTCCTATCAGTTGATATGGGGGTGTAGCCTATATATATATCCTATGTCAAATCCGGTGTTGTGCCGAAAAATGCACCCCGTTTACAGATTGTTGAACGAGCCGCAACCGTCCAGACATTCATCTGTTGTTGCTTATCGGGGGTGGGGCGATTCTTCATGGTATGTACTGGGAAAGTTTTATCAGGATTGTAATTTGGTTTATTCGATCTAACTATTTATTGCATTACCTACAGATTGGCCGTGCCTCTACCAACGAGTAGTTTTCACGCTTTGGAGCAAAATGAGAGTTATCCGGAGGCGCTGTTGCTTTTCCCTATATTATTGATAATTTTCTTTAGTTTAATTTGTTTTGCTGGCTGCTTTTATTTAGTTTTTTTGTTCTTATTCTTACTTTGCCTGGTTGTTATTACGGTTTTCCTGTTTTTTGCTTTCGTTTGGTTAATTGCTTTAGCGGCATATTTAATTTAATTTGATTCTATTATGTTGTTTTCTTAATACTTGTTGTTCTTTTGTATTTTGTGAAGCTGCATTGTTGTGGGCAAGTAGAGAGCCTACTTGCTATATTTCACTGTAGTGCCCCGTACCTGCAGGGTTGAAGTTTGTGCCAAACCTGTCCCTATCGATTTTCTTCACAGGAGCTGAGTGCCGAAGACGGGCGGAGTTTGGTGTGGTGGTGTTCCTCAACAGTGCTGTGGTGTGTGTGTGCGCATGAGCGTGTGTACCCCGGTGTAACCAGTGTGAGGTGTGGTGTGGCCTAGTGTGTCCCTAATCCCCGCGGTCGGGCCTCAGTTCCTGTTCTATTTTGTTGTCTCAGGCTGCTTACGGTTGTATCCTTCCATCCTATTATTTTCTTTGTTTATATTTTATATTTCTTTATTTTCAAGTGATTGTGTGTCAAAATCTTTTAAATAAAAGTATACATATTTCTACGCTCACGTCTCCTGCCGCCTCCTGAAGTGAACTTGTGTGCTTTAAGTTATAACAATCTCTTTTGTCCCTGGCAGGTATCCAGGGTGGCGTTGTCGCTCCATTTAGTGGTCGATTGGCATCAGGTCACATAGGCTCAGGGTTTAGCCTCACCATTGTGACTTTGGCGAAAAGTGTGGCGCTTCACAGCTTTAACGGACTAAATTAAAAATCTTTAATCATTTACTCACCCTCACATCATCCCAGAACCGAAAGACTTTCATTCTCCTGCAGAGCATAAAATAAAATATTTTGAAGTATGTTGGTAACCAAACAATACCGGACCCCATTGAAACCACCAAGACGTTTTTCAAAATATCTCATTTGGTGTTCAACAAAAGAAAGATTCAGGTTTTGAATGACATGAAGGACGCAAGCATTGCACAAAAGAAACCAGCATGAAAAATTAAATTACTTGCACGGCACTCTCTGTGAAAGATTGTAGTAAGAACACGATACGATAGCTGTAATTATGCAGGGCCTGCGAGTACAGTACGCGGTGGCCCGTGTGTGTGCTGGCTTAGCCTAGAAACTGTTTATAGATTTCCTGTGTAAATCGCCCGTGCGGGCAGCCTTCCTTTTGAAGATGCGAGCGGATATGGAATTAGTAATGCGATCAATATCTAATTACCTTTATCAAAAGGCTCAGGCCTGGGGTTTAATAGTAGATTCATTAGGGCGAGAGACGTTCATAAAGATTTAACAGTCGAAACCTGGCATGCTGGTTCTGCTTCCTTAATAGATCCGGATACCTTCCAAAACGTGGAGAGCTGCCTAAAATAAATACATTTTACAAGATATTCTTTATATCATCAGAGTGTTAATTTTAGTTTAATTTTGTTAATGGTCGATTTATTTGAAAGTGACCTATCTGTCAGGTGTGGTGACCCATACCCGAAATGTGACTTCTGCTTTTAGCCCATCCAGTGAGTAGTGAACACACACACAGCAAGTGGTGAACACACGTACACCCAGAGCATTAGGCAGGTAAGTTGGGGTTAGGTACCTTTCTCAAGATACCTTAATCGTTACCCGCCGGCCCTGAGGTTCGAACCAGCAACCTTCTGGTCACGGGATACGACTCTCTTACCATTAGGCCACGAATAAATGACACCCTTTCATTTATTTTCTTTTAGTAAAAATATATTTAAGTTTAAGGGTCTTTTTTAAATTCGGTTAACTTTTTTGTTTACCAACTTAAAATTTTTGCCTTAGGTTGCGAGTATGTTGTTTCGACACCAAGCAGACGACATTTACACGTCACTGTACTGAAGTGCGAATATCAGTCTTTTAAACTGGCCATAACTCAGACAGTTTCTGCATATCTCATGTCAATCTTGAGTCCTTATAAAGAATAGTATCGCACACTTCAAACATCCGTAGAGTCTTTAATTTGATCACATCTATAAAGACCGATACAGCTGTAGGATCATTTTAGAAAACCTACAACGCGTTCGGTAGGTGGGTACTGTTTGTTGCGGAACTAAAGCACGTGCGCACCCATTACCAACAAAACGCAGACATACGACTCCGTTTCACTTACCACGTGCGGTGGTAACAGTAGGGGATCGCGCCACCTATCAGTTTCAAACAATCTCCAAATCCAGCGTCGTATCCTTCGTTTATATAACGTCCATCACTGAAATGCCGTGAATAAACAAACACACCACTCACTATCGCCAGGGATGAATTACCCACCGGGCCAACGGGGTCCGCGCATTTTACTCTTCCTCAACGATGAAAAAAACTTCCGCTGGTCACATATGAGTTCCGAACCGTAGAGTACGATCCGTACGGATCATCCGAGATCCGTTTACCACTATACCGCAGGGGAGAGGAAATGGGCGCTGTATAGTCGTTGGGCGTTTTAGCGCTGCTGTACAAAACACGGTGGCGAATTCATTGTACGTAGGACCGCTCTGTATGTATATTTGCTCGGTTAGCCGGCGTAATTATGCCGCACACCTTTTGAAAAAGTCAGTTTTTATGTCAGAAGAGAGTTTATCATCTTAAAATGCCTCATACAAAAGCCGCACGCTAGGTTGGGGAACCGGGCCAGTGTTATCTCGCAGCTCTGTCAGATAGCGCAAAGTCCTCGCAAACACTCCGAGAAGCGCTCCGAGACCTGAGATGACAGAGAGAAAGACAGCGGGGAAATGGAGTCGAACTCGCTTCTCGTTCTGGTTGAGGGCATTCTTCTTTCTTTCCCACTGTCTGCTTTCTCGCAATTCATTCCATTCCGGTGACATTTTTTGTCTCCCGCTCGTTCTTTGGCACACACGGCCTATCTATCTCAGGCTTCGCGCACCATATTCAATCCTTCTTTTCCTCTTTAAATAGGGCTTTGTTCCAATAGATCTCAAATTTTCTCGCTCGCCGTCAGCAAAGAAGATTACTGTCAGTCGCATACGGATTACATCGAGCTATCGACGAGGGTTAGATCACGCACATCACCATCCTGTGCCTTTCTGACCTCTGATCGATACTCGCTCGGCTCTAGAGTCTCATCATCTCCCTTTAGATGTACGAGAGCGATCGAAGGTCTGCCCGGGGACTTTCAGACGACGTATCTCATGCCATCCGAGAACGCCTTGCTCGGGCCGGTGCCGCTGGCAGCCATACATCGCGCTTGTGTACATCGTTCCAGGGAGAGCGGGGAGAAACGAAGATAGTTTTCTCTTGAATTAAGACCGGCTAAAACATCTGGGGTAGCATATACATACGGACCCAGATTACAGCGTGACATTTTTTTACGCTTTCAAGACACTTTTACTCGATACCGAAATTCATTAATATGAATGTAACAGAGGTATTTTTCTCTATGGGACTTTTATTATGACAGGGTTTTTTCTCCGCTGTGCCGCGGGGAAAGATCAAAAGACGTCTGGGAAATAAGGGAGGAGCCTCAGTTGTCTTTTTAAGAAGGAGACACGCCATGATTGATGTACTAGAGATCGACATTTTTTCTTTTTGCAGCTGTAGTGTAGGACAGTGGTGCACGTTCGGAATAAGTTTCGTAAGTCTAGTGTATATCAACATTGTGATGTGAAACTGTAGACCCAGCTGAAACAGAGGTTTTGGGCGATTGCGTCGTCTAACAGAGAACGGTGTTGGAGACAGGCTGAGAGCACGAGTAGGCTAAAGCCTGGCTCAGACTACAGGAGTTTTAAAATCCTGACAGATTTTAAATCCTGGTTGCGGCACACACATAAGGAGAATCTTAACAGATTCTCTTATGTAAAATCTTAAACCTGGCTCAGACTACAGGAGTTCTAAAATTCTGACAGATTTCAAATTGTGGTTGCAGCTCACACATAAGGAGCTACAACCAGCAACATTATAAATGTAAAATCTACTTGTAGAATCGTCTTGTATTTATGAATGTGAAATGTTCAATGTCCAGAGAAGAAAACGTTGGCGGTAAAGTTGTGTTTATAAATACGACAAAAGGTAACAAGTGCAAAAAACTTATTAAGAAAGTTTAATTGTATGTTTTTTTTATTTCATAATTGCACAACAAAAAACATTTATTTTAAGACACCCAAATACAGGATGATATTAAGATTATCATACCAGAGGACGCCTCCTACGTCATCTCACCGGGAAACACAAGTAAACAAAGGGACATCGCAGTTAATTTCACGTGATCTATTTGTCCTTTATGAAAAAAGTCTATTTCCACGATAAATGAAGCAAACGCAGCGGCTATGCAACAGGTCTAGAGTGTGTAACTGTACCGTTTAACGGTACTACGGCGTATCCGCGGTGAAAAGCAGATGTTTCGGTAGCAATTCAAAAGCAAGGGATTTATACGTCACTGTAGCAAAACTGTAGCAAGGTGTGTAACATTCAATCCAGGAATGCTGTGTCTTTGTCGCGCTCTGAATGATTCTCTGTCTGTCAGTCCAATGCCGCGGAGACGTATTTTAAGCAGGTAATGCTATAATGCTTTTTTGCTAGGGCTGAAGTTATGACTGTGCTTTAGGCGAGCCGCTTAAGTTTAATGTTAATAAATAACAGAAGAAAACAATTGTCGCTGCCGAACTAAGAGGAATGCCAATGTGATTATAAGATAAAAACAAACTCATAAACGCATGTTATATGTGCGCCTATAGATAAATGAAAATCTGTTGACCGAAACTACAAGCTGCGCGTTAGCAGTTAATTTACGCGGTACATTTAATACCGACGTGACTTCTCCCCAGCTCTTGTTCTTATCTGTGCGGTTGTGGTATGTTTTTGAGGATACATTACCCTTGCAGAAGCTTTACCTCCGTCACCTTGGAGATGTGTCTCTCATTGGCTATAGCGAAAGTACCAACGTCATTAGCCCGATTTAAAATCCTAAATATCAAACATGTTTGATATGATCGGGGTGGCTAAGATTTCTCTCGGAGCAGATCGGGAGGTGTTAGATTCAATCTGTGAACGCCTCACATTACGTGATAATCTGGGCCGATTCTCGGGCCCGATCGCTGTTCTAGGCCCGATTTTTTCAAAGATTCTCGGGAGGGGAAATCGGGGTAAAATCTGGCCAGGAATCCTATAATCTGAGCCAGGCTTAAGAGTTGCTGGGGCCGTGAGTTTCCTTCAGAACTCTTATGAGTGCGTATGCGAGCTGATCGATCGACTTTGAAGTGATTCGTTTTTTGAAAGAGTTTTTTTTGTGATCCAGTTCATTTAGCTATGTGCGAGCTGAACTGAGCTGCGCCATTTTGCTCCGGACATTTCCCCAGTTTTTTTCCTGGGTCAAGCGGAAACTTTCTTTTGTTTTTGATTTGCCCTGCCATCCTCACGATATCTCACTGTCCTGTCTCAGCTGTTCACTTGACCGTTACAGCTGTGTTTCAAGTCATCGCATCAAGATTGCCGTTGTCACAGACCGGTACAACGGTTCGGTACACAAACACACACACATACACGAACACTTCACTGATAAAGAACTGAGTTTTGAACGAAATGAGTGTTTCAACTTTCAATTTGAACTGTGTTTGTAATAACTGAATTGTAAAATTGATTAATGAGAATCATTGAAATGTCACTGTTACTTTCTCAATTGAAAATAATTCTTTGAAGTGAATCTGTGTTGATCTATACGAGCCATCAATACCCGTTGTATGTAAATAAGTTTGTGGTCTTGTACTGCCATTTATTTGAGGGAACACTTTTGAGGTGTTAAGAGATTCGCTGTGAAATTGTTTTTCATTTGAAGCTATTTCAAGGAAAAAAGAAATCTTGAACTGTTTATTTAATTTTTTTTGTGTTATTTTGTTATTGAAACAGACCCTTCGAGCAGAAACAATTTACTAAGGGACAGAAAATAAATTACAAATTGTTAAGATGAAGACATTGGACAGTTATTCTTGAACTTACTTTGGGGTAGGGGCGTCTCACTTACACTGTTAGGATTAGGTGGGTGGGCATGTGAATTTGAATGTATTCTGCACCTCATGCACTTCAGGAAGCCACCGTATTGACATACTCACCTGAAGCCTACACTGCCTACTCCTGTAGTATATTTGAAAATAGTGTTTTGAAAATTTGAAAAAAGGTAAAACATATACACGTGCATACTGAGGCTCAAAGCACCGGAACGGGGAATAAGATTCCACCGCTCTTAAGTCTTCCAGGGTAGTGTTTTAATTTTCCCCTACGAGGCGAGACTTACAGTCCCGTCACATAAATAATTCAGTCTTTTTACATGACACGTTTGTCGTTTTAAAAGGTCCTTTCTGGAACGCTACGTTGCTTAAACTGTTGTTGCGACCTACAAGATGTTTTTTAATTACATGCTTCATATAGCATATAATAATGGGAACCGAAAGGGATAGGTAGCCTACTTATTCTATACCATTTTATACCAAAATGCATAAACGTTAAATGTCATTTCAAAAATAAAATACGTATTATTCAATAACAGGCAATAAAACGTCTATGCTGTCAAGTAATCTTTATTACTTGAAATCGTATGTCTTTATTTAAAGCAAACGCAATAAAAACAAAACAAATAAAAATAGCTGATATAGTCCATTTCAAATTTACAGCTATCGATAGAGGTCTCGAAATCTATTCAATTTTCCCATTTAGAGTTGACCAATTAAATCGAGCTGATCACGCGATTCAACGGCTGCGGGGTGAAGTTTTAACGAAGGGGCGCGGTTAACGCCTAACCGGTTGGGGAAGTCACGTGGCTTTAACGTGTATATATTCGAAGGAAGTTACGCTTGTCGGATGCCGGAAGTCATTCGTGACACTTCAAGCGTGTCGACGGCGTTGTGGCGCGACGTTGGATTACTCAAACACGGGTTTTAAGACCAATTTCATTCACAGAAGTGTTTGTTTTACGCGTAAACCGTCGTTCTACACAAGTGCATCATTGCATGACTTTTCCGGGTGAATTTTAATCGACGAACTCCAGCAGACAGTCACAGCAAACGTAAGTTTCACTTACAAGTTTACAGTTGAACAAGTACTTGACGTTTTCATCGTGCTCGACGAGCGGTATCTTGTAGTAACGACAGCGAGGTGCCTATCTATAAGGTAACGGATTAGTAGTTATCCCCAAGTTGTCTTAACCACAGGTTTAGCTCGGAAGTAAACATTTGCTGCTTTAAATAAGTTACCCGGGGAACTTTTCCGCTTTAAATATCGTTTTCTATAGCTGGGGTCGCTTTCCGGGTGATTTTAAGGATGTTCAACAAAGAGCAATGCCCTATCCATTCGTTGGGTGCATGAGAGTTTGTTATCGAGATCCGGATTCATTTTTGTACCGGTTCTAAATTTCAAAGAACCGAGGATTCGATAGGACGCGCGCATTTCGTTTCTATTTATGTATTCCTGGCCTTTTCGATGACTCGGGAAAACCAGTGAGCATTTTACCGTTGTATCTGTCTGCCAGAACCCGCGACAAGGACCTTATTTCATTACACACATTCCGAGTTCATCGGTTCAGTTGTTTAATATTTGTGGGGGAAAAGACGATAACACTGCCACGTGCAATGTGCGTGGTAAAGATATTTCGTGGAAGGGAGACGATCGGTTTCGTTTGTTACTTGATAAATGGCGATCACAAAGCTACAGGACCACAAGTTTTAGTTTATTTTATTTTAAACGATATCAATTTGAATTGTTAATTCAACCGTTTTTTAAAAATGAAATAATTCAGCATTTTGTTAACAAATAATTGTTTAGATCCGTGTTACCCAAACCTAGTACGTGTCACCCTTGAAAGAATTTTTAGATCTCTTCCAATATGAAACACACGAGTTGAATCAGGTGTATTATATTGGAAGAGATCTAAAACATTCTGTCAGGGGTGCCACGTAGGACCTGGTTGGGAAACACTGGTTTAGATAATGGACGATCTAGCTCCTTGTTTTATATTTTACGTTGTATTTTTGTGTTGGACTTAAATAGTTTTGGTTTGTAATTGTAAATGCGCACATTTAATATAGACATTAGCCTACATGTAATATAGAGAAGCCCATTCGTTTTAAAATGCCCCCAACATTAAAATTCGGCCAACGAACACGCGCTGTGGAATATCGTGTGACACGCACGCCAAATATCGATTTTACGTGCATACGATACGCCAATTTAGAGTGCGTGCACATTAAACGGCAATTTGTCTGATTAACCCGCCATCTAACCAAACCTTGAACCTAATGCATATTCTAACCTCTACCCTAACTCAAACCCTAAACCTTACAGTATCATTTTAATTATTTCAGTGTGTCCTCATGTTTAAAAATGGCTGCTCTCCACCCAGGTACAAGCAAACATTGGCGTATTGTATGCACGCAAAATCGAACTTTGCCGTAAGTATTGGACGTTAATGCAACGGCGTGTTATCTTTACGCAAATTGATACCAGGTTGATAGCCAAATTCCCCAATACATCTATATCGGATGAGACGAAGGCCGATCATTGATGATCGACGATCACATTCCTAATACTAATAAAAAACAACCACGGCTAAATTATGACTAACAGAGACGATTAATCCATTACATTAGTAATCGGTTTTTGACATTGACTATGAATAAATGACTTTCTTTCCTTTCCTTGCGGTACTTGAAATGTGGATGAAATTTGACGTTGTCGTAAGTATCGTTGGGTTCTTTACTGAGTGACCAAGCTCGTTTTTCGAGATTTACCGTGATAAATCGCATCCAGAATATATTTTGCGTTTACACGTTTCTGTTCGCTGTGCATATTTTGTATTTATAAACGCAAATGCTTACACATGTTAATATTTCCTTAAATATAAATAAATAAATGTGTATATATATTAATGAGTGTAACGATCATTAATTAGATTTATATACAAATGCATGTTATTTACGTTTATTATATAAACATGTATACTATAGTAATTTTCTTAAATGTATGCTTTTGCGTTTTACGTTTTTATAAATGCAAAGTTAATAGACATTATGTTGGCACAATTTTTAATTAGGGACTCGTGGTATCCGGGCCTCATATATGTTTTGACCATTGGTTTATTTTTTAAAGGCCTTTTCCAAAACGGTTAGTCCGCTCTAATAGGAATACTCTTCAATGCAGATAGTTAACATTTTCCCGTCGACCTGCTAGTGGTAAAACGCATGCAATTATGCAGGCAATTTTTTTGCATCACTTACCGCTTTTTGTTGTTTTATAAAGTATTTTGAATTAACTCTTTAACTCCTACTGATTTTGTGCGATCCAACAAACTCCATCAATCTGTTTCAATAGAGCGAGAATACAAACGACCCAGTGTGATTCCTGTGACGCACTCAAATTTGTTTAGAGGATCATGAGACAACGGCTAAAACGAATATTTTTGTTCGTTTTACATAATGCAACGTGATCGGTCGTGGCCAAAAGTTGTGACTCGAATATACATTATTAGAGTCTGCCGCCTCAGTTTTTACGATGTCGAATTTCATACACTCCAGAACGTTACGAAGAGCGATCAGACGAATTTAATTGTATTGCCAAGTATCTACATTTACATACCGGAAGCTTTAAAAGGTAGACGGTACTGGAAAGCATTGTTCTTCCTCCGTTAACCACGGTTACCTGTTTAACGGGTCGAGGCTAATTATCATGTGTGGGGTGGAACGTAGCCACTTTAAAAAGGGCGCAACATCTCTTACTTCCGTAGATCCTTCCGTTGCGGTGGCTGGTGTGTAGTGACCGGTGCAAGGACTCTCCTTGCCTGTTTTGAGCATTGAGCTCATAGCGGCAGAGATCGAGAACAACTAACATCGTAGTTGGGCACGATCTCGCGTAAATCGGGTACGCAAAATCATCTGCGTACTTAATAATCTAATTTGTAAACCCCCGTTTCCCTTCAGCGTGATATGCTCGTGAAGCGACCTACGTGTCGTTGTCATTTGTACTGACTAGACATGTGATGCGATTTGGGAAAACCCGTCGGATGTCGCGCTGGGACGCGGGAAAGACAGTAGTAGACATGAAGAATGAAGGAGTATTAATGCACATTTCCCGCCAGTCCTGTGTAAACTATGGCATGCAAAGTTTTTTATACAATGTTTTCGTGAGTTGACAGAGCTCCCCGTCTACAGCACAAGGGGCCTGTACCATGATGGTAGTTGAACAAACTCTGGGTTACAGGATTAGTTTTGGGTTGTCAAAACCAAACCAACGTGATCAAGCTTTGTTGGTACCATGAAGCAGCTCCAGGAGTTTCTTTGTCAACTCAAGCTTTGATCCTGAAGCTAAGATTAGTTTGTGCGCGCGTGCACATGAACGAGTGACGTCGGGATCGCTAAACCAATCGCGTTCAACATGGATGGAGGGAGTTACGTAGGTTTCTTAGGAAATAATTATGCGCAAATGTTAGTAACACAAAAATGTATTTCAGCCACGGAGTAATACTGTTTCTGCTGTCTACGCAAGAGAGAAGGGTTTCAGAAACACTGCTGATTGAGTTAATGCACAAGTTGAACGACTATATAGTACACACATTTACTGTAGTATACTGTAGTAAGGTAAATATTACAGTAATGTAATATGATGTGTTTTATGTGTGTACGTGCCCCCACAGTGGATGAACATACCCTGCTAACATTAGTTATCATTTAGTTTACCTTTATTAATGAGGATGAAGCACATGATGAAGCGAAACGATCTGTGTGCTGACAAAGTTAAAAAGATAAATGTACTGTAGCCTACTATTCATTATGGCACAAGTGAGAATGTGAGGATTTATATTTTATGTTACTGGTGTCTCTTTTATTGTAGGACATTTCACAACCTTCCCCAGAAACTGATACCTCCAAAGGTTACATAAGTAACACATGTATTTTGTGAACAAAATACACTAGAGAAGCTTACTCTTAATAAAGAAGGTTAAATAAAAAATACCAGTATGTGAACTTAGTTGTCAGTTGAAGTGTCCATTTAAAAATCCGATGGTCATCTCAATCCTGACTCTGGTTTGATTGAGGGCCATGTTGAAGTGGTTCTGCGGTCAGGATAGCAAAAACCTCTGGCATACATAGGGACCCCCGTCTCCCACCAACAGCCTATCAAACAGCCCTGTTATACTTTACCTTCCTTAAAGCACTGACAAAAACACAGATGCATAGGGAATGTTTTAGGCATTACAAGTATTAAAAACGTCTTAAACATTTAAAAATGTAGGTTTACTCTATGATACATTATTTAGGTTCATTGTAAGTGTAACTTGATAACAAAAAGATTAAAATAGCAGTGTTAAAAATATGTGATTTCACCGGTCAATTTATGGTTTTGTCCTGTATCTTACTGTAGCTGTATAATAGAAGGTTTCTTCAGTGGACAAAGATAAATGTTTCACCCAACACAGTGAAACTGGAAGTGTTCCTAAATGTTCTGCCCCACAGACAGGAATGTAAAAAATGCAATGCAAAGAAATACATATTGTATGTGGTACAATAACAGTATGAATACATTTAATTTCATGTTTAAGGGAAAGCCAGCAAATGTAAGCTCAAAAATCAGATTTTACCTACATAGTCACCATTTTTTGATTTTGTATTTGTAATATATATTTACATCATTTTATGTTAGTATTTTTATTTTATTAAACATTATTAAAAATAACTAACCATTGTAACACGCATTGTGAGTTAGTTGCCTCACTTATATGTAAATTTGCTCGCCGCTGATTGGTTTATTTTCGATGTGAGATCTCTAATCTAGATCATAGCCTGCTCCGGAGCAGGTTAGCCGTATAGCGTAAGTTACCATGGCGATGAACACCGATTAAAGCTGAATTACTTTCATGGTACCTAAAACCCAGGGTTGGCGCAAAGTAATCCTAAACTTACCTGGCTAGCCACCTAAACCGGCTACATGGTACAGGCCCCAGGAGTTATGTCCGCTCCACTGCTCACGCGAGCCTGACCGCGATCGCAAAACATACAAGAGATGAACAAAAGTCCAGACGCTATTCACAAGATAAACAACGTAAAACTTGCTTCACTGCTTATTAGTTGTTGTCTGTAATGTTTCCTCGTGTAGTGATAAAGGCAGAGCTCTCGTTCTTTAAATGTGCGCTTCACCATTTTCATTACTTTTGTTTTATTCTAACGGTTTTGTACAGTATTTTTAGACATCAACACTAGGAAATGTTTTTTTTACTAAATTGTTATCAGAGTAAGTCTCTTAAAACTGTAAAGTGTTTTTACTTGTGATACTGGACTGTTGCGCTTTTATTTTCATAACTTAACTTTAAACACGTTTTTCTCCAAATTCAGACGACAGAATAAGCAGGTTATTCTATTCTTAGGCTACTTATTATCAACTTTGCACATCTGCAATTCTTTGTGGATTTGTTGTTGTTAAAGTTATACAGTTAACATATGGGCTATGGGAGTCTTGGTTTTGATACACTATTATGTTGATGGCCTGCAGAGAAAATTTTGTTGTATCTTTAAGCAGTTGCACTTGTTCTGAATGCACTTTCTTGTAGTAGTCCTACAGAGAAAAATTTAAGATGAACTTGACCTAGATGCACTTTTTTTCATGAGAACAATTTATTGTACAACTTTTCAGCAGGCAAGTAGGCCTGTAGATTATTATTTTTTAATATACACATGAGTGGTCAAGTTAAACATCTTAGTTAAATTGTATTTTATACTGTGCATTGTTGCAATGTGCTAAATAAATATTTGCATAATTTGTAATTGATTTATTCTTTGCAACTTAAATATTTATTCAATCGCAATGGCTTGATTTTAGTAAAGTTAGTACACAGTCATAGCCATAAATGCAAGGGTACTAATAATTGGCATAATTTCTTTCGGTGTTTCGGTTTTCGGCCTTGGTTTCATCTTTTTCGGTTTCGGCCAGGAATTTTCCTTTCGGTGCATCCCTACCCTGTTTGGTTGGCTTTCTTGGTGTTAGCGGTAGGGACTTACAAGCACTCTTAAAGGGCGCTGCAGGTAGGTTGTTAATGCTGCAAATTTTATAATTGTGACCTGGCATTTCAGTTTGGGGATATTTGCGATTAGTAATGGTAGTTGTTCCACAGGACTCTGTCTGCTGCCGTTTTGCCGTCGCGTGGCGCTTTGATGAAGCATTCGATCTTCACGCGAGTGTGTGTGGAGAAATGAGTTCCTTTCTTTGCGAGTGTGGACGGGTTTGTGTGTGTAGTTACATGTATTCATTTTTTTTTTTTTGAGTGAATTTGGGTTGTTGTCTTACAATAGTTTTTGTTATTTGAATTTTTGTTTTTTTGTTATTCACTGTTATTACTGCACATGCCTCCCACAGACTCCATTTCCTCCAGTCTTTTTTGGTGTTTGTCGATAAAACTTGTTTTGGAGGGTTGTTATTAATATTTAATTAATTTTATTTTCTTCACTGTGTGTAAGGTTGTGTTTCTGTGTTTTTGTTTTAGTTTTTTGGGTGTTTGATGTGGCGGAGTGCTGTTTTTTTTCCAGAGATTTTAAATATCGAAGTCTATGACCTGTGATATGTGGGTCAATATACGGCGTGTGTAAAGCGATGACTGTTGAAATCATTAATTGTATGTTATTTTATTACGAGAACTATTGCTGACCCCTAAAGTTGGAAAGTAAACTACAATTCTAGAAATAAAGTGTAATGCACACACCTCTGTTTATTGTCTTCCATTTGTTTAGAGGGTCTGCAGTGGGGGAAAGTTTTTGTAGCTCCTCACGAAGCGACATTCTACAAGGGCTTGAATTAATATCCTCCCCTCTGGCCCGGTCACACCTGCAAGTAAACGCCTGCGGTCATCATCGTTTTGCACTAAAAGGTATTCACAGGCAAGGCCATCGCTGCTAGTAAGATTGCACCTACATCGACCATTTTGTTTCATCGTCAGAAACGTCTGGATCCTGCGCAGCCTTCGTAAAGATTGAAGCCCAGCAAGCGCCAGGATCGTGTTCTACAGTCGATTCTGCTGAGAGATCGAGGCACCAGCAGCGCAGAGCTCGCTCGGGAATAGGAGCGGGCAGGCGCAAGCGCATCTGCACGCACGGCGAAGACTCGCGAAGGGACGGCCCGGTGTCAAGAATGGCAGCAAACAAGCCGCTTCTCGCTAGGAAAAACGGGATACTCATTTTCTGTGACTAATCCCCTTTCCGATTGTTTGGGGCATCCGGAGAAGAAAATGTGGGCGCTGCAACCAGTCCAGTGTCACGCCATCGGCAAAGCATCCCGAGACCATTCACGTGCAGCGTCGCTTCTCCGCCGAGGGCGTGTGCAGACTTTTGCCTAAGGAAACGGCCACGAACAAAGAACTGTACAAAAACATCCTCGGAGCACAACCTTAATCCCACGGAGAACTTGCTGTCGATCCTCGAGAGGCGAGCGGACGTACAAAAACCTACAAACCCCAAGTGTCGATTGTCCAAGAACATACTGCCATCGGCGAGAATGCGGCCCAGAAGAGATGCTTGATAACGAAGGGTAAACAACTCGAATATCGAGTCTTTGCGTATACTTGATGTTATTGTCATTTAAAGGCTTAGACACGTACGAAACGCTTGTAATTATACAATAGTAGCATACACTTTCACCATGTCTACAGCTTCGGTAATTTTAACGTTTGCGTTTCCACATACCGTGTATGTTTGTATCTGCTCTTTGCCCCGCGTCTCTGTAAAAATTCTGCACGTTTCAAAGTTTTAAACGGTCGTTGGAATCGTTGTCGTATATTGATTATTGTTCGATGTAGCTCAAGCGCGTGACGGGCCGCTAAAAACACAGAGCGGGCGCTGAGAGACTCTTGCGAGTCTCTCGCTCTCTCTGTCTTTCGACGAGCTGCGCGCAAAATAAGTTTATGCATTTCTGCACTTGAACCGCCGTTTAAAGCTGTCGTTGTATTGCTGCGAAGTGCTAATTCGACACGTGTCTGCATCTAATCGGGTTAAATCTAAGAAGCGTTCGCCGCAATGTGTTTTTGACTAGGGCTGCACCGATCTCACTCGAAGGTCGATCACGATTTTGACATGCGAATTGAGATGACGATTCTCCTGCACAATTTTTTATAACCAAAATATTTATTGCACTCAAGTAAAAAAACGCTCGTTCAGTTATAATAAAATGCAGGACTTTTAATACTACCATTTTAAAGCACATCTTTAACAACTAAATAAGTGTATACTATTTTTACCATTGGTCTGTCGTGAACAACTCGTACAAGAATAAGATCGCTCAATCACTCAAAGTTTATTTGGCATAACATGTTTTACATTGCCAAAGCACAGGAAAACGTACATATACAAACATTTACAAATTCAGATTAAGTTAAATGCAAGTATGTATTTGTTGTGTTTGTACTATTTAACACAATAAAGATCAGACACCAACGAAGTGTCTTACTTTTTTACTCGACAAACTGCAATGCCAACCACGAGGAGTTGGCCAACCAAAACCGTACAAAGAATTACTCTCTTAGAATGAACATGCATTTAAGCTGTGACAGGAGAATTCTCAAGCTGCCCCAGAGTAAAAATGTCTTGGGCTATGCTTTCCATTGTTGACTCTTGGCCTTGACCATTTAAAGGTAAACGTGACAGTCCATCTGCATTTGCATGTTTGAGCGTTCTTTTGAAATCTGTGTCCTCCCAGAAAAAGTGCCCATCTCTGCATTCGTGCAGCAGCTGTCAGTGGTACTCCTTTCCGAGGACTAAAAATGGAAAGCAGAGGCTGATGGTCCGTAACCAAGGTAAATTCATTTCCATACAAATACTGATTAAATCGCTTCACGCCCCAGACCAGGCTTAAAGCTTCTCTGTCTATCTGTGCATAATTTATCTCTGCAGCACTTAAGGAGCGCGAAGCATTGGCTATGTGGCGTTTAGACAACACCGCACCGAACCGTGACAGGAACCTAGCAGGAACCGGTTTTAATAATTAACGAATCCAAGAAAGGACCGCAGCTGCGAGACGTCTTTTGGTTGCGGTGCCTCTGCAACAGCTTTTAGATGACTGCAGTCGTTCTCTCCTGTGACTATAATGTCATCAAGGTAGCATTGTGTCCCTGGGCATCCTTGAAGTACCTGCTCCATTGCCCTTTGCCATAGCGCTGGGGCTGAGGCGATGCCGAAAACCAGGCTATTGTAGCGATACAGTCCTTTATGGGTGTTTATAGTAAGGTACACTTTCGAGTCCTCTTCTATTTCCATCTGCAAGTATGCTTCTGCCAGATCTATTTTGCTGAAAAACTGCCCTCCTGAAAGGTTAGCAAAATATCCTCAATTCTTGGGAGTGGACATTGTTCTGCTTGCAGCACAGGGTTGATGGAGACTTAAAAATCCCCGCACAGCCTTACCGTCCCGTCCTTTTTAGCAACTGGAACGACTGGGGTTGCCCAGGGGCTCCAATCGACCTTGGAAAGGATTCCTTCAGCTTCTAGCCTATCTAGCTCAATTTCGACTTTCTGTCGGATAGCATAAGGAACTGGACACGCCTTGTGAAACTTAGGAACTGCAGACTCGAGAGTTATTTTTCCTTTGTGTTTCAACCAGGTATTGGAACCCTGAAACATTAGTTGTAGCTTTACCCAGCACTTCCTTCAGTTGTTTCGGTGTACGCCGTACCCCCGGGTTGGATACTTGTAGGCTTTTAATGGATTCCCAGTCCAACTTCAGCTTCCTCAGCCAATCTCGTCCCCAGAGTGCTGGTCCTTCTGTCTGCACTATGTACAGATCTAGCTCGACCTGTCGGTGGTTGTATTTTACCGTCACAGGCATCACTCCGAGGGGAACTATGGGCTCTCCTGTATATGTTTTTAGTTTGACAGGTGACGGGTGTAATTTGACTCTCCTGAAATGTCTTTCACACTCAACCTGCGACATCACTGATACAGCTGAGCCTGTGTCTAACTCAATTCTGACAGTTTTCCCATCAACTTGTGGAGTTAGCCAAATTGCCTCTGTCGATATATTTTTCAGGTTGTAAATATCCAAATTTGCCAATCCTGTATCCCTTTCATCATCTGACTGTGGAGCAACAACATGCAACTCTTTGTAGGTCTTCCTTGAAGCCTTGTACTTTCTGTCTCTTTCATTAACTGAGATATCCGAACGACATGCTCTTTGTATGTGTCCCACTTTGTTGCATTTCCTGCATGTTTCCGTTTTAAATCTGCAATGATTTGCTTTATGTCCCTCTCCTCCACATCGGTAACACAATTCGGTATGTAGCGTTGTCCTTTTTGATTTGAACTCCGTAGCTACCTTATTCACTGACATCTTCACTCCTGATCGCAGCTCCACTGCATCTCTTGCGGCTGTTTCCATAGCGACCGCAATTTCAACGGCCCGCTTAAAGGTGAGATCCGCCTCCGTGAGCAATCTTTTCTGGGTGCTCTCGTTTACAATGCCACAAACCAAGCGGTCGCTCAGCACATCATTCAGTCCATCTCCGAACTGACAACTTTTTCAGTTCAGCCACGTAAGCTGCAATGTACTCCCCCTCGTTCTGGTTCCGCTTATGGAATCTGAAGCGTTCTGCTATGAGTAGAGGCTTCAGAGCTAAATGTTCCTGCATTACCTTCACAATGCCATTAAAACTGAGTTCCGCCAGCTTCACGGGGGCAGCAAGACTTCTCAGCAACGTATAAGCTTTTCCTCCGATCGAACTCAATAATACTGACACGTGTTTATCGACGGCTATATCATTAGCTGCGAAATACTGCTCGATCCGTTCACAGTGCAATGTCCAATCATCCGTGGCACTGTCAAATGACTCAATTATTCCAATGTATCCAGCCATCGTGTCGACAACCCGAATTGTTGTGTTTGCAGTTTGTCGAGTATAAAAGTAAGACAGTTCGTTGGTGTCTGATCTTTGTGTTAAATAGTACAATGCAAACCACGAGGAGTTGGCCAACCAAAACCGTACAAAGAGTTACTCTCTTAGAATGAACATGCGTAACAAACCCGGAGTTTCCCAACACTCCACACACCACAGTATTCATCTATGCATTCGTCTATATGTAAACCGAAAAAAGGGCAAAGTGTCGGTGACGGGATCCTTTCGTGTAGTGTTGTTTAGTATTTTGTTGCATCGGGCCGGTTGTTCTTTGGTCGTTGCAGAACTTGACATAACTTGCAGCCAGGCTTGAGCTTACAGAGTTTTCTCCCAGTATGTAGGAAATCTGTTCATTTTGTTGAAACCGGATAAAGTATTTGTGAAAGTTTGCAATCCGTTTAAGTAAGGGATAATCGGGTTAATAATCGGGACACGAATGTGAATATGAAATATTTTATTTGATCATTTTTACCGAACGCAGACTGATTACTTTCGGTTTTTAAGGTAAGAAACAACGTTCGATCAATTTCACGTGCACCAGTCAAAACGATTTGTAGCATCCGGGTTGCCGGGTGTTATTCGTTTAGAGCGGTTGTTGTCCGAGAATATTAACTCTTGGAATGAAGTATCGGGCGATGAATTTAATCAATTTTGTTATACGGCTGTACGTAACAACGCGTGAAACGGCCACCGATCGGGGTCGATATTCCTAACGACTATCGAAAACGTTATTAGCAAACGGTACCGAATCGGTCAAGTTATTTACCGTAGGCGTTTTTACACGGGTTTATCGGATACGTCCGGCTGCACGGAAGGCAAGCCCGATCGCGAACGTACATCTGGAAGACATGTATTTGCATTTTGTCATTGTAATAACGTTTGCGGTCAGATGTCAGGAAGATGCTTATACAAATCCTCTAAGATGTCTAGCGGACGTTTTTTCTCGCAGACCTGTATTTGTTTGTGCCTCCCTCGCAACTCCTACGATCACAGCGCTCAAAGCATTTTTTTTTTTCAGAAGCGTCAACTCTGACAAAGACGATATTCCGATTTAGCAGTTTCACACGATTACGTCGCAACAGCGCCTGACGTTCCACGCTCTTATTGTCTAACGATCGACCACTGCCACAGAGCGCGGCGTATCTCCCGAACTGCCAAAATGCCTTACTGTGAATATTATTTTTGTCAGAATTCTATCGATTTCAATCAATTTTATTGCCGAAGTTACACAATATAATTGAGTAATTGCAAATAGTGAAAAAAATAAAAGCTAATCGAGGTAATGAGAGAAATTTTATTCAAAACGAATAACAACATTAATAATTCAACTCAAATTATTATTCAGCCAAAAACCGGCAGACCCAAAAGGGTATATAACTCTGTAAATAAGAATAAGAAGCCAATTCCTTCTATTCTAATCATACGATAGAAGAAGCCACGACATTTAAAAAAGCGATTTCTCCACAGCGGCTAGTAACGCGGCTTCAAACGGCACATGACAAACCATTAGCAGAGTATGTTTTCTAAGAACTTTCCTTAGAGGAGCTTCGTGCTTTAGAAAACATGTTAAAAGCGTCCAGTTTTACGAACGTTACCAGATAACAAAAGTCCCCATTGCGGCGATCCGCGTTTTGTCGAGTTGACCTTTGACTTTATTAGGTTGATTTGTAGCCTGCTATATCTGCGTGCTTTTAAAAGTACAGTGAGGGAAGTAAGTATTTGATCCCCTGCCGATTTTGTAAGTTTGCCTTACAAAGAAACGAAGGGCTATATTTTTTACGGTGGGTTTGTTATTCGATAGAGAAAGAATATAATACTAAATAAGGGGAATTTTTTTTATATAAAGGTTATAAATTGATTTGCATTTCAGTCAGCGAAATAAGCATTTGATTCTCGACCAAGACATCACTTTGTACCTTGTGGAGAAACCCTTGTCTGCAGCACGGATGTAGACATTTCCGATAGTCTGTCACCAGGATACATTTGGTCCAATTTTGGTGTCGTGACAGTGCCATCACTTTCGGCACAAAGCCTTTTCTGAATCATTTTGATGTTCATTGTCAAATTCAGATGTGCCAAGCGGGCCTTGCACTGTACCGATTGTTTGCTTGTTAACTGCGGTCCCAACTGTCTTGAAATCATTAATGGGCATTTTCCGTGTTGTTCTGGGCTGATCTTTAACCTTTCTCAAGATCATCTTTACTCCATTGGGGAAATGTTGGAGCGAGCCAAATAATTGTCTCCTTTTCACCAAGCTTCCGTTTGTAGCTGATTTAGGAGTAACGTCTTAAAGTGACAGAAGCAATCTACGGTCCATTTAGGCACATAACCTATTTGCTGAGGCAGAATTCTTTTTTGGGTCTTTCAAATCGGTTTTGGGATAGCAGTAGCACGTGAAATTTAAAAGCACACAGATGCAGCATTCTAAAAAACAACGTTTAAAATTCAAGGGTCAAGAACCCAACACGCCTCTGAGGAAAATTCTTGCAACATACTTTTTTTTGTCGGGTATGTTTTCAGTGCCCTTTAAATCTCGTGGCTTCTCTTTTCATTCGTTTAGGTAACTGTGTTAGAAGGGAAGTAATCCATTAATTTGTTATTTTATGACTTGTGGCGTTGCATATTTTTCCGTACGCTTTGTTTAATGTCACTGACAAAACTTGGATAAGTCACAAATCCAAAGATAAACTTGTCTTGGAACTTTTTGTGTCTGATTGTTCTTAGTTAAATACTACTTTTGAATAATAGTTTAAGTAGATTTCTGTCAAAGACAATATTCTCATTAAGGTATTACTTTTTACAGTGCATGCATTTTGGCAGATGTTTTTATCCTATACATTTTTACATGGGTATGTGCAATTCCTTGTGATTGAACGCTACTACGTTTAAACT